>CAMZMU010000077.1:43233572-43833572 GCA_947311845.1 Poa pratensis | reverse complement strand
CCTTTGCCCACAGGTCTTCTTCCTTCCAAATATTGACGCCCGTAAATTTCCAAGTGATTTCATTGACGTTTGGATCCCTGAAACATTAAAATAAGAAAACGGAGTTTTCTGCCTGTGCAGGGTTAATTCCATAAAAATAGGAAATCATTGAAATATTTCCAAAATCATGATAAAACATTGATATAACCCTTATATGATGCAAATATGATTGGAATATAAGCAATTAAAGTGCAAAGTTCATGTATGCATTTTACATGCATCATACAGTAACACTGTAGCAGTCGAATTTCTACCAATAGCATCGCGCCACGTCGCGCTGCAGCGACCCTTTTGCAAGAAACCGCCCGCAAAGGACCTAATTGTAATTTGCGAAAAACTCGGGGACTTCCTTGCAAAATTGCCGCTGCGCACCCCTCCCTCTCCTTCTCTCTCGCGACCGCCGCATCACCGGCGATTGCCGACGCGGCGCGCCGCCCCTCCCCGCTCAAATCGGAGGACACAGCGAGGTGCGCCGCCATCTGCTCTCCCTCCTCGCCGCGGATCCGCCGGCCGGGACGCCGCACGTTGGCCGGGATCGCCGCCGCCGTGCACGGCTCCGTGCACCGCTTCCGTGCGTCGCCACGGTCGCTCCGGCGACCTAGGCGGGGCGGCGCCGCCACCTACGGGCTCCTGGCGACTAGGCGCGTCGGGCGCGCCCACGCGCGCGTCCCGGAACACGCGGACGCGCCGCCGGCGAGCACGGCGCCGCCACGGCCGAGCCAGCCCCTGTGACGTCAGCACGACGTCACAGAGGGCCCACGCGTCAGATTTTTTCTTTTCCCCAAATTTTTTTTACTGCTAAATGTTGTAAATTCAACAAATTTAGATTTAAATTCAACAAAATTTAAACAACTTATCAGTATAAATTTAAAACTAAATGCTGCCAAGTGGGCCCTATGTACTATATAAATTTGAAAAAAAAATCACAAATCAACGACTTCAAATTTACACAAGATGGAAAAAATATATATATATATAGCGAAATGGTTACAAAAATATATGCCGGCTATTTATACCATACAATAAAATTTTATATGGATTTGAAATTTTTCCGCAAATCCAATAATTTAAATTTACCCAAACGAAAAAAAAGGTTTCTATCAAAATGGTCACAAAAATATATGCCAATTATTTATTCCACACGATAAAATTTTAAAATTTGAATATCACAAAAAAAATCCTTCATACCTAAATATTCCGTAGACGAAAAAGGAATACAAACCTAAATGACTTCATATTTAAACATTTTATGATGATAAAAAAAATGCAAGCCATTTTAATTTGCAAAAGAATTGTAATAGTACTTATTGCAGCTATATTTAATTTTACGGTATTTTCCTACAGAAAAGCTAACACATTTTAAATAAATGTTAGAAAACCCAACACATTTGATCATTCAAAATTGCTAGGAAATTAAAAAAAATTCTACAAAAAGCTAACACAGTTGAAATAAATGTAAAAAAAACAACAAATTTGAGCATTCAAAATTGTTACAAAAAACTTTGAATTTCTTTTCTCTCCTTTTTATCTTCCCTTTTGTTATGCAATAAAAACAACATTGGAGTGATGATACGAAACAAAAAATAAATGCAAGACATTTTAATTTGCAAAAGAATTGTTATAATACTTTGTACCTTTATTTAATTTCACATTATTTTCCTTTAGAAAAGCTAACATATTTGAAATAAATGTTTTAAGAAAAAGCAAGACATTTTAGCGTTCAAAATTGTTAGAAAATTATAATTTCCCTACAAAAAAGATAACACAATTAAAATAAATGTTCTAAAAAAACAACACATTCGATCATTTAATTTTTTTCGAAAATTAGAAACACTCTAAAATATATCTCACAAATTGCATTCACACTAATTATGTTATACTCCAAATATGACCAAACATCCCAATTTTCCAAATATCTAAAAAATAATCGATATGAAAAAATGTTTCTTACACAATAAAATATATCATAATTCTCACAAACAAATACATGCAACACATTTGAAAAATTGTATTTGCTAAAAAAAAAGAAAAAAATGGAATCCTCTAAAATATATATATCTCACATATTATCTCACATAATCCATTCTCCCGAATTATGAAGCTCAAATAAAAACTTATGCCATTTCACCACTCTAATTTGAAAAATATCTATACAGATTCCAAATGAATTTTCTCTAACTACAAATTAACTTTAACAAACGACCATATACTATACATCCTCCAATTATGGAATTCAAAATAATATATATATCTCACATATTTCTCAGATAATCCATTCTCCTGAATTATAAAGTTCAAATAAAAACTTATGGCATTTTCACCACTCTAATTTGAAAAATATTTGTACAAATTCCAAATGAATTTTCTCTAACTACAAATTAACTTTAACAGGCGACCATATACTATACATCCTCCAATTATGAAATTCAAACAAATATGTCAGCAAAATACAAACATATAAACCCATTCCAGCTTACTAAACATTTAACGTAACTCTAAAATGTGTGAACCAACTCGCAAAAAAAAAACTAACTGTTTAGAAATATTTTCACATAAAAAAAAGCATTTGAAATTGAATTGCAATAATTCCGAAATTTAAGCAATCTTCAAAATCCAACCACTTTTAAAACGAAAACATTTTTAAATTTCACTGATTTCCAAACTTAAATAACTTTACAACATCACCATTTCGAAATTCAAATTAAAAAACACACGCGCGGCATTTGCCGCGCTTAGATCCCTAGTAGAGTGTTATGTACAGAATTTCGAGCTAGGGAAAAAATCCCTTCACAAGCAAAAAAAAACCACAAAAACTAGTCTCTAGGATCTTGTGTGTGGGCGAAAGCCCGCACCGCCAACTCCTCCCGCACCAAAGCCGCCACCTCCAAAGGCGAGAATGCCACATTGCATAGGGTCCTTTGGCTCCTCTCCTTCCCTGTCCGACAAAACAAGTGGGTGATGGTTTCGTCAGTCGCTCTCCTAGCCTCCTGTGAAGAACCCCCAAGTGCTCGCCATGACAACAGACAACCTCGATCAGCAACGCACCGTTCTCCCTGTGCCCCACAGACAGAAAAAACACCTCCTCTCAGCATTTGCAAGGAGGAGTGTCCAAGCATCAAAAACTTCATCATCTAGTCCTCCCCCGGCGGCATCTGCCGCACCATCCTGGCCCCTGACGTCGTCTTCTTCTTCTTCTTGGTCTTGTTCACGGCGAGGACGAGGTCGTCGATGGCCGCCACCTCCTGGTCCGAGAAGGCCGGTCCGAGACATCTAACAAGGCCAATAAGTCCTCTCGCCGGCGCCCCGAGGGGTGGGCCTCCTCGGTCAGCGAGCCAAGACGGCGCGCCACGGTCTCCCTGTCCAGCTGCTCGATGTTGGCGCCTTTCGGGTGCAGCTTGGCGAGTCTCTCGCTCCTCCACACAGACGGCGCCTCCACCTCCCTCTCGTGGACCAATGGCGTGGCCGGCGTGCCCAATACGGTGGCCACAAGTGGCACCGTGATCCGGGCTAAGAAGCCCGACAAGGGGCACAGAGCTGCACCGACCTCCATGTCCTGCTGCCCAGGTCCAGCCTGCACCGGCGAGACAAAGTCCATCACGAACTGCTGCCCGTCCACCTTCTCAGCAACGATCTCACCCTGAGCGGACAACAGGGTAGAGCCCGCTCCAGGCTCGGCAATGCACTGCTCTTCATCCTCCACCTCCTCGCACAACAGCACCACCTCGTAGGACGCATCACCTGGCGAGACGCAAGAAGGCGGCTCGTCGCTCACAACCGGACGCGGGGAGCACCCCGAGGCCGGACACGTCCCACGCTGAAATCTCGCCGATCAGACCTTGCCACGCCAAAATCTCCTCAGACTCTATCGCGGATACTGTCGTGGGTTTGTCACGTCAGGTGTCATAGATGACTTCGTAGGTGTGGGATTACGCGAGTCAAGCATCTCCGAGCTTGGGATCGCAGGAACAAAGATCAACACAGATTTACCCAGGTTCGGCCCCCTCAATGTGAGGTAAAAGACCTACTTCCTGCCTACCCTAGATTGGTATTGATATGATAATCGAGGTGTTACAATGGAGGCGATCCGATCTGGTACTCGCCGTATGAACTAGGGTTTAGGGCTTGATAGCTTGACCCGTTCTAAGTCCTGCGAGTCCTCTTTATATACACAGAGGCTCGCTAGGTTACAAAGGAAACTTTCCCCACAAGGAATATGTCCACAGAGGCCTACTCGGAGACTACTTGGTCTTCACGTCCTCCGGGATATGTCTTCTAGAACTTTCCCCTTATGGCGGTTCAATATTGGGCTTGCTCCCAAGTGGGCCTTTGTCCGTGCGAGTAAAGTAAGTCGCACTGGGCCGCGGTCAATCCAGAAAGTATTCCCCCGACATTAGCCCCCAAGCGTGGCCTGAACTTCATAGTATTTCTTGATCTTGAATGTTTAGGCCGCGCTTTTCCTTATTTCGCGACTTATAATTGTGCAGGATTGACCTTGACTCGCACCTGGAAGATCATCTGACTTCGTGAGCTTCTTTGTTAGAGAGCCTGATAGCTTCAGAACTTGATGACGACCCATCTTCAAATTTTTGATGATAATATATGTAGCCCCCAAGGATTGAGAGGATGTAATGTGGTAATCATCTCAATTCTTCTCAGAGAACTCTGAAGGTCATCACCTGTAACTTGATATCATGAATAAAACAATTGTTAAGATACAAGTAATTGTAATTGGTGTTGCCGTACTATAAGCAGTACATCGACCTCTAGTTAGGCCATCTGAATCCTTAAGTGGGCACTCGCGCGACTCAGTATTTCCTAGGAACATGTGTGTTCAGGGTCGAGAGCGGCCATGATAGGCAATCAAGCTCGATTGACGCCACACCCCAGTACTTTGGCCACATAATGCGAGTAGCAATCCAACTTAAGGAAATTTGATAATTGCCAATAAATTGGCTGTTTCAGGGTAACAAAGACCCCAAGAAACATAATGATATTGCCATGATAGGCTAAGCTATGATAAGCTTTGATTATGATGACACATAAGGTCGCGCCTAGGTGGCAACCGAGTGTTATTCATAGGGTTGGATCGCGCGTAGGTGGCGATCCATGGTGATACATGGGGTCGGTCGCGCCTAGGTGGCGACCAGAGATGATACAAAGTTTACGGCCGCGCCTAGGTGGCGCCGGTTTCTGATACAAGGGTCGATCGCGCCTGGGTGGCGATCAGATGTTGCATAGGTCGCGCCTAGGTGGCGACCAAAGTTGAAGTTCTAGCCCTGAGTGGCTGTGATGATACTCAGCTATAAAGCTGGAAAGGATGATGCTTGGCTCTGATTAGCCTTTTCTTATGTATAGTACGGTCGCAGGTGTGCGACGTTCCAAGGGCGAGGTGCCTCGAGACGATCCTCGAAATCATGGCGTTCGCTGCTTTCTTCCCTTACATCCAGCAGGTAGTACGACCCATTGTTTAGCTTCTTGCTGATGATGTAGGGTCCTTCCCATGGAGAGGACAGCTTATGCATTCCCTTGTGATCTTGTTTAAGTCGCAGTACTAGGTCGCCTTCTTGAAAGGTGCGGGTTTTGATGCGTCTGGCATGATAGCGTCGCAAGTCTTGTTGATATACCGCTGACCTTGATGCTGCCAAGTCTCTAACCTCTTCTAATGTGTCCACCGAGTCTTGCCGAGCTATCTCATTATCTGTCTCGATGTAAGCCGCAACTCTTGGTGAATCATGTATGATGTCGCTGGGCATGACTGCTTCTGCTCCATAGACCATGAAATATGGTGTAAATCCTGTGGATCTGTTAGGGGTTGTTCTTAAGCTCCATAGTACTGCTGGCAGTTCTTCCACCCAACATCCTGGAGATGCTTCGACCTTTTCAATAAGGCGCGGCTTAATTCCATGGAGAATTTCCTGGTTAGCTCGCTCAGCTTGTCCATTGCTCTGCGGGTGTGCTACTGACGTGAGGTCCAATCTTATCCCATTGTCTGCGCAAAATATCTGTGTAGCCCCTTCAGAGGTGTTGCTCCCATTGTCTGTAATGATACTATGGGGGTACCCAAAGCGGAATATGACCTTCTTCAAGAACTTGACTGCTGTTTCAGCCTCGCAATCTCCCACAGGTTCTGCTTCTATCCACTTTGTGAATTTGTCCACCATGACCAAGAGGTGAGTTTTTCCGTTTGAAGACCGTCTGAAGGGCCCTACCATGTCAAAACCCCATACGGCAAAAGGCCATGTGATGGGTATTGTGCGAAGTGCTTGAGCTGGCATATGATCTTGCCTAGCGTATCTTTGACATCCATCACACACTCTGACAATTTGCTCTGCATCTGCTAATGCTGTTAACCAGAAGAATCCATGTCGGAACGCCTTTGCCACCAAAGATCTTGACGAAGCATGATGGCCACAATCGCCTGAATGAATTTCGTGCAAGATTTTTCGTCCCTCTTCTGGTGAGACACATCTTTGGAATGCTCCTGACACGCTGCGCTTGTATAATTCATTGTTGATGATTGTATAGGCCTTTGATCGTCGTATGATTTGCGCGCCTCAATCTCATCATCTGGTAGCACTCCGCGACTTAAATATGCCATGTATGGCTCTGTCCATCCTGGCTGTTCATGCAGGGCTGCGACTAAAGTTGAATCGTCCTCTGGCTCTGCAATGTCAATCTCTGCTGGAGGCTTGACTGATGGATTGTGCAGTTCATCCAGGAAAACATTGGGTGGGACTGACTGTCTGTTGGATCCAAGCCGAGACAGGGCATCCGCAGCTTCGTTTTGTCTCCGATCAATGTGTTCAACTTGGTATCCAGTGAAATGTCCAGCAATTCTGTCCACCTCTCTTCTATATGCAGCCATGTTCGCATCCTTGCTGTCCCACGTTCCAGAGACCTGCTGTGCCACCAAGTCTGAATCGCCAAAACAGCGTATGCGACTGATGTTCATCTCCTTTGCTATACGTAGACCATGAAGCAGTGCCTCGTACTCGCCACGTTATTTGTGCAGTTGAAGTGTATCTGTAGCACATACCGCAGCTTGTCTCCCTTGGGAGATGTTAGAACAACTCCAGCCCCCGAGCCTTGCAACTGTCTTGACCCATCAAAATGCATGGTCCAGTATTTGGTTTCTGCCATGCTAGGAGCGACTTGGATTTCTGTCCAATCGTTGATAAAATCTGCAAGGCTTGCGACTTAATTGATGTCGCGGCTCGTAGCTGATGTGATGTGGTCCCAACTCGATCGCCCACTTAGCGACTCTTCCAGTAGCTTCTCGATTACGAATGATATCTGCCAATGGTGCTGAACTAACCACAGTTATTGGATGCTCTTGGAAGTAGTGCTTCAGCTTGCGACTCGCCATGAACACTCCAAACACCAACTTCTGCCACTGTGGGTAACGCTGTTTGGAAGCTGTGAGGACTTCACTCACGTAATATACTGGTCTCTGGACAGGGTATTCCTTTCCTGTTTCTTGTCTCTCCACAACCATGACAGCGCTCACAGCACGGGAATTTGCGCTATATATAGTAGCATTGGCTCTTTATCCTTTGGAGCCGCCAAAACTGGAGCATTTGTCAATTGATGTTTCAAGGCTGTCAGAGCTTCATCAGCCTCTGCGTCCCAAACGAAGGTGTCTGATTTTTTCAACAGTCTGTACAAAGGTAGTGCTTTCTCTCCCAATCTTGATATAAAGCGACTCAAAGCTGCTACGCACCGGTAAGTCGCTGCACATCTTTTATCTTTTCTGGCTTTTGGAGATCCATCACGGCCTTTATCTTGTCAGGGTTGGCCTCAATCCCTCTCTGATACTATGAATCCCAATAGCTTTCCTGCTGGTACCCAAAGACACACTTTGTGGGGTTGAGCTTCATGTTGTATTTTCTGAGATTTGTGAATGTCTCTGTCAGGTCACTAATGAGATCCTGGCCAACTTGCGACTTAACCACAATATCATCCACATAGGCGTGAACGTTGCGACCTATTTGCTCGTGTAGACAATTCTGAATGCATCTTTGATAAGTCGCCTGCGTTCTTCAACCCAAAGGGCATGCTGACATAACAAAAAGCTCCAAAGGGTGTTATGAAGGACGTCTTTTCTTGGTCCTCCTCTTCATTTTGATTTGATGGTAGCCTGAGTAGGCATCCAAAAGCATAACAGCTCGCACCCAGCAGTTGAATCAATCACTTGGTCGATTCGCGGTAAGGCAAATGGTCCTTTGGACAGGCTTTGTTGAGACTGGTGTAATCAACGCACATTCGCCATGTACCGTTCTTTTTCATAACCAATACTGGGTTTGCCACCCACTCCGGATGGTATACCTCTGTGATGAACCTGCAGCCAGCAAGCGAGCTATCTCTCTCCTATTGCCTTTCTCCTATCATCGTGGAAACGCCGTAGTGGTTGCTTCACTGGTTTAGCCGCAGGGTTACTTTGAGGCTATGTTCTGCTAATTCTCTTGGCACCCCTGGCATATCTGACGGCTTCCATGCGAAGATGTCCTTATTTTCCTGGAGAAAAGCGACGAGGGCCTTCTCCTGCTCTTCTTCCATGTGTGCTCCAATGCTGGTTTGCTTGGATGAGTCGCCAGGAACAAGATTTATCTGCTTAGTGTCCTGGGCCGCTTTGAATTTCATTGGTGGCTCGGCAGATGGCGTGGTAACCACACTCATGTCATTTGGGTCCACCTGCGACTTATAACCTTTTAGCTCTCCGCGGCACAGGCGGATTCTGCGAAGGCCGCATCTCCCTTTTCACATTCTATTGCTTTTTCTCTATCTCCATACACTGTGATGACCCCTTTTGGTCCTGGTATTTCAACTGTAGGTACACGTAGCATGGCCTGGCCATAAACTTAGCAAAGGCCGTTCTTCCAAACAAGGCGTGATATGGGCTTTGGAATTTTACCACCTCGAAGCATAAGAATTCGCTTCTAAAGTTTTCTTCTGTCCCAAAAGTTACCCCTAGGGTTATTTTCCCCGCTGGTCGTGCGGACTTCCTGGGACAATGCCGTGAAACACTGTTGACGTGGGCTGCAGGCTGGAATCCTTGAGTCCTAGACGCTGGAACGTATCGTAGTATAAGATATTAATGCTGCTTCCCCATCCATAAGCACCTTGGTCAGCTTGTATCCTGCAACGTACGGCGCCACAACCAGTGCTAACTTGCCAGGTTCCCGTACTTGTGGCGGGTGATCGTCGCGACTCCAGGTTACTGCGTGTTCTGACCACCTTAACCAATTGGGTGTTGCTGGTATCACGGCGTTCACCTGCTGACTTCTGCGACTCAATTTCTCTTCCCTTTTGGAGTCATCGATAACTATTGTGTGATACTGCCCCGTTTGCCTGGGGTTACTTGTGCCGTGCTGCCCAATATTTGTGTTATGAGCCGCACTAGGGTTTTCTTCATGGGAATTCCCCCGTTGTGTTGGCTCTCTTCTTTCCACTTCTTGTAATAGTGGCACTGCGCCTTGGTATGATCCGCTGGCCGTCCATCGCCTGTCGTATGAAGGTCACATGGCCGGTTGAAAATTTCTTGCATATTGATTGGACGGGAGCCGTATCCTCGACCCCTTCCACGCTGGCCTCTGAATCCTCCACGCGCATTGGCGACGAGCCCTGAGTGACCATCTTCGCTTTTGCGTTTGTTTTGATTCGCGTTGTTATGGCTTGTTTGCTGCTGCTGGGGCTTGTTGAAGTTTTTCTTTCCTTTGGTAGCAGCCTCCTCTTCTTCTCCGTCTGACGCGTCTCTGGTTTTATCTGAGCCGGCATATTTGTTAGCCGCAGCCATCACCTCGCTGAGGCTCTTGACTTTATCCTTCATGCGACCCAGCTTATGAATCAGCGGCTCGAACTTGCAGTTTTTCTCCATTACCAGGACGGCTGAGCTTGGTGGTATATTATCCGAGGAGTGTATTATTTCTGCCACCCTTTTCATCCAATGGCGACTTGACTCGCCTTCCTTCTGGACGCAACGCTCGAGGTCTTCTATATTGCAGAGTCGCTTGCAAGTTCCTTGGAAGTTTTTAATGAAGGCATCCTTCAGTTCCTCCCAAGTGTTTATAGAGTTGGGAGGCAAATTTTGCAGCCATATGTGCGCTGTGCCTTCTAGCATCATGTTGAGGTACCTTGCACATATTTCTTCTGAGGCGTTAAGAATGCTCATCCCCATCTCGTAATTGTTCAGCCAGGTGGTTGGATCCATGCTGGCGTTATAGTTTGCCACCTTGCGTGGCCCCTTGAAATCTTCGGGAAAAGGTTCCGATCTGATCTTTTCAGTGAAACATGCCGGCCCCTTGAGTCGCGAGGACAGGGCTGCGGGCGCGCCCGCAGGATTATCTGCGGGCCGTGTTTGCACTACTGGCATATTTGCCTGCGCTTCTGCGACTCGCTCCTGCAACCTCTGTGCGACTCCTGATGCGTTCTCTGGCGGCCTGCTTTGGACGCTCCTTTCCGCTGCAATCCTGTGACTGGCTGGTATGAGGGGCAGCGCGCTTCGGCTTCCGCCCTATTGGCTTGTTGCAGGACCGCTGTACTTAGCATCTGGATCGCGCGCCGCGCCTCAGCATTGACCGGGTCGTCGCCTGTCGGTACCATCTGAGTCAAGATATTAGCCGCAGCATACATGTTATCGACAGGA
Organism: Poa pratensis; assembly: GCA_947311845.1. Classification (NCBI taxonomy): domain Eukaryota; kingdom Viridiplantae; phylum Streptophyta; class Magnoliopsida; order Poales; family Poaceae; genus Poa; species Poa pratensis. Next base: position 43,822,891 of record CAMZMU010000077.1, on the reverse strand, counting down.
TTCTGGTAGTGGCCCTGCGGGGTGTGAAACCTCCTTGGCTGTTGCTGGGTCTCTTGATTTGTTGGTACCCTTCCTTCCACAATCGTCTGGATTCCCGTTCCTGCGGCTGGGGTGAGCGGGATTTCCACTGTTGGTTGAGTCGCGCGCAGTTGTGTTTGCGGGTCAACCTGTCGTTGAGTCGCAGCCAGCGCGGCTACTCTTTGCCGCTCCTGTTGGATTCCTTGGTTTATCTGATCGATCCTACGGCGCTCTTCTTCCATCCTCCGGACCTCATACAGGAGCTCGGCCCTGGCGGCCTCAATTTCTGTTGCACGGAGGGCGGCGTTCGTGGCTGACACAGGGACAAGAAGTGGGTTGCTCGGGGGTGCCGATACCTCGGTTTCTCCAGCAGTTCCTGATGCACCTTCTACTCCAGCCGTGTAAACCGCAACTTGCGCCATCTCTTGATCTGGTGATAACGCGATTTCTGGTGGGCAACCCCAGCAATTTTCTTCAAAGGCAGATACAATGGACCCATACTCTTGCGAGTCCATGCTTTCGACGGATTCTTCCCCATCGTCGGTGACTCCTTCTATTGAATCGCCTTCTCGGACCGAGTTAATGGACCTGCCGCCGATGAAGCCAACGAAGACGTTGATGGATCCAAACGGGATGACGTGGCCGGTCTCCAAGTAATCTGCTTCCGGTCCCCAGCTTGAATCGTCGATGAGAGGTGTGCCATCGACCGTGATGATACGGCCAACAACAAGATCTTCGCTCCCTTCATGGATCCTGCGCGGAACGTGACGCTCTTGACCGCAGGCCCCACGGTGGGCGCCAACTGTCGTGGGTTTGTCACGTCAGGTGTCATAGATGACTTCGTAGGTGTGGGATTACGCGAGTCAAGCATCTCCGAGCTTGGGATCGCAGGAACAAAGATCAACACAGATTTACCCAGGTTCGGCCCCCTCAATGTGAGGTAAAAGACCTACTTCCTGCCTACCCTAGATTGGTATTGATATGATAATCGAGGTGTTACAATGGAGGCGATCCGATCTGGTACTCGCCGTATGAACTAGGGTTTAGGGCTTGATAGCTCGACCCGTTCTAAGTCCTGCGAGTCCTCTTTATATACACAGAGGCTCGCTAGGTTACAAAGGAAACTTTCCCCACAAGGATATGTCCACAGAGGCCTACTCGGAGACTACTTGGTCTTCACGTCCTCCGGGATATGTCTTCTAGAACTTTCCCCTTATGGCGGTTCAATATTGGGCTTGCTCCCAAGTGGGCCTTTATCCGTGCGTGTAAAGTAAGTCGCACTGGGCCGCGAGTCAATCCAGAAAGTATTCCCCCAACAGATACCTGCTCCCTTGCCTCGCGGTCGCCATCCTTTCCTTGCTTTGGTGGCATCATCAGCCCAGCCCGCTCGTTTTCCTCTGTGAGAGCTCCATCCACGCTCTCCTTGTGGCACAACCTGTTGGGCAGCAACACCTCCGCCGCCGCTGTGGAGCAACACATGTCAAGCTCGCACTCCATGAGCACCTCCCTGAAGGAGCGTAGCAGGCTGACCGGTGAAGAGCATTATCGAGGAAGGCCTGGTGGCTTGGCAGGTGGAGGAGAAGCCGGAGGTTCTCCGCAACCTCCAGCTAGATGGCCTGGCATGTGGCACGTCCAGCAAACTTTGGGCTCTCGACAGTCAATGGCGTAGTGGTGGTGGCTGAGGCAGCAGAAGCAGCGTCCCCGCAACTTCCTAAGGAGGAGAGCGCGTCGCGCCAGGCTGGCTCCAACCCGCACTCGAGCCTTGTCCGGTGGAGCAGCCCGAGGGGAACGGGGGCGCCGCCATGACTGAGCGGGAGGCCGGCGGCCGCCAACATCCACGCTCACCGGCGCCTGCTGGCTCCTTGAAGACCTCGAATAGGGAGCAGCGCGAGCGGCAACCTGAGGCGAACGGCGGCGTTGCACGAGCTGCCAAGGCCCCTCCGGTTCATCCGCTCCTTCATCAACGCCGCCCGCGTCCGCCGAGGGGATGGAGGAGTCCAGGGACGGAGCAGCTCCCCGCGCACCAGGCCCACCTTGGAGCAACCACGGCGAGGGTGGCCACCCGGCGGCGGCACACACGAAGGCGGAGGCAAACCCGGGAGCACCTCACTCACAAAGATTGCATCACGGAAGCGCGGCTAGATTGGAGGCGCACCTGCCCCTGCCGGAGCCAGCAGGCTCCCCGCAACCGCTCCAATCCTCGAGCAGATACACCGAGGCTGACCCACCGACGGCGACCCAGACGGAGGATGGGGGAGGAGCTCGCCCCGCGCGGAAGGATCGGCCGCCAGGACCCTGCGGAAGCGGGGCTGGAAGCGGGCGGCGTACCAGCGGCGGGGGAGGCGCGCTCCTGGCTGGGCCCCCCAGCGGAACCGCCCTGGCGCCATCAGCGCGCAGCGAGCACCACGGCGCCGACAGATCGGCGGCGGCCGACCCGCGGCGGCTCCAGCATGGCCGAGACCTCCATTGCCTCTTCTTCGGCGCAGTCAACCCACAGGAACGGGCATGGCGAAGGGGATAAGGTGGGTGGCGGCAATCTACACCAAGAGGTGCGGCGAGGGACGGTGGCCGCGGCGGCCGGAGTGGTCGCCGCGCAGCTCGCCCCGAGTGGGTCGGGAGCGAGAGGCGCCTTATCCATCTATGTTATGTGACGCGGTGTTGTGGGAAAGTGACATGCATGCAACAGCCATGAGCTCCACCACGTGAGAAAGCGTCATGCATGCATCCAGTGTAGGATTAATTCCTAGCCCTTCGATGCGCATCGGATGGCAGTCGAGCCGACCGATCCGGGCGCGGGAATCGGTCGGCCGACGGCTAACGCACGCCAAAACCTGCTTCGATAAGTCCAACGAACGGTTACCCTCCATCGCTCTTCTCTTTTATAAGTGGGCCAGTCTAGTAGTGCTCTGTTCTACAGCTGGTTTACTTGTGGTTTCGGAAGTTTCTTGAAACTTCTGAGCTGGTTTTATCTGGTTAACCGGCTTGCAGTTTTTTGCATGTTTTCCTCTTAACCGGCTTTCTCCTTTTTTTAGTTTTATCCAGGAGCAAACCATTTCTATATAGCAAAGCCTCATGTAGATCTTCTATCATCAATACATCTGCCCAATCTAAATCTGAAAAAGCACTGAGCAAACTAGAAGAGGATTTTTGAAACGTGAGACCAACCTTGACCAACCTTTATGGTACCCTGACATATCTTACGATCCTTCTTACAGCTGGCCAATGAGCTGTTGTACGAGCATGCAAATACTGACATACCTTTTTAACCAAAAAATATATCTTTGGTCGTGTGATGTAAGGTATTGTAAAGCTCTAACTATAGGAAAATATATAGCTGAGCATGGGGCATTTGCCCCGTTTTCAAAATAAAAACATTTCTATATGTAATAAAATTCTGAAAAAATTGCACGCGTACATCTCCGCGTTCTATGTACGTGCATAAAGTTTTTGCGGAAAATTATATGTTTTTTGGCATGTTTAAAGACAAAAAAAAATGTCTTGTGGGAAGTTTTTTTTTCATCACCAAAATTTTGTCTTTTTTAGAGGCAAAAAAAAGGTTATTTTCTCACGAAACTTGTGCCGTGCATATGCGGAGATGTACGCATTCAATTTTTTTTCCAGATTTTGTGACATTTTAAAATGCATTTAAAATGTTTTTTAAACGGTTGTAGATGCCCCTAGGTTTAGATGGTCCACTATCTCCAACTATACTTCCATACTGTGTACTATTCTCCTGTCCAAGAGGAATACGTTCGGCCAGAGGCAATTTTTCACTAGCAGACAAAGGTGCAGGTGATTTTGTACACATACTCATGCCAACTCGGGCAAGCATATCTGCAACATACTTTTCTTGAGTGAGGAGCAAACCATTGGAGATTTTCTTAACTTGAATATCTAAAAGGAAATGCAAGTCTCCTAAATCCCTGATAGCAATTTTTTTATTGAGATCATGAAGAAAGGTAGAAATAGCTTGATCTGACGAGCTTGTAACAATGATGTTATGCACATAAATAAGAACTAAGACCATGATACCTTACTTTTTTTTGCGAGGAAATTACAGATACACCCAGCCAAGATTCTTACAGAAAAGTCCAAAAAACAAAGGAAATTACATCGAGGTCCTTCTGAACTCTGGCGTCGTCGTCTTCAGGCAGACCGCTGCGCCGGCGAAACCTGCCGCCGAACCTCCATGACCTTGGACTGGGAGGCCTCCCCGAGCGACTGGGAAGTCGACGCTCCTCGGTGCCTAGACACCTCCACCCTGCAAGAAGATCAGCCACGCCACCTCGGCCTTCCGCATCTGCAACTTCGAGGTCAACCACCGGAACCGCCGTCTCTCGATCTCCGGTGAAGGGGATGCCTTCTCGAGCCCTCCGGGAAGCCTCGAGCAAGGCCTGGGCAGCAGATCTGTGGCGGAGCTCCACAGAGCCGCGCCGACAGAGGAGAACTCCACCGCCAACAAAAGCCACTCCGGCGCCACCGCATCCTCCCCAGCGCCGCCGGCTGACACACCACCACGCACACCTAGCTATGTACATACCTGGATCCGTCGATCCCCCGCCTCCCGCCGCCGAAGCGGCCACCGGAGACGAGGGATCTAGGAGATCTCCGGTCGTGAGCTGCTGGCGCGGTGTCTCCAAGAAAATCGCCCTCTTACTGTAGACGAGAGAGGGGAAGTGGTCCAACTCGCTTCTTGCTCTCATGATACCTTACTTGTTGTAGACAAACAAGGAAGTGTTGGTTTTGGATGGAACAAAACCGAGCTCACATAAATTTGAAAAGAGACATGAATACCATGCTCGAGTGGCTTGTTTGAGATGATAAAGAGCCTTATAAGGTTTGCATATGTAACGTGGAGCGGAAGAATCTTGAAAACCAGTAGGTTGTTTCATACACACTTCCTCGTTTAGGAAGACGAGTGCGCGTTCTAGAAACGGTGCTTTGCCCTCTATGGACCGGCATGGCGGGCACTGGCATGCGCGCCCTGCGAGCTTGCGCATCTGCAAACGCCGGCATAGGCGCTGCCTCATTGAGTTCGATCACCTCGTGAACAGGAGCATGGGGTCGATGTCGGCGTTGATCTTGGTGAGGTGGGCCTCCTCCCTCTTTTTCTTCACTCGCGTTCCCAATGCCGATTCTTGCCGCAGTAACGGTAGTCATCGTCATGCTTGATGCCGCCGGAGGCGTTGGAGCCTTCCCCAGCCTGGCGCTAGTCGGCGCGGCCCTTGTCGCGCCAGTTTCCTTTGCTGTGATCATCGCAAGAACTTCTGCCGTCCGCAATGTTCTAGGCGCGCTTCTGATGCCGTGCTCACCACTCCTCCTCCGTGAGAAGGAGTTGCCCACCGGCATCCTCCTTTGGCTCGCCGCGACCCTCCGGCGCCGAGACATGCCCGCTGAGCTTGTCATTGGACATGCAACATCGTCTCGATGGAGCACGCCATCTAGGCATAGTGGGACGGCACCACGCGTAGAAACTTTTGCACGGCCGCCAGCTCAGTGATGGTGTCGCCGAGCGTTCGGTGACGATGCTGGAGAGGCACATCACAAAGTCCTTAAATGCATGATTCTCCAAATCTTTGCGCAGCTTCTGATGGCGAGCTTCGTGCACGTGGCCGACGCGCGTCACCTTAATCGCTTCCCAGGCCGCCTTCATGACGTCCTTCGCGGCAAGAATATGCACAATCTCAGCTGGCACAGAGCGAAGGATCGCTCCCAGGGCCAGCCATGCTTGGCGCACGTCGTCCGATCCGGGATCGATTGCCTCCCAAGAGGCACACCGCTGTAGCTGTACGCACATCTGGATCGCGGAAATGCAACTCCGCCCGTATGTTGGGCCCCCGGCACTATCTGTGCCGTCAAAATTTTGACCATTGTTGGAGATTCGTGCAGAAAAATTTGCAGAGCACACCTCCCACCGGATTCTTGAAGTCCTTTTTAGTTTTGCACAATGCTCCTCGACTTTTTAACTTTTTCCAGGTTTCCGTTCCTTGCTCTGTGCCCACATTTCCACGTTTCTTTTCTATGTCGATTTCCGAGTTTTTTTTTCTGTGTCGATATTTCTAAGAGAATGTTTAAATATTTCTCAGAGATTTTTTCTGAGAAATATTCAACAATATGCACATATTGTTTTTTCAAGAATATGAAAAGATTGTTTAACAAAATCTTCAATATTTCATGTAGACACTCTCATCCATAGTAGAGTTTTCATAAATATTTCACAGATATTTCATACAGAAAATTGAACAAATTTTCATAACAAAATCTTGCAATAATATGAATAAAATTCACAATTTTTGTTAACAATTTTTCATTAATACTATAGTTTTTTCATAAATATTTCATAGATATTTCATGAAGAAAATTGAACAGATTTTTCATAAAAAATCCTTGCAATGATATTAGAGTTTTTCACTGAATATTTTGAATCAGGAATGGTACCAATCTCACATCCATATGGAAATGGTCAAAATCAATATAAATTCAATAAAGTTTCACTCAGTTTTCACGCATATTTTGGCACGATTCATTATAATTTCTTTTCCAAATCACAAGATTCACAGGTTTAACACGGTTCTACACAGAAGATACGGGTACAACAAAATATCATATAAGATGTTTTCACAGAATATTCACAAAAACTCCATACATGTTTCTTCCCGTGGAAGAAGACTATATACGAATACAAATCAGATCAAAATCAACGGTGAAACGCACTGAATGTTTAAAAAGGTATTCAAGAGAAATCAGACAGGAAAATATGGATATTGTCAAGGTATTCAAGAGAAATTCTCCTGATGGCACAGATCCACAATTGATTCAGACAGGAAAGTATGGATTCAACACATATAAATACATTCCCTTGCACATATTTACAAAGATATCAAGAAAAATTCTTCTGATGGCACAGATCTAAAATTGATTTAGACAGGAAAATATGGATTCAACAAATTAAATACATTTTCCCTGCACATATTTATAGAAATATCACAAAAAATTCTCAAGAAGGAAAGTCCATCCCGCAGATCCAACAAAGAAAAGAGATCAGAATCCCAAAAGATACAAGTTTTCCAGAACATTTCATGCACACAATTTTTTTTAGACCGCATTCATGCACAAAAATTTAGCTTATCATCTCTTGCTTTCACAAGAGTTTCATACACAAAAAATAACAAATAAATTTGGACATCGAATTTAGCTTATAATCTCTGTTCCACAACAATTTCATACACAAAAAATCACAAATAAATTCAGACACCAATTTAGCTTATCATCTCTGTTTCACAACAGTTTCAGACACAAAATATCTCAGATAAATTCGAATCTGCAATCTTCTTCCTGATCTTGGTTTAAACCGAAAGAAAACATGAAATAAGATGCAAGCACACTCAAGTTTTCATCATGCATCATGAAAAATAGATAAGCTTCGAACCTATCGTCGAGAATCAGAAACAACAGGACTAGATCTATAAAAATGCAAGAAACTTGACCATCTGTGTTCCGGATCTGGGAGAGAAGCACAATGATTCAGACCTAATTATCCCTACTAATCACAAAATCAACAAAAAAATCGAACTTTGACAAATAGAAAAACAAGGAAAAAGCCCAGATCCGGGCCAAGGGAGCCAAGATCTAGGCCCAGGTTGTTAGGGTTGTGCAGCTCGAGCACGGCCGAGGCTGCAAAGCCAGATCCAGGGCCTCCATCTCCGGATGAAGGCAACGGGCAGGCCCAAGAAGCCCAGATCCAGGCCTAGATCCGAGCAGCCCTCTTCAAGTGTGTGGCGGGGGAGATGTCGGCGGCGCTCCTGATACGCCTCAAACGTATCTATAAGTTTTGATGTTCCATGCTTGTTTTATACTAATTGCTACATGTTTTGCATCTATTTTCTGCTATTTTTGTATTCCAGAAAAGCTAGTCTAGAAATATTCTCGGAATTGGACGAAACTTCACGGGGGGCGCCTATTTTTCCAGAACACGCCTAACGGAGCAAAGGAGCAGCAGAGGAGGGCCACCAGGTGGCCACACGCACCTAGGGCGCGGGCTCTCCTCTGCCGCGCCCTATGGTGGTGTGGGCCTCTCGGGGGTCCGCAGCCGCCGCCCTTTCGCCTACTTATTCCCCCGACGCGAAAACCCTAAGTACCTGAGCAAATATCCATGAAAAGTTCCAGAGACGCCGCCGCCGTCAACCCTAGCTTGGGAGGCTTCAGAACCTCTTCCCGGCACCCTGCCGGAGAGGGGAATCGTCACCGGAGCCTTCTACATCGCCATGCCTGCCTCCGGAGTGATGCGTGAGTAGTTCATCCTTGGACTACGGGTCCATAGCAGTAGCTAGATGGTTGTCTCTCCACTTTGTGCCATCATGTTTAGATCTTGTGAGCTGCCCTACATGATCAAGATCATATTATTGTAATGCTACATGTTGTGTTTGCTGGGATCGATGAATATTGAATACTATGTCAAGTTGATTATCAATTATCTTATATGTTATTTAAGATCTTGCATGCTTTCCGTTACTCGTAGATGCTTTGGCCAAGTAGATGCTTGTAACTCCAAGAGAGAGTATTTATGCTAGATAGTGGGTTCATGCCTCCGTTTAACCTGGGACAGTGACAGAAAGTTCTAAGGTTGTGGATGTGCTGTTGCCACTAGGGATAACCTAACGATGCTATGTCCACGGGCATATGTGTTTGTTTACATTACGCACTTTACTTAATGCAATTATCCGTTGCTTGCAACTTAATACCAATGGGGGACTCGGATGACAACCCGGCGGTGGATTATTAGTCATAGATGCTGTTGGATAACGGTCTATGTATTTGTCGTAATGCCCAATTAAATATCATAGTAGTCAACATGTCATTATATGCATTGTCATGCGCTCACTATTTGTCAATTGCCCAGCTGTAATTTGTTCACCCAACATGTTAGTTATCTTTTATGGAGAGACACCACTAGTGAACTGTGGACCCCGGTCCATTCTTTTACACTGATTAAACAACCACAAACTGCAAACTGTTCCTTTTTCATTCTCTGCAATTTAATACTCATTTTCCACACGAGACGTTTAATCCTTTGTTTTCAGCAAGCCGTGAGATTGACAACCTCACTGTTTCGTTGGGGCAAAGTATTGATTGTGTTGTGTGATGGTTCCACGTTGGTGATCGTGTTGCGCCGTGCGGCCCCAACAACCTTCTGAAGAGTTGCTGCTCCTACTGGTTCGATAACCTTGGTTTCTTTCTGAGGGAAAACTTGCTGCTGAACTGCATCATACCTTCCTCTTGGGGTCTCCCAACGAGCGTGTGATTCACGCCATCAAGCTCTTTTTCTGGCGCCGTTGCCGGGGAGTTAGAAGCGCTTCAGCAGACTGCCACTGTTTGCTCTCCGTCAACAACTCTTTTTCTGGCGCCGTTGCCGGGGAGACAGCAGTCTTCTGCAAGGGGAGTTTCACGCTTCCAATCTCTTTACTTTGTTTTTGTCTTGCTTAGTTTATTTTATTTTATCTTGTTTGCTTTCAATTATCAAAAACACAAAAAATTAGTTACTTGCATCTAGTTTATTTTCTGTTTGGTTTTTATTATTTCATCATGCTTCTCCCTAAGTATACTTTAAAAGAAATATCTGTGGGTAGTGGGTCTATCATTGGAAGAGATAACATTGAGGAATTCTTTAATCATGTTAGTATGGTTAGAAGATTTTGAAGATAGATCCTGGTAGAACTTGCTCCAAATTATGAAATTGCTACAGCTTCTCTAGTTCACATGTTGGAAGCTCGGTTTGTCAATCTTAGTCCCATAATGCAGCACATGTTTCTAAAACTTCATGATACGGAAGATGGTGAAAAAAAGATTTTGTTTTAGAAACCCTACTTAAGGAATTTGGTGATGTTGCTAGGGAAGCTAGAAAAGTTTTTATTAAATACAAGATGCTTGGGTATTGTATTGACGTTGTTAATACACTTGAAAAACTTGAAAAAGAGAGGCTTAAGTACACTAAAGAAACTAATTGTGAGGGGGAAGTTAAAATACCAATACCTTTTAAGCTTATAGGAATGCAGGAGGCACTAGAAAAGAATTTTGATTGGATTGTTCCTGAAAACCCATTTGATGAATATGATGAGCCTAGAGGTATTGAAAAGGGAATTCCGAAACCTACATAGATAAGATAAATGCATTGTTGAGAAAACTTCCGACCTCTCTTTGATGCTTCTTCACTTGGTAATACTTGATGCATGCTTTGTGCCTAGCTAAAAGGCGTTAAAGAAAAGCGCTTATGGGAGGCAACCCATTTTTTTATTTCTGCAATTTTTCTTTTATTGAGTCAAGGAGATGTTTACTTCTGTAGCAACTCCTTTGTATCTTTATTTTCTCGCATTGTTGTGCCAAGAGTAGCCTCTAATGTTAAGACGATGCTTAATTTTGATTGCTGCGCAGAAACAGATTTTTGCTGTTCACTGTACGAAATTCCTAAAATCACCAGATTGTTAAGTAAATCTAAATTTTTGTGCGTAATCTTTATGAATGTCTGAATCTTTCATTAGTTAGAGTTTTTCGATCTGAGCGTTGTAAGTGCCTTGAAAAAATTCGTCTTTGCGGACTGTTCTGTTTTAGACAGATTAGCCTTTTTATTTTGCATTCTCTCTTTTACTAGTGTTGAGTGAAATTCTTTTTTGGGTGGAAGAGCTTCACATAACATCAGTGGCTGTAGCTAATGTTTAAAGTAACAAATCATATTGCGTCTTATAGAACATGTGAGTTTTTGATTATGCACTAACCCTCTAATGAGATCTAATTTGAGTTTGGTGTGACGGAAGTTTTCAAGGGTCAAGAGAGAAGGATGATATAATAGGATCAAGAAAGTGAAGAGCTTAAGCTTGGGGAGGCTCCATGGATCTCCCCAGCATATTTAAGAAGACTCAAGCGTCTAAGCTTGGTGATGCCCAAGGCATCCCCTTCTTCATCGTCAAAATTATCAGGTCATCTCTAGTGAAACTATATTTTAATTCTTTCACATCATATGTGCTTTTCTTGGAGCGTCTGTGTGTTTTTATTTTCAGTATTGCATTTTTATTTTCAATAAAGCTTGACTGGACCCTACATTCTTGATTGGGAGAGAGACACGCTCCACTTTTTCATGAGAATACTCCTATTCTTCACTTATATTTGTTGAGTATTCATATCTAGCGTTGTTCAACTTTTAGCTCTTGTTTTCATGTATCTCTTTCAGAGCTATTAGCTTTCTTTTGTAGAAAGTACTCTCTTGCTTCACTTATATTTGTTTGGAGAATTGATGAAATAATTGATTGGTGTTTGGTTGGTTCAGAAAATGTTGCATGTGGTAATTGGTAAAGAAAAACTTGCTTAATCTTGTAGATCACTAATTTGGATAACTTGATGCTTGTCAATTGTTTTGAGTTAACAAGTAGATCATGATTAAATTGTGCATCACATGAGTTAAGCCTATTAGTGAAGAACTACCGTAAAGCTTGTTGAAAATTTGGTTTGCATCGGTGGTATCTCTAAGTCTAGATATTTTCTAATAACAGGGTTTGGTTAACAAGGAAGACGGTATGAAGTCTTATAACGTTTGCAATATGTTTGTCATATAAAACTTGGTGTACGGGTTGATATTCTTGTTTGCTTACATAACCTTGCTAGCCTAAACTCTGTACTGAGAGGGAATGCTTCTCGTGCATCCAAATCCTTGAGCCAAAATCCACGCCATTTGTGTCCACCATAACTACCTATATGTGGTATTTCCTTGCCACTCCAAGTAAATTTTTCATGTGCTACCTTTAAATTATTCAAAATGTTATTATTCCCTTTTTGTGTCAATGTTTACTAGCTCATGAGGAATTAGTGTGGTTATTCTTTATTCTATTTGTTGAATGGACTTTTACACCTGGACTAGTGGCATATACATCCGCTTATCCAATAATTTTGCAAAAAGAGCTGGCAACGGGGTGCCCAGTCCCAATTAATTACAACTTTAACCAATTAATTCTCTTCACACTTTTGCCCTGATTCATCAGTAAGCAATGACAAACAGTGAAATACCTGAATGTGTGTAAACCAAAGAGAAAGAGGGATGATCTGCCTTGCTGGTAGAAATAACGTCCTTCATGGGAGCCGCTCTTAAAAGTCCGTTTGACAGGTAGAATACTGTTCTCACCCGCTACCATTCGTTGACAATTAACAAACACCTCTCAAAATAGATACTCCTCCATGGTATGTGATTGATGGAAGGCACCCGAGGATTCGGTTAGCCATGGCTTGTGTTAGCAAGGTTGGGAGGAGTATCAAATATTTTATGCAATCTCTATATGCTTTCAAAAACCTAAAAGCTCTAGCACATGATTTAATGTCTTCTTCCCTCTGCGAAGGACCTTTCTTTTACTTTTATGTTGAGTCAGTTTTCCTATTCTTTCTGTCTTCCACAAGCAAACACTAGTGTCAACTTTGTTACAACATGCGTTATATGCAATATATTGACTTGTTATATTACTTTGTGTTGACAATATCCATGAGATAAATATGTTGAAAGTTGAAGCAAATGCTGAAACTAAATTCTTCCTTTGTGTTGATTGAATACCTTTTATTAGAAACTATTGCTTTATGAGTTAACACTTATGCAAAACTGTTTGATGCTTGTCTCGAAAGTACTATTCATGAAAACGTTTAGCTTGTGTGATTCATTGTTTACTCATTATCTATTTGATAGCAAATAATAGACCATTGACTTGGATCACTTCATTCATTTATATGTGCCTTGCAATATTATATGATCAAGATTATGATGGTAACATGTCACTTCAAAAATTATTTTGTTTTATCGTTTACCTACTCGAGGACGAGTAGGAACTAAGCTTGGGGATGCTGATACGTCTCAAACGTATCTATAATTTTTGATGTTCCATGCTTGTTTTATACCAATTGCTATATGTTTTGCATCTAATTTATATCACTTTTATACATTTTTTGGGACTAACCTATTAACAAGATGCCGAAGTGCCAGTTCATGTTTTCTGCTGTTTTTGTATTCCAGAAAAGCTAGTTTGAAAATATTCTCGGAATTGGACGAAACTTCACGGGGGGCGCCTATTTTTCCAGAACACGCCTGTGGAAGCAAAGTAGTAGTAGAGGAGGGCCACCAGGTGGCCACACGCACCTAGGGCGTGGGCCCCCCTATGCCGCCGCCCTTTCGCCTACTTATTCCCCCGACGCGAAAACCCTAAGTATCTGAGCAAATATCCATAAAAAGTTCGAGAGACGCCGCCGCCGTCAACCCTAACTCGGGAGGGTTCAGAACCTCTTCCCGGCACCCTGTCGGAGAGGGGAATCGTCACCGGAGCCTTCTACATCGCCATGCATGCCTCCGGAGTGATGCGTGAGTAGTTCATCCTTGGACTACGGGTCCATAGCAGTAGCTAGATGTTTGTCTCTCCACTTTGTGCCATCATGTTTAGATCTTGTGAGCTGCCCTACATGATCAAGATCATATTATTATAATGCTACATATTGTGTTTGCTGGGATCCGATGAATATTGAATACTATGTCAAGTTGATTATCAATTTATCTTATATGTTATTTAAGATCTTGCATGCTTTCCGTTACTCGTAGATGCTTTGGCCAAGTAGATGCTTGTAACTCCAAGAGAGGGTATTTATGCTAGATAGTGGGTTCATGCCTCCGTTTAACCTGGATAGTGACAGAAAGTTCTAAGGTTGTGGATTCTCCTCTGAAGTCTGGATTTCGGGAATACGGGAAAATCCCGATCCCGAATTGTCGGGAATCAAATATTTTGATGCAAATTCGGGAATCATTTCTTGGATCCCGATTTTTTTTACCCGAATTTCTGTCCCGAATTTTCGGGAATTCCCGAACGCCCACCTGACTTCTAGCAAGATATGTTTTCCCAATGTGTATATATTGATTGCGATCATCTTTCTATAGTACTTAAGTAAATTCTATATTTCGAACGTGGTAAACAAAGGGCGCAGAAACAAAGTCATATATGTTTCCATCTGATACAATTCTTTGTCAACAAGTTTTTATATAGAAAATATATGATAAGTACTAGAAGCTAATTGAAGATTTCAAGAAGGATCTGTCATCAATATACAACTCCCACGCGTTCGCCGCTACCAGAACCGTGGCATTAGAACTGCTATAGTAGCATCTTGTCAAGATTAGTAAGGGAAATCCCTCAAAAAAAGATTAGTAAAGCAAAACGCAAGTTGCAAAGAAAATCAGTTTATGTTAGAGTGAAACAGAGGGCAACTCGAGAGGAGACTCAATGGCAGTGCTAGATTTCTAGACTATGGAGGAAGAGTCACTTTTGTCAACTCTGTCCTGACTTCTCTCCCAATGCACTACCTCTGCTCCCTGAAAATTCATAAAACTGTTATCAAGGTTTTTGACAAGGGCCGGCGTCTTGCTCTATGGGCCAAAGAAGAGGGAAGGAGCTCCTCTCACTCTCTTGCTGCATGGTCCATGGTTTGTCGTCCGAAGAAGCATGGTGGTCTTGGCATTCTCAACCTGGAGATCCAAAACACTGCACTTTTGCTGAAACAGCTGCACAAATTTTTCTGTAAAGCTGACATTCCTTGGGTGAAATTAGTTTGGTCCTTGTATGGTGATACCTCTCCCAAGCTCAGTCTCCAGAGGTTCCTTTTGGTGGCGTGATATTTTTAGCCTGATAAACATCTATAGAAGCATCACTACTTCTTCGGTGGGGAATGGAAACCTGACTCTTTTCTGGAAGGATTTTTGGAACCAAAATGAGCTGCTATCTGATACCTTCCCTCACTTATTCTCCTTTGCGTTGGATGAGGATGTTTCGGTTGCCGCTATGGCACGCATCACTGACCTAAGTACCATGTTCGCCTTGCCACTTTCTGTGCAAGCTTTTGATGAACTCACTGTTGCTGGACCCCTCCTGTCACCTGTTTCTGAAGATGCGCACGCAATAGACATCAGGAAATTTGTCTGGGGCAATACTGTCTATTCGTCTGCCAATTATTATCGCTTCATCTTCGCACTAGCTCCACAAGACAAAGCTATTGATCTGGTTTGGAATTCAAAATGCCTGCCGAAGCTTCGGATCTTCTTGTGGCTCTTAATTAAGGACCGTCTGAACACCAAAGATCTAATGAGGAAAAACACTGGAATGTGGAGGGTGGTCCAAATTGTGTTCTATGCTCTGGGCAGACTCCTGAGACGCGCGATCACCTCTTCTTTCAGTGCTCGTTTGTAAGGAGATGTTGGGGTGCAGTTGGAGTTTCCTGGGACTGCAGTATGTTGATCTCTCAGCGCATTTTGCTGTCAGCTCAAGCTTTCCCTGGCCCCTGTTTCATGGAGGTTTTGGCGTGTGTCGCGTGGAACGTTTGGAAGATCAGGAACGATTTAATCTTTAACAAGAGGCCAGCCTCCTTTAGGACGTGGAGAGTCAAGTTCCAGAGTGACCTGCTCCTTCACCAGCATCGTGTTAAGCCGAGCCTAGTAGCTCCTTTGATTAGTTGGACTAGAGAGGTTTTTACTTAGTCCATGTTTTCTTGGACTTTTTTTGACCCACCGTGAACTTTCACTCTTTGTAAGTAGACGGTCACTATTTGGTGACTTTTCTACAAACTCCTCTTCATATTAATGGAAAATTAACCGAAGGGGGTTCCCTTTCGGTAATGTGGGTCAAAAAAAAAACAGAGGGCAACGTGAACATGCGCGCCATGCTTGCAACTTAAGTGCGCTATTTCTAGCTTGCAAGTACAACGTGCAACCATGCCAATATCAACACGATCCTCAAGGATGCCAACACCTACCCGGCACCGTTCCCGCGCTGTATTCATATATACCCGATCCCGCGGTACATTGACACTCGAAGTACCGCTAGTTCGTCGTTTTCCCTCACAGAGTCGCAACAGTGTCAGTCGTGCACTGCCGCCGGAAGAGCCATGGCATTAAGGAGAGTTGGCTAGCTAGCGGCGATGGATGTGAAGGTGGTGAGCTCGAAGCTGGTGAAGCCGCGGTACCGGAGGGCGCGGCGTGGCCGGACAGAACGGAGCACGTGCCGTTCTCGGTGTTCGACAGGATCACGTACCACATCCACATGGCCATCATCTACACCTTCTCTGCGCCGGCGCCCTCCACCGCCGACATTGAGCGTGGTCTCGCTGACGTGCTGGCGGTGTACCGGCTCTTCGCCGGCCAGGTCAGAGCTGCCCCGAATGGCGCGACGGGGGTTCTGCTCAACGACCGCGGTGTGCGGCTTGTGGAGGCAGGCGTGGATGGCGCAACGCTCTCCGACGCCGTTTCGAGCAAGCCCACGCCCGTGCTGCTGAAATTGCATCCGGACCTTGAGGGGGAGATCCAGGAGGTGGTGCAGGTGCAGCTCACCAGGTTCGCGTGCGGATCGCTCGCTCTCGGGTTCACGTCCAACCACGCCGTCGCCGACGGCCGCGCCACCTGCGACTTCCTCGCCGCCTGGGGACGCGCCGCGCGCGGGCGCGCCATCGGCCAGTCCTCGCCTCCGTCGCACAACAACCCGGACCTCTTCCGGCCGCGGCACCCACCGCATGTCGAGTTTGAGCACCGCGGCGTGGAGTACCATCGGCCGACGCCCAACACCAACCGCCGGCACCACAGCGCCGGAGCCAAAAACATTTTGACCCACAAGGCGCATTTCAGCAGGGACTTTATCGCTGGGCTGCGCTCCAACGCGTCGGAGGGGCGCGGCCATCCGTTCAGCCGGTTCGAGACCACTCTCGCGCACGTATGGCGCACCATGACGCGCGCGCGGGACCTCGGCGCCCACGAGACCTCCACCATCCGCATCTCCGTCGATGGGCGGCGGCACCTGGCCACGCCGCCGGGCTACTTCGGCAACCTGGTCCTGTGGGCGTTCCCGCGCGCCACGGCTGGTGAACTTGTAAGCCGGCCGCTGAAGCACGCGGCGCAGGTGATCCACGACGCGCTGGCGCGGGTGGATGGCGCCTACTTCCAGTCGCTCGTCGACTTCGCGAGCTTCGGCGCCGTGGAGCGGGAGGGGCTGGAGAAGACGGCAGTGCTGCACAACGTGTTGTGCCCCGACATCGAGGTGGACAGCTGGCCGACATCCAAGGGAAGACACCCCACTCGCTGACCCCAACGTGCATGCAGCAGGGCTGATCCGGTATCTCGAGTCGTACAAGTAGCTGCCGGCCCTTGAGTAGAGATAGGGCTGGGCATTCGGTTAGACCGAACCGATCGGTTCGGTTCCTTGGGGTTTGAAGAAATTCGGTTTTGAGAAAATGATGACCGATCGGTTCTTCAGGAAACTACTAACCGAGAAATTCGGGAGACTGAGATTCACAGACATGACGCACAGCGTAGCGTCAGAGCACGGCATACGAGCACATGGTTCGGCGCCCTACGCATGATCCAGAGCCAGGAAGAGGAGCGATTTGTCCAATTAATCGAGCGACAACTCCAGCACGGCCTCCACGGCATATGCGGCGCTGCAGGCCCAGGCCACCACCACAATCGCCTGCTAGGATGGAGAGATTGAGAATCGGGAGCAGAACAGAGGAAAAACGTGCAAGCGCTCGATTGGGGCTGCGCACAGGAGAAGAGCCAGAATTTATTTGTTGGTTTAATTAGGCTATGGGCTGATGGGCTAGTACGTATACTTGAGGCCCATTACACCTTTATACAGTCATTTCGGTCCCATCGGGTAACGGAAGCACAAACCGAACTAACCACACTAGTTTCGGTTCTTAAGAATTGTTGACCGAATGGTTGACTGAAATTTTCGGTTTCGATCTATTCGGCTTCGGTCTCGGTTTATTCGGTTCGGTGTTTCGGTCCTCGGTTAATATGTTGTATAAGCGCTGGAAAATCTAGCACGATCCACACAATTCAACTATATATAGTATATACTTTGTTAAACAAGTAATGGTATGCATGATACTAGTCTCTTTTACTCCCCATTATGAGTAGGCTAATTGTTATCACTAACGAGTGACATTTAGGCTGTGTTTTACATCAAGTATTTAACTATTCTAAGAATATTGTGGTTTCTGAAAATATCATCATTTAAAATAATTTGACGTGTGCTTTTGGCAAAAGCAGCAGTATTATATAGGGCCCTATTATAGACTAGAGATTTCTTACTCCTGGGCTCCAGTGCTCCCTCTAATTAGAAAAAAAAAGTGTCAAAAGAATCTGAAAAAATCCTGCATGTTGTTAGTCATATATTCCACACAAACATGCAAAATCTCCAACAAGTGTGATTTTAATTTACACACTTTCAAATATCCAACATATACACCATTTGTCATTTTCGTGTAGCCTAGAATATAGAATATTGAAAATCAATATTTTACACGATTGTGGGATACTTCATTGGCAATATGTAAGATTTTTTTTCATATTTTTTAAACTTACAGATCTTTTTTTTAAATAGAGGGAGTAGTCGACCTCGGGAGCCAAAAGTATTTTCCGCCTATTATATCCTATAGTATGAGCAGAAACTAAACTATTTTTGTACCATTTCAAAAGTGGCTGGGATTTTTGTCCAAAACCACATTACTATTCATTGCCTAGGCATATAACTACGTACTTTTGTTTCGAATACATATGTTTCAAAAAAATCATCACTGCCAAACATCGCCTTACTTTTTAAAACCCAAGAAATAGTATCTCAATCGCATTGTTTGTACTCCATCGTGAATTTCAACTCCATAGTTTTTAATCTAACTGTCTTTTTTAGTACATCTTGCGTTCCTGCGCGGGAACACTCAAGCGGAGACACTTACTCTAATTAGATGATGCTTTCTTATCAGGAAAATAGTGAATATTTACTCCGAAGCGGCTCAGAGGGAACGAAAATTTGCTCTGCTTCAAGATGGAGCATTCTATAGCTTCTTTCGTCGGTCAGAAACGAAAGCCACATTTCTCAGATATAACTCCGGCTAATCCCAGCATGCATGATACGGGTTAGTTCAATTGGCACATGTATATATCAATGCAAAAGCGAATGCCAAATATATGTATATTCATTGTGGGCGGGCATACTTTTTCCAGCACTTTTGACAGCGGCCGCCTCTAACATGCATGATCATGCTTGTGTGATGCCGAAGCTCTACGGATCATGCAAAAGTATGGTTTAACTATTTGTGCTCGAGAGCAGCAAAGGTACTTCCTCTAATCTCAGTAGTGGTTAGCTGGCACTTTACGTGGATGTATTCCTCAGCCCAACAATGCAACATTTATTAATAGAAGAGTCCTTTCTTTTCCTGCAAAAAAGACTACGGCCATGCATTATGGTTTTGCCTTTTATCGTTCTATTCCCTTTTGAGCAGAAGTGGATTAAGGAAAGGCAAGTGGTTGCTTATGCTTTACAGCAAGTATTTATAATAGTAGTATGTACGTCTATTTACATGGTAGTACTTTTGTCTTGTAGAGCAGAGAGGTAACGAGAAAGAGTCCACCTAGGTAAAAAACAAACTAAATTAGTAGAAAAAGCAAGAGAGAAAGTGAAAAAAAAAATGCTAATTTAATAGCCAACTCTATAGAAAATAAATGTAAAGTTCTTGTAACTTACCACAGTAAAGAAAGAATAAAGTATAAATTTTTATATTAATCTTGAAAGTTTGTGGGCAGAGTGGCGACTGTAACATTTTTACACAGACTATTCGTAATTGTTAAATTCTATCCGAAATATGTCAATCTATACACGCGAAACTACCTCCCTCCGCAAATAAGTATCACAATAACTTTGGTCTTAAGTCGTAAATTTTTAAATTGTGACCAATTTTATAGGAAAAAAATAATCAATCCAATACATATAAATTGTCGCTGGATTGAATATCACGTTAGACGTGGAACAGCAAGAGAATGACCTTAGCTAATCAGATGTGGGCAGATTATCAAGTTAGAAGTGGGCAAGGAAATGTTTGACTTTGCTGGAATGATGTACATTCATCTTTATCTATGTTTGCTATTTGGTATGTTTCATATATGTCAAATTAGTTATTTTCTTTGTCAAATTATCAAATGGTGTCATATAACTTTAGCTAATCTGATGATTTTCTTGTTGCTCTAGGTATGGCTTCCGAAAAAAAGGCAGGAGCTACTGTGCTTGGACAGATGAGATGGACAAGGCTATGGTGGATGTCTTCATCGACCATTACAACAAAGGAGACCGTGCTCAAAATGGGTGGAAACCTCACGTCTACACTGCTGCTGTCAAGAATGTGAGAGAGAAGTGTAACAAGCAAATTACGAAGGAGCACATCGTTTCCAGGAATAAGACTTTTGACAAGTATTATGTTGTCGTCAACAAGATGCTTTGTGTCGGGGGGCTACCCCCGGGTAGGGTCATGGTGTGGTAAAAGCTATGCCCAAGTGTGGGCTAGGTTACAGTAAAAACCGGAGTACCTGGACTTAGGAGCGTGATGTAGGTGCAAACCGACATAAGCGTACCGAGTTAACCCAGGCCTGAAGGGACCGAGATATCATGCTGGTGATAGCCGGCATGTGTCGACCGAGACAAGGGATCCGAGATAAGGATCCGAGATAACATATCCGACATATGTATGTCGGTAACTTGTGTGTTTTCTTATGTGAAGGAAGGGATATGTGAGGAAGGAGGATCCGGCATATCCATGCCGGGTTATCCTTGTGTCGGGCAGAGGTCAATGCTCCTGTCACATCCCGTCTGGCACGGGAGCGCCTGACAGGGAAGCGTCTGACGCGGGGGCGTGCAGGAGACCGAGATGGCAGGCCCTGTCTTGTCGCTGACCTCGGGCGTACTTTGGAGCAGAGACATTGGACAGGACATGGGCAAGCCACGTCCTGTTCACTATGCAGAGACAATCATGACGTGCAGGCGTGCGTGTATGCAGTGCCGGTACGGAGAGGTGACCGTTGCAAGTGGAGGGGTATTCCGGTAACCCGGTTTAGCCTATATATGCCCTCACCCCCTCCTGCGTGAGGGACGATGCCCAGAGAGACACTTCTCCACGTAGCTTCATCTTCTACCTTGTGTTCTTCCCCATTGTTGTGCGACACAGCTCAAGGAGCAAGCTTGTATTTGTGATACCGAGATATATACAGAGAGACAGGCAGGAGTAGGGGTTTTACCTCCTCACGAGGGCCCTGAACCTAGGTAGATCTTGGTGTGCTGTGGTGTTCTTCGTGTGTGCTTCTTAGCACGCTAGCCCTCTCCCGGATTCCACCAGCATCCATCGGCCCCACACTTTAGCCATCCTATGGCATCTGCCGTGATACCACCACGACAGTTGGCGCCCACCGTGGGGCTAGCAGCGGCGCTGGCTGGTGTGACATTCCGAACGGGCTCCATCATCAACTCCGGCGAGCGCGTCGTTTGCGGGCTCGTCTGCAGGCTCGGCGCGCTGAACTTCATCAGCAACAACGCGGGATGCTTCGGCAAAAGAGATGCCGGTGATCCTTCACCAAAGGTTAGATCAGCGAAAGTGCCGCTGGAGAGGAGGGAAAATCTCCCCAGTCAGGCCGGTACATCCCATGTGCCGGTGAAGCCGGTTCACCTCGAGGAGATCATAGAGAAGTTAAATGTGCCGGTAGATGCCGGTACAGATGCTGCCCAGTCAGAGGCAGAGTTGGAGGCACGGCGTCAGAGCTTGCTTCAGGAGGCTCTGGAGATGGCCGAGGTACGGAGAGAGTTCGGGATAACTGTCCGTGAGTATAACCTAGCACATGGTTTTACCCCGGTAGCTGCTCGCCCTAGTCGAGTAGACGATGTGCGCAAGAGGGGTAAAAACATCAATGCCGAGATTGCTAGAGATGGTAGATCTAGCTCCAGCAAAACTCCTAGTGCCTTATCGGTCGAAAAACCGATGTATAGTTCCCCTGCTAAGACTCTTAGAGCTGCCGAGGCAGCAAGAGCCGAGTTGTCTGGCTTATCCGGAGAAGCTCTCCGCAGGCAGCAAGACCGAGTTAATGAACTGGTAGCTGTGGCAACCCGGCAGAATGAGGCCTATCGCAAGACCAACACAGTTGCAGGTGGATCTGATGTAGTTCACTCGGCTGGGGGAGCTGGTGGATCTAAGGGGCAAGCTTCTTCACCGCATGTCGGTGTAGATCGTGGCCGGAGTGTAAACTCTGGTAAGAACAAACAGATGCAGGTGTATGATCCGGCATGTGCCGGAAAACAAGTGGTTGGGCGAGGTAGTGCCGGCTAGGGTAGAAGCAATCCCGGCCAGGGCGGTCCAGGTGCCTGGGCAGTTAACTCGGCTAGCCGAGGTTATCCACCTCGGTATCCGACACAAAATGTTGCCCAGCAGCAGCAGCAAAATGTCGGGCATGTCCAGCAGCCGCAAGTTGTTGAGCAGGTGGCCAACCGTTATGATGATGGTTACTCGGCTATGGAGAAAGCCGGGTATCCGAGATATGAAGGTGCTCTTGGATCTCGGTTAGGACCTCGCCAGTTGTCACCCAATGACGCACGCTACAAGCTGGACAAAATTTATATGTCCGAGATGTTGGAAGAGCAAGGTCCACCTGGTCCGGCATGTTTTGGACCTCGGATCATGAGGGAACCACCGGTGCGACACTTTCAGCTGAACCGAGGTGCAAAAACATATGACGGCAGCACCAAGCCAGAGGATTGGCTGACAAATTATGTGTCGGCTGTGCATATTGCGGGAGGTAACCGTAGATGGGCAGTGAGGTATATCCCGCAGATGTTGGAGAGGCCAGCCCGGATTTGGCTGAACAACCTGCGAGAGGGCAGTGTTGATTGCTGGCTGGACTTTGAAGAAGCATTTGTTAGCAACTTCTCCAGCACTTACAAGAGACCAAACTGTCCTCAGGAGCTTGCGATGTGCAAGCAGAAGGATAATGAAACTGACCAGGATTACTTAACCCGGTGGAGTACTATTCGCAATTACTTAACCCGGTAGAGGCACAGGCCATATCTTGGTTTGCCCAGGGGTGCCGACACGGCTCCATGCTCTGGCAGAAGTTGCAGAGGGAAATGCCAGCCACGCTGGCCGAGACAATCCGGATTGCGGATAGCTATGCACTGGGTGATCCGATGCAACCTTTGCTGAACTCGGGAGAGCCGAGTAGAAGATACCCGGTGAACAACAGACCCGGCCAGTCAGAAAGAATGATCGCCCGGACTTCGGTAACAAGAGGAGAGAACCGGATTACTGGTATGGCTCGAACCAGGTTGCAGCTGTAAACCAAGACCAGCCAGATGCCGGTAATAGCCAGCGTCCGAAGTTCAATGGCCCAGCATGGGGCCAGAATCAAGAGGGGAAGAGGCCATGGGGTGACCAGAATCCAATCTTAACCTATGAGGCTATGTTGGATGGATGATAACCCACAAGTATAGGGGATCGCGTGTAGCCTTTTCGATAAGTAAGAGTGTCGAACCCAACGAGGAGCTAAAGATAGGATAAGTAATCTCTCAAGTTCTATCAACCACTGATACAACTCTACGCACACTAAACGTTTGTATTATCTAGGAAATAAAACTACAGTAGCAATACGGGTATGAGAGATAGCTTTGCGAGATAATAAATGCAAAAAAGTAAATGTTAGTGCTGCAGCAATAAAATACACTAAGTAACCATATACTAACAGTACCATGAGTGCGGAAAAGTGGTGGTAATTGTGGTGGCTTTGTCCCAGATTAATTGGTGAAGGTATTTGGTTCATTGTCTTCGATGCAGTTTTCTATGTGGGAGAGGCTAAATATACATGCACTCCACTACTTGGGATACAAGTACTATATGATTGGATTGTTAGAAAGTATCCGCAAATACTAACAATGCATTAAGATTTCCCCAACCATAGCCTTAAGTTCAAGGTCCTCTTACTCCCAAACGTGCAACTAATCGGTTCGCGTTCTCAGGTTTCTGTCACTCCGGCAGAACTTCCCCCGCTTCGTTACAAATACTACCAACCCTAGGGTGTTTGATCCATGCGCGCACAAGTATAATGGACATCAAAGGACAGCACCATATAGACATACAACTCTAATGAACCTCATGCATTCAATTAAGCAATCAAAAGACAAATAAATTACGGAAACATGATGTAAATCATAGGATAAATATTATAGCATCAAACACCATGTTTACATAGGACGGTATAGAGGTTTGTGGGAGGATGAACCACTGAATACAAGGAGGAGATGGTGATGGAGATGGCTGTGAAGACGGCGGAGAGGGGCAGCGCGGCGGCGCAGGGCGGCGGCGGCGCCGGCGGTGCGGGGAACTCCTTTCCCCGCCAAAGGCAACATGGGGGAGCGCCGCCCCTTAGCCTCCCTCCTTCATGGCTTCTTGGGAGCCCTCCCCCATGGAGATGGGATCCATGGGGGAGGCAAAAACATGGCTTTTGGTGGCTGAAATTCGTGGGTGGAGGAGTCCTCCACGAATTAGGTTTCCTCCCTTTATATATCTTCTCGGATTTCCGTCACCCCCTTTTAGGGTTCCACCAAAACGGGCGTACAGGACGCGTCCGAACTCCGATTGGGCTGATCTCAGGCTTAAAATCTTCGTATGGAAAATAGTGACAACTTTCGTAACAGCCAGGTCTCCATATAACGTCATCTTCGAGGGTAAAACTGGCAATCTTCGTAAAAAGTTCTCAGACAGAATTCAGTAAAGTCCCAATTCGACTCCAACAAGGTTTCCTCTTGTATTCTTGATAATTTCTACACATCAAAGAGTAAAACAAGAACATTGTGCACTTTTGCAACTATAAGTAGGTTAGTCCAAATAAATAATAAACTTAATATAAAACAAGTGCTAAAAGCATAAAAATGGCATGAAACAATCAAAAATTATAGATACGTTTTGGACGTATCAACATCCCCAAGCTTAATTCCTGCTCGTCCTCGAGTAGGTAAATGATAACAAAATAATTTTTGATTGTAAATACTATGATCAGGTCTTTAACAATTGCATGATGTATGGATAATAAAACTTAGCAACCATGTTACCTAATGAAAAGTATCAACGAACTAAGAGATTATAACATGAAATTTATAAACATCAACAAGATTGTAATGACCATAATAAATCATGATAGAGTGGTATCTCGCTTGCCCTTAATTGTGGAGCAAAATATAAATGAAAAGGCACCTATGAAATTCAAGTGAAGACTAGATATAAAAATATCAAAGATAAGAGTATCATAGTTATGCCTCAATTAATCGTATCCTGGGACAAACACATTACACTAAGAACGACAGCTATGCTCTCGAAGAAGTGCTCAAAGAAAGGATGGTGACTCAACATAAAAAAATAAAAGATTGGCCCTTCACAGAGGGAAGCAGGGATTAACACGTGCTAGAGCTTTTTATTTTAAAAACAGAGGTAAAAGTTTTGAGAGGTGTTTGTTAATTGTCAACGAATGGTAGCGGGTGAGAACAGTATTCTACCTGTCAAACGGACTTTTAAGAGCGGCTCCCATGAAGGACGTTATTTCTACCAGCAAGGCAGATCATCCCTCTTTCTCTTTGGTTTACACACATTCAGGTATTTCACTGTTTGTCATTGCTTACTGATGAATCATGACAAAAGTGTGAAGAGAATTAATTGATTAAAATTGTAATTAATTGGCACTGGGCACCCGTTGCCAGCTCTTTTTGCAAGTTATTGGATAAGCGGATGTATATGCCACTAGTCCAGGTGTAAAAGTCCATTTGACAAATAGAGTAAAAAATAACCACACTAATTCCTCATGAGCTAGTAAACATTGACACAAAAAGAGAAATATTTTGAAGGTTTTAAAGGTAGCACAAGCAAATTTACTTGGAATGGCTTGAAATACCATGCGTAGGAATTTTTTTGGTGGACTCTTTGGGATAACTTGGTTTTAAGGATTTGGATGCACAAGCAGCATTCCCGCTCAGTACAAGTGAAGGCTAGCAATTAACGGAGGCATAAAAACGATACTAAAACTCTGAGGCAAAATAGATCATTAAGGCTTAATTGACTTTTATTTTTTAGTCATCACATGTGTGAGCATGTGCCAAGTCGATTCAAGTGAATTATTCAGAGGAGGATACCACAATACCATACCATCTTATGAACATGACAATGCATGTTGATATCAAAATAACATAATATGCACTATTAGCTAGTTGATACTAACCATAAGAAAACATAAACTACTAAACAGTATGATTCACACATCATTTTTAAGTTTCAACAAGTAATCCATTAACCAAGTAAACATTGAAAACAGAGGATAAATAAAATATGTGATGATCCACTTATTAATGTAACTGGTGTTTGATGCTAAGATAAATAGATAATAAAATACAGCCGCTTCAAGTTTAGTTAAGTTCCTATGTTGCTCAAAAAACAAAGTTTAAAGGTTTGCAAACCGTGGGGTTATTGATGAAGAGGAATGCGGGGACATCCCCAAGCTTATGACTTTGGTAATTCTTCAATATTCCATAGTTTGGTGTTCCTTCATTCTCTGTGAAAAAACTTCAACACAAAAACTTTCCCATTCTTTTCTGCGGTTAGACATTAGTACAATAGATAATATTTCCCAAGTGCTACTATTAAACCAAATAAAATTTTGTTTTTAAGTTACAGAAAGGTTGCTTAAATGGCCAACTTATAAATGAAAGGTAAGAACCATTAAAAATCAAATGAAAACGAAAAGAGGCCACTCTTGCAACAAAAGTCAGAATCTGTCTAGAAAAATAGCAGCTGGAAAACGCAATTTTTAGGTGCACTTAAACATGCCCGAAATTTTAGCCAATTTTTTTACATGCAGAGGATTAGGTGCTACAACATCAGTAATTTTTTCGTGATTTTTAGAGCTTCCAGTAAAATATGAAAAATCGCGCAATAAGCAGTAGATACCGAAAACAGAAAATCACTTTTTACATATGTATCAACTAAGCTAAATGGATAAAACTTGGTACTTTATTTTTGATAAACTAAGAAACCAGAGGCTAAGCAAGACCTAAACATGCTAGCTACAGCAAGGAAAACTCTAAATAAAAATCAAAAGTAAAACCCAAATAAAATAAAGAACCAAACAAAGAAGCAAAACAAAAGAAAATATTTTTGTTATTTTGAATTTATAAGTGAAAGTAAAGAAGCAATCGAAACCAAATAAGGAGCCTAATAAAACTAAAGAAGGTAAAACCAAGACATATAAAAGCAATTATAATACAAGTTAAGACAATACATATCATGTGGACGGGTAATATAGAGTATGAACGAGACAACCTCATGTTAGTTGATGAATAGGGGGATGACTCGGGCATCCCCAAGCTTAGATGATTGTATCTTCTTGAATATGTTCTTGGGATGCACCTACACATCCCCAAGCTTGAGCTCTTGCGTCTTCTTGTTCATCTCATATCACCATATTGATTAGATCTTATAAGCTACATCCACATAAAACTTCACAAAACTCATTAGTAGGGTTAGTACTCATTAAATAAAATCCACTCATGTTCAAGCATTGACAAGTTTTATAATATTTACTCAACATTAGCCACTATATATACTAAGGTGTTCATGATTTCCGTTGTCCGTCGAAAAACTAATGAAACTAACAACACCAAGTACAATATTGAATAAACAAAGAAATCTGTCAAAACTGAACAGTCCGTAAAGATGGCATTCAACGAGATAGTTAAGTAGCTCAAATCGAAAAACTTTAGTCTAATGAAAGAAAGATAATAATCTCAGGTTTATGCACAAAAAATTTCAAGTCAAAATACTATTCTGAGATTTATCACGATTTTATTTACAGAGAAGCACAAAATCTGTCTAAACAGAACAGTCAGTAAAGATCGAATTTTTCGACCTATCTACGTACCTTAAATCAGAAAAAGTTAGTCTAATGAAAGAAAGCTAATAAGCATCACTTTGCACTCAAGAAATTTCAGATCAAGATCACGTTCTGGTGATTTTAAACATTTAATACGGTGGAGCACAGAAAATCTGTTTCTGGACAGCAAAGTAAAACTATCAACTTTCAATTAACTAAAGACTATAATTAGCATTTTATTTTTATGTACAGAGGTATATACACAATATTTACAATATTTACATGTTTTTAATGAAAAGCTTCCATGGAAAGATTTGTTTTGGTTTCATAGGCATGAACACAAGTGTTCAAGGTCGACCCCCATTTAACCATTACTCATCTTTCCAATCACTTTTCTTTTTGAAAACGTTTTTAGATAACAACTACACCTAATTTTTTTTGTAATTCGCATTCCCTATCCATAGTAAGATAAAGAACAACTTAATACTGAAAATAAAAACTACTTAGAGATAAAGCAAACAAGTGCACACAAGAACATTACCTACGCTATGGCTCCCCGGCAACGGCGCCAGAAAAGGTCTTGATAACCCACAAGTATAGGGGATCGCGTGTAGCCTTTTCGATAAGTAAGAGTGTCGAACCCAACGAGGAGCTAAAGGTAGGATAAGTATTCTCTCAAGTTCTATCAACCACTGATACAACTCTACGCACACTAAACGTTTGCATTATCTAGAAATAAAACTACAGTAGCAATACGGGTATGAGAGATAACTTTACGAGATAATAAATGCAAAAAAGTAAATGTTAGTGCTGCAGCAATAAAATACACTAAGTAACCATATACTAACAGTACCATGAGTGTGGAAAAGTGGTGGTAATTGTGGTGGCTTTGTCCAAGATTAATTAGTGAAGGTACTTGGTTCATTGTCTTCGATGCAGTTTTCTATGTGGGAGAGGCTAAATATACATGCACTCCACTACTTGGGATTACAAGTACTATATGATTGGATTGTTAGAAAGCATCCGCAAATACTAACAATGCATTAAGGTTTCCCCAACCATAGCCTTAAGTTCAAGGTCCTCTTACTCCCATACGTGCAACTAATCGGTTCGCGTTCTCAGGTTTCTGTCACTCCGGCAGAACTTCCCCCGCTTCGTTACAAATACTACCAACCCTAGGGTGTTTGATCCATGCGCGCACAAGTATAATGGACACCAAAGGACAGCACCATATAGACATACAACTCTAATGAACCTCATGCATTCAATTAAGCAATCAAAAGACAAATAAACTACGGAAACATGATGTAAATCATAGGATAAATATTATAGCATCAAACACCATGTTTACATAGGACGGTACAGAGGTTTGTGGGAGGATGAACCACTGAATACAAGGAAGAGATGGTGATGGAGATGGCGGTGAAGACGGCGGAGAGGGGCAGCGCGGCGACGCAGGGCGGCGGCGGCGGCGCCGGCTTTGCGGGGAACTCCTTTCCCCGCCGCCGGCAACATGGGGGAGCGCCGCCCCTTAGCCTCCCTCCTTCATGGCTTCTTGGGAGCCCTCCCCCATGGAGATGGAATCCATGGGGGAGGGAAAAACGTGGCTTTTGGTGGCTGAAATTCGTGGGTGGAGGAGTCCTCCACGAAATAGGTTTCCTCCCTTTATATATCTTCTCGGATTTCCGTCACCCCTTTTAGGGTTCCTCCAAAATGGGCCTACAGGCCGCGTCCAAACTCCGATTGGGCTGATCTCGGGCTTAAAATCTTCGTATGGAAAATTGTGACAACTTTCGTAACAGCCAAGTCTCCATATAACGTCATCTTCGACGGTCAAACTGGCAATCTTCGTAAAAAGTTCTCAGACAGATTTCAGTAAAGTCCCAATTCGACTCCAACAAGGTTTCCTCTTGTATTCTTGATAATTTCTACACATCAAAGAGTAAAACAATAACATTGTGCACTTTTGCAACTATTAGTAGGTTAGTCCAAATAAATAATAAACTTAATATAAAACAAGTGCTAAAAGCATAAAAATGGCATGAAACAATCAAAAATTATAGATACGTTTTGGACGTATCAATGGACCTTGCAGCTTCCACACGCATGATCCTCGCAAGCCGGTGAACCATTCAAATCGGCAGTGCAGCTGGTATCAGCGCACAAGGGGGGAAGGAGCCAGAGCCGGAGGAAATCAAATGGGGGCACCTCAGAGATTCCCACAAAGGCAAAACTTGCCACTTACCGGAGCAAATGCTATCCCGGTGATCCCACCAGTTCCGAGGCAAGCAGATTCAAAGCCTGTGAATCAAGTGAATGTCGGAGGGAATAACAACAACAACACTGGTCCCAGCAGGCAGGGAGAGTATCCCCAGGGACATTACAGAGAAGCTCATCAGAGCTATGTGATATTTGTGACCGAGCCAACTGACAAGAAGAGCTTGCATCGGCGTGCACTGGAGGTGAACGCAGTTATGCCGGCAATACCGAAGTATTTGCACTGGTCCAAGCAAGAGATCACTTGGAGCAGAAGGGATCATCCCCGAGTTATGCCAACCCGGGAGGTTATGCGTTGGTAGTGGATCCGACATTCTTCGACCGACACTCAATACTCGGTTCACCCGAGTTCTCATTGATAATGGGAGTGCTATCAATATCATGTACCGAGACACCATGGTGAAGATGGGTATCTCGGCAAACATGCTGCAACCGAGTTCTACAACCTTTCATGGCATAGTGCCGGGTGTTTCATGTGCACCTATGGGCAAAATTTGGGTTGATGTGTTGTTTGGCACCAAGGACAACTGCCGAACTGAGAGCATCCAGTTTGAGGTGGTGGACCTCGAAAGTCCATACCATGCTTTACTCGGTAGGCCTGCACTGTCCAAGTTCATGATATCCACCCATGTGGGTTACCTCAAGATGAAAATGCCGGGTCCTAATGGCATCATCACTATCTCGGGTGATTACAAGCGCACTGGAGTGTGCCTCGGCTGGATCGTGCTTAGCCGAGTCACTGATCATCGCTGCGGAGAAGAAGAAGATCCATGAAGTGGTGGCATTGGCTCAGTCAGCGCAACTCGGTATGCCGGGTATGGCTAACCCGGAGCAGAATGCAAATTTCGAGGTGCCCAAAGAGACCAAGAAGATCAATGTTGACCCGGCATGTCCGGACCACAACGTCATCATTGGTACCGGGTTAACTGAGAAATAGGAAGGCGAGCTCAGTCACTTCCTCCGTGAGAACCGGGATATCTTTGCATGGTCAAATCAGGACCTGCCAGGTGTTCCGAGGGAGTTGGCTGAGCACTCTTTGTTCGTCAGACCGGATATGAAGCCGGTGAAGCAACCTATGCGACGTCTCTCGGATGAGAGGAGAAAGGTGATAGGTGATGAACTGGCCAGGTTACTTGCATCTGGGTTCATCATGGAAGTGCTGCACCCGGACTGGTTGTCTAACCCGGTCCTGGTGAAAAGAAAAAAGATGACCCGAATGTGGCCATTGTGTGGCGTATGTGTATTGATTACACAAACTTGAACAAGGCATGTCCTAAGGATCCATTCCCGCTGCCTCGGATAGATCAAGTGATCGATTCCACAGCCGGGTGTGAGCTGTTATCCTTTGTAGATGCTTATTCTGGTTTTCACCAGATACCACTGAACCCTGCTGATCAAATGAAAACTGCTTTTATCACCCCGTATGGGGCTTATTGCTATCGTGTCATGACCTTTGGTTTGAGAAATGCTGGTGCCACTTACCAGAGATGTATGCAAAAATGCTTGCATGATCAAATAGGAAAAAATGTGCAGGTGTATGTCGATGACATTGTCATCAAGTCTAAGGAGAAATCCTCTCTGATTGATGATCTCCGAGAAACATTTGAGAATCTGAGGAAATTCCGGATAAAACTTAACCCGGACAAATGTACCTTCGGTGTGCCGGCAGGCAAATTACTCGGTTTCCTCGTGTCAAGCCGAGGTATCGAGGTGAACCCGACAAAAATCCGTGCTATTGAAAGCATGAGGTTACCGACATGTCTCAAAGACGTGCAGAAATTCACTGGATGTTTGGCATCTTTAAGTCGGTTTGTTAGCAGGTTGGGAGAAAAGGCATTGCCTTTGTATCAACTCATGAAGAAAACAACTCACTTCGTGTGGCCCCCGCAAGCAGATGCGGCGTTCACCGAGTTAAAAAAGATGTTGGCAACTGCGCCGATACTGGCTTCACCATTACCCAAAGAGCCGATGTTGCTCTACATTGCAGCCACAAACCGGGTTGTGAGTGTCGTATTGGTAGTGGAGAGAGAAGAAGATGGCAAAACTGTGCAGAGGCCAGTGTATTACCTCAGCGAGGTGATCTCGTTATCCAAGCAGAACTATCCGCACTACCAGAAAATGACATATGGTGTCTATCTGGCTGCTAAGAAGTTGAAACATTACTTCCAAGAGCATTCAATCACTGGTGTGTGAGGCTCCTATCTCGGAGATCATTGGGTGTAAAGATGCAACTGGCCGGTAGCCAAGTGGGCTATCGAGGTGTCCCCTTACACTCCTCACTATGAAAGAAGAGATGCCATTAAATCTCAGGCACTGCCGGATTTCCTGGTGGATTGGGCTGAAATGCAATATGAGCCACCACGGCCTGACCCCAATTACTGGAGAATGCACTTTGATGGATCAAGAACAAAAATTGGTTTAGGTGCCGGGGTAGTCCTTACCTCGCCAAAGCATGATCAGTTGAGATATGTGTTGCAGATTCATTTTGCGGCATCTAACAATGTGGCCGAGTATGAGGCACTTGTTCATGGGCTAAATGTGGCCAAAGAAATTGGTATTCGCCGGATAGAATGTTTCGGAGACTCGGATTTGGTGGTGCAGCAAGTCTCGGGAAATTGGGATGCTTTAGATGCCAACATGGCGTTGTATCGGTTTCATGTCCAGAAGATCTCGGGGTTCTTTGAAGGTTGCGAGCTCACGCATATACCTCGGGCTGAAAATGACGCCGCCGATGTACTGTCCAAGCTAGGTTCATCCCGGGATCCAATTCCACCCGGCATAGCCTTGGAGCATCTGAGGAAGCCATCAATCAAACCATCGCCGGAGTCCGAGTCCAAAACCGGAGTCTGGTGCTGTTCCCATGGACGTCGATGTCGGATGCATTTGGGAGAACCCGGGGACTGCTTGGCAGAACCCGGGGACTGGTTACTCAACTCGGAAGAAGCAATGTCGGTTGACCTCATGGAGGTGGATGACTCGGTCTTTCCTGTGCGTCCTGTGCCGGAGTGGGCACAACCAATAATGGCATTTATGATGGATGGGAGTTTGCCAAGTAATGAAGTTGAAGCTAGGCAAGTACAAAGAAGATCCAAGGCATACACCATCATCAACCGAGTTGTACAAGAGAAGTGTGACCGAGGTACTGCAGCGATGTGTCGAGCCGCAAGAGGGGCAAGAGATGCTCCTGGAAATTCATCAAGGAGAATGTGGTCATCATGCTTCATCAAGAGCCTTGGTGGCTAAGGTATTCCGGCATGGGTTTTATTGGCCCAGTGCTTTGAACCAGGCAGAAGATATCGTCAGAAAGTGTGAGGGATGTCAGAGGTTTGCTAAAAAGATCCACCTGCCAGCCTCGGCACTCAAGACAATTCCAATCACTTGGCCCTTTGCAGTTTGGTGCTGGATATGGTGGGAGTTCAGGCCAGCCCGAGGTAACATGACTCATATGCTGGTGATGGTGGACAAGTTCACCAAGTGGATCGAGGTAAAGCCAATCCGGAAGTGTGATGGTCACACAGCTGTGACCTTTTTGAAGGACATCATTTTGAGATATGGTTACCCCCATAGCATTATCTCGGATAATGGCACAAACTTTGCTGTGGGAGAGTTTGCTCGGTTCTGTGCGGATAAGAGAATTCGGTTGGACATAGCCTCGGTGGCACACCCTGAGGCAAATGGGCAAGTGGAAAGAGCAAATGCATTGGTGTTAGCCGGTATCAAAGCCGGTTGATTGAACCACTGTTGCGAACTCCGGGATGTTGGATAGAGGAGATACCAGCAGTGTGTGGGGTCTAAGGACCACACCAAATCGATCAACTGGCTATACGCCATTTTTTCTGGTCTATGGAGCAGAAGCGGTCTCCGACCGACATGGAATATGACTCGCCGAGAGTGGCGCTGTACACTGAAACCGAGGCAAAAGAAGCTCGGGAAAATGATGTTGATTTGCTCGAAGAAGCACGAGAACTGACCTTATCTCGGTCAGCTATATATCAGCAAAATCTCCGACGCTATCATAGCCGGAAATCAGCCCTCGGGTATTCCGAGAGGGAGATTTGGTGCTGAGGCTAGTGCAGCGCAGTAAAGGCCGACACAAGTTGTCACCTCCATGGGAGGGACCATTCATTGTGAGCAAGGCTCTGCACAATGATTCATACTATCTTATAGATGCACAGGCACCGAGGAAAAATGTGATGGACAAATCCGGAGAGGAGACCAAAAGACCCTGGAATGTAGCTCTACTTCGTCCCTTTTACTCATAAGGGCGCAGTGTATGTATCTCGGTTTTTCCTTTGAATAAAATGCCGGCACTCCGAAAAGAAACTCGGGGACTGCCTTTGTCTATATGCTTGTGTTTATCTCGGTTTTTTCTGTGTTGTTCATATGTCGGATGATTTTGAGACCTCGTTTCAAAGTTCAAGTAATGTATGCTATTTGTTGTGATCTTGTGACTCGACTGACGAACGCCGAAATGGCAGTCAAGAGCAGAGGTTATGGTATATGGTAAACATGAAAATGGACTCGGGGACTCGGTCCTAAAAAGATCCGACATATGTCGTTTACTAACCCGGTTTTTTCGTTCCTTTTCTTGTGTCGGATGACTCTAAACCTTACCTCAAAATTTACAAGTATTGTATGCTATAATGATTGATCTTGTGACTCGACTGTCGAACGCCTAAATGGTAGACAAGAGCAAAGATTACTAAGTATAGTAAACAAGAAAGTAAACTCGGGGACTTGGTGCAAAGTGATACGGCATTAAGCTTGTCTTGCTGAAGCTAATATGATAAAGTAGCACTGCGAATACTTAAACGTATATTTACATCTGCACCCGGCATTCCGGGGATTTAATAGTTCAAAGTTTCATAAGCTTAGGCAGCAGCCTCGGAGGAGCTCGGAGCAGTTGGAGCGGTGCGAGGCTCGGGAGCAGTCTCGGCGGCAGAAGAGCCTTCAGTGGTTGGAGCGACCTCGGGAGTTGGGGTGGCTGCCGAGGCACCAGTAGTGTCGGTTACCGGCTTCTCAGAAGTCTCGGTTACCGGCTTCTCTGAAGCGTCGGTCGCAGCCGGCTTGACAATGTCGGTTGCTTCGGCGGCAGAAGTGTCGGCAGCCCCGGCAGTGGAAGTCTCGGTTGCGCTGGCAGCAGCAGTCTCGGTCGCTCCGGCAGTGGCAGCGTCGAGAGTCTCGGCCTCGATCTCCTCATCAACGTCTTCTTCTTCTTCGCCCTCTTCATCATCCTGGTCTCTTCTTCGTCGTCCGAGTAGGCGGGACCCGGGATGAAGTGTCGGGTGGGAGCATAACTGGCCATGAACTTGGCTGCATCTTTGCGGCTCTCTATCAATGCCGGTTCGGAGGTCCATTTGGAGCCCTGGCGCAGGGAGCGCACGGCGTTGAGATTGATGGACTCGTACCAGGAGAGCACAAAGGTCAGTGCTTGATCAGCTCCGGCACGAGCCGCTGAGGATCTCCACTCTCGGATCCTGGCCTCGGCCCCCGTCAGACACTTGGACAGTTCTTCAATGCTAGAAGGAGTTGGAGATCCTGGCCATAAAGCTCGGTAAGCTTTGATACCGGCATCAAGAAGGTCCAGGCCAATGGCCTTCAAAGGAGAGATGCGGGCATTCAGAGCAGTCAAGTAATCTTCCATATCCCATTCCTCCGGGATTGGGCCAGCCTCGGCTCTCTTCGCTCGTGCCTTGCGCACAGTGTTGAGTGCAGCAGCCTTGGAGTGGGCGAAATGATCTGAAGACAGAAAAGCTATCACCAAATTGAGTTATATACCGGCATATCTTAATGTCGGCGCAAGTAATGAAAGCAAAAGGAAAGGATAAAGAAACTTACAGTCCATCTCCTTGTTCAGCCGGGTGAGCTCGCGGAGCCAGATGTCGGATTTTGCCTTGAGGGCATCCAGTTCTCCTTGAGCCGAGGTAGCGCGAACCTCGGACGCTGCGAGCGTTTCCTGGTGCTTCTGAGCAGCTTCTTCCTTTTGCATCAGGGCCTGCTCAATGCCGGTTTTTTCACCCTGGACCCGGGCAAGCTCCTCCTGGAGCCGAGACACTTCTTGCCGCTCCTTCTGAAGGGCAGTGGCGTGCGCTTGTTCCTTGTTCTTCAGCGTCTCCTGAAGTTGCTTGTGGGACCTCTTGAGCTTGTTGTGGTCCAGAAGCAACTTCCGAAACACCGTGGTCCGAGCATTGGTGCAATCCTGAAAAGGGCAAAGAGTTAG
This sequence comes from Poa pratensis, assembly GCA_947311845.1. NCBI lineage: Eukaryota > Viridiplantae > Streptophyta > Magnoliopsida > Poales > Poaceae > Poa > Poa pratensis. The sequence continues at coordinate 43,786,607 of CAMZMU010000077.1, read as the reverse complement.
TGTGGTTAGTTAAAATTCATGCCGAGTAAAGCTGAGTGTCGGATTTCTTAAAGATTCCTGCCGAGTAAAACTCGACAAGAATCTCGGGGACTGGATGTCGGTTTTTTGAGGATCCTGAAGATCCTAAGTGTCGGATTTTTTGAAGACCCGAAGTGTCGGATTTCTTGGAGATCCGAAGTGTCGGATTTTCTGAGTTTAATGATGAAAATTTGTGAAGTTTCGCGCTGAGTGATCTTTACTCGGGGAGCACAGGTCACTCAACCCGAATCTCGGGGACTGGGGATTGTGTATGTTTATCATCTATGGCAAGGAAAATAAAAGTTTGGTTGAGGAAAAAGATACTCGGCAAGCTTGCTGGCTCGAAGGGTCGAGACTTGCAAATTGTGCATGGCCTGAGCAAGTGCGCTGGGGCCAGCTGGATGAGGAATGACCGGGTGCGCGGAGGAACCTCGCTTGTGTCGGCAGCGTTCCAGTCCATGTGATATTGCTTCTCCGAGCCTAAGCTGTGTCCACTCTGAGTTTGGAGCTGGGGTAAAACCCAGCTGCCACTGGCAACTCGGGAGACAGAGTGGTGAGAGCCTGGTGCTCCGGGGTAGTGGTTGGAGTCAACACCACTTGTCTCTCCGGGTTGGCAAGCTTCCCGGTGGCTGCTTGGCTATGTGTCGGCTTGGCAAGTGGAGTAGCTTTCCGAGTTGTCAACTCGGTGGACTTGACGGGGACTTGGTGGTGGACCTCGGCCGGGGCGGCTGCTTCGGCTGCTGCTGGTGCTGTTGAGGTTGTGGCTGTCCTTGGTGCTGTTGTTGTTGCTGCTCTTGTTGTTGTTGTGGTTGCTGCTGCTGCTGCTGTTGTTGTTGTGGTGGTGTTGCTGTGCGCCCGAGGTCACCGAAGTGTCGGCCCGCGGGGTCTCGGTTTCCATGGTGGGGGCATCGGTGCCATCATCCTGGTCGAGGATCACGACCTCGGGAGTGACAGAGGAAGTGGCGGGTACCCCGGAGTCACGTGGCCGAGCCTCGGCTGTACTCGGAAGGGGCGAGCGCATAGAAGAGGCACTCTGCTCAACTTCAAGGGGGGCACTGCGTCAAACAAGAAAAATGTTATGTCGGGAAAAAGTTATCCCGACAGAAGGAAAAAAGGAAGTAAGCTTGTGTCGGTAAAAAATATCTTACCCTTCAGTAACTGGCGGGGTCTTCTTGCCCTTCCTCGGCTTGACTACTCCTCTCTTCTGTCGCTTCGCCTGCGGCGCGGCTGGATCCGAGGATGTGGAGGTTCCGGTTTTCGAGGTACCAGTCTCGGCGCGCTTGCGAGATGCCACTTGTTTGCCCGAGGTAGCAGGGCGTGCACTCGGGGCAGAGCCACCCGGGTTAGTTGGTGCCGGGGCTGGGGAGCAAAGGCGATGGGACGAGCGTCAATTACCTCTAGCATTTCGAGGTCATCATCATCTGACCAATCTCGGATGGAAGCTCGGGCTCGAGGCTTACCCGGGGTAGGGGCGCCAGCTCTTGGTATTGGCAGTTGATCCTCGTCATCCGGATCTTCTACCTCGGCGACGTCCGGGGCAGGGATATCTTGGCCCCATTTGGTAGAGGGATCCTCCATCTTCGGTCTTTTGCCGAGTAAACCTCTACGAGTTAAAAGCGATAAAACCGAGTTAGTTTATGAGCCAAGTATGGAGCCGACAGAAGGGTGATCTCGGCAGAGAAAGTATGTCGGCATAAATTGCAAGTTACTTACTTGTTCCGGAAGCCGAGCTCTGTCATGAGGTTCTAGACCCCATTCCCATTCCTCGGTCATTGTCGTTCGGGCAATGGCCTTGACGCGTCTTCTGACCTCGGATTTGGTCAGCTCGTGGGTGCTGATCCGAGTTGGATCATACTGGCCACTCATGTGGCAGATCTTGTGAACTCGGTTTTGGAGGGGGAGACTCGGCGGCTGACAAAAGTCCTCAAAAGATCATCGCTTAGCAGCCTGCTCCCACAAGCTCCTCAACAATCTGGTGAATGTCGTTGATCTCGCGGTTCGTGTCCTTTGGGTTGAAGCTCCAGTTGTGCTGCTCCGTGGGAGTAGCGAGAGCAAATACCGGCAGGTTCAGAAGGTCGACATTATCTGGGTTGTCCGGGTTATTCACATAGAAGAACGTGCGCTGCCACTTCTGGCATGACTCCAGGCCCTGAATCCGAGGGAAGAGGGAACCTCGCCGAGGTATGATGGTAGCAGCTCCGCTCGGAGTCATCACCTTGGGGAAGTTCTTGTTCTCCAGATCCGGAGAATCTGCTTCCGGAGTTGAAAATACTTGGCCCAGAGCTCGACGGTGGGCCAGAGTCTGAGGTATCCCTCGGAGAAAGCAACGCAAGCCGAGAGCGTTGTGATGGCATTAGCGGGGAGATGGTGGGGTTGAAGACGAAACTTGTCGAGGAAAGCTCGGAAGAATGTGCTCGCCGGGAGTCCGAAGCCGCGCTCGAAATGCGCGACGAAGACTACCCGTTCACCCTTTTGAAGATCCGGTTCGGCCTCGTCGCCAGGAACCCGGCATATCACCTGTGCCGGAATTCGCATGGTCCGGACAAACCAGTCTATCTCGGCCTGGGTTGCGTCGGAACCTTCCCACCCGGCGCGCTCTCCCTCCTCAACGATATCCTCGGCAGGCTCCGGGGTATTGCTGGTTGACATCTCGGAAGAGATCTGCAAAAGTGGCACAAAGAAACCGAGATAAGTATCTTGGAGTATGTGGGCAACGGAGGAACCGAGATAAGGATCTCGAAACATTTGGGTAACAGAGGAAAAGCGCATAAGTGGCGGGAAACACGTTTCTGTGGCTAAGTGTTTGTGGGAAAGATCTACGGGAAAAATAAATAGAAGATAAATACAAGAACTTGTGAGTTGAAATTTGCGAAGACCCGCGGATAAACTATCGCAAGATTGCTAAGAGGCACGGTGGAGAAATACGGAGGGGATCAAAGCAACTAAGTTCATTTTCATTTGTGCATTGGGATGTGGGAGCTTTTACGGAGAAGACAACAAAGATCCAGCGGAGAGGATGAACGTGTTCATCGTGGGGGGATGAACGTGTTCATCGTGGGGGATGATACCTTTCTTCGGCAATGGCGGTGGCAAGAACTTACCGGAGATTGCGACAACAGTGCGCGGTGAAGATGCGCGGAGCTTGCCGGAGTTGCGCGTGTCCAGTGGCGGCGCGAGGTGCTCCGGTGGGCGGTGGTGCGCGAGATCCGGCGTCGTGCGGTGGTGAAGCTCACTGCGCGGCGGTGGCGATATCGCAGGGAAAAGAAGAGGAAGAAGTAGGATGCGGAGAGGCGAGGAGGTGTGCACGTCCCCCTATTTATGGGTACGGCGCGCGGGCGGTTTCCGGTTTTACCGCGTGCAGTTACCACAACGTGCGTGCGGATTAACCGCGCACGATCTGCGCGGTTGCGAGTTTTGCGGCCGCACGATCTGCCGCATCGTGGGCCACAAAGTGGTAACGGTACGCGTCGTGATCGTGTGCGGTTAATGGCGCGGAAATCGAGGAGGCACGCCGCGGTCAAAGTCACTCAAGTGCCCATGCGACTCGACGGCGCGTGACGTGGGCGGCGTGTGTGCAGTGAAGTGTCTGTCCGCGCACAGGAACCGAGGTATTGCGCAGCGTTACTCTGCCACGTGGTGTGGAGAAATATTTGGGAAGATCGGGGAATCTTTTTGTGTCGGAGATACCGGCACAAGAGCAAATCTCGGAAGTGGTGAGAGCTTTGATTCTCGTAGCTTGAGATGAACCGGCATGCGAATGTCGGATGTTCTGTCAAGATAAAACAATCACCTTGTGTCGGAGCAACCGACATAAGGGCATATGGCAAAACAATTGGAGATTTTACCTGGATACTGAAGGTGTACCGGCATGTGAATGTCGGGTGGTTGGGTTATGTTGAGCTGGTCGTGAAAGCTTGACTCGCTCAGTCAGCAGAATTCTAGTGTCGGAGAAAACCGACACTGGAGCTTGTGTCGGAGTCAGTTGGAGAATTTATTAGTGGTTTAACGGTTGAACCGACATGGCAGTGTCGGATGGTTGTTTCGGTTGTTTAAACCTGATGTGGCCCTTCATCCAAGGCTGCAGGACCGCACCAGCTTCGGGGACTAATGTCGGGGGGCTACCCCCGGGTAGGGTCATGGTGTGGTAAAAGCTATGCCCAAGTGTGGGCCAGGTTACAGTAAAAACCGGAGTACCTGGACTTAGGAGCGTGATGTAGGTGCAAACCAACATAAGCGTACCGAGTTAACCCAGGCCTGAAGGGACCGAGATATCATGCTGGTGATAGCTGGCATGTGTCGACCGAGACAAGGGATCCGAGATAAGGATCCGAGATAACATATCCGACATATGTATGTCGGTAACTTGTGTGTTTTCTTATGTGCAGGAAGGGATATGTGAGGAAGGAGGATCCAACATATCCATGCCGGGTTATCCTTGTGTCGGGCAGAGATCAATGCTCCTGTCACATCCCGTCTGGCACGGGAGCGCCTGACAGGGAAGCGTCTGACGCGGGGGCATGCAGGAGACCGAGATGGCAGGCCATCATTCCACCGCTGACTCCGGGTTATCCGGGGACAGACAGCGTGGCAGAGGCATGGGCAGGCCCTGTCTTGTCGCTGACCTCGGGCGTACTTTGGAGCAGAGACTTGGGACAGGACATGGGCAAGCCACGTCCTGTCCACTATGCAGAGACAATCATGATGTGCAGGCGTGCGTGTATGCAGTGCCGGTACGGAGAGGTGACCGTTGCAAGTGGAGGGGCATTCCGGTAACCCGGTTTAGCCTATATATATGCCCTCACCCCCTCCTGCGTGAGGGACGATGCCCAGAGAGACACTTCTCCACGTAGCTTCATCTTCTACCTTGTGTTCTTCCCCATTGTTGTGTGACACAGCTCAAGGAGCAAGCTTGTATTTGTGATACCGAGATATATACAGAGAGACAGGCAGGAGTAGGGGTTTTACCTCCTCACGAGGGCCCTGAACCTGGGTAGATCTTGGTGTGCTGTGGTGTTCTTCGTGTGTGCTTCTTAGCGCGCTAGCCCTCTCCCGGATTCCACCAGCATCCATCGGCACCAAACTTTAGCCATCCTATGGCATCTGCCGTGAAACCACCACGACACTTTGTCAAAGTGGCTTTGGTTGGGACTGGGACCTCTTCTCTGTTTAAACGAGCAAAAAAAAAAAACTCAACTTTGTGCAACCTGGCTGTTTCTTTGCATCTGATCTTAAGTTATAGCCTTTTGGCTTTTATGTACTGTGTAATATTGCTCTATGTAGACCTGGACATGGCACTTGTGAACGTAATGTTGGTCTGTGGACCTGGATATGGCACTTGCGTTTAATCATAAGACATTATCATTTTTATTCGATATGCTACAGTGTAAATTAACCCAATTTTGGTAGTAATCTATGAATTCATGCAAAAATGGCAGCCAAACATGTTTTCGGAATTCATTTCAGTTCAGGATTCCAAGTGGTTGCCAAACAGAAATTATGGAATTCATTTAAGTGGTTTTTGCAAATGAAATGATCTGGGGATGGCACCAAATGAATTGAAATGAGGGGTCCCAAACGAGCCCTTAAGTGTCAAAAGAATTTGAAAAAATCCTGCATGTTGTTAGTCATATATTCCACACAAACATGCAAAATCTCCAACAAGTGTGATTTTAATTTACACACTTTCAAATCTCCAACATATACACCATTTGTCATTTTCGTGTAGCCTAGAATATAGAGTATTTAAAATCAATATTTTACACGATTGTGGGATACTTCATTGGCAATATGAAAGATTTTTTTCATATTTTTTAAACTTACAAATCTTTTTTTTTAAATAGAGGGAGTAGTCGACCTCGGGAGCCAAAAGTGTTTTCCGCCTATTATATCCTATAGTATGAGCAGAAACTAAACTATTTTTGTACCATTTCAAAAGTGGCTGGGATTTTCGTCCAAAACCACATTACTATTCATTGCCTAGGCATATAACTACGTACTTTTGTTTCGAATACATAGGTTTCAAAAAAAGCATCACTGCCAAACATCGCCTTACTTTTGAAAACCCAAGAAATAGTATCTCAATCGCATTGTTTGTACTCCATCGTGAATTTCAACTCCATAGTTTTTAATCTAACTGTCTTTTTACTACATCTTGCGTTCCTGAGCGGGAACACTCAAGCGGAGACACTTACTCTAATTAGATGATGCTTTTTTATCAGGAAAATAGTGAATATTTACTCCGAAGCGGCTCAGAGGGAACGAAAATTTGCTCTGCTTCAAGATGGAGCATTCTATAGCTTCTTTCGTCGGTCAGAAACGAAAGCCACATTTCTCAGATATAACTCCGGCTAATCCCAGCATGCATGATACGGGTTAGTTCAATTGGCACATGTATATATCAATGCAAAAGCGAATGCCAAATATATGTATATTCATTGTGGGCGGGCATACTTTTTCCAACACTTTTGACAGCGGCCGCCTCTAACATGCATGATCATGCTTGTGTGATGCCGAAGCTGTACGGATCATGCAAAAGTATGGTTTAACTATTTGTGCTCGAGAGCAGCAAAGGTACTTCCTCCAATCTCAGTAGTGGTTAGCTGGCACTTTACGTGGATGTATTCCTCAGCCCAACAATGCAACATTTATTAATAGAAGAGTCCTTTCTTTTCCTGCAAAAAAGACTACGGCCATGCATTATGGTTTTGCCTTTTATCGTTCTATTCCCTTTTGAGCAGAAGTGGATTAAGGAAAGGCAAGTGGTTGCTTATGCTTTACAGCAAGTATTTATAATAGTAGTCTGTACGTCTATTTACATGGTAGTACTTTTGTCTTGTAGAGCAGAGAGGTAACGAGAAAGAGCCCACCTAGGTAAAAAACTAACTAAATTAGTAGAATTGTAGAAAAAGAAAGAAAGAAAGAAAGAAAGTGAAAAAAATACTAATTTAATAGCCAACTCTATAGAAAATAAATGTAAAGTTCTTGTAACTTACCACAGTAAAGAAAGAATAAAGTATAAATTTTTATATTAATCTTGAAAGTTTGTGGGCAGAGTGGCGACTGTAACATTTTTACACAGACTATTCGTAATTGTTAAATTCTATCCGAAATATGTCAATCTATACATGCGAAACTACCCCCCTCCGCAAATAAGTATCACAATAACTTTGGTCTTAAGTCGTAATTTTTTAAATTGTGACCAATTTTATAGGAAAAAAATAATCAATCCAATACATATAAATTGTCGCTGGATTGAATATATCTATGCATGTTCTTCTATTAGATGCATCAATTCAGCGACAATTAATATGGATGGTAGCATCATTTATGACACCGAATTAGTATCACTAGATGCGTTTTGATATATACTTTCACAATATACCAATTTGGGATTGAGATCCAGTGACTTCACGCTGCGACTTTAGCCACTTTATATCCATCCGATTTCAATCCAATGTCCCGGTGACTTTATATACCATATATGTTACTATTGTTGTCTGTAAGGTTGGTAATTTTATTTGAAATTCTACTTAGGACAAAATCTAGAAGTACACACTTATTTGTGTACGGAGGGAGTAGAACTGTGACTGTACCGTCCTTCCCTGTCTAACTCATTCATTTCATTAAAATTAGCAAGAGCGACTGATGTAAAGTTTTCAATCAACATACACGAAGCTTGGTCGTTCCCCTCCCCCGCTACAGTAGGGAGGGGCGATTTTCTGAAACCAACCGGGAGATCCACCTCGCTCGCCGTTGGTTCATCGATTCCCTGCCCTCCGACGGCCGCTCCGGCGGCGGGAGGGTGGGGGATCGTCGATCCACGGCTTGTACATAGTGTAGGATGCTCTAGGTGGCCTGCCGGCGTCACGGAGGAGGAGGTGGTGCGGTCGGCGCGGCGTTTTGTGGTGGAGCTTCCCCTCTCCGGCAGCGACGTTCTCAGGAGCTCCGCGGTTGAGGCCCCACCGTCCTCGAGCTCAAAGGTCTCCGGATCTGTCGAGCTCGTCATGCCCTAACCGGCGTCGGCGTGGCGGTCGAGCCGGATTTCGTTGAATAAGAGGAAGGAGGTGGTGTTCATCCTTGCGATGAAGATGGTGGACCGAGGTGTAGGTTCTCAGGAGCCGGCGACCGGCGACTTCCCGTCCGCAGAGGGGCTGTGCCTGATCCAAGCCATCAAGGGGTGCAGCGGCGGCGGCGCGCCACCGGCGGCATCGAGGTCGTCGTCATCGACATCGGAGTCCAGGGGTCTTGTTTGTATTTTCCTTTGTTTCTGGACTTTTCTGTAAGATCAAGGCTGTAATGTCACTTTCTTTTCCCGCAAAAAAAAAGTTTTCAATCAACAAAGTCAACACGATCCTCCTGACAAATTACTATATGGACGCTGACCGAAAACGCTGAATCGTCTTTAATGTTACTTACTTTTAACGAATGACGAAATTCGTTTGTGTTTGTGCCGAAAATGGACACAGGTTCCTGAGACAGGTTCCTGAGAAAAGCATGCGTTCCAAAGACGAGTTAACACATATGGTATTCTTAGCTGAGACTTGTGACATGCAGCAGGTTCGTCGTAACAGACTAGCAGGCATTACATTTTACGCAGTCAAACACATTAGGGTGAGGCGGCCAGGTCAGAGTCTTGATACTCTCATCGCACGACTTGTTTAATCGGGCTTCACCTACTCTGAAGTCTGTCTGATAAACACTTGCTAGATTCGAGACCGATCACAGGACTTGTTTAATTTGTGGGTCTTCACCAACTATTTTCCCGCCTTCCGGTTCCTATATATCCACTACGACTCGCAACGAAACGAGCAAGTCGATCCAAGCAACACACTCCATCGCTAGCTCTGTTTTGCTTCCTGCAAGTGCAAGTCTTACTACGTACTCCGGTCCGAGCTCGCAAGTACCTCAACTTCAATGGAGGTGAAGGCGTTGAGCTCCAAGCTCGTGAAGCCTTTGTACAATGCCGGCGCTGAACCAGCTACCGAGTACATCCCTCTGTCTATCTTCGACAGGGTGACGTACCAGATGCAGATGGCCATCATCTACGCCTTTGCAGCGCCGGCTCCTTCCACGGCCGCCATCGAGAAGGGCCTGGCAGCAGTGCTCGCCAAGTACCGCGCCTTCGCCGGGCAGATCGGCATCAACCCTGACGACGGCGCGCTATCCTTCATTCTCAACGACCGTGGCGCTCGCCTCGTGGAAGCGTCCGTGGACGCTGACATGGTCGACATGGCGCCAGCCAAACCCACGCCGGAGCTGCTTAAGCTGCACCCGGACATCGAGGGTGGCCTGGAGGAGGTGGTGCTGCTTCAGCTCACCCGGTTCCGGTGCGGCTCACTCGCCGTCGGCTTCACCTCCAACCACGTCGCCGCCGACGGCCATGCTACCAGCAACTTCCTTGTCGCCTGGGGCCGCGCCACCAGGGGCCTGCCCATGGGACCCCCGCCTGTGCACCACCACAAGGACCTCTTCAAGCCACGGTCGTCGCCTCGCGTGGAGCAGGACCACCGCAACAGGGAGTACTACACGCCATCAACCACGGACGTCGTCGGCCACCACGGCGACGGCGCCGACAACATTGTCATCCACAAGGCGCACTTCACCAAAGAATTCATCGCCGGGCTCCGAGCCAACGCGTCCCAGGGACGTGGCCGCCCGTTCAGCAGGTTCGAAACCATCCTTGCCCACCTCTGGCGTACCATGACGCGCGCCCGCGAGCTGAGCCCCGACGAGACCTCCGCGATTCGTCTGTCCGTGGACGGGCGTCACCGCCTTGGCAAGCCGGCGGAATACTTCGGCAACATGGTACTCTGGGCATTCCCGCGTGCCACGGTAGGTGACCTCCTGAACCGGCCGCTAAAGCACGCCGCCCAGGTGATCCACGACGAGGTGGCTAGGGTGGACGGCGCCTACTTCCAGTCCTTCGTGGACTTCGCGACATCCGGCACCGTCGAGAAGGAGAGGCTCGCGCGGAGCGCCGTGTGCAAGGACGTGCTATGCCCGGACGTGGAGGTGGACAGCTGGCTGACGTTCCCGTTCTACGAGCTAGACTTCGGCACCGGGAGCCCGAGCTACTTCATGCCGTCCTACTTCCCCACGGAGGGCATGCTCTTCCTCGCGCCGTCCTACATCGGCGACGGTAGCATCGACGCCTTTGTCCCTGTCTTCGAGCACAATCTTCAGGCCTTCAAAGAATGCTGCTACTCCACGGAGTAGGTGGCCTGGCCTGACTTGGAACTTGTCGAAGGAACAGAATGTCAATTAGGTCAAATTACTGATTCGTTTTTGTGAGAATTGTATAAGTCTTGATCCTACATATATCTACACACACGTTCCAAATCATGCAAGACTAAAATTACGGATTAACTTTTTAATGAATAGATGTTCATGTTCTGAAACACAAAAAAGTAATTCACTCACATAAACGATATTAGCACATTCAACCCACAAATTCAGTTGACCAAAAAGTGAAATTGTTTCACAAGAAAACATATAAAATGATATCCAGTAAAAAGTTGCCCACTTTGAAAAGGTGGCTGTATATATTTAAAGAACAGCCCATCAAATAAAGTTTAAAAGACCAAAATAATTTATGGAAACAATGATCCGACTCATTTTGCAAAAAAAAAAACTTGACGAAGTAAAAAGAATCGACTAAGCTAAAACCAAACTATTTTTTATTATTAAAAAGTGTATAAAAGACCCAAAAATATCAACAAATCTCAAGTAGAGTGAGTTTACCGTATCGCAAGCGCTTGGAAGCGAATGGCATTGACATATATTAGTAACCTAAAGAGATGAGAATATTCAAAGATAATTAATCATAGAAAGCAAGCAGCACTCAACTACTAAAAACCAAGAAATATCAATAATAATAGGGTCGAATACTCTCATCTAGCTCATAACAAACAAGGCTTCCTCGGTTAAACAACTAAGTGATCATGGACCATATGCTCCTAGATCAATAATATATTTTGTTTGTTGAATATTTTCTATAAAGATCACACATTTACATAACTAGCTATTAGATGTAGACTGTGATACTCGTGTAAAAAGCCACATACTTGTGGAAAAATATCATTGCTCAACCTCATATATTTGCGAGAAATATCCAATGGAAAACGATTTTAAGTGAACAGATCCAAACATCTTCGTTCAGACCATGAGACCAATCATTCTCATATACTTTTTTAATTTAAAATCACGTAATTTAGGGTTTATAAACCCTAAAGCTGCCCAAACAAATGGAGCTGTGATCTAGGCGAAACATTATCGATTGAATGGGATATATCTTAATTTCATGTTTTTTTGGTGTAAGTGGTTTCCACTAGATAATTTCTCCATTTTTGGCCTCTTTCAAGATGCGACATACAAACTTGTTCATGTGGGAAAAGTTGATACTCCCTCTCTCGCAAAATATAAGGCGCTTTATATTTATGCTGGTCTTAGATGCTCGGCTTTGACCACTAATATGTACTAAATTCTACAGATTGAGAATGTATAAATGGTATCGTTGGATTCGGCTTGCAAAATTCTTTAATTGCATATGTCTTTATACTAAATTTGTGAACATATTATAAATACAAATCACGGTTAAATTTATACGTCGATGACCAGCGAAATTTAAGTGTGACTTATATTTTGGGGTAGAGGGAGTATTATCTTTCATAACATTTTCATTGTTGAATTCCCTTATGAGCTTTCGGATTTCCTTCTTTCGGGTATGGAACGGGGTTGTCCTTGGACAAGAACACTCATAGGTGAGGTCGTGGAGATAAACAACTTCAGTCATCAACGTTTAAATCTTGGCGTTCATGTTCACACACTGTGCTGAGAACCCAAAGCCACCTGAAATACAGGAATAGTCTACACCTAACCTGCCGTAAAAAGAGAGTACATTTAACCGTACGGGAACACTTTACCTAGTCCACGAGACTAGAGTATTTTTGTTTCCGCACCTCTATTTTGTATTTTACACTTGCATATTTCCTCTTGGCTCGAAAGACAACGGACCTTTTCAACGGATGGCTATGGGGAATATAGAAGAAAAAAAATATTCCAGCCGGGGCGACCAGCCTCGTGGCAATTCAGTTCAAACCAGTTCGTTAATTCGGAGCCGCCGTGGAGGTTGGTGACGAGCTGACGGCGGCTGCTTAGTTGTGTACGTATACATATCACCGTTCGTTCCGCCAACTCGCAGCTGAAGATCTATACAGTTACCTAAGGTAAGTAGCATTTACCCGTTGTCCTAAAAACACTAAAATCTGATATGATGTAAGAAACGTCATGGCAACTTTGACTGACATTCCATGACGATGGCTGCCACTATGATAAACGGTCTCAACCGGATATTTCATGACGTTTTGAGATATTCCATGAGATATTTTGCTTGTCAAAACAGAATTGATCTCTTGTAGCGCGCACATGGATGTTTTAGCAGATGTCAAGCATCATAGACTTTTATCGTATGCTGGAGAGAAAACATTATATCATGATCGAATTGTGTCAAACTTATACTTAGAATAATGTAAAAGTTGAACTTGGAGTTAGCTGGTATCATGCAACTCTGCACTTAGATATAAGACAGTGCCACATGATATAACGAAAAGAGTCAGTTCCGAATTTATAGCAACGCTTCTGCATAGGAGAGCGGTCTGGTGCAACCACACGTCGGGAAGCTTGCCAACATAAAGATTCCACAATATTGGGGAAGAAGCCCGAAAATGCCGTTTGGAACTGGGGCTACCCAGAGCCTTTATTTTGAAAAAAATTAAAATAGTATTATAAATTTCAACTGTTTGTAAATATAAATCTGGATATAACCAATATTGTATCCTAAAATTGTGCAAAATAAATAGTTATTTGTATACTGAGCTATACGAAAATAATACATTCTGACAATATTTGGAGCCTCGTACTGTTCTGTAACGAGATGTAGAATTTTATCTTTTTTTTGTAGCGTATAATACAATGTTTTTCGGATTTTAGAATTTTGCACACTTATAGGATAAGTTATTGGCTACAACTTACAAGTATATATATTTTTATCTTTCAGTTTTTGAAACTTTGAAATTTGTTTTTGAATGTTAAAAATAAAGGGCAACATGGAGCCCGTGAGCTGAAACGCCGCACTCGAGAAGCGCCATACAATGCTCTCGAGGATGCACCTTAGAGAGGTGAATCTAGTTACCAAACATTGGTCTTCTGTTTTGCTTTCTTTGGTGCATGGTTTACCTCAGTTGTATCGACATGCAATTTACATTGTGAGGTCATCATGTCAGACTCGTTAATTATGGCACAATTCTTTAAGAATTCAAAAAATGTTAGATAACGTACGTATCTTGAGAGAAAATACGTAAACATTTCATGTAAATATCACTTCAAAATAATAAGATCTAGTAGGACACAAGAATTTTCATGTGTCTATGTAGATTAGCTTTCTAAGAGGATAAATACGACTGCAAACCTATAGCATATATAGTTTGGCTTTCACCTTGGATTGAGTAATCTTGAAACCGTACTAAATATTTTGGACGGCTTGGACAAAAAAAAAATCGCAACCAACAGAACATAATATATCGGTGTTGATTTACATAGATGACCAACACATGAGAAATTAAACATCCGGCCGGCGTGATCAAACAAACCCAGCCAAATGGAAAATACCAAAAAATCGTGAACTTTATTTTCCAAAGTAGATAAATAATCAAATCAATCTATTGACGACACCATAAAGTGCGTCACAAAAAAAAGTCTTCCACCAACTGACCCCGACATCCAACAACCGCGCCGCGTTGGCATGCAGTTTGATTTGTCACGTAACATTCTTTTTCCCGCCCGGCCAATTAATCATGGCGTCGCTTACTGTACTTCGTCTTCCTTTGGATCAATTCGGAGCTCGATCGCTATAGGTCGGCCACCTACTCCACGGAGTAGCAGCATTCTTTGAAGGCCTGAAGGTTGTGCTGGAACACGGGCACGAAGGCGTCGATGCTGCCGTCGCCGATATAGGACGGCACGAGGAAGAGCATCCCCTCCGTGGGGAAGTAGGACGGCATGAAGTAGCTCGGGCTCCCTGTCCCGAAGTCTAGCTCGTAGAACGGGAACGTCAGCCAGCTGTCCACCTCAACGTCAGGGCAAAGCACGTCCTTGCACACGGCGCTGGGCGCGAGCCCTTCCCTCTCGGCGGCGCCGGAGGTCGCGAAGTCGACGAAGGACTGGAAGTAGGCGCCGTCCACCCTGGCCACCTCATCGTGGATCACCTGCGCAGCGTACTTTAGTGGCCGGTTCAGAAGGTCACCTACAGTGGATCGTGGAAAAGCCCACAGGACCATGTTGCCGAAGTACTCTGCCGGCTTGCCGAGACGGTGCCGCCCATCCACGGACAGCCGGATGGCCGACGTCTCCTCTGGGCTCAGGTCACGGGCGCGCGTCATGGTACGCCAGAGGTGGGCAAGGATGGTCTCGAACCGGCTGAACGGGCGGCCGCGACCTTGGGAGGCCTTTGCGCGGAGGCCGGCGATGAAGTCCTTGGTAAAGTGCGCCTTGTGGATAACGATGTTGTCGGCATCGTCGACATGGTGGCCAACGACTGTGCTGGGAGACGGCTTGTAGTACTCCCTGTTGCGGTGATCGTGCTCAACGCGAGGCGATGATCGGGGCTTGAACAGGTCCCGGTGGTGGTGCACTGGAGGGGGGCCCATGGGGAGGCCCCTGGTGGCGCGGCCCCACGCGACGAGGAAGTTGCTGGTGGCGTGGCCGTCAGCGACGACGTGGTTGGATGTGAACCCAACGGCGAGGGAGCCGCACCGGAACCTGGTGAGCTGCAGCAGCACCACTTCTTCGAGCTCCCCCTCCAGGTCCGGGTGCAGCTTCAGCAGCTCCGGCGTGGGCTTGGCTGGCTCCATGTCCACCATGTCAGCGTCAACGGAGGCCTCCACGAGGCGGACGCCGCGGTCGTTGAACATGAAAGAGGGCTCGCCGTCGTCAGGGTTGACGCCGATCTGGCCGGCGAAGGCGCGGTACTGGGCGAGTACCGCTGCCAGGCCCTTCTCGATGGCAGGGGTGGAAGGAGCCGGCGACGCGAAGGCGTAGATGATTGCCATCTGCATCCGGTACGTCACCCTATCGAAGATCGAGAGAGGGATATACTCGTCTCCGGTCGGAGACGCCGTGGCGGCATTGTAGGCCGGCTTGACGAGCTTGGAGCTCAACACTTTAACCTCCATTGCTGAGTGCTGAGCTTGGACCGGAGTTGGGCAAGTAGTTTCTGTTTCGTGAATCAGAGTCTGATCGGCGATATAGGAGTTAGACACAAGAGAGCGATCAGAGAATAAGCTCGTAGGTGGAGTACGTCCCTTGTTGCTTTGCGGCCTTGTGCTGTGTACGTATTTGGTGGTCGCGTGCGCTCTATATATAGCACGAACAGTTGCGCGGGAAATCGGTAGGTGGGATTACAAATGCAGAGTAATCCTGTTGAAATTTGACCTGGCACTCCCCTGACCTCCTGAAGTGCACGACTGGCAATTATTTCTGCTGCGCACGACTAATTAGGAAGTGTAAGGAAGTGTCTATGTGTTCTTACATATATCAGTCTTCTTCACACTAGATTGAAAACTAGTCTCTGCATGCGGAAGCCTCTGCACTTTCTAATGCTATTCAGGGAATGGGAAGAGTGATTTTTTAGACCGATTGCCTCAACTTGAAGCATGCCATGAGCCCATGACAACGGCTGATTATTCAACTTCCTCTATTGGAGTTCTCATAAATGATTGAATTTCTTAGAGGCTACACTAGTAGAAAACCACCGGGACTAAAGGCCTCCACGTGGCCACGGCCGGGCGCCCACGGCGGGAAGACCTTTAGTCCCGGTTGGTGTACCAATCGGGACTAAAGATTTCTGCCTTTTGTTTTCTATTTATTTATTTTTCCTGGTTTAGGGTTTAGGGCATTAGGGGTTTAGGGGTTTCGATTTTGTGTTTTCCATTCAATTCTTTTTCTATGGAGATCACGTTGATGCGTAAAAAACAAGTCGTATACATAAAAAAAAATTATACTACATCGAGATCACGTTGATGCATATATACATACACATACAAGTTGCTTTAATGAAATTCTCACGTCGAGATCACGTCATTTACATGGAGGTATAATATAATTACTAGGGTGATGAAATTCACGGTTTCCTTTATGACCCCCAGTTCAAAAATCCCGCCAATTTCTCTTGAATTACTCTTAGGCGCTTCGCTGGTATGAGCTTGTCCCGCATTCGATCCATCTATATCAATATGAACATGTGAGTTGTGTGTATATATATATGAAATCATCATAAATTAAATTATGAATGTAACTCAACACAATATGGTAATAAAAATTGCGAATAGTGTTTACGTACATCAAATGTTCTGTTATCTCTATTCCGCTCAGTGACACAAGAGCGTATGAACTCGCAAACGTAGTATGCACATAAATTAGTCCCTTGTTCCTGCCTCAGACACCACTTTACAAAGAATAGAATTCAATCAAATAATAATCAAGCATGATAATGGTATTGAAACTAGAATTAAAGAGTTGTGCGGACCTAGATATATAGTACTACTTACCTTGGTGGTATAAAAATCCAGCTCCAGTTTATACTCCCCTTTAACCTTCTCGGTGAACCGTTTCCAAACCCTGCCCGGCAAAAGAAAATGATTAAAAGAGTTATTAATTACTTGATACCAGAAAATGAACGAAAGAGGTCGATATAGAGCGATAATGATTGAAATTACCACTGGAGCATTTCTTGCAAGTTGAGGTACTCGTCCATATCTTTCCTTAACGAGTCCATGACTTCAACGACTCCTTCGTCAACTCTAATGATTAGCAGAAACCAGTGGAATCTGCGCACGTTTATATGTACATGCATACATAACTCATCGATTGCACTAAACATCGAGTTGTAAGGAAAAAGTATTTCTGTGCAGGTATTTTGTTTCACTAAAAACCGGAGCAAGTTTTGCTCTGTGTCCTCGGCATGGTCCCTTACGGTAACTTCATGATTGTAATAAGGGTCAACGAACCCAATGTCAAAGATGGTGTTCCTTCTGCATTCGACAATCTTCATTCTGCATAATAGCGTACAAAAGAATATAGTGAGATAATTACAGGCAATGAACGAGCTGAGCTAGAGACTTAATTAAATTGCTGAAATAAATCACTTACAAACAATAGCAACTGACGAGGGCTTTGTCGAGGGCGTCTTGATTGAATAACTGAAAAATTTCAGAAAATGAAATATACATCGCGTCATCCGTGAAGTAATGCTCTTTCCTATATGCCACCCAGAACTGGTCATGCCCGTCTGTTGCGGCTTTCATGTACCACTGATGCAAGTGGCGCAATTGTGTTGGTAGAGACTGGACCGCCTCAGGTCTGACCAGTGACTTCCTGTTGACATATGTCCATGCATACTAATACTCTATGGGGTAACCAGTGTCGCCTATGCGACCAGTGTCGTGTTGTACGTCGGGCATCACCTTGAGTGGGGGGATCGACTGATTTGCCTGTTCTCCGAGCTGGGCCACTTGTTTCCCACTTTTTGTCGTCCGCTCCTGCTCCCTCTTTAGCTTATATGCGCCTCCTCCTCCTCCTTCTGTTGACTATCTGTTTTCTTAATACAGCGGTCATAGTCATCTCGCAAAGCAGGCGGCTGTGGCGGTTCCCTCGATAGATTTTTCAAACATCTCGCATTTTTTTCCGGTGGTATTATCTCCTTTGACGGGGGCCATTTCGGTGCTAATTGTCTTTTCACATCGGCACTCACGTCCGCGTCGAGTTCCTCTAAAGACTTGTCGTAAGTACTGTTTGGAAGAGGCTTTAGCAACTCACGTTCCACTCGAGTTTCCTTATATGCACTTTTCTTCTGTGTATGTCGACGGGAAGTTTAGTTTCCGCTTTGTCGGGACGGTGTGGGTGATGGACGACTTAGTAGTGGGCGCAGTCGGCTGACGGGGCGGCACGGGCGATGGACTTGGGTCGGGCTCCCAATCGGCGGGGTGGGATGGACTTTGAAGTGGGGGATTACTACTCGGAGGAGTCGGTGGCCTTGGCGCCAAGTTTGGAAACACGATGTTTTTCTTGTTCCATAGAACAATACCACGCCTGACTTCTCCCAGTGTCTTCTCCTCGTCACCTCCAGGAATGTCAAGCTCCGGTGTCTCAAATCCCGGCATAATTTGATCCACCCCGACACGAGCATAACCAGCTGGAATCCCACCGAGATGGAAGGTTGCTTCAATGGATTTGGTAAACCAGAGCCGACCGCCACCTTGAAGGATATGTTCTTCATTGACATATGTAGCTCACATTCTGTCTTCTCCGTGATATCATCCACGGGGTAGTGAACCGCCGGCGCTTCGAATTCAGAATTTTCTAGCTGCGTGGAACCCACGCTGCTTTTCCGCTGATCAGATGGGACGGCTTCGACTTCAGGACCTTCTAGCTGCTGCTGAGATGTCCTTTGCTGACTAATTGAGTCTAGTTGCTCCTGCTACCGCTGCACCCTGCGTTCCAATTTCGATAACAAGTCTAACTCCTGCTTCTTCTTTCTCTGACGACTTCTATAAGTTTCAACGTCCTCCGGAAACTCTTGCTTCCACGAAACACCGGGTCCATAGCCTCATACTCGTCCAACTTTTTCAGGATTCCCGAGGGCGAGAGTCAGCTCGTCGTTCTCTCTGTCGGGCACGTACTCTCTTTCGAACTTTTTCTATTGCGGCCACAAGATCTTTGGTTACTTTTTCCTTCCATTTTCCCTTTGCAACAATCTGCCCTGTCTGTGGGTCCAACCCTGCCCTATGCGCGAACAACCAGAACTTGGACCTCTCGGGCCAGTCTGCTGTCTGTGGAATGATCCCTCGATCAAGCAGTTTTGCTTCAAAGGCTTCCCACTTAGGCACGTCAGTCTTGTAGCCACCTGTGCCCAAATTATGGTGATATGTCTTCTTCGCAGCATTTGCCTTATTTATTTGATCAGGCCACAGCGGCCTCCGATTTTTTTAACTTCACAAATGCGGGACAGTCATGTTGTAACTTCTCTAGTGGTCCAATGAATTCTGGATCTTGTTCCTTCGCCGCTACATAATTTTTCCATAAATATTTCTTCCAGGTTTGGAATTGTGTGGTCGTCTTCTTCAAAGTCCACTGCTTGACTTTGTCCTTCTTGTCCCTGCGAGACCTGGCGGTAGGTTGACATGTGTCAAGAGCGTGTCCCAAAGAAAAAAATTCTTCTGTCATCGACATAACTAGCTGCCTTATTGTCGTCCTTCGGCTTATACCATTCTTCAAGGATGATCGGGACCAAATCCCTAACAAGAACTCCGCATTGATTTATAAATTTACGGCGGCTCTCTCTGGGTTCCAGCGGATCGCCATTATCACCAACTTTGTCGATCGATATCCTTGCACCATCGGCCAACCTTCTGGTCGGGCCTCGTTTCGTCTTTTTAGCAGCTGATGATTTGCTCGATCCGGAGGGCTAAAAGAAAAAATGATTCGTTAATAACTGCAATACAACTCAATTAATGCATCTAGTGATCGATCTTCAGAGGCTTAATATACCTCGCCGGAGTTTGTTAAAGGCACTTCCTCCTCTCTGCAAATTTCTTCTTACTGAACTCCCTCACCGGACTCGTTCAAAAATTGTGAGCTGTAATCGTCTCCAATTACCCCATCTTCTTCACCGGCATCTTCTTCACCCGGGTTTGCACGTGCATATATAATCTGATACATTCGGTCTTCACACTCCTCGTCTCTGCCGGGGGAGTCCATAGCTCAATGTCCCTGCAATCAGTTATATATGCAATCAAGTTTGGTCACATGTCACCTAAATATCCAAAGTGTTTTTATAAATTTTGGGAAAAAACTTGCAAAGTGTCATTTTGAATAATCAAACAAAATGGGCAGCATAATTGTTAAAGTGTCATTTAACAATTTTCATACACAAATTTTAAACAATGCTAACATTGCTAACATTACTAATACATCTCCCTTGCATGAACCTCTCAAACTAATTTCGACCGGGTCCTGAGCCGCGGGGTGCTGAGCAGCCGGCGCTGCGCATCCAAAGACAAGGAACCCTCACAGGGTCATAGCTCACGTGATAAGGAACCCTCTAAAAAAACGACCAGCTATTACTATACTGCCTATCCAACAAATACATGTAGCGACGGACGTGCTCGTCCTCTTCCCTGATACGGCGACGTACCACCTACTCGGGGGCCGGCTCCCT
This sequence comes from Poa pratensis, assembly GCA_947311845.1. Classification (NCBI taxonomy): domain Eukaryota; kingdom Viridiplantae; phylum Streptophyta; class Magnoliopsida; order Poales; family Poaceae; genus Poa; species Poa pratensis. The sequence continues at coordinate 43,766,320 of CAMZMU010000077.1, read as the reverse complement.
CTGCACCGAGCATGGCCCACGCGACTGCCACCAAAGAAGATCCGGGTCGACGACGTCACCCGGATTCCTCACCAAGCTGCGTGTCCCGGAAGGTAGCACCTCCTTGTGCCAGCCCGGCGGAGCCCAGACCCGGACATCGCCCATCTGGTCCAACAGAGACATCGTCGCCGAGAACAATAAACTAAAAACACAATTTTTATAAGATGATCATTCCAAATTGACATAGCATTGCCTAATACATTTTCCTAAAACATTTCTGACCATAATAACATTTCCTAATACATTTCACTTCTTGTGCTGGTTCTAAAAAAACTAACAAAATCATGAAATCACATGGTCTACTCATACAAATTAAAATTAATGTAATATTCTAATAGATTATTAAGGTATTGGTGAGGCCCGGGGGACCGTTTAGGTTGCCGGGTCAATTGACTGATTTACATCTGATATGATGAGATTCAACATTGTGGAAAGGAGGCATGTACCGCCGGGATTATAGTTCAGATTTATGGAGCATTGGAGCTATGACTAACTCAGTCTCCACCTAATATTCTAATCTCTTACTATATAATCCGGGTTAACGACATGGTACGCGTACGTCGTGCCACGTTTGCAGTTTAGCCCCTCCAAAACTAGGAAATCAACCCGCACTCCAACTGTTAAGTTAAGGTTCGATGTCCACTTTTGCAATTTAGTCCCGTATCCCCTTCCTACTGCGGCAGCGCACGACGGAGGACTGGAGGAGTACCAGGCAAAGAGGACCAGGCGCTGCGAACCTACCCGGGCCGGGCTGCCGTTTCCAGGAGCTCCGCCTCGCCGTCCTCATCCTCATACTTGAAGGAGCCGAGCCAGGACGCACGGAATCGATCAAATCGTATTCATCTTCTTCACCTCCGGCCGAGCGTTGTTGCCGTCGTCCTCGTGCCTCCCCAATGCAGCTGAGCATCCTCCCGTGGAACCGATGAGATAACCCACCTGTCGCGGAACTCCTCTGTTTCCCGGGCCGTCTGTTTCGTCGCCTCGTCGTGTGCCGCCGCCGTTTCAGCCGGCCGTTCCGGTGACAATCGAACCCCGAGCTGCAACGTCGATTCCTTAGGCGTGAGGGATGAGTGGAACACGGTGGAGCTCCTGGCTAGGCTCGGGGTGGTCGCCGGAAGCAGAACGCCGCCAATAGCCTGGCGTCGTGCGGGAACTCTAGCAGCGTCGAGCGGAAGCAAGCGGGGCAGCCAATAGCCAGGCGAGCATCGGTACTCAAGAGTCAGTCTTCACCAGGCTACATCCCTTGTTATGCACTTGCGGTGGTTGCCGGCCATGCGCTCACCCCAGCGGGCGTTCGACGGGCATGTGCGCATAGCAACTTAGCAAGCCTGAAATCCTCCTTGTTCTCCCGTTCAAAGTTGACTTAATTGATGCCGTCATGTTTTGAATTGTCAGGCGCCTGTCCTTCTAGATTTGAGTTGTTTGTGTTCAAGCCTGTTATAGAACTGACGATGGGGATTTACTTTACTGGGCAAGTGAGAATTGGAGGCCCTTCGTGCTCCACTGCCGATGTAGTCCAGCTAAAAAAAAAACTGAATGCAACCCAGGCCGAACGAAGAATAATTGATTTTTGTGTGCTCTGTATTTCTTTTTAGATGGATTTCTTGGAATAACAGTGAACCAAATCAGACTATGCCAAAACTGCAGTGTTTATTCCCTATGTTCATGTCTCTTGAGATGGTTTGGCTTGGCCATATTCAGCTGGCTCAAACGGTTGGACAAAACAGTAGAGAGGGTTAAGAAAGTACTCTTTCTATTTTCTGTTTTCAGAGTAAAAAACTAATTTGTTGGAAATTCAAACCTCACACGAATTTTTATGAAATTTTTCAAAGGATCAATCCAACGCTATCCAATATTTCTAGCATTTCAAAATCCAGTTTTAGATTGAAAAGGAGATTTTTAATGCGGTGTAAGCAAAAACACTAACTGAAAGTCGCAATAAAATGACCTTTTTGTCATATCAAATAATAGTGGCAACTACACTGGATCCCTATTCCCTAATCGCCATGGTAGGCAACATCAAAGTTAACTTATCTTGCTTCCAATTTAGTCAACTTTGCATTGCCTCAGTTTGTTCGCTTTTAATTCTTGTCATAAATTTATTTTGTGTCTTCAAACTTTAATTGCCCCCAAATATGTATTTTGATTGAGTCTCTAATTTGTTATATTTGATGCACTTCAATAAGACAATGTAGTAATACAATAACGTGTCACACCCATGTTACCTCACACAACATAAAACAAAATATTTAAATATGGAAAGAATTAGAAATTAAGGCAGCACCACCATACCCAGATTAGATGATCTTAGTCTTAATTAGCATAAAATAGTATATACGAGAAATCTTAATCTTAATTAGCACAAAATAGTATACGGGTAAAATTTAAGAAATTATCTTTTTTCAACTATTAATCCTTCATATTGAATATATAGATTGGATCGGTGACACCAGGCGAGATGAGAAAACCCTTTTACGAGGTTGCGGCGGTGCACCTAGGAAAACTAAGGACCAATGCGGCAAAACCTCAAAATCGAAAAAAAATACAATCATGAGGAAACTGAAGACCGACCCGGCAAATAATCCCGATAGAAAATAATTCGGTGGTATGTTCGATCATGTTACCCTTAGCTGATAGCTGTTGGGTATGTGAAACATAATATTACGAACCTTATAAACTTTTTGTTACCCGTTGCAACGCACGGGTATTTAGCTAGTAGATTATTAAAACTCTTTCTCAACCCGAACCTATTGTCAAACGTCAGTAGGTGGCGAAAATGTTACACGATTTATGGAGCATTGGAGCTATGACTAACTCAGTCTCCACCTAATTAATCATGGAACAGCTTTGTCAATTCCCTTAGTGGCTTGGAGAGACCAAGTAGCATATCGCTATACTCCTATATTTTATCACGTTCCTTGACGATGTAAACAGTGCCAAGTTAATATAGAGTGCAGAACTGCAACGACCACGACTCTGCTTCAGTTTCTCCACGAGAGCGAGGTATCCCTGTTTTGTTTGCTGCTCTTTTTGTGTCTGAAAATGGCTCATCCATACAGGTGTTCACAAGCCAATTAACTCAGAGTTCAAACTGATGGAGATAAGCAGGCAATATATATCTACACCCCCTCACTTTTATCCTATTTTACTCCTTCGACGTGGGTTTAATGTAAACCACAAAATATGCTTTTAATACTGTATTAGCAAGGTACTTCGACGTGGGTTTACATTAATGTGGGTTTAATGTAAGCGACGTAAAATGAGTTATATATTACAAAAAATATACCATTTAGAACTTTAGATGTTGTATTTTCTAAAGATATATGTTTTGTATTCTACAACACATATTATATTGGTCAAATTTACAATCGAGGGAAGCGCGTAAGACCTATAAACCGGAACAGAGGGAGTATTAAACTCGAGACCTTTTGGATTTGTTACCTGTGGGGCCCCCAGACTAGCAGTCTAGGAACGACAGCATGCATACATTCACGATCCCATGATCAGTCGTCGTGAACAACATACTCGAGTTGGTATTATAGATACAACATCCGTTACACGAATTTTAAACAAGTCTTACATAGGTGGTCACATGACCAAGTCTCAAATTGCTGCCACGCAGGGCAGGAGCAACACAACACAGCGGAAGACTAAACAAACCACGATAGAGCCCATGTCAACGCCTTAATACCTACAGGCAGCTGACCGGGAGACGTCTAGTTCGAATAGTCGTCGACGAATCCTTCTTCTTCAGCAGCCTCCTCCTGATACTCCTTAGGGTAGTAGTCTGGCTAGGAAAATAGACAGGGACGAAACCAATATGAATACGTTTGAATGTACTCGCAAGCTCTATCCAAAAACAAGCTAATAGATGCAAGAATACTTTTGAGGCTGTGGTAGGTAGGATATAAATAGGGTTCACTACCCATGGTGGATGGAAGATTTACCATTGTTGCTTAACATCTCTATATCTTTATTGAAAAAGATACTTCAAAAGATATATAAAGTAGTTTATCTCTGGTAGATAACAAGTATCATCGAGATTTTAGTAAAACTCTTCTAGAAATAGTTTTCTTTGCAGAACTTCTTGGGACTAAGGCCCCTCCGAAGTTTTTCTCCTTTCGACCACGGTACCTCCAAGGTACGATTATACCCGATCATTCCAGTACTTCCAAGTACTCACTTTCCTTCCAACACAACACCATTTTTGAAAACAGTCGACACAATGCTAGCTACATGGCCTTTCAACTGTTCATGACCGTGGACGCGGCTATTCGAATAGATTAGACTCTGCAGAGTGTGTACACTTTCACCACAAGATTAGGCACATCCGCCGTGAATTAACCACGGACTGTTCTGGAAAGCATGCACACATCAGATGACCAATCCTAACTTCCACTATATCTATGCTAGTATATGACTACCTCTTCAGTGGGTTTGTTCTCCCCGGCACCGAGTGAGCTGGCCGTGTCGATCTGGCTATCCCCAGGCATCACACCGCCATGGCAGGAGACCCAACTGTTGCCACCGGGGGTAAACTTAATCCCCTCTTTGTATGTCCCGTTCCACTCTCCTGGCAACACTTCGGATGAAGGGACTCTAACCCTTACGCTACTTGAGGTATAATCACATACTAATACAGACAAGCTTCCATTAAGCCCCGTGCCCATTTTGGAGTAATGTGGTTGTACGGTAAGGCTGTCCAGCGAAGAATAGGTTATGTGTCATTTTTAGAAAAACACTTTTCCACCATTCTTCCATATCCAGACTACCACTTGGGCAAGGTCCCACCTTCCCAATGGTGTCTCATAAAACAACTTGTTTTTCCAAAAACAACACAAGGGTGCCCATCCTAGAATTTTCATCTTTCTTAAGCTAGCAAATAGTTGTGTGGTAGGGTATCCTATAATTTTTTTGCTACGGGTCTGGAATATATATATCCAGGATATTTGGTATCTATAAGTGGGTATATATAATGCAATAAAATAGATATAGCAGTAGGTAAACCAAAATAGGTAAAATAGTTGCAAGCTTTTGACATGGCTTGCCTTGCTCAGTGGTTTGTCCCTGGTTCTGATGATCAACACAATCTCCACAAAAACCCTCAGCTGATAATTCCACCTCGTGATTTTCTAGCGTCGTAAAAATAAAAAGAACACAATCAACAAACAGCAAGGCACACAAAAAGGAACTATCAAGCAAAACTAACAATCAACAAACAAGATACAAGGCTAAAAATTTATCAAGTAAGTTTTGATCATCACAAGCCTAACCATTTCTATACCGGTGATTAAGCCACTTTTAGGGTTTACTAAAAACATGCAAGGCTAAGCACAAATAACTAACCTGAACAACCAGTAGCTAAAACTTAGCTAAAAAGATTATTTAGCTTATCTTAATTATCAAGCAACACAAGCATAGTTAATAAATTAAGTGGAATGTTCTATCAACATTTAACCACACTTGCTAAGCTCAAAACAAGTTTAACAAAAGTCACTAACAGTACTAACATATACTAACATGCTAAACATCAAGAATATGCAAGCAACAGTACCAATACCATCATTAACAAGCATAAAACACATTTTTATTAACAAGGCAATTAAATTCTTTTCTTTTTATTAGAGGCATAAACAACACATTCACTTTAAAATGAACCTAGAGAGTTCTGTTAATCAAACAAACATGCAAACATGGATGTGTGTTCTATGTTACAATTAGAAACAAACACAATTGAGTTTGCTCCAAAAATTTATTCACAGAAATTATCAAACATGCACAAAGTGCTCACTGTCATAATCTAATCATGCATTTAACTTTTGTTCTAGGCATCCAAATCACATGAGGCAAAATTCTAGTGAAAGCTACTATCAATAACTTTCCAAAACATTTGGATTCAAATTTTTTGGATCATTAAAACTTAAGTTATGAGTAAAACACTGATTCTGACCAATTGCAGAACAATATTTTCAAGGACAAACAAATTGATATTTTTCAGATCTGCCAGTTGTCTATGGTTCTAAACTCATTGTTTTACTACTGTGATTTTTGTTTGCGCATATTTTAGGTTTAACTATTTTATTTCGATTTAAACTAACAGACCAGAAAAAGCTAATTACAGAAAAGAATAAACAGAGAAAAGAAAAATTCTAAACGGGCCAGATCTGCTACTGTGCAGAGCCCAGCAGCAGGATTCAGCCCACGCGGCTGCGCCCGCAAGCAAAGCGGTAAGTTACCGTCGATCTGGAGATCGACGGCCAGGATTAGGCGCGGGATCTTTCAAAGGGAGCCGAAGATCTGGCGATGGACGGCTCAGATCCGTCGTCTTCCTTGCGAAGCTCGCGAGCGAGACGGAACCCTAGCAATGGCAGTTTCATGAGCACCGAGAGATGGCAAGGGCGCCTAGCTCACCTAGGGGCGTCGAAAAAAGGCGGAGAGGGGTTGGGAATGGGTGCGGAGTGTTGTCGAGGCCGAGAGGCGATGCAGAACTTGTCGGTGTGGACTAGGTCGTCGAGGTGGCCATGCTCGCGTTGCTCGGCTCCCGGACGGCGACATCGACCTGAGAGCAACAGACCAAGAACGAGGGTGTCAATGACGTGTTCCTAGATAAGACGTGCAGCTAAGCCAACAATGTCGGAGAATAGGGCAGTGTATCGACGGCAACCTTCTCTGCCACTTCTCGGTGGCCGATGATGTCTACTATAACTTCTATTCTTGTAGACAGTGTTGGGCTCCAAGTGCAGAGGTTTGTAGAACAGCAGCAAATTTCTCTTAAGTGAGTAACCCAAGGTTTATCGAACTCAGGGAGGTAGAGGTCAAACATATCCCTCTCAAGCAACCCTGCAATTAAGATACAAGAAGTCTCTTGTGTCCCCAACACACCTAATACACTTGTCAGATGTATAGGTGCACTAGTTCGGCAAAGAGATAGTAAAATGCAGGTAATATGGATATTAACAAGTGGTATATGTAGTTTGTGATAAAAATGACAGCGAGCGAACATGCAGCAGAACTGGAAATAAACAGTGTTTATATGCTTGGAAACAAGGCCTAGGGATCATACTTTCACTAGGGGTCACTCTCAACAATAATAATATAACTGAACACATATAAATACTTTCTCTTCAATATTCAACTTAGGTGCTACTCGGAACTATTCTTCTGCTGGATAACGAACATCATTACTACTACGTAGGGCTACAAAATCACACCTTAAAGTCTGAGTAAACAAACACCATGATTTCACAATGACATCCAACACAAAGAACAACTCATGGTAAATATCCCTCTAATCTATTATCCAGGTAGAGTCACACATGCCACCCGCACTGTTACCAAGGCTTTGTGTTCTCAACAATGACTCTGGAAATTATAATGATAAAACCAATTGAGTAGCATATCCATAACATAATGAAGGGGAAACATCTATGAATTCAACTAGATTACAATGCCCATGATCACATAAAGATCACACCATGGAGAGAGAGATAAACCACATAGCTACCGGTAGAGCCCTCAGCCTCGATGAAGAACTACTCCCTCCTCATCATGGGAAGCATCAATGGTGATGAAGATAGCTCCGGGGGCACCTCCCCGTCCCGGCAGGGTCCCGGAACAGAGACTTCTGTCCCCCGAATTAGGGTTTTTGGTGGCGGCGGAGCTCGGAGTCGAATCTGGGAAAAGTCTTCGGTCTTCTCGCGTTTTTAGGTCACGAGTGATTTTATAGGTGAAGAGGCGGCGCGAGGAGGTGGAGAGGAGGAGCAGGCGGGCCCACGGCACGGGGGATGCCTGGGCCGAACCGCTAGGCCGTGTGGTGGCTATGAGGCCTGCCTACAGGTGGTCTTCTGGCTCCGTGGCTTATTTGTGCTGGAAATAATTCATGTAAATTTTCGTCCAATTCCAAGCACTTTCATTTTTGGGCCTTTTCTGCAATAAACATACAAAACAGACAGAAATTGGCACTCGGCACTAGGTTAATAGGTTAGTCCAATAAATGTCATAAAATGATATACACTTTAGGATAAACATGTGGCAATTGATATAAAACAAGCATGGAACATCAAATTATAGATACGTTTGAGACGTATCAAGCATCCCCAAGCTTAGTTCCTACTCGTCCTCGAGTAGGTAAACGATAACAAAAGATAATTTTTGAAGTGACATGCTACCAACATAATCTTGATCTTATAGTAATGTAAAGCATGTGAGCTGAGATCAAATCATTCAAAGCAAAAGTCTATATTTGATATCAAACAAACAGATGATAAAGCAAGACAATTAAACAAGTAAAAATCTTTCATGGAAGATGCTATCACTAGTACAGAACGACACATAGGATACCCCTCTATAGAAACGGCAGCAAAAAGGTAACAGTCAGCGCTCATGAAGGCAACGGTTAAAAAAATGCGAGCCTATCCACGCATGGATTCGCGACACATCGGCAACGGACAAATATATTTAACTGTATGCGATACATCAGTGATGGGCGAAAATTCAGCTCCGTATGAGAGTTAGCACATATTGGTGACGGATGAAAATTTAGATCTGTATGCGAGAGTTCGGGCCAGAAGGCTCGCCTAAGCGGTCCAATAAATACCTCCAAACCCTAGAGCAGTCTCAGCCCCCATTTTCTCGATCTCCTCTTATCTCCCGCAGGAACAACCTTCTCCCTTGACCTACTCCTCCTGTCCGGCGGTCGCGATGTAGCAAGCAGTAGCCGGAGCAGTCCCTCTACGTCGCCGACGACCATGGACGAGGCGGCCCGAGAGCAGGACGGCATGCCGGCCTGATCCGCGCGGGAAGAAGGCGACGGCCTACCGCGAGCAGGATGGCATGGCGGCCAGACGAGGCGGCCCGGGAGCAGAACGCCTTGCTGGGCATTCCCGTGAGGGACACGTACATCAGGCGTCGGGCCTGTTGCTGGAGCGGCGGCGGTGCTAGATATTCGCGGCAGCCAAGAGGCGGATCTGGGCGGGCAGATCTGGCCAAGCTGTTGCTTGATTCCAAGGTATACATGTGCTTACAAGATGCTTCCGTGTTGTTGGCTAGTGTACGCTTGTGTTCCGGCCGGCCGATTTGTCATTCTAATGTTTGGTGCTCCTGTTGTATCTCGTGGGTGATGGTTCGCTGCAGCACGAATCACTTCTTCACCTCGCATAGATCTCCTTTTCTTTTTCTAGATTCTTTCTCTGTGTGGGATTGAATCTCTTTTGCCTCACCCAGATCTTGTGCTGATGCCATCTCATGGGTGATGTGTTTCTTATAGATTGAAGATGAGCTGATGCCATCTGAGTTCCGGTCAATATTGTATAAGAATTTGATTCTTCTGTATATTGCGTAGGCAGTATGAGAGTATCTTCACAATATTGTATCAGGTTGGACCGTGACATAGTCTAGTACTATTTGATTTTTTTTATTTTTGAATCGATCAACTATAACACGGTAATTCGATCAACTATAGTCTACTATTATTGCTGTGATAGTACTGCATGCCGGATTACTTGTGTACCTTTTTGGTATTTTAAGGAGAAAACTCCAATAGTACATGGAGAAAACTGTGATGGTTTTGCCTATACTTAAAGTAATCAGTGTATAAAACATACGTGAAAACTGAGGGCCACAAGGCCTGATTTACTATAACTTACCTGAATGTTACTATGAGCAAGGTGTTATCTACTTATCTAGAAGCATACCTTTGAGTATTTTCTATGTGGGGCGAGTTGGTTCAGCCAGCTGCTGCCAAACTCAAAGTAGCTGACCTGGGAATCGCAAAAGACACCGAAGAAAGTCTTATTGAGCTTATGAATGCAGCTATATGTTCTGATGCTGATATAATCCTTACTTCTAGTGGTGTTTCGATGGGGATTAAACTAGCACATTTAAATGGACAGGAGTCTTTCTCAATATGCAAAATAGTTGCATGTACCATCTATATCTATGCAGAATTGCAGATTACAACACAATGTGCATATAGCCCGCGTGTAACAACACAATTTGCATTTAAATCACAATCATTATTTCTCCGCCTCAAGATAAATTTTACTTCTGCTGCTTGCTTTAAGCATTTTGACTGTGACAGGGAGGCAACCGATACTTATTTTGAAGGATCAAAGTCTATAATTTCTAGCTGCCTATGTTTGATCTGTAGTTCCTTACATCATTGAACACTGCCAATGCAGCGTCACTGGAGTAGCGGAGCGGCGGCTACAAGTTGAAGACGACGTCCTCACGGCTACCTCGACTCCATGACCTGCCTCGGCTACAACTGCGCAAGGTGAATTCAATGCTGAAGTATTTAATGGTGTGTAGTGTGCTTGTAGTTCTTGTACTCCCAACATGAAGTACTCCAGCATGCGTATCCCCAGTATTGTTGGTTCTTGGAGTGTTGTGTACTGTAGTTCTTGGAGTTTTTCTTGGATTAATTGTTGGTGTAGCTCTTCGAGTAGTTATTGGAGTAGTTCATCCACATCAAGACCTTTGAGTACTATAGTGCATGCAACTAATACAGAAACGTGGTACCATGTAAGTTTTTCCTTTTGATTACTTTAATGTTGCATCGTACCAGATATAGTTCGATTTCAAGTTAAAAGTGTCATTATGTCACTCTGTGCCAAACGAACCCACATGCCAACACTATCAAGTGCTAGAGTTGTTGTCCATGCGTTTCCCCAAGGTGTTCACTTAACTGCACCGTTATATACTTAGATATTACTAGCTTTGCCAGTATATGTTTTACCCGTGCTGTTTCACTAGTGTTGTTGAGCTTGGTGTACCCAGGTTATCCATGCGTTGCCACAAGGTTGTTGTCCATGTGTTGCCACAAGGTCTTCCCTAATCACACTGGACTCAACTCTTTTTTGGTAACTCTAAAACAATACAAACATGTATCAATCGAAACATTTTGAATTAGCTAGAATTCTTTAACTTAACAACATTGCTAATGGTGATATATCTCTGCACTGTAGGTCAAAGGTGAGCTTTGCAAGATGTACAAGACCTGCGGAAGATGCAAGTAATGGGTTTATCACTACTACTGCCTACTGGGATGATCAAGGCGGAGTTTTGTGGAGAGGATGATCATGGAATGCCCCAGGTGCATTCTTTGTAGTTAGTTGGAGCTTATGCTTTTTCTACGTGAGAAGCAGATGATAGAACAGACTTGTATATATAGCATGTGTTAGCTGTGTAGTTAGTTCGTAGCTTTGTTTAGAGGAATATGTAAAGTTGTAACATGTATGGTAGTAACTTAATTGAAAGTATAGAAAGAATACTGCTGGCAGAAGCTGGCAGAAGCCAGCTAGAAGCTGGCGAGAAGCTGTTTTTTTTATATTATTTTTTCACATCGGACCTGGTTTCGAGATCTTATGGGTTTCAACTCTAGCCTACCCCAACTTGTTTGGGAAAAAAAGCTTTGTTGTTGTTGTTGTTGTTGGATACGGTTGTATTTGTTTATCCGTTTACCTTGGTTGTCTTGATTGGAAACGGACATACGTGGATGTCCGTTCGCATTTAGGGGCCTCATCAGAAACGGTTATTGTGCTCCGTTGCCTTTGTGTCGTTTCACATCAGTATCGGAAGCGGGGAAACGGACCGTTTCTCCGTTTTCGATGGGCTTTTTGGTCTGTTTCCGATGTGTCATTTTGTACTAGTGTATAAAGATATGAAACCGTACAAAGTTTATTATAGATGATTTAAGCATTCAGTATAGAAGTTCAATCCTTCTACTCAAGCATCAAGCAATCTTTCACAAACATAGAAAGGATCCAGTCAAGCAAAAGTATCACAAACGTAATGATTCAACTGTTTAGAAGTTTTACTTAACCGGTGAGTGTAAGCATTTGGTATGTGCACCAGGATGTTATGACAAAGAGAATAATAATGGGGGTTTGGAAGGCCAAAGGAAGATAGCCTCACAAAGCTGTAAATGATCATTAGACAGGAGGAAGTCTTATAATCGAAGCTATGCAAGGAGTAGTGATTGCCATGCAACGGATGCACATAGAGCTATAAGTGTATGAAAGCTCTCCAATGGAACTAGTGGGGGTGCATCCAACTTGGTTGCTCATGAAGACCTAGACAACTTTTGAGGAGGCTATATACAACCCAAGTTCTTATAACGTAAATTTCCCACATAGTTATACTAGTAAAACATGAAAACTCTCTCACTTGGAGTATAGGTGTTAATCATGAGCACAAATTATGACTATGAAACAGGTGCTAAACATGAGCACAAGTGTGGATAAAAGATAGTAATGTTGACCCCTCTCTCTTTATTTTTTATTTTTTTCTCTTTTTTCTCTTTTTTTCTTTTTCTATTTCACTTTTCGATGGCCTCTATGGCTCTTTTGACTTTTCTCTCCCTCACTGTAGGGGCAACATTCTAATATGATGACACACTTTTGGTACAAATAACTCATAATGAACAAAACATGATGTATGAAACTGAGTGCCTCTGCCAGTGTAGCAGGATGTGCAATGATCTAGCGTAACATGGGTAAAACCACGCATCAGCTGTACAGAATCATGCAAAGCAATATATAACAATGATGAATGACAACAAGTCATGTAATGTAAGATGGAAGTTGCATGACAATGTATCTCGGAACAGCTATGGAAATGCTTGTATAGGTAGCTATGGTGGCTGTTTTGAGGAAGATGTTTGGCTTATGTGTAGGAGAACAAGAGGAAGTTCTCCCACGGGGTTGGATGTACTGGAGAAGTATGCACAACTCTCAATGTGAGCAGAAGGCAATGCACATAACCGAAGAGGCTAGCAAAATATGGATGGTGGAAGTGTCAAAAACCGTAGCTCAACATTAGTCAAAAAGAACTCACAAGTTTATTGCAAACAACTAGCAGGTTCAACATTAAGAACATGATTAAATTCACTCCAAGAGGGGCCGTTCACGGTGGCACAAGTACCCCGTTAGATCCCCCGACCTTAGCACGCAACTATGTTGTTTCCAACTACCTTCAAACATGAGAAGCTATCAATTCCAACTACACCTTCAGTAATTTTAAGAGTTTGTAGTACGGTACAAGCTTTAATAACACAACCACTAATCAGATTTTAGCTTAATTAACCAGCAAGCATTTAACATCTAATTTCTTAATATCTCAAAACATTTGCAAGGAATCAAGTTATCAAAGTTCAATGATCTACAAGACCATGCAAGTTTTTTATTATACCACAACCACATGCATAACATTCTCTGCACCAACACATCAACCAAGCAACTCTCCAAACAAATATAAGTGAAGCAAGAGAGTACTTTCTACAAAAGAACTAATAGCTCTGAACAAGAGATGCATGAAAACCAAGAGCTAGAAGCTAAACAATGCAAAAAAACAGAATACTCAATAGGTATAAGTGAAGCACAGGAGTATTCTAAGAAAAAGCGGAGCGTGTCTCTCTCCTAAACAAGAATGTCGTGATAAAGCATTGTAATGACTAGAGAACAAAATAAAAACAAAACAGCAAATAAAACACACAAGACGCTCCAAGAATAGCACATAATATGTGAAGCAATAAAAATATAGTCTCACTAAAAATGACCTGATAATTGTTGATGAAGAAGGGGATGCCTTGGGCATCCCCAAGCTTAGATGCTTGAGTCATCTTAAAAATTGCAGAGGGGTGCCATGGGCATCCCCAAGCTTGAGCTTTTGTCCCTTCTTGATCTTCTTTCAATATCCTCTCTCTTAACACTTAAAAACTTCATTCACACAAAACTTCTCATAAACTTCATTAGAGGGTTAATACTCAAAACATTTAATCCACTTTGTTTCTGTAATGACACATTGCACGATCTCATTCTAGCATCAGCTACTGTATACTAGGTCTTTGCAGCAACTTTCCACACAAAAAAACCACAAAGAAAATTCGTATAAGAAGCAATGCAAATTAAAGACAGAATCTGTTAAAAACAGAACAGCTAGTAAGGATGAATTTTTTCGGGGAACTTACGTAACTAATCAGAAAACTCGAAACTAATGAAAGTTAGATATAAAGCTCAGGTTGACGCACAAAAAATTACAGATCTAAATGACGTTCTGGGATTTTTCGAGAATTGTTGCAGCGGGACACAGAAATCTGTTTCTGCACAGCAAACCAAACTTTGCACTTTCTTACCATTAGAGGCTCTTCTTTGCACAAAAACTAAAAACTAAAAGATACAAAGGAGGTGTTACAGAGGTAAGAACATCCTTGACTCAGCAAAAACAAAAGAAAACAGAAAGCAAAAATAATATGGGTTGTCTCCCACAAGCGCTTTTGTTTAAAGCCTTTTAGCTAGGCATGACAATTTTAATGATGCTCTCATAAGAATTAGAGTTGAACATATAAGAGTGCATCAAGAAGCAAATATAAAGCACATTTAAGTCTAACCCACTTCCTTTGCAAAGGAATCTTGCAAGAAAACAAATCAATGAAGCACAAAGTGACTAGCATAGGAAGGCAAAACAAGTGCAACTTCAAAACTTTCAACAAAAAGAGAGAAGACTTAATATTATTGAGATATATGAAACTGTGTCTCCCTCTCTCATAATGACCAGTAGGTATTAAAGCAACCAGAATATAAAAGCAACATAAGAGAAAGCTCATAACTTTCATCATAAAGAGAGGAATTTTAATAACATGAAGATTCCTATAACCATATTTTCCTCTCTCAAAATAATTTTCAGTAGCATCATGAATAGACTCAACAATATAGCTATCACATAAAACATTCTTATCATGATGTACATGCATAAAATTATCATTACTCTCCACACAAGCTTAATCATAAGTAATAGTGAGAGTAAAACTATCACAACCATCATTATAATCATCATAAATTGCAGGTATAGTATAATCATAATCAACTTTATCCTCAATAGTAGATGGACTGAAAATATCATAATCATCGTTCTAAACATCATATATAGGAGGCATATCATAATCACAATAAACTTTATCCTCAATAGTAGGTGGAACTAGAAAACCACAATCATTATAATCATCATATAGTGGAGGCAAAGTATCATCAAAGCAAATTTCCTCCTCAAAGCTTGGGGGACTAAAAATATCATATTCATCAAAACCAGCTTCCCCAAGATTAGACTTTTCCATTGCATTAGCAATAATGTTGTTCAAAGAATTCATGCTAATAATAGGAACTAAGCTTGGGGATGCTTGATACGTCTCAAACGTATCTATAATTTTTGATATTCCATGGTGTTATTATATCAATTGCTACATGTTTTGAGTACACTTCATAGCATTTTTATGCATTTTCTGGGACTAACCTATTAACAAGATGCCACAGTGCCAGTTCCTGTTTTCTGCTGTTTTTCTGTTTCAGAAAAGCTAGTCGGGAAATATTCTCGGAATTGGACGAAAATCAACGTACATCCCTATTTCACCAGAAGACTCCATGGACCAGAAGGACATGTCCGGGGGAGGCACGAGGCCTCCACGCCAGGCCTCGGCGTGGCCTGGAGGGGAGTGGCGCCGAGGGGTCACCTCGTTGACTCGACAACCTTCCGAGCCGCCCTTTTGCCTATTTATTGCCTCCACGGAGAAAACCCTAAAACAATCGACGATACTCCCGAATACATCTCCGTGCTCCGCCGCCATCCGAAACCCTAATTCGGGGGACAGAAGTCTCTGTTCTGGCACCCTGCCGGGACGGGGAAGTGCCCCCAGAGCCATCTTCATCGCCGTTGCTGCCTCCCATGATGAGGAGGGAGTAGTTCTTCATCGAGGCTGAGGGCTCTACTGGTAGCTATGTGGTTCATCTCTCTCTCCCATGGTGTGATCTTTTGTGATCATGAGCATTGTAATCTAGTTGTTCATAGATGTTTCCCCTTCATTGTTATAGTTATGCTACTTAAGTGGTTTTATCATTATGATCTTCGGAGTCATGTGACAACACAATACCAAGGTGATAGTGTGGGTGGCGTGTATGGCTCCATTAATAATATTAGAGGGATATTTACCATGAGTTGTTCTTATGTTGGATGTCACTATAAAATTGTGGTGTTTGTGGACCATTTTAGGATGCTCATAGTGACAGAGTAGGGTGTCCTAGATGTGGAATACAGACTTTAAGGTGTGCTTTTATAGCCCTACGCGATGGTCTTGGTGTTCTATGATATTGTGGTATTTGTTTACTCAGACTTTAAGGTGTGCTCTTTGTAGCCCTACGTAGTAGATTGGTATTTCTATCCAACAGGAGAATAGTTCAGAGTAGCATAGTGAAGGAAGTATTTATGTGTTCAATTATGTTATTATTGTTGAGAGTGTCCACTTGTGAAAGTATGATCCCTAGGCCTTGTTTCCAAGCATTGAAACACTGTTTACTCTAAGTTCTGCTGCATGTTTGCTCGCTGCCATTTTTATTTCAGATTGCAATTACCACTTATAATCATCCATATCACTTGTATTTTAATATCTCTTCGCCGAACTAGTGCACCTATACAGCTGACAAGTGTATTGGGTGTGTTGGGGACACAAGAACTTCTTGTATCTTAATTGCAGGGTTGCTTGAGAGGGATATCTTTGACCTCTATCTCCCTGAGTTCGATAAACCTTGGGTTATTCACTTAAGGAAACTTGCTGCTGTTCTACAAACCTCTGCACTTGGAGGCCCAACACTGTCTACAAGAATAGAAGTGTGCGTAGACATCAACTATTTTCTGGCGCCGTTGTCGGGGAGGTAAGGTAAAAGTACTCACGTCCTCCGTCTACTAATCTATTTTCTAGCACTGTTGCCGGCGTGTGAGTGCTCGAAGCTATCTCCTTTAGATCCTGCAGTTTTATCTTTTTGTTTCTTGTTTTTATTTCACTAGTTAGGCTTAATGGAAAACAACAACAAAATTAGAGATCTTTATGAAATTTATCTTGAGTTAGGACATGATGTGTTTGAAGAGAAAATTAAAAAACCTATGGAACTTTATGTGCATGTGGTAGCAATGTTATTAGCATGAATCTTTGAACACCATTATTGCTAATGCTATGGAAAAGTCTAAGCTTGGGGAAGCTGGTTTTGAGGAATATGATATTTTTAGTCCCCCAAGCTTCGAGGAGAAATTTTCTTTGATGATACTTTGCCTCCAATTTATGATGATTATAATGATAGTGGTATTTTGGTGCCACCTACTATGGAGGATAAAGTTTATTATGATTATACTATGCCTGCAATTTATGATGATTACAATGATGGTTGTGATAGTTTTACTCCCACTATTACTAATAAAATTGATTATGCTTATGTGGAGAGTAATGATACTTTTGTATGTGGATCATGATAAAATGTTTTATGTGATAGCTATATTGTTAATTTGGTTCATGATGCTACTGAAAATTATTATGAGAGAGGAAAATATGGTTGTAAAAAATTTCATGTTACTAAAACACCTCTCTTTATGATGAAAGATTTGAGATTTCTCTTGATTTGTTTTTATTTGATGGTTACTTTAAGACCTATTGGTCATGATGAGAGTGGGAGACATGGATTCATATATCACAGTAATATTAAGTCTCCTCTCTTTATGTTGAAAGTTTTGAAGTTGCACTTGTTTTGCCTTCCTATGCCATTGGCTCCATGCTTCAATAATTTGTTTTCTTACAAGATTCCTTTGCATAGGAAGTGGGTTAGACTTAAATGTGTTTGGTATTTGCTTTTTATGCTCTCTTATATTCAACTCTTATACATATGAGAGCATCATCAAAATTATCATGCCTAGCTAAAAGGCTTTAAAGAAAAGCGATTGTGGGAGACAACCCATTGTTTTTATTTTCTGCTATTTTATTTTATTGAGTCAAGGTGCTTGTTTACTTATGTAACAACATCTTTGTATCTTTTATTTGCTGTGTCAAGAAAAGTCTCTTATGACAAGATGGTACCTATATTTGGATTACTCCACAGGAACATATTTCTGGACGTCACCGTTGCTTTCGGTAGAAAATTAGAAAAAATCGTTTTGCTCTGCAATTTTTTGTGCGTGTTCCTGAGATATGTACGCAATTTTCGTACGACTAGCATTTTTCGATTTGAGCAACTTAAGGGCCTAGAAAAAATTCGTCTTTACGGACTGTTCTGTTTTTGACAGATTATGTCTTCATTTTTGCATTGCTTTTTATACGAATTTTCTTTGTGGTTTTTTTGTGTGGAAATGTGCTACAAAGACCAGGTATACATTAGCTAATGTTAGAATGAGTTCTTGATTGTGTATTTACAGAACCAAGTGAGATTATTGTTTTGATGCACTAACCTGTTAATGAGAATTATGTTGAGTTTTAATGTGAAGAAAGTTTTCAAGTTTTAAGAGAGGAGGATGATATTATAAGATCAAGAAGAGTAAAGAGTTTAAGCTTGGGGAGGCTCCCTTGGATCTCCCCAATATTTCAAGAAAACTCAATCATCTAAGCTTGGGGATGCCCAAGGCGTCCCCTTCTTCATCAACAAACTATCAGGTCATCTCTAGTAAGACTATATTTTTATTTCTTCATATTATATGTACTTTTCTTGGAGGATCTGTATGTTTTTACTTTCAGTTTGTTTATGTTTTGTCCTCTGGTCATTACAATCCTTGATCACAACTCTTGTTTGGGAGAGAGACACGCTCTGCTTTTTCATTAGAATACTCTTATTCTTCACTTATATTTGTTGAGTATTCCTATCTAGCGTTGCTAAAGCTTCTAACTCTCTGTTTTCATATATCTCTTGTCAGAGCTATTAGTTATTTTGAAGAAAGTACTCTCTTACTTCACTTATATTTGTTTGGAGAGTTGTTTAAATAATTTGATTGGTGTTTGGTTGGAACAGAAAATGCTATGCATGTGGTAGTGGTATAAAAATGCTTACATAATCTTGTAGATCACTGTCTTGAATAATTTGATACTTGTCAATTGTTTTGAGTTACCAAGTAAATAATGTTTAAACTTATGCATCATGTAAGTAAAGGTCATTAGTGAAGAACTACCGTAAAGCTTGTTGATATTAGATTTGTATCATTGGTAGTTCCAAAGCCTAGATATTTTCTAGTAAAAGATTTTGGTTAACAAGAAGACAATGTGGAGTCTTATAATTTTTCAAGTATGTTTATCATATAAGTTCTTGCTGTACCGGTTGACAGTCTGTGTTTGCTTAAATAACCTTGCTAGACAAACTTTGTACTAAGCGGGAATGCTGCTTGTGCATCCAAATCCTTGAGCCAAAATCCATGTCGTCTGTGTCCACCATAACTACCTATTATGTTGTATTTTCCTGCCACTCCAAGTAAATTTTTCATGTGCTACCTTTAAAATATTCAAAACTGTTACAACTCCTTTTTGTGTCACTGTTTACAAGCTCATGATGATGTGGTAGATGGTCTTTATTTCACTTGTTGATCAGACTTTACACCTGGACTAGTGGCATATTGATAACCCACAAGTATAGGGGGTGTATCGTAGTACTTTCGATAAATAAGAGTGTCGAACCCAACGAGGAGCAGAAGGTGTTGACAAGCGGTTTTGATGAAGGATTCACTGTAAATACTCACAGACAAGTTTTTAGGAGTTTTTGATATGACAGATAAATAAAGTACAAGTAAATAAAATGCAGTAATAATAGTTGCAGCGAGTGGCCCAATCCTTTCTACAGCAAAGGACAAGCCGGTTGTTGTACTTATAATGACCAAACGTTCTTGAGGACACACGGGAATATTGTCAAGTGCTTTCGCTTCATATAGTTGATTAATCTTCATTGTTTTGATAAGTGTTGTGTGGGTGAACCTATGCTAATGCACCGCCCTTCCTAGGACTAATACATACTTGTGATTATACCCCTTGCAAGCATCCGCAAATACAAGAAAGTAATTAAGATAAACTAACCACAGCCTTAAACTTTGAGATCCTGCTATCCCTCATGCATCGATATACCAACGGGTGTTCAGGTTTCTGTCACTCCGGCAACCCCACAATTGGCAAACGAATACACAATGCATTCCCCTAGGCCCATAAAGTGAAGTATCATGTAGTCGACGTTCACATGACACCACTAGAAGAATAACACCACAACTTAAGCATCAAACCATTAAATATTACTCAATATAGTTCACTACTAACATCAAGACTTCTCCCATGTCCTCAAGAACTAAACGAACTACTCACAAGACATCATACGGAACATGATCAGAGGTGATATGATGATGAATAACAATCTGAACATAAACCTTAATCCAATGGTTTCACCCAATAGCATCAATAACAAGAGTAATCAACACCGGGAGAGTTTCCCCTATGAAATAGACAAGGTTCTGCCCTAGATGTTACAGCGGAGACGGGGTGCAGCGGCGGTGATGATGATGTTGGCGGTGGAGGTGATGATGATGATGATCCCGATGAAGTCCAGCTCGATGACGGTGATGATGGCGATGATTTCCCCCTCCGGGAGGGAATTTCCCCCGGCAGATTTCTTCTTGCAGGGGAGCTTTTCGCTCTCTGATGTTTTCCGCCTCGTGGAGGCGGCGGAATATTTCGATGACCGTCCTCCGTGTGTTAGGGTTCCCAGGGTGTCAAGTACGCGAAGGGGGAATGGCTGAGGTGGGCCAGGGCCCCCAAACCACCTGGCGGCGCGGCTGGTGGGCCCGCCGCGCCAGCAGGTGAGGAGGGCCCACCTTGGCCCTTCTCAGCCTCCCCTTTTGGCCTCCTCCATCTTCTGGTAAAATAGGGACTTCCATATGCCTCCTTCGATTTATTGATCTTCAGAAATAGTGCATCTCGACGGTGCTTTTTCCAGCAGAATCCTGACTCCGGTGTCCAATTCTCCATTATTCATCAAACATGCAAAATAGGTAAAATAACATAAGTAACACTTCTAAATATGAAATATATCGATGAATAGCAGTAAATTATGATATAAAATAGTGATGCAAAATGGACGTATCACATATATATCCGCTTATCCAATAATTTTGCAAAAAGAGCTGGCAATGGGGTGCCTAGTCCCAATTAATTACAACTTTAACCATTAATTCTCTTCACATCTTTTTGCCCCTGAGAAATCAGTCAAGCAATGTTCACAAGTGTGTAAACAAAAGAGAAAGAGGGATGATCTGCCAACTTGGTAGAAATAGCGTCCTTCATGGGAGCCGCTCTTGTAAGGTCTGGTTAACTTGTGATTTAAAGTATTGTCTTTTTACCGACTCGTTGACCACTAACACAGACCTCTCAAAATATATTTTTATACTCTCTATATGCTTTCAAAAACTTAAAAAGCTCTAGCACATGATTTAATCCCTACTTCCCTCTGCGAAGGGCCTTTCTTTTACTTTATTGTTGAGTCAGTTTTCCTGCTTCTTTCTATCTCCACAAGCAAACACTAGTGTCAACTTTGGTACAACAATTGTTATATGCTGATATGTTTGACTTATTATATTGCTTTGTCTTGACAATATCCATGAGATAAATATGTTAAAGTTGAAGCCAGTGCTGAAACTAAATCTTCCTTTGTGTTAGTCAAACACTTTCATTTAGAATCTATTACTTTGTGAGCTAACTTTTATGCAACCTCTTATAGCTCCATTGTCTCCAAAGTATTATTCATGAAAGTTTGCACTTGTATGATTCATTTTATTTACTCCTTGTTTACTTGTTAGCAAACTATAAACCATTGACTTGGATCACTTCATTCAGTTCATATGTGTTGCATTACTATTTGATCAAGATTGTGTTGGTAGCATGTCACTTCAAAAATTATATTGTTTTATCGTTTACCTACTCGAGGACGAGCAGGAACTAAGCTTGGGGATGCTTGATACGTCTCAAACGTATCTATAATTTTTGATATTCCATGCTGTTATTGTATCAATTGCTACATGTTTTGATTACACTTCATAGCATTTTTATGCATTTTCTGGGACTAACCTATTAACAAGATGCCACAGTGCCAGTTCCTGTTTTATGCTGTTTTTCTGTTTCAGAAAAGCTAGTCGGGAAATATTCTCGGAATTGGACGAAAATCAACGTACATCCCTATTTCACCAGAAGACTCCATGGGCCAGAAGGACAAGTCCGGGAGAGGCACGAGGCCTCCACGTCAGGGCTCGGCGTGGCCTGGAGGGGTGGCACCGAGGGGTCACCTCGTTGACTCGAGAACCTTCCGGAGCCGCCCTTTCGCCTATTTATTGCCTCCACGGAGAAAACCCTAAAACAATCGACGATACTCCCGAATACATCTCCGTGCTCCGCCGCCATCCGAAACCCTAATTCGGGGGACAAAAGTATGTGTTCTGGCACCCTGCCGGGACGGGGAAGTGCCCCCGGAGCCATCTTCATCGCCGTTGCTGCCTCCCATGATGAGGAGGGAGTAGTTCTTCATCAAGGGCTGAGGGCTCTACTGGTAGCTATGTGGTTCATCTCTCTCTCTCCCATGGTGTGATCTTTATGTGATCATGAGCATTGTAATCTAGTTGAGTTCATAGATGTTTCCCCTTCATTGTTATAGTTATGCTACTTAAGTGGTTTTATCATTATGATCTTCGGAGTCATGTGACAACACAATACCAAGGTGACAGTGTGGGTGGCGTGTATGGCTCCATTAATAAGATTAGAGGGATATTTACCATGAGTTGTTCTTATGTTGGATGTCACTATAAAATTGTGGTGTTTGTGGAACATTTTAGGATGCTCATAGTGACAGCGTGGGGTGTCCTAGATGTGGAATACAGACTTTAAGGTGTGCTTTTAGAGCCCTACGCGATGGTCTCACTACCAGGGAATAGCCCTTCTGTGGCGAACCCACTTTGCCATTCGGTGGCGCATGGTGGGTGCGCCACAGAACCGTCGCCACAATTTTTTTTGAATTTTAAAAAAAAGAGCGGCCAGATCTAGATCTGGATTTTCAAAAAATTCAAAAAAAAAAAAATCAGAAAAATAAATAATTTGGAAAACCCTAAATATTTGAATTTTTTGAACATTTTTTAACACTCCAAGCATATTTCAAATAATGACTTCCCAGTAGGTCACTCATCCTCAAATTGCTCCAACCTAAGCATGCGTAACTGATAAGTTCTATTCAATTCAACTACCCTCATGCTACTTAAGTTCTTATTGATAATAGTATCATATCAACACTCTTAACCCTTGTGTATGTGTATATATGTATATAGTTTATGTGTGGTATGTGTATATATGTGTTTTTAAAATCAAAAAATCAAAAAATAAGAAGGAAGTTTAAAAAATCCAAAAAATTCAAAAATAAAAAAATTCAAAAAATCTAGAAAACTTCAAAAAATTCAAAAATTCAACAAACCCAAAAAATTGAATTTTTTTAGTTTTTTAAATTTTTTTGATTTTGTAGAAAAAAATCTTCTTCTTGAAATATTTTTTTTTTTCCTTTTGGAATTTGAAGGATCTGAGAAAAGTTCACCGGGTAAACGCATTTTTTCTCTAGTTTTTTTTTATATATTAAACGCATTTTTTCGATATCGTATGCAAAAGTTATGGCCGTTCAAACTTTTTTTCTGTTTTTTTTTCAAAAAAGGTCAAAATTCATATTTCAAAATTTCTATACCAACTAGACACTAAAACCTAACTATATCTCAAATAATTTTATTTTTTGAAGGTTTTATCATTTTCGTTTCTTTTTTGAAAACTGAAAAGGCGATCCACGTGGGGGGTGGGATCTGATTGGTGGTGGGCCCCACCTTATTTCTGTGGCACACCATGCTGCGTGCGCCACAGAAAGCAGGCATTCAGTGGCGCATGGGACCTCCATGCGCCACAGAATGTGAAACTTTCTGTGGCGCACCAGCTTAGGTGCGTCACAGAATATTTTTTTGTGGCGCACGGCTCAATGGTGCGCCACAAAATGTGGATCCACAGAAAGGCTATTTCCTAATAGTGTCTTGGTGTTCTATGATATTGTGGCGTTTGTTTACCTAGACTTTAAGGTGTGCTCTTTGTAGCCCTACGTAGTAGATTGGTATTTCTATCCAACGGGAGAATAGTTCAGAGTAACATAGTGAAGGAAGTATTTATGTGTTCAATTATGTTATTATTGTTGAGAGTGTCCACTAGTGAAAGTATGATCCCTAGTCCTTGTTTCCAAGCGTTGAAATACCGTTTACTCTCAGTTCTGCTGCATGTTTGCTCGCTGCTATTTTTATTTCAGATTGCAATTATCACTTATAATCATCCATATCACTTGTATTTTAATATCTCTTCGCCAAACTAGTGCACCTGTACACCTGACAAGTGTATTGGGTGTGTTGGGGACACAAGAGACTTCTTGTATCTTAATTGCAGGGTTGCTTGAGAGGGATATCTTTGACCTCTATCTCACTGAGTTCGATAAACCTTGGGTTATTCACTTAAGGGAAACTTGCTGATGTTCTACAAACCTCTGCACTTGGAGGCCCAACACTGTCTACAAGAATAGAAGCGTGCGTAGACATCAGCCGCGCCCCTAGTCCGCATGGTGGCTGTGAGGCCCGCCTACAGGTGGTCTTCTGGCTCCGTGGCTTATTTGTGCTGGAAATAATTCAGTTAAATTTTCGTCCAATTCCGCGCACTTTCTTTTTTGGGCCTTTTCTGCAATAAACAGACAAAACAGACAGAAACTGGCACTGGGCACTAGGTTAGTCCAATAAATGTCATAAAATGATATAAACTTTAGGATAAACATGTGGCAATTCATATAAAACAAGCATGGAACATCAAAAATTATAAATACGTTTGAGACGTATCAGCCGACGGCGAGAACACGCCGTTCTCGGCGCACAGAGAGCAAGGGAAGCGGAGCAAAGCGAGTGAGAGTGGAAAGGAGAGTGTGGGGGTGCAGAATGGCACTGGAGTGTGCCTCGGGTTGTTCTTAAACGCGTGCGGCAACGGGCGGGAGAGAGGTGCAGACCGTGAGTGGCATTGCCGCGTGCCCGTTGTCCAGCTAGGGCGGTATCGAGGCGGTGCTCATGTCCTACAGCTCTGGAGCGAGAAGTGAAGGCTGGAGGGGAAAGCAAACGAGGGAGAGAGAGAGAGCAGAAGGCATCATCGCCCTCCTCGCGCACGGGTTGGCCAGGGTGGATTTGGTCCGATTTCTTCCTCGCGCGTGCCCAGGTTTTCGGGGAGGGGTGTAATGAGGTGGTGTGATGCACGGTGACACGGTGAAAACGACCGAGGCCGTGTGTGCGTGTGTGTCGAGTGTGGCATGTCCACGGTGGTCACCAGCTCGACACGTCCGTGCACCGCTTTCTGGCACGGCACGGGCGCACACATAGCACTAGGGTAGGTGTGTGAGTAGAGGGGTAGAGCTAGGTGTGGGTTTGGGTGTGTTTGAATCAAGAACTTGAACCAAATCAAATTTTGCCGAAAAAGACAGTTTCAGAAAAGTTCAGGTTTCAGACAAGAAAAAATTCTAAGTCACTGGATCCTGTTAACCAGTAGCCATGTTCACCAGATGGCAACAAGGCCTTAGGCAACTCCAATTTGGGTGAAATGATTTTTATAAATCAGTACTCACCACAAGCATGGATGGTAAACAATAAATTCATCCAGAAAAGAATTCTAGATAGGAAAATTAAATAGGGAGAAAAGGTATGTTTTAACTGTTTTTCTGTCCTGGTATTTCATAGCAAGTTGAGAGCATGATATAATTATCTTAAGCAATTCCAACATGAAATATCTTGGTTTTACTATGTATTACAAACACAATAATTCAATACCATGGCAAAAATCAAAATTAAAAACATCATTAGTCCATTAATTAAGACTCCAGAAACAGTACTCTAGAAAGGGGTTTTCTAGGGTTTTAGTCCGGGGTTTTGAATTTTGATAATTTTTGCTTAAGTGTTGAGTTGAATTTTGTTTTGCCTAACTTTTCAAACAAGCAAACAAGTCACAGCTTAGTCACAAATTAACAAGATCACAAAAATCCATCAAGACATAAATCACAACATCAGACAAAACAACCATCTTAGGAAAAGTTTTTGTTGGTTCCAATTTTTAGCTATTTAGAATATTGTTAAGAGAGACTTACCAAATGTTGGGCTGCGACAATACCCGTATTTATTCATACACCCGAAAATTTCACCAAATGTGGGAATTGATGGAGAGAGACGGGCATTATCTTTCAGCATTGTGCAATAACTATGTGGAGGCCGGTGTAATCTCTTATGGATTGTATCAGCGTGATGTTAACTTATTAATTTAACAAAGCTTATCGTAAAAATAATCATGGAGCAACAGCTGCTTGGTCAATTCAAGAACGGATTCCCCCGGTAGCGTGGAGAAACCAAGTAATGTCGCAACATTGTATACATACTTTTTTTTACATTCGTTGACCATATAAACGCCACAAATATATTCCAGGTTACCGAGAACTAATCTTCGCAATCAAGAAAAATTCAAGTGCAGAAAAGAACACACGCTCAGCCCAGGCGCAGTACAACATCTACGCATGCTTGCAGAACGGAAAAAGCAATTAATGACATTTTTAACATGAGACCATGTCCCAGAAGAACGAGAAGAACTGGGCACGCACATTGTTTTGTTTTCTGAACTTTTTGCGACTGAAAATGGGAGGAGAAGTGCTTCGCATCTACACGACCACATCGGTCGGCTGCAACTCGGCGAAACGCGAGTTGTGCTGGCGGGCGTCACCAACTCCCTACCGCCACTCCTGCCGGGGTTTGAATTTGTCGCTTGTCTGGTACTCTGGTCGCCAAAGACAACAAGACTACATTCTATCTCTTCAATTCTCCCTACATCGCAATCTGGGAAATTAAGTCCTTTTTCTTTACCGACCTAGAGGAAACAAGTATGGGTAACCTTTTTTTCCTTGGAATGTAAGCGCATATATACACACGTGCAACAAAACTTGTTCGTTCACACTCACGTCGCGTCTGCTGAAAGCTGGACTCGCCAAGTTTGAAGTTTAACAAAATCATCACCGTGGAACGTTGTCGACACGGAAATCCGCGATGATACACCTACCCACCCACAATTCTTTGTAAATTAATTCAGAATATAGGATGGACACTACAGGTCCGACGGCTTTTTATTGGGGCCGTCGGCATATAGGATATTGAAATTCCTGGATATTCTAACAAATATGCGCACAACTTATCAGAATGTATGCTTCTATTTTTATTCTAGATATGGCATTGAAATTCCTGGATATTCTAACAAATATGCTCAGATTCATGTTACTAAGCTACATTCAAGCCTTTTGTTGTCTTGGTCACATTTTTTAGGTGCTATCGTGGATTTTTGGAAAAGAAATATTGTGTACTCTAAAAAATATTGTATGGCCTTATCCATGGTTGAATCATGTCAGTAAATGTATCTCTAAACTGCTAGCCATTAATTAGCTAATGATTTTGTTTCGGTCATCAAGTATGCCGACGTCAAAACCGTCGGCATACAGTTTGCTAGGTGCTACCACGTGGCGGCGTATGCCGACGGCCAGGCGAGAAAACCGCGGGCATACACGCGGACAGAGGTGCCACAAGGCGATTATATGGCGATGGCCCTGGCCGTCGGCAAACTTTTGACGCCGTCAAACGGTCGTGGCCGTTACTATGTTTGCTGGCGGCTTTGATTGTCGACGGTCAACGAAAACCGTCGGCATAGGTGTATATGCCAACGGCTTTTATATGCCTACGGTAATTTGCTTGGTTGCCGATGTAGAATAAAATGACAGCCGAAAACTGTGGGCGTCAGCATATATGTTTGTTGACTTTTTTGGTCTGTTTGCCGACAGTTTTGTGCCGTCGGCATATTCTGTGATTCCGGTATTGGGACGAGCAAATTTTCAAATAGTAAACCGTCGGCATATTCGGTGATTCCTGTAGTGGGACGAGCAGAGTTTCAAATAGTTCTTGAATTTGATTTAATTATAATGTTATGAGTTTACATGTAATAATATTGAAAAGTCAAAGCGTGAGTGTGTTGAGTGTACTTTAACGGTAAAACAACTGGGCTTGCCTCGACCCACGGCGTCTATACCAATATTTATGGAATTGGGACTCTAGTAAGGGAAGTCCATTTAACCCATAAACTAGAACTAGGCATATGGGAAATCCGGCCCCAAAGCCCTACAATCAGACCTGGATCAGCCACCTAGGCTCAATTTTTCACTCAAAAGGTCACACCAAAAGGCTGGAACAGTTGAAGTGTTGAATTTTTGTTTAAACATGCATGCCCTCGGTCATTCTTTTTCAAAATAATTACTTTTTATGTACTAGATTGGTGTTTTCCTGAGTATCAGACATGACTACATAATACTTATGGCATGCGCCAAAATATCAAGAGATGGAGTTTCCTTGTCGATTTTCGTAAAATACTTATATTTCGTTTGTTCAACTTCTATGGGTTCACAACACATAACATAACATAACCCACGTTCACGATTTTTTAAAATTTTCTGAACCTTCGAGGTTGCATAAACTTCGAGCTTTACATTCTAATGTACTAACTAGATTGAAACAATTTACAAGTGTGTTAAAGGTTGGATGACATAAATCATAAATAGTCAATCTTTCTTAATGATTCTTTGTTGTGTATAGTTTCCTAGCATTCCCTACACATCCATATATTCGTTGTCGGAATTTATAAGGCTTCAAGTACAAATCCTTTGTTTCAAATCTGTTTTGATGTTGTTTAGAATTATTATTACTCCCTCCGGTCCACTTTAAATGTAGTAGAGAGAGCACTAGCGTAGTACAAATTCTATACAAAATTGCGGCACTTTCCTGAATTTAAAAGAGTCACTGACACCCCATAAGATAACGTAATATATCCGTGTTAACGGTGTATTATGAAAACCTTTGGTCCAAAATTTTATTTTATTTTCACCGGAAAAAAATTATTTGTACATGCAGGATGACATTTCTGTAAATACATATAGCCCGGCCCTACACAATTTTTTTTTTTTTTTTTGCGAAAGCCCTACACAATTCTCAACAAGAAAGAAAAAGATACTAGCCGTTTTGGCACGTAATCCACATTCTTTTTCCTGCCTTCCTCTTAATTAAATGAACGAATATCTATGGCTCACTTTTCCTTCGACCGGTTCCTAGCCATGGCCACCTACTCCACCGAGTGGCAGCATTCTTTGAAGGCTTGAAGATTGTGCTCGAAGACTGGGACAAAGGCGTCGACGCTGCCATCGCCGATGTAGGATGGCGCAAGGAAAAGCATCCCCTCTGTGGGAAAGTAAGACGGCATGAAGTAGCTAGGGCTCCCTGTGCCGAAATCAAGCTCGTAGAACGGGAACGTCAGCCAGCTGTCCACCTCCACGTCCGGGCACAGCACGTCCTTGCACACAGCGCTCGGCGCTAGCCCCTCCTTCTTGGGGTGCCTGAGGTCGCGAAATCGACGAAAGACTCGAAGTAGGCGCCGTCCACCTTGGCCACCTCGTCGTGGATCACCTGTGCCGCGTACTTCAGAGGCCGGTTCAGGAGGTCACCTACTGTGGCGCGGGGGAACGCCCAGAGCACCATGTTTCCGAAGTACTCCGCCGGCTTGCCGAGGCGGTGGCGCCCGTCCACGGACAGCCGGATCGCCGAGGTCTCTTCGGGTCTCAGGTCGCGGGCGCGCGTCATGGCGCGCCAGAGGTGGGCGAGGATGGTCTCGAACCTGCTGAACGGGCGGCCACGTCCTTCGGACGCCTTGGCGCGGAGCCCGGCGATGAAGTCTTTGGTGAAGTGCGCCTTGTGGATGACAATGTTGTCGGCACAGTCGCCGTGGTGGCCGACGGCGTCGGTGGTTGATGGCGTGTAGTACTCCCTGTTGCGGTGGTCGTGCTCCACGCGAGGCGATGACCGTGGCTTGAAGTGGTCCTTGTGGTGTAGAACGGGTGGGGGACCCATGGGAGGCCCCTGGTGGCGCGGCCCCAGGCGACGAGGAAGTTGCTGGTAGCGTGGCCGTCGGCGGCGACGTGGTTGGAGGTGAACCCGACGGCGAGGGAGCCGCACCGGAAGCGCGTGAGCTGCAGCAGCACCACCTCCTCCAGCTTACCCTCGATATCCGGGTGCAGCTTAAGCAGGTCCGGCGTGGGCTTGGCTGGCGCCATGTCCACCATGTCAGCGTCCACGAGGCCTCAACGAGGCGGACACCGCGGTCGTTGAGGATAAAAGAGGGCTCGCCATCGTCAGGGTTGACGCCGATCTGGCCGGCGAAGGGACGGTACAGGGCGAGCACCGCTGCCAGGCCCTTCTCGATGGCGGCTGTGGAAGGAGCCGGCGCCGCGAAGGCGTAGATGATGGCCATCTGCATGTTGTACGTCACCCTGTCAAAGATTGACAGAGGGGTGTACTCGGTGGATGGTGGAGCGCCGGCACTGTAGGCGGGCTTGACAAGCTTGGAGCTCAGAACCTTTACCTCCATTGCAGCCGACGAGGTGCTTGCGATTGCGAGCTTGGAGCTGGATGCCGTTGCTCTGTCGTTAATCAAGTTTGATCGGCGAGAGAGAAAGAATTAATTCGCACCAAGAGAGCTTACGAAGGTTTAAGCTCTAGGTATATAGCTTGTAAGCCGAGTCGGTGTTGCTTCTTGCGAGGTACGATTTGTTTGTTTTGTGTGATGCTATATATAGGGTTTGTTCTGGGTGAGGTAGGTGAGATTGAACTACTCCTGTGACGTAGTTCATAGTTTGACCTGAACGCCTATATATCATTTGTTTGACTGCAGAACGGCTTCTTCCTATAGTACGCAGGAACGAACATGCCAACTGTTAAAAAATACTCCCTCTGAAATGGTTGATACAAATTTGTGAAAATATGAATATATCTAAAGTTTTAAACACTAAAATATGTTTAGATACATCTGTATTTAGACAAATCTGTGCATGTCAATCATTTTCAATCGAAGGGTGTACAAAGTGCAATGGTGCTAATGTCCCAAGGGCCTGCTTCTTTAACCTCTAGAGTTGTGCGGCATATGAGTTGTAGAAAATATGTTTTCTCTATTGCTTTCGACTAGTGCATATTGAAGAGCATGACAAGAATCCATATGCAAGCGTAGGTTAAAAAGCATGTTCGTTGCACGGGGTCCTAACTTTCGCGGGTCCAGTCAATTTACGCAACGTACGGGCACGTACCAAGTACCAACACAAAATCCCGTGGACATTAAGCAGGTTAGTTACCTTTTTTACCCTACACTACACTATATATTCCTAGTTAGAGTAATTGGTTTCATAGAATATTGGTAGTAAAAAGTTAAACAAAAGGCGTTCCAGCGCTTTCGACTAGCACTCAGAATTTAGCACGGTCAAAGATCGTGTTACACTTGACTACGACGATCCAAATGCTCTACGTACGTACTTGCCCCGAAGTGTCCGTGGCGAATCGCACATGCACTGCATGCGAAACATTTTTTTTTGTGAGTGTGTGACACTGCTCGGCCTCCTCAAATCCACCTCTCCGGCTTCTCCTCGGCGCCATATATGTCCTCCACTTGGTCTCACATCCACCTCTCCATCCTTCCCTACGCCTCTCCGGTCAGTCGGTCACTCCCGCCACCCCCGTCAATTTTCCTCGGTCTCCGCGACTCTCCATGACCGAAATTGAGCATGACGCTAAGCGACTGTCAGATGCACCTCCCTCACTCACCATCGTCGTATCTATTTTAGGGCATTGGTGTAATGGCATCTTTTGGAGGGTCAAAAAAAATTTGGTGCCCTAAACTACATCATCTACCGGAGCAGATAAATTTTGGTGCCCTATTTTACATCATCCATTGGAGATACTCTAATGTTGCCATGCATGGTCCACAACCTGACGTGTGAGGTGTCGTATCAATTCAACGTACGAAATCATCGTACGTATAGCACCACTCTACAAGTAAACTCTTTTGTCGAAATTTTTCAAATGATAAACTTTCACCTATTTGAGGACAGAGTAAGTACATGTTGTACAGTCGCACCCACAATTCAAGACGAAAACATTGGTCCAAAGTTGAGGCTCCAACAACCATGCCTATATCAGTGTTCAATGTGAATCGAAATTCCACGTCATCCGGACTAGAGTAGAAATATAGCTAGCACAGCTATTAATTAATTAATGTTGGAGGTTTGGAGCTAAATTATAAATGATTTGACGTATAATTAAGTTGTTGTACCTTTTGTGGAAGGCACTAATGATCTAATAAGCATGGTTTATTAGAGGCGGCGAACCTTGCATCTCACAAAAGTGCTGCAATAAAGATAGATCCATGCATGCATCCGGCCATTATTATATAAAATTCGTGCAAATGGACGTATGGGGCCATCATCAAGTGCTGATTTCCTTTACTTAGACAGAGTTGGTGAAAATTCTGGACCCATATCTGATGGAAAGGAAAAATAATTAATAATGTCCAAGTAGAAATTAGTTATATAGCATTTTGCCAATGGGAGCAGCAACTTGTGTTATTCTCTAACATATCTACCTTTTGATCAGTTCTCTAGACTCAGAGATCTAGGGGTGCTTGTGTAGTAACAATAATAACTTAGTTAGTGAAAGTAAGGAAAATCCATGCTGACTAATTCATCCCTAGCTATAATCACGAAAGCTATGCATGATTATGAAGAGGAGTAGGGGTGCTTACGTAGTAATAACAACAATAATACTCCCTCCGTGTCAAAATACAAGGCGCGCTATTTTTAAGGTGGTCTTTGACACTCAACTTTGACCACCAATATATATCAAAATATATTGAATGAGAATGTATATATGATACCGTTGAATTCGTCTTGCAAAATTCTTTAATTTCATATATCTTTATAATAATTTTGGGTACATATTATAAGTACAAATCATGGTCAAAGTTACACGGCGTTGACCAGCGAAATTAAAGGGCGTCATATATTTTGAGACGGAGGGAGTATCTAGTTAGACGAAGTAGACATAATCCGTGCAGACTAAATCGTCTCTAGCTATGCCTACGAGATTAACGGATCATTAAGAAGAAAAGAAAGTAGGAGCAATAGAATGCGACCATGCGGCAATGGACCAGACCAGTTCTTAGCAACAAACGCCATCGATGTCGATCCTTGATTACTACATTGTTGTGTTCACCCTTGATCATAAAAAAATTAGGGCGACGAAACCCGCTCGCTAAGCCCCGCAGATTTTTCTCAAGTAATTCTCCGACGACTTGAAAACTTGCGTCTGATTAGGCTAGTCGTACGCTTTAATTAAGAGTATAGCTATAGGGTGCTCATGACATCGGACCGCATGCATAAGATGGAGCAGAGCCTTTGACTCAGTAGGTGTTGCTCTTTTTCTTATGGAGTATGAATCTATGCAAGATATACAGTGAACATATATAAATGGCGCGACCGTGGGCAGTGTTGCTTTAAAAAAAAATTGAGCTTGGGGTACATATGAAACTGGAGAGGGCGGCCCATTGTATACCGGCCGATGCAGCACGCAGATTGACGGTTGATGGCTGTGGTAACGTTTCCTTTTCTGCTTCCCATCTTTTTTCCCCGGCTGATCTTCGCCATCTGCTGTTGAGGTTGGTCCAAACGCTGTACGTATGTAGACATCTCGTGCATGCATGGGCTACATGTCGTTTCTTCTCAGCCCACGAGATCTCAAGGAGTAGAGTGTTCCTCGCGGGGTCTCGATCATGGTTGTTGAGGTTGCGACCGGAGGCCGTGGAATGTTCTGGGGATGGGACTGTACCTGCGAGACCTCATGGTCAATCGTTGTTTGAGTCTATCTCACGGTACTGTGTGTGAACTCGTGTTTTGCCTGATAGAATGACTGATGTGCACAACTAACCTGACCGTGGAATTCAAAAAGTAACACATCCTCGTGTCATGTGCTACGATTAGTGAATCACACTGCATGTGGAGAAATAATGTGCCAGGGACGTGAACTGCGGAAATCCATTTTGGCTCCTGGATCCGGTATTTCGAAAACACTTTTAAAATATCAAAAAATTTGTAATATAATTTAACGGATACATATTTACATAAATTGTGCATATGCATCGAGGAGCCAAAACCCATGTTCCAGCACATTGATATTTCTGGTCGGTGAGTAAGAGAAAAGAATAGAAAATGCATGCTGCTTATGAACGCGCGCGCTCCGTTTAGGTTTAACTGCTGCATGCGTCGTCCGTTTCCCGGCCGGCTTCTGAGCCGAGTCAACTCGAACACGTCTCCCGGCCGGTATATCATCCATTAATTCCACGAAGTGATTTTTCTTCACCTAATGCATGAAACAGCGTGGTCAACTCGGTCGATGCGAATTTCTTAACTGAGTCCGCGGATGTTTATATACTGTAGTACACTCTTAGTATCTTCCAGTTGGCCGGTCAGTCATCGAGCGAGACTCGGTCGCGTTCAGGCGAGCAGACTGTTCAACGACGATCACTGTACGTGTGAGCCATTGGTAACATGCACGTGTGACTGCTGTTCCAGTTCCACCGTCGCTGTTCATGCATTCATCAGTATACTGTACCAGTCAGAGTCTGTTTAGTTAAGTTGTTAAAAGTCACGTTTTTTTGTTGCATACAAGTCCTCGTTCGGAAAGATCGAGCACACCGTGGGGGTGGAACTCCTGTTCAGCATCACCTACCCCGGTCCATCAATTTGACATGTCTCGGACGTACCGGCTAGCTTAATTAAGGATGTTGACCTCATTTGGTTTCATTGATCTTAACAGCCGCAATCACATTCGACTTCACCTTCCACCACCACTGACTTAGCCTTCGCCGCGAACAACGCCAGAAAACCATGTATGTCCATGCCAAACAGTTGACCCATGACGTCGAGGAAGAGGCCACTCCGAATTCGACAAAGAGTTGCAATGGTGAAAGTTGCACATCTTGTTGTAGAAGAAAAGTAATATTCGTCTGCAATATCCTTTCCGTGTTGGTTGGGTCTTTGTAGTTTAGAGGTCGGGTAACAAACCCATATGCAATCGCATTGTCACATTATCATGTTGACGCCGCACGAAGCAGACGATACAAGAATTTGGCTACATGAAAAAAAAAATATGTGAATATAAAGGGATTAAACTTTCAACGAAATTTTCAAATTTTTGGTAGGTTCAGTAGGTATCGATATATTACCAATTGTTTGATTATATTCGGACCAAATTCAAATAAATTTAAATTTCCTATGAATTTTTAAAATTGATGAACCAGCAAAAGTCTGACAATTTCGTGATTTCTTGGTGGGTTCCGAAAATTGTAGATCCACATCTCTCTTGCGTAGCATGTAAATGATCATATTTATCACTACAATTTTGTAAATTTTTTACGAAGCAGTAATTTTACATGTAGGTAGAACACATCTTGATGTAGCATGGCATTTAATGAAATAAAAAACATTTTTTTTAACCTCTGAGTCACGGGGAGACCTCCAATGTAGCGGAAATCCATATCGCCTCATAGGTCTAAATGCACCCACTCTAAATGCACCCACTGCTCAAAGAATTACAAATAAAATTTTAGGATATACTAGATGACATTCTATGTTACCACAAAAAGTTACGCAAATAAAAGACATTTTTTGTGGGCTGTGCAAAAAAGACAAATCCAGAGTTTTCAAAATGACATTGTACGCAATCTCGAAAAAAAATGACATTGTACGCGATTGTATTTTGTCTTTTTTGCACAGGTCACAAAAAATATCTTTTCTTCATGAAACTTTTTATGCCAAAATAAAATGACATGATTTAAATTTGAAATTTATTTTGAATTTTTTGACATTTCGAAAAAAGTTAAAAATGTTTTACATAATGGGTGCATCCGCATCCGTGACCCGAAACGCCGTGTCCCCAATGTAGCCTCTTTTTAGTGGCGAGAACCAGCATATAAACTTTACTTTTTGCCCGTGAGAATCAGCATAACTTAACCATGCATGTGAACATAATCTCTCTTGTTCGAAAGGTTGCAGGAATACTGTCGATTTCTTCAGTTCAAACTGACACGACACGACCGATGCCTGGCGGCCGGCCTCCATCACCAACCCCCCTGGTCTCTTGCTGCCCCCAATTTGGACCGACAGTCGCCATCGTCGCCGGCGTCGGCCAGGGGCAAGACGGGCGCACCTACCGTCGGTAATTATTCGGATCGCCACGTACCTGAGTTTTTTTCAACCGGATAGAGCGATGCCTAGAAAAGCTAAACCAAACATCACGTACGTCTCTGTTTTGCATTGCAGTTCTGTTCACCAAGCATCGTTGTCAGTCTTTTTCACAGGTGGTACATAAGATCTGTCTAGACTGAATTCTGATGCTGAACCTAGAGATTTCAGACTTCTTTGCCAGTCCAAGGGATCTGCCGTGATGAAAAAGTAAGGAGATCAGGAGCCGACAAATTAATCATAAAAACACCGATGTTCTTAGGAGGAAATTCTGTTTGGCTGTCTAGTCACGATATTAAAACAAATGAGACCAGTTTTTTTTTTAGTGGACAAATGAGACTAGTTAGTACTAGCCCTTGGCGGTATTTTTTTATAGAAGAATGTAACGATCCTGTCTAATGGCAGCTCACCAAATAGACATAATCCTCACTCAGGTCTCGGATTTATCAAGTCATACAAGAATTCGAGATTCAGATACGAGGAGGATGAGAGGAGGAGCAGGTAGAGGAAAGTGACAGCGACGCAGCGCAATGATCATCGATAAAGCTAATTACTCCCCTCTGCCTCTCTTACATGGTCCATCGACCAACTCACTGGACACAGCTAGGATGGCAGCTTCGTGGGCTTCTCGGTTGGGCTTCATCGCTGAAGATGGGCCGATGTTGTGTCAGTCGTGACATTCCCCACCTCTTGAGAGTCTGCTTGACCCCAAGCAGAGCAACGTGGAAACTCTTGGCGCAGACGTTCAGAATTCTCCCAGGTAGTCCAAGAACTTGGTAATCCTTCCCATTGAACCTGGAACAAGGAAACCATAGATTTTCCAGTGGCAACACACTTAGTATCAATTACCTGGAGTGGTTGTATAGTATGATCCATAAGAGTGCATTGTGAAGGAAGATCAGGCTGGGGTACCACTGTTGCTGGTAATGCCTTTTTCAGCAAAGAAACATGCACAACTGGGTGTATTTGACTTCCCTTCGGTAAATCAAGCTTGTAAGCTACAGCTCCGACTCGTTGTAATATATTGTAGGGACCAAAGTACTTGTAGCTCAATTTCTGGTTTGATCTCTGGGCAATAGATGTTTGGACATATGGTTGCAACTTGAGATATACTTTTTCCCCCACCTCAAACTTGCGCTCAGTTCTATTTTTGTCTGCTTGGCTCTTCATTCTTTGTTGAGCACGCAGCAAATTTTGTTGAACCAGCTCTGCATTTCTTGCTTATCTTTCAGCCAAGATTCCAGATCAGGCACTGTTGCTTCAGTTTGTAAGTTAATGTCCTGTAACCCAAAGTGCTTCGGTTTGTAGCCATATAGTACTTCAAATGGTGATTTTCCTAAAGCTGAATGGAATGTGGTGTTATACCAAAATTCAGCTAAGGATAACCATTTAGCCCATTTCTTTGGACAGGCCTGTGTCATGCATCTCAAGTAAGTCTCCATGCATTGATTCAACCTCTCTGTCTGTCCATCAGTCTGAGGGTGATAACTTGAACTCATGTTCAATGTTGTATCTGTTAATTTGAACAGTTGCTGCCAGAAATTGCTTGTGAACACTTTATCACGATCAGATATGAGGATTTTGGGTAATCCATGCAACTTATAGATGTTATCCACATATATTTGAGCTACTGACTGAGCAGTGTATGGATGTGACAATGGAATAAAATGGCCATATTTAGTGAACTTATCTATGACCACTAGGATGGTGTCATACCTAGCAGATTTTGGTAGCCCCTCAACAAAGTCCAAGCTCACAATGTCCCAAGCTTTGGTGGGAATCGGCAGTGGTTGCAGCAACCCAGGAGTAGCAACATGCTCCGGCTTTGCTTGCTGACAAATTTCACAGTGTGCCACATATTCCTTAACATCTTCTTTTAACTGCGGCCAAGCAAATAGTGCTCTAATCTTGTGATATGTGGCTGTGAATCCACTGTGGCCACCTATACCACTAGAATGTAGAGCTAGCAGAATAGCCTTCTTGGCTTCATCATGATTTCCTAACCAAATCTGTTATGCAATTTGATGACCCCATCATGTAACGAGTAACCATTGCTATCAGGGCTGCTTATGCTTAACTGAGCCAGCAATTCTTTGGCTTTAGGATCATGCAGATAACTTTCTACCACGATTTCGAGCCATCGAGGAGTAGCCACTGAAATGGCACACACTTCTGCCCCTTGGTTGCATCTTGACAGAGCATCAGCTACTATGTTTGTTGCTCCCAACTTGTATTTCACCTTGTACTGCAGGCCCAATAATTTGCAAAAAGCTTTGTGCTGAATAGAATTTGTCAACTGTTGTGACTCCAAATGAATGAGGCTCTTATGATCTGTGTAAATAATGAACTCTTGGTGCTGCAGATACTGTTTCCATTTTTCAACTGCCATAATAAGCGCCAAACACTCTTTCTCATATGTAGATAGAGTTTGAGCTCGAGAACTCAATGCTTTGCTTAGGAAAGCAATTGGATGCTTGTTCTGGGATAACACAGCTCCAATACCTACACCAGAAGCATCTGTATGTACTTCAAATGGTAGTTTGAAGTCAGGTAAAGCAAGGACAGGTGCATTGACTAATGCATTTTTGAGTGCTTGAAAAGCAGCCTCAGTTGTAGCTGTCCATATGAACTGCACATTTTTCCTTAATAACTCTGTGAGAGCTCTGCTAATAATGCCATAATTCTCAATGAATTTCCTATAGTAACCAGCAAATCCTAAAAACCTTCTTAACTGTTTGACCGACAATGGAATTGGCCACACTTTTATAGCTTCCACTTTTTCTGGATCAGTAGCTACACCTTCTGCACTGATAACATGACCCAGATATGCTAGCTTCGTTTTGGCAAAAGAACACTTCGATTTTTCAGAAACAGCTTGTTCTCAGCTAGAATTGTGAACACTTTAGTGAGCAACTTCTTGTGTTCCTCCATGGTACGAGAGTAAACCAATATATCATCCATAAAGATGATCACACCTCTGCGCAACATATCGGCAAATAATGTGTTCATAGCTGCTTGAAATGTAGCTGGAGCATTTGTAAGCCCAAAGGGCATCACTTTGAATTCCCAATGCCCATGATGCGTTTTGAAGGCAGTTTTGAATTCTTCCCCTGGTGCTAATCTGATTTGGTGATATCCACTGCGAAGATCCAGCTTGGTAAAGAAGTGAGCACCAGACAATTCATCTAACAATTCATCCACCACTGGCAGAGGGTATTTGTTCTTGACTGTTAATGCATTCAAATATCTGTAATCAACACACATGCGCCAACCTCCATCTTTCTTCTTGACCAGTATCACTGGTGATGCATACGGGCTATGGCTCTCTTGTATTACTCCCTTTTGAAGCATCTCAGCTATTTGCTGCTCCAATTCATCTTTCTGTGTTGGTGCATATCGGTATGGCTTCTTTTGGATAGGCACTGCACCAGGTACAAGAGGTATTTGATGATCAAACGATCTGGAAGGAGGAGCCCGTTTGGTTCTTGAAATGCTGCATCATGTTCAGCAATAATCTGTTGAATAAGTGCTGGGATTTCCTCAGAAACTTCCTCAGTTTGAAAAGCCTCCAACACCAGTAACTGTGCCACTGAACCTTGATCAATCAGTTTATGCATTTCTGTCGCTGTGATGTTAGGACAATGAGTGTTATTCACTGACAGACCCCTAAGGGTGATTCTTGTTCCTTCATGAATAAAACGCATTTTCTTGCGACGCCAATCAACAAACATCTTTCCATTGTTACACGATTCCAACCATTCCATGCCAAGTATCATGTCATAACATTTGAGTGGCAATACCCTGACAGGTGTAACAAATTTGTTGTTCTGAACTCCCCATGTGAGAGCAGAAACTCCTTTGTTGCTCTGCAGTTTGTTTCCATCTGCAATTGTCACTTGAATTGGTGTGAGTTCTTGCACTGATAGCTGAAGCTTGTTGACCAGTTCATCACTTATGAAATTTCCTGAACTACCAGAGTCAATCAAAATGAGTATAGGTGTTTTCCCAACATTACCCAACAACCTCATTGTTCTTTTACTCACAGTGCCTTCCACCGCTGCTGCAGATAAGCAATTCATCTCAGCTTCAGACTCACTTGATTCCTGCTCAGGTGTATCAGCTGCAGATGATGGATTTGCATCTTGTTCAAGTGCTGCACAGATTTCTTCAACCACAGCCAAATCAATTTGTTTAGGGCATTGATGGCCAGGACCAAACTTGCCACCACATTGAAGCACTCACCACGAGCTCGGCGTTGTGCTTTTAAGCTATCAAATTTCCCTTTGTTGAATCCTTGAGCAGGCTGACTTGGCTGCAACACAGGTGTTTCAGCTGGATGAGGACCCAATTTCCCTGGGCCAGCAGTATTATGCCAACGTTTAAACTCATATCTGCCTTTGCTTTCTTCACTTAACTGAGTCTCCTGCAACAAGGCCAAGGATATCGCAGCATCAATTGTTCTAGGTTTATGCAAAAGTATTGCAGTACGAATAGGTTTCTTCAAACCCTTCAGAAATTTAGCTACAAAGAATGTGTCGTCTAAAGCACTATTGTGAGCTAATAACTGATGCTGCAGTAACTCAAATTCTCTGTAATAAGTTTCTACATCACTAATTTGTCTTATATCTAAAGCCTTATTCATATCAGTGTAATACAAATCTTTACTGAACTTGTGACACACAGCTACACAAAGTTGCACCCATGAATCAACAGCATGCTGGGCCTCATATGTTTGGAGCCATAAGGCAGCTGATCCAGTAAAATGAATAGTGGCATAATCCACTTTATATTCATCAGGTACATTGAACATGTTAAAATATTTTTCAGCTTTCTCCTTCCACAGTTTAGGATGTGAACCATCAAACTTTGGAAAATTTGTTTTAGGCATTCGAAAATCACGATTTCCATTATCTCGGCCACCTCTGAAAGTAGATGGCCCAGATTCATGCTGATTACGAGAGGGAAGAAACGCACCATTGCCCAGAGCATGCTCGGAAGCGGTGCCCTGGTGATCGATTTCTTCACGGTGGCCATCTGGCCCATTGCGTTGAGGCAGCACTGATGTAATGGTGCCCTCCAAGGAAGTGAGTCGTGTGCCGATGCTTAGCACTTGTGTTTCAATTGCATTGACCTTGTTTGAAACCGCCTCTTGATTTTTCATTATACGCTCAGCAGTGACCCTTAGCTCTTGGCAGCTGGTGGCGTTCTACGTTGCCGTGGCTGCCGCCGATGCTAGACCGGTCAGCACCGAACGCAATTGAGCGTCCAACTCAGCGACCGTCATGGTCGTTGTCGTGAGCGTGTTCTCCATCGCCGTCACCCGGGCCGTCAAATTCTGAGGACGCGCCGTTGTTGATGATGAGATCAACCTTCACCGGAATCAGCGAGTACTGAGGAAAAATCCGCTTCCTCTGCAACCGATTCAATCGCCTCCTGCTACGCCAACTCGGTCACACAACAGGAATTTCACCACCGCTGTAGGGGACACAGCGGCAACCTTCGCGTGACACCGAATCCGCAGCCGAATGTTCCCGTCACCTATTCAGACCGCCGCCGAGCTGCCTGTTGATGAAGCAGCCGCACCCCACACCGCGAGAACCAACTCCATCCAGGGATTTTACGAGAGATCCCAACCCGGACGTCGCCGAACTCGATTCGCCTCCGGATCTCACAGATCTGACTGCAGAAGAAATTTTTTGTGTGGATTTTTCGTGGATTTTCCCTCGGATCGAAAGGCTCATGATACCATTTGTAACGATCCTGTCTAATGGCAGCTCACCAAATAGACATAATCCTCACTCAGGTCTCGGATTTATCAAGTCATACAAGAATTCGAGATTTAGATATGAGGAGGATGAGAGGAGGAGCAGGTAGAGGAAAGTGACAGCGACGCAGCGCAATGATCATCGATAAAGCTAATTACTCCCCTCTGCCTCTCTTACATGGTCCATCGACCAACTCACTGGACACAGCCAGGATGGCAGCTTCGTGGGCTTCTCGGTTGGGCTTCATCGCTGAAGATGGGCCGATGTTGTGTCAGTCGTGACAAAGAAGCCCGCCCGAGTATGATACCAAATATGCGTTCGGATTCACACTCTGGTCAATATGGATACACCACTGTGACCCTACCAATATGCCTCAGTCTAGTTCTCGCACCAACGATATGATTATGGCAGGATCGTTTGTATGCTTCCCACGGGGCGACGATATGGCGTGGCTAAACATGCATTGCTATGTTTTGCAAGTAGCATTCCAAGTTTCTCATGACTTCACATGTTGTCTCTATGTCCAGGATCAACTTTGTTGGATGTCATGTTAAGAAAAGCCAGCATACAAATAAAAATGTCTGTCCAGAAAAATATACGGTCCCAAAGTGTAAAAATGTCATGTGTTTTCAGTAATGATCCCCCAAGTCCTCGTACAAAATATCGCCGACTTGGATGGCTTGACTCTTTTGAAGTTAAACTTGCCTT
Organism: Poa pratensis; assembly: GCA_947311845.1. Lineage (NCBI taxonomy): Eukaryota > Viridiplantae > Streptophyta > Magnoliopsida > Poales > Poaceae > Poa > Poa pratensis. The sequence continues at coordinate 43,723,761 of CAMZMU010000077.1, read as the reverse complement.
AATTGACAAGGGCATCGTAGAAGGAACAATATGGTTTGAGGAGGCTCATAAGAGTTTTTTAGAATATCAAAAGAACCAATCAATGTTAAGGTCCGTAAGATTTTCACAAGTTTGTCACAAGCTGGATTTGGAGCGGTGTTCGACACCAAGAAGCGAGGTACTTGTAAAATATGTTGTGCATGAATGAGAGTATTGCAAAACATTTGAGATTTTTCTACACAAGGCTACATACTTTCCATGACATTTCTTAAATAACTCTTTAGATGATTTGTGGCAAATAATCACGACTTGTATATTTTCATGGAAGGTATTAGAGAAATTATCCATATATGAACAACAATTATGTAGAGTCGTGCAATTGTTTCTAGTTGTATGATAAGTCCAATCATGTTTTTTTGCTCTTCAACCCAAGTACGCATATGAAACAATTCAGACTTGGATTATTTTGAATATTTTGAAGTTAAACTTGATTAGGGAGAAGCAAGAGTAAGTTCATCACTGAGCAAGCAAGCCAAGCCAACAGTTACCGAGAGCGGCGAAACAGAGGCGACTTGAGTTCCGTCGGCGTTTCCATGGCTCCCTCCGCCTCTGGCGCCGTCGCGGCGTCGTGAGGTGGGGGGAGCCTGTGGATCCGTTGAGCGGCAGTAGTTTAGGTGTAGGTTTAGGTCCTCTTGCTCCGCCGGCGGCTGATGGCGGTTGCGGAGAATAAAGTTGGTTTCGCCGGCGAATCCGCCGCCTCTCTTCGTCTCCAGCGCCGTCGTGGCGTGGAGAGATGGACGGAGGCTCTGGATCTTGTCCGTGCTAGTAGTTTGGTACTAGGTTTTCTAGTTCTTGTTTGCTCTGCAGGCGGCATCGGTTTGATGGCGTCGGTGGTGCTCAATAAGTCATCATTCCTTCTCCGGTTCGGCGTTTCGCTCGCCGGGGAGGATGTGGAGTTTGTTTACTCCGTGTAGGTGGCCGATTCGGCGTTGACGGCTGCTCTGCGTCTTGGAGTTCCTTACCTCCGGGTCTGGCGCTGCTGCGCCGCCATCTCCCCCAGTGGCGGCTCGGGGCCTGTGAGGTGCTGTGATGGGGTCGCCCGTGATTCCCCCCTTCCGGCGTCCGTCGTGCGGCGGAGCTGGTTGCGTGCTGTTGTTGACGATGCTGCTGATCTTGGCCAAGGCGTTCGAGTTGATGGAGCGAGGTGGAGGCTCTCCGGAGTTCGAGGTCCGGCGACTTCCCGTCCGCAGGGGAGCACCTCCGATCCAAGGTTGAAGGGAGGTGCAGCGGCGGCGCGTCGTCGGCACATCTTGCTCGCCGTCGATGAAGACGAGTTCCAGAAGGACCTCTTTGTATTTTTCATCTTTGTTCTGGTGCTTTCTGTAAGGACTTTGGTCTTATTATAAGGCAGCATTTTCACTCGCAAAAAAAAAAAAAAGGAAGAAGCAAGAGTATGGCGCATAAATGCACAAAGAGTTTTTTAGTTTCTGAAGACAACCCGCGTACGACAAGACTACAATGGCCGGGGCAATTTGACACTAGCTTAGATGATTAGTATAATCTAGAACAAGAGGAGAAACAAGGAGAATATGTGTACTTGTCAAAATACGCACTGCATATGTTAGAATATTGTAACATATTTGGGATTTTTTTACAAAGGCTGCATACTTTCCCCTGAAGTTTCTTGAATAAACTACATACATTATTCATCGGAAACATCTGGACTTATATAACTAGAAGATATTTGAGGAAATCCTTCAGATATGAGCAAGAATTATCTAGACTCGGATAATTGTTTCTGGTTGGCACCAACCTAATGGTATTTTATAAGTACATGTACAACCAAGTGGAACTACCAAGTTTGCTAGAGTATTGGAGTGAGTTTGACAAAGCCATAATAAAGGTGGGTAGCATGTGGTACTTGTTAAATGTCCCTTAACAATAATATGTACAGTGAGTTACCTTCTCTTGTTAAAGTCTATTGGTATACTTATGGTTCTCAGTGCTTCAGTTATAGTACAAATCGTGCGAATCACAAGTGTGTTTTAACACGAGCGGCTTGGTTGTCCGGAGCTAACAGTGCACTAAGAAAGTTGAAGGTGCGGCTCCTCGTATAGCCGGGTTACTAGATTAATTTAGATCCACCATAAAACCTTGTCGAGAAAAATGAGGAACATGAAGAGTAGGAAGATAAAGAATGAAGGGACGGGTTTGTTAGTGAAGACTCTTTCACACAAACATTAGAGAACATAATCATGAATATTCAAATCATTAATTATGCTTTCCTTATCTTTGTTAGAAATAGAGTTTGACAGATTTAAAGGTTTGAAGTTATGTTTATTTTAAGCCATGCTGGTGCAAACGATGAGTGTACAGAATAATAAGAAGTGCATATTGTACCCTCTTAATGTAGATATGTTGTTGTGTTGCAACTTCTTATAGCCTTCTTAATTTTGTGTGCTTCTTAATTATATTAGCTAAAGACTTTTTCCCACCGTATTGAAGTGAATGAGAGTACTCAACTGAGAGAAGACGGTTGTTTGAGAAAATTACAATTAAAATAATAAGGGGACCGAGACTTAATCCAAACAAACATGTAAAATAGTGTTGGTTAGGTCACACGTGAAATGAAAATTGGACCGAGTTGCTGGAGTCAACTATTATATGTTGCATTTTACCTTTCTATATCTAACTGAAAGTAAATCTAGGCTCGTAAAGTGGTTTTGGATGATTCATGACAAGATAATTAATAAAAACCTTTGCTATAATAGTTTCATGTTTCCATCCATCGTCTTAAGTGGATCATGCCAATGGTTATCCATACAAAATTATAATGATAGCTCAAAAAATCTCTAGTGATACATATGCCATACTAACAAATTGTCACTTGACAACTCGAGGAGAAGGAACTGTCGACCACCTATATACGAAAGCTCCATGTGGAAATGGCAGATTTCGTTCGAAAGGAGATGGCTCAAATGCCCGACGGCGTGTTTGTGGTTAGATACACATGATCTTCAAACATCTCCTTATGTATGGTGTTGCCTTAGTTGTGGATTTCTCATCCCATTGGAATCATTTACATTTTGGTGTATGCACTGTAATACTAAACTTTGAGTTACCGTCCATTTGAAACTATAAATGGTCTGGGCCTGGCAGAAACTAGTAGTAAAATTATCCCCGGACAGCCCAGGCGCCACCATGATCAGAGGAGGTCCCGAAAACCGGCTGTAAAGTAGACACAAATAGGAATGAGAAACCCAGCGCTCGTGTAACACCGGATGGTCCGGATATCTGGAAACGGTTTTAAAATGAACAGTCGGTATGGTAGGAGTCTCTTATTATTCGTGGCCGCATGCGCACTTCCGGCTTGTCCAGGAAAAGCTAGATGAACCGGATCTCGAGAGACGGTCGTAGAAACTAGCTGACTCTGCCCTATGAAGCGGCTCTAAAAGCCCGTCTTGGATTCCGAGTCGGGCCGTTTTAAAGACCGTCTGAAGGGCTAGTTTCCCAGTCGGGTAGATAAACCGGCTCCGGTTGGATGGATTATACTCAACTATTTCTTCGAACCGGATGGGAAAACCGGCTGAGGCCTATGGCCGGGGCCGGCTCTAATAGTAGGTTTTGTAGTTGTGTGGTAAGAAACCTAACTTAAACTCACAAAGCTTTCCTATAGAAATCTACTCAAAAAATCTCGAATCTCCATTTTTATTGTACCCTAGAACTTCTACACACTTATTTCCCTGTATATGTGACAAAGCAGTGTGATTGATAGGAAAATGTTTCTATACGTGTCTATGTTTTCTTTGGTACCACCGAGATGGTGTGTTGTTGATAAGTCTATAGTGTATATATGCCTTTTAAAACTTTATTATATTATATTATTGAATATTTCCATGATTATAATGTTTCATTCAATGTTTTAAGTGATTATTAAGGTTTTTCTAGCAAATCCTATTATTATTTTTGTCAAAAAATCCTTTAGTGTACTTTTTACTGTTAGAAACTTTTTGGGCACCGAACAGTTCGGAAAAAAAATCCCGCGAAATTATCTTTGGATACAAAGAGGACTGACCGGATGCACTTGAGGTGTCGAACGATTGGACCACTTTAAATACTAAGATATGATTTGTTAATAAGAAACATAATCCATTTTTCTTAATTCTACAAGAAGTCATGCCTTATTTACCTGTTGTCTAGATTAATTTATTCGCACCATCATTTTAGAATCATGAATAGATAGAACTCTAATTGATAGTCTGAATTCGATGCAAACGTTTCTTTGTGTCCTAAAGATGAAATGGAATATTGGAATACATAAAAAAAATTATAACCTAAGTCCTGCTGTATCAAAAAAAAATTCCAGCACAAATAAGTAAACTTGGTTTTTTTTAACATCAACACACTTATTTCCATGTATATGTGACAAAGTGTGATTGAGAGGAAAATGTTTCTATACATGTCTATGTTTTCTTTGGTACGACCGAGCTGGTGTGTAGTTGATAAGACCATAGTGTATATATGCCTTTTAAATTTTATTATATTATTTAATTTAATATTGTCATGATTATAATGTTTCGTTTAATATTTAATTGATTATTATGGTTTTTCTAGCAAATCCTATTATTATTTTTGTCAAAAAAATCCTTTAGTATACTTTTTACTGTAGGAAAAATTTTGAGCACCGAACAATTCAGTAAAAAATCCCGCGAAATTATCTATGGATTTTTTTTGAGCGACATAAATTTGGCTGAAGCCATGCGAACAAAGTACGAGGTAAAGGGCCCATTTCAAACAACGAAGAGATCCATGGCCCAACACCCATTCAATAGAAAGGATGAACATTTGCTTTTACCGGCCCAAAACGGCTAAGCCTCCGCAGCAGGTTGCCGATAACAATTTCATACTCCAATCTGAAAGCGCACTCCAACTAAAAAAAAGAACACCGTGCACATATTCCATTTTTGTACACCGTCATCAATTAAAAAATGTATGCCCTTTTCTTTGACCGGACCCAAGAATCCCGGATCTAGCCAAGGAAGAGACCTGGAATGAGCCGGCCGGCAGAAACGACGAAGTCCTCATAGTAGTTGGGCCGCACACCGCGCCGTTTCAAACAGCAAAAGGAGGCGGCGATACCGAGCGAAGCTCCACTACCTACTACCGCTGCACTAGGCCACACAGCGCCACCTAACACGGCCACTTCTAGGTTCATCGCCCAGCATCATCGGCATCGCACTATATAACACGACGAGTTCGTCGCAACCAAGCCGCACACACGCCAAGAAGCTTTCGCCGAGATCTCCTCGCTCATTTTCCTCATTGTTTAAGCGTGACCTGACCACATTCACCTTCACACCATCACCGTCCTCGTCATCTCTGTCGCCGTCGTCCCCGAGATGGTTGGAAGCAGCCCGATGCAGGCGGTGCTGCTGGCGCCGGGCGTCAAGGACAAGAAGGTGATCGCCTTCAGGCGCGCCGACGCGCTCAAGGAGAAGGACGCCGTGTCCGCGCTCATGCGCACCATCGCCGCCCCGGGCACCGGCGTCCGCAGCGCCTTCTACGTCTTCGACCTCGCACGCGTCGTCGACCTGCACCGCGCCTGGCGCCGCGCCCTCTCCTCCGTGCGCCCCTGCTACGCCGTCAAGTGCAACCCGGAGCCCGCCCTCCTCGGCGCGCTCGCCGCGCTCGGCGCCGGCTTCGATTGCGCCAGCCGCAGGGAGATCGAGGCCGTGCTCGCGCTCGGCGTCGAGCCAGGCAGCATCGTGTACGCCAACCCGTGCAAGCCCGAGGCGCACCTCGAGTATGCCGCCCAGGTCGGCGTCAACCTCACCACCTACGACTCCGAGGAGGAGGTGACCAAGGTGAAGCGCTGCCACCCGGAATGCGAGCTCGTCCTCCGCATCAAGGGCCCCGACGGCGGCGACGTCAGGGTCGACCTCGGCACCAAGTACGGCGCGCACCAGGACGAGGTCCTCCCGCTCCTTCGCGCCGCCCAGCGCGCGGGACTCAACGTGGCGGGCGTCTCCTTCCACGTCGGCAGCGGCGCCTCCAACACCGACGTGTACCGCGGCGCCATCGAGGCCGCCCGCTCGGTGTTCGACCAGGCCGTCGCCCTCGGCATGCCGCCCATGCGCGTCCTTGACATCGGTGGAGGGTTCATGTCCGGCCCCGCGTTCGACGAGGCCGCCACTGTCATCAACGCGGCCCTCGAGCGATACTTCGGCGAGCTCCCCTGCGTGGAGGTCATCGGCGAGCCCGGGAGGTACTTCGCCGAGACGGCATTCACGATGGCGGCTCGCGTCATCGGGAAGCGCACGCGCGGCGAGGTGCGTGAGTACTGGATCGACGACGGCCTCTACGGTACGCTCAGCTGCATCCCCATGGACCACTACGTGCCGCACCCTAGGCCGCTCGCCGCCCCCTCTGCTGGGGAGAACACCTACACCTCGACGGTGTTCGGGCCGACGTGCGACTCCCTCGACACCGTGGTCACCGGGTACCAGCTGCCGGAGATGAGCGTCGGGGACTGGCTCGTGTTCGACGACATGGGCGCCTACACCACCGCCTCCGGCTCCAACTTCAACGGCTTCTCCACGTCAGACATCAAGATGTACTATGCCTACTCCAGCTGAGCCAGACATAGAACATAATCAATTGGATTGGTTTAATTTAGTACTCCCTCCGTTCGGAAAAGGATGTCACAAAAATGGTCTATCTATAGTTCATTTTTGTGATATCCTTTTCCGAACGGAGAAAGTATAAGATAATGTAATTAAGCTCGTACGCAAAAGTACGTACAGGTTTTGTTGATTTTGTTGCTGGTTTTAGTTTATACTGTATCGAATGTGAAATATATTACTATTATTATTGGTTTTTCTGGAAACGAGATTCTGCAATGTACATGCTTTGTTGATTCTGTTTTGTTATTTTTAGGCAGTTGTACCCAATATGAAATAATTATTAATATTATTTGTTTCACGAAATGAGATCCTTTACACGATAATTTTGTGTATATTGTGTTCTCTATGTTGCGAAAATACAAACGTAAAGCGCTTCATGGTAAAGCAAAGTGTGCTCCACTCCTTGACACATATATACGACTAAAGGGAGTGGGTGGGAGGTGATTGCTAATTTCGGGGGTTTCTATCATTTTTGTGCGAATAATGCCAAAATAAAGATCCATGCATAATTCAAAAATAAAACAAAGAGTAACACAAAAGTGACAAAAAAAATACAAAGTGTCTAAAACTTCATTAATGTGACCAACACACCCTGAAAAAATGACTAAAAATTCAACAAAATTTGAGGCTTCTGCATTATGGCAATTCTGCTTATGAAGTAAATCAGTTTTTCTTTTCAAAAGCATCACAACATTTTACCTTTTTCCCAAAATATTTCATGGAGTATTTTCCCCTCCCTAAATGTTGTCCTAATGATGCCCTTGAGGTCGGCAACCAAACCTTTACAAGGATGAGACACACTCCACAACCGAATTGGAGACTCCCACCGAAATCCTGCGGCTCCCAAAGCCACAAGACTCACAAGGCGAGGCACAACTCCACAGCTTAATTGGAGCCTCCTGGCCAGTCCCCGCGGCTTCCAAAGCCACAAAGACGACCACAACTGTCTAGGGTGTCAACGAACCCAAGAGTAACAATTTCCTCAATTGAATGGACGGGGAAATCAAATCGCTTTGATAGAAGTGTAGATTTAGGTCAACTCCCCAAGTTATAGAAGGAAAAGGTGTTTGAGTGGCTAGGGAGAGAGATCTAGTGAGTTGAAGATTGCAACAATGGTGAGTGAAGATATTCTGGTCGTGGTGCCCAGCCCAAGGTAGGAGAAGAGTATTTATAGGTGTCTCCAAAAACTAGCCGTTGCGGGAAAAATAACCCCGAAAACTCCGTTCTGGGTAGGCCGGAGTCTCCGGTCTGAGCGGAATCTCCGGCCCATGAGGGGGTGCGGAGATTCCGGCAAGACCAGAAACTTGAAAGATTCCGGGCATGTTCTGGTCCACTTCCGGACTGAGTACCGGATGTGTCACCACCTTTGGCACTTCGTCGAAAACTGGCAGGCCGGAATCTCCGGCTGCCAAGAGTCTGTAGTCTCCTTTGTGAGCACCCCGAAATCTCCGGCCTAGGCAGACCAGAATCTCCGGTATGGATTTCTTGCAGCCACTACCTTTTGGAAAACCCTCTTCACCATTGTTATAAAGAAGTATCCGGGTGCAAATGTGTTTGAGTGTAGAAATATGATTTCCCCCAAACCTTCCAGAAAGTAACCCCTCTTGATAGTACGGCTTCCCTACGACTCAGTAAATATTAAATCTACGGGACACCGACTTCGATCTTAATTTTCTTCCTTTTTGAGGGGACAACCACCGTCTAGTGCATTTCATTAATTGTGCCTAAGTACTTTGGCACATGGTAAGATATCACTTATGTTGTTAACAAACACGCAAAACTAGATTAGGAGAGGCATGTCCTTCAAATATTGACAACTATGTCCCAATTAAATGGAATATTCAATTGGTAGTTCGCGGGGCTACCGTCTCGCTTTTTTCGATTCTTATGTTGTAGCGCCCCGACCTGACTGTTATACAGTGATGCTGTGTGTCACCGGTTAAGTGATACAACCGGAGGTTACGGGTTTACCAATCCCCGGCCAAAACCTTTGGCAGGTGTTGCTCAGAATGGATCATTGGCAACACAACACTCCGATTGATGCCTTAACACAGGCACAACCCTCAATGCATAATAGAGAGACCAAGACTTGTGAAACAACTGGCACATCACAGACTCTACGACACAAAACATATAGTTCAACTCTTATAATAGAGAAAGATAGCAAATGACAACCAGAGGTCACAGACCCAACATTACAACATGCGGAAGCGAATTAGGTTGTTCTAAACAACAAGAAACAAATTAGGGCCTAAGAGGCCTACAGATAAACATCCAAGCGCCAGCTGTTCCGGGATGTCCCAAGCTGCCACCTGGGAACCCCAGACTACTCGTCGACGTCCACAAAGAACCCACCTTCGAGGTCGGTGAAGTCCTCCTCTGAAACAAAACAAACGACGTTGAGTTCGACGAACTCGCAAGATTATATATAGAGCTTTAGCTCGATGAAGCTTTCAAGGTTTTATGTCTGTTTTGCATAAAGCTGATTTTATTTATGAAAACATAACTCAATGGCATCGACTATTCAGAGTATTTTAAAAGGAGGTAAGAAGTAACTCTTTTCTTATGATCACCTTTCTCAACATCAACCACCATCAACCACTGTACCTGTTCATCGAAGGCACCTCCCGAATCACCCTCGAGGAAGCTCACCTTGCATTCGTGAGTGGTACCTCTAGTACCCAGTTTTTAATCATTCCGTTCAAGTTATTCTATGATCTTACCTTCACTTCCCAAGTTCGTCCATAACCGCGGACACGGCTTTTCGAAAAGATTTAACCCTGCAGGGGTGTACAAATGTTTGCCACGCGTACCGTCCGGGCCATTACCTAGCTTTTAGCTCTCTTCCTTGGAGAGCCGGCTGGGTGGGAGCGGTGTCGACTTCTCCCCCGTTAAGGACTTTCCAGGATCATCAGTGGCGGTAGGACAAGGGGTACCTCCAGCACCAGTCCCGCGGCCACTTACTTTCCTAACACCACCATCCTCATCTCAGTTCATCCCACCATCATCACGCACGCGCACATGGAAGCCCGAACTAGAGGACCCTGGCTAGCCCCACCCGAGTTATTTAGTCTATGAGGGTTCCTGCAATTGCATAGGCCTCACGCATGGTTGCACGCTCAGTCTTGGTTCAAGAGATAAAGAACTCGCACCTAGGCGGCGAGAACCAGACAAAGCACCACAACCACAGTGGCCTCTCATCCCCACCTTTAAGCATTTTATTATCCGATACCACAATTTCTCCACCATCATCCTCATCTCATCACCTGTATCCAACATGAACCATCCATCGTATAGCTATGCAATTAACTAAGCTTGGCTAAGCATCAGCATAGCACAGTAAGTATCTCGGCCAACAATACAATCCTATGGATAATAGGAGGGAAAACAGGTACTGGCATCGGAATCTTAATGCAACTATAGGATACTCTAATCCAATAAAATTGACATTTGGAACCGCATGCAATATTATAGTGGAGAAAATATCTGCGGAAAATAGGATAAGACATGCTCAGAGGGGGGATTACGCTTGCCTGGCTCAACGTGCTGGTAGTACGGATCGTCGGGGTATTGCGGTGTGACCCCGGTTGCTTGATCTAACGAAACACAACAACGGAGAAGCAATCAATCACCACACAAGCTTTGACGAAGGCAATGCGCAAACACATGATGACATGACATTTTAATTCCCCGGAGAGGAGGATGATTCATCTATACAATTTAAACGGAGTTCGGACGCGCAAGGGGGCACATCTCGAATATCCGTGGATTTAAGTAAAGCGGAAATTTTACTTGTTGATCAATGTAGTTGAAACTCTAGGATTTAAATTGTAGATGAAATGACATGAGCATGGTATTTATTTTAATGAGTAAATCACATTTTTCTTGACATTTGGTATGATACACGCATTTTTCGGAATCACCGATAACAAGTTATTACAATTTGAATTCCCTCTTTTCAATATGCTCTAGGTATTAGTTAAACCAACACCGAATAATCATTTAACCCAAATAGGAAGAAACAATAAATTAATTAGTAGAGAAAATTGGCTCTGGACAACTCGGATTCCTGTCGAAATACCGAAGCGCTCGGATTAATCCGGATTAATTCCGAGTTAAATCCGAAATATGCAAAAGCGGTACTGGATCCTGTCGGAATGAGGTTGTTAGATACCCGGAATTTTCCGGCCATCCGGAATTCCGGATGTGTTCCGAGCTTACTCCGGGCGAAGGCAAAAAACAACCGACGCACGGGCAAGCACGGCGACGGCGAGCTTCGGCGGGAGAGGGAGAGTGTAGGCAGTGGGAAGAACCGCAAGCTCACCCTGGTGATGTACGCGTGCACGGGGAGGCCGGGGACACGGCGACGGCGACGTATTCGTCCGCGGGGGCGCTCGAAGTGCAGCGGCGAGGTCGTGGATGGTGACAGCGATTTCGGCCCTCCCGCGTCGATTCCTCCGGCGGAGATGACAAGGATGACACGGCGGAGCGTTTCCCCTAGGCGGTGGTGTTCGGCGTGGGCTACGGCCGCGGGGAGCGGCGGTCAACGGCGGCAGTCATGGCGGCTCGGTGGGGAGCAGAGGTGGGGAACGGGAGCAGGGGAGAAGAGGGAGCAGGCAGGTGCGGGATGGGAGCAGTGTGGCCTCGGGGTCACGGTCTCCTCGCAGGGGTGTTCAGAGCAGGGAGGGGGGCCCGACCATGGCGAGCTCGAGCTGGTGCGGTTGCACAGCTCAGGTCGCTACAGGGAAGAAGAAACAGGATTCGCAAAGAGGCCCCTGGAGCAGTTTTTTTTCTATCACGGATTAGTCCTTCTCAGCTTTTATTTTAAAACATGTGGTTTCAACGATTTAATTTAGGCCCTTAAAACATTTTATTAAAATCTGGAAAAATTTGTGTTGCCTCCCCACAGTGTGAAGAAGCTCCACAAAAATTGGTTTCTCAAAATAAAAAGTTTTGTACCACTTTTGTTCGGAAAGGTTGGATATGGCATTTTGTAGAAATCAAAATGTTGCTTATTTGAAAAAATTATAGCAATTGAGAAATATTATTTCCAAACTCTTGGAACTTCCTTGACAAATATAAGAAGTCAATGTATTGGTTTTTGCAAATTTGAGTGTCTTCATTGTGTTGAAAGTTTTGATTCAGGCAAGTTTGGCATTTCACTTTTCAATGTTGCCAAACCAAGTATTGTGTTGTTTAGCAATTGCAAATGGATGCCATGATGCATGCACGGAATGCAAAAAGTGAAAATTTGGTCCATAAGTTGCATTACCAAAAGTGGGCTGTTACAATTCTACCCTCCTTACAGGAATCTCGTCCCGAGATTCTAAGATTGCGGAAAGAAGTCGGGATTCCTCACATAGACTAGACTCTCGTTCCCAAGTTGCTTCTTCCTCGGAATGGTGCGACCATTGAACTTTGAGGAACTTGGTAGTCTTGTTACGGGTCTTTCTTTCGGCTTCATCCAGGACACGGATAGGATGCTCGCGATAAGTGAGATCTTCCTGGAGATCCAGCCTCATGATTGACCCCATGGATAGGATCCTTAAAGCACCGGCGAAGTTGGGATACATGAAACACATCATGCACATTTGGAAAGATGACCGGTAACTCCAACTTATAAGAAAGATCTCCTCGCTTGGCCAGAACGGTGAAAGGGCCAACATAGCGAGGTGCCAATTTCCCTTTGATTCCGAAGCGGCGAACGCCACGAAGGGGAGAGACGCGGAGATAAGCTTTATCACCAATTTCATAGTGAATTTCCTGATGGTGCTTGTCATAGTAGCTCTTCTGCCTAGACTGAGCAATCTTCAGATTCTCTCTTATGATTCTAACCTTCTCCTCAGCTTCATTGATAATATCTGGACCAAAGAGTGCCCTCTCTCCGGTCTCAGACCAATTTAGAGGAGTGCGGCATTTTCTTCCATAGAGAACCTCAAATGGAGCCATGCCCAGACTAGCTTGATAGCTATTGTTGTAGGAGAACTCCGCGAAAGGGAGATACTTTTCCCAATCCTTGCCGAAAGAGATTACACATGCCCTAAGCATGTCTTCCAAAACTTGGTTCACTCTTTCGGTCTGACCATCAGTTTGGGATGGAAAGCGGTGCTGAAGTTGAGACGGGTCCCATAGCAGTTTGGAAACTAGTCCAAAACTTGGAGGTGAATAGGCTTCCACGATCAGAAATTATCTTCTTGGGAATGCCGTGAAGGACGACGATACGAGAGGTATACAGGTCTGCCAACTTGGCAGCTGTAATGTCAACACGAACGGGAGGAAGTGAGCCACTTTTGATAGTCGATCAATGATGACCCAAATGGCATCATTCCCTTTGGAGACTTCGGCAGACCAGTAATGAAGTCCATACCAATTTCATCCCATTTCCACTCGGGAATAGCAATAGGGTGAAGAGTGCCGGCAGGCCTTTGATGTTCAGCCTTTACCCGTCGACAGGTGTCGCATTCAGCAACATACTTGGCAATTTCCCGTTTCATCCGAGTCCACCAGAATTGTGGTCGAAGGTCTTGGTACATTTTGGTACTACCGGGATGAATAGAGAGAGGAGATTCATGAGCTTCTTGGAGGATCACTCCCTCAATTTTCGTTTCTTTGGCACTACCAAGCGGTCACCAAAATAAACAACTCCGGATTCATTGACAGAAAAACATTTGGCCTTCCCGCTAGCAATGTTCTCCTTGATTTTTAGAATACCCTTGTCACGCTTTGAGCATCCTTAATCTGGTCACAAGAGTAGATTTGATTCCAGATTTGCAAGGTAGCCAGAGGGAACATTTCTAAGTTCAAACGAGAGAACTCTTCATGGAGGGCAGGTTGGGCCTCTTCAATCATCAGATTGTTGCAATAGGACTTCCGACTTAGCGCGTCAGCCACGACGTTTGCTTTGCCGGGTTGATAGTTCAGACTCACATCATAGTCCTTGATTAACTCCAACCAACGCCTTTGCCTGAGATTTAAATCCGGCTGGGTGAAGAGGTACTTCAGACTCTTGTGATCCGAGAAGATCTCGCAACGGTTACCAAACAGGTATGGTCTCCATTGCTTCAAAGCATAGACCACGCGGCAAGTTCTAGATCATGAGTTGGGTAGTTGTGCTCATGCGGCTTAATTGGCGAGAAGCATATGCCACCACATGGCCATCTTGCATTAGCACACAGCCCAAGCCTTGCAGAGAGGCGTCACAGAAGACGACGAAATCCTTGCTGTGTCCGGCAGGACAAGCACAGGAGCGGACGTGAGTTTGGCTTTCAGTGTTTTGAAGCTCTCTTCAGCTTCGGCCGTCCATACGAACTTTTTATCCTTCTTGAGAAGGTCAGTCAGGGCCTTGGCTATCTTGGAGAAACCTTCGATGAATCGGCGGTAGTAACCGCCAATCCGAGAAAGCTACGATGTCCTTGACTGACATTGGAGTTTTCCAATCCAAAATGGACTGAATCTTGTCGGGAATGACAGCCACACCATTAGCGGATATCACATGACCAAGGAAGACAAGATTATCCAACCAAAACTCACACTTGGAGAACTTGGCATAGAGGCGGTGTTCTCGAAGTCGTGTCAGAACCAACGAAGATGTTCCATGCTCTTCATGGTTTTGGAATAAGAGGATGTCATCGATGTAAATGACGACAAACTTGTCAAGATAATCCATGAAGATGGAGTTCATGAGCCTCATGAAAGTAGCTGGAGCATTTGTGAGACCAAAGGACATGACGGTATACTCATATGAGCCATACGAGTAACAAATGCCGTCTTTGGAATATCCTCCTTTCTGATTTTTATCTGATGGTAGCCTGACCTCAGATCCATCTTGGAGAATACCGTTGCACCAGCTAACTGATCCAACAGATCATTGATGCGAGGAATAGGATACTTGTTCTTGATTGTCACCGCATTCAACGGTCGATAGTCAGAGACTAGACGAGGCACGGTAGAATCCCTCTTCTTGACAAAGAGTACCGGACAACCCCAAGGTGAACTGCTAGGCTGGATGAAATCCTTGCTAACAGCTGATCAATTTGCTCTTTCAACAGAGCCAACTCTTCCACCGGCATACGGTAGGGCTTCTTGGAAATTGGAGCGGTACCGGGAAGTAGATCTATGACAAACTCCACACTTCGGTCAGGAGGCATGCCAGGCAATTCTTCCGGGAACACATCCGGGAAGTCACACACCACGTGTATGTCCTGGATTTCAGGAGGGGATTCGCCTTCCATAAAGCAAAGGAGGATCTCAGGTGAGTTGGGTATGATGAGGATGGAGGTCTTGATAGTGCAGACCAATACTTCACACTGTCACCGGAAGAATTGGTCACGGTGACGGTCTTGGCAGCACAGTCGAGATTAGCCGGTATTTGGCTAGCCAGTTCATGCCCAGTATGACATCAATGCCACTTGACCTCAGAGCTACCAAGCAAAGGAAAAGAGTAGTAACCGATAGTAATCTGAACTTCAGGAGTAACCCCATCGGTTTGCCATTTGGAGCCAGGAGTGGAGATCACCAAGGGACGGCTCATTTTCTCGAACGGTATTTTGTGGTCTTTTGCAAAAGCTATGGATATGAATGAATGCGATGCTCCAGAATCAAACAAAACTGTAGCACGTTGTTGTTGATTCGTAACTCACCCATGAGAACGCCGGGGTCCTCTTCAGCTTCTTCAGCAGAGATGTGGTTCAGGCGACCACGCACAATAGGTCCAGCCTTGCCAGCTGGAGTGGCAGGGGCTCGTGCAGGAGTTATCGCGAGAGGTGCCTTCTGGGGGCACTCCCTGGAGTAGTGGCCAGCCTGGCCACAGGTGTAGCAAGTGAGTCCAGGTGGAGCAGGTAGCATAGGACGGTACCCACTCCCGCCTACCCCAAGTGTCGAAGTAGTGGGGCGCGGAGGAGGTGGCCTGTATCCGCGGCCTTGGCATGAATGGAGCACGCGGCACAGCGCTGTAGGGAACAAACACCCTGCGCTTCTTGCTCTCAGAACCCGAGGAACTCTGGTGGTCCCCGTGTGCGGGCCTCTTGGAAGCCTCAAGTTCCTTTCTTCCTTGCTCGAGAGTAAAGCCTGGTTGAACAGCTCCTGATAGGTCTGGAACCTGAAGGGCACAACTCATAGCGGAGCTGCGGAGTCAGACCCTTGCGGAACAGCTCTTGCTTGTCAGCATCATTGGTCACGTCCCTTGGGGCGTAACGAGAGAGATGGTTGAACTCACGACCATAAGTGCGGAGGTCCATCCGTCCCTGTTGCAAATCCAGGAACTCCCTCCTCTTCAATCCATGATCGGCTGGGGAATGTACTCCGCACGGAAGGCAGTGCGAAATCAGCCCAGGTGAAGACATGGTTGGCTGGAAACAAAGCCACATGGCTTTCCCACCAACAGCCAGCAGCACCAACCAAGAGATAGGTGGCAAAGTTGACTTGCTCAGCCACTGGGACATGAGCGCGGAGAACTTGCGCTCCAAGCACGAAGCCAATCATCAGCTTCCAGTGGCTCCTTAGCATCAGCAAAGTGGGTGGCTGCGAGCGCAGGAACTCAGTGAGAGTGTTGCACTCGTTCCTCCGTGCATTCTGCTGCACCAACTGCTCAAGCAAGCGCTCATTGCGCCCACGGTTCTCCTCAATGGCCATCAAGACCTGAGCCATCGAGGGTGGTGGCGGCAGATCATCCTCATCATTGTGGTTACCGCGCCACGGCCTCCTCGAGCCATTCTGGAGATTTGACAATGACACAGTTAGTATCTTTCTCCGAATGGTCGAACAATAGCATTAGCGTCTACTCAAGTACACAGACTAGGGACGATAATACTTTGTAACAAAACAAGGAATCAACAAGATAGAACTTGGGTCAAAGATCAGCATCATGTGCTACTAGTGAGAGTTAAGAAATCACAACTTAACACACTCTAGTTGACACAATCCGGGACCTTATGTTCAAGTCCGGGTTAAAACCCAAAGAAAGGATCAAATGATTGATTCGGTAGAAACATCTGAGTTGATTTGGATTGCAACGCAGCGGGAGCAACGTGACACATAACACTAAAGGTCGAACCCACCCCGTTTCTAATCATTTTGAAGTAACAGATAGAAGTAAAACCTTTAACTCAAATCGAGGTAAGATTGCTCCGAGATTAGAGGGTAACCAGATAAGGAGTAAAAAGAATCCTAAGATGGTTTTCACAACTCATTTTTAGGTTAAAAATATTTTCACAAACACTAGACTCAACATCGACCAGTAGAAGGGTTTCCTACAGGCAGTACTGCTCTGATACCAACTTGTGGCGCCCCGACCCGACTGTTATACAGTGATGCTGTGTGTCACCGGTTAAGCGATACAACCGGAGGTTACGGGTTTACCAATCCCCGGCCAAAACCTTTGGCAGGCGTTGCTCGGAATGGATCATCGGCAACACAACACCCGATTGATGCCTTAACACAGGCACAACCCTCAATGCATAATAGAGAGATCAAGACTTGTGGAACAACTGGCACATCACAGACTCTACGACACAAATCATATAGTTCAACTCTTATAATAGAGAAAGATAGCAAATGACAACCAGAGGTCACAGACCCAACATTACAACATGCGGAAGCGAATTAGGTTGTTCTAAACAACAAGATCCAAATTATGGCCTAAGAGGCCTACAGATAAACATCAAGCGCCAGCTGTTCCGGGATGTCCCAAGCTGCCACCTGGGAACCCCAGACTACTCGTCGACGTCCACAAAGAACCCACCTTCGAGGTCGGTGAAGTCCTCCTCTGAAACAAAACAAACGACGTTGAGTTCGACGAACTCGCAAGATTATATATAGAGCTTTAGCTCGATGAGGCTTTCAAAGTTTTATGGCTGTTTTGCATAAAGCTGATTTTATTTATGAAAACATAACTCAATGGCATCGACTATTCAGAGTATTTTAAAAGAGGTAAGAAGTAACTCTTTTCTTTGATCACCTTTCTCAACATCAACCATCATCAACCACTGTACCTGTTCATCAAAGGCACCTCCCCGAATCACCCTCGAGGAAGCTCACCTTGCATTGTGAGTGGTACCTCTAGTACCCAGTTTTTAATCATTCCGTTCAAGTTATTCTATGATCTTACCTTCACTTCCCAAGTTCGTCCATAACCGCGGACACGGCTTTTCGAAAAGATTTAACCCTGCAGGGGTGTACAAATGTTTGCCACGCGTACCGTCCGGCCCATTACCTAGCTTTTAGCTCTCTTCCTTGGAGAGCCGGCTGGGTGGGAGCGGTGTCGACTTCTCCCTCGTTAAGGACTTTCCAGGATCATCAGTGGCGGTAGGACAGGACCTCCAACACCCTGCCCCCGGCCACTTATTTTCCTAACACCACCATCCTCATCTCAGTTCATCCCACCATCATCACGCACGCGCAAATGGAAGCCCGAACTAGAGGACCCTGGCTAGCCCCGCCCGAGTTATTTAGTCTATGAGGGTTCCTGCAATTGCATAGGCCTCACGCATGGTTGCACGCTCAGTCTTGGTTCAAGAGGTAAAGAACTCGCACCTAGGCGGCGAGAACGAGACAAAGCACCACAACCACAGTGGCCTCTCATCCCCACCTTTAAGCATTTTATTATCCGTCACCACAATTTCTCCACCATCATCTCATCTCATCACCTGTTTCCAACATGAACCATCCATCGTATAGCTATGCAATTAACTAAGCATGGCTAAGCATCAACATAGCATAGTAAGTATCTCGGCCAACAATACAATCCTATGGATAATAGGAGGGAAAACAGGTATTGGCATCGGAATCTTAATGCAACTATAGGATACTCTAATCCAATAAAATTGACATTTGGAACCGCATGCAATATTATAGTGGAGAAAATATTTGCGGAAAATAGGATAAGACATGCTCAGAGGGGGGATTACGCTTGGCTCAACGTGCTGGTAGTACGGATCGTCGGGGTATTGCGGTGTGACCCCGGTTGCTTGATCTAACGAAAACAACAACGGAGAAGCAATCAATCACCACACAAGCTTTGACGAAGGCAATGCGCAAACACATGATGACATGACATTTTAATTCCCGGAGAGGAGGATGATTCATCTATACAATTTAAACGGAGTTCGGACGCGCAAGGGGGCACATCTCGAATATCCGTGGATTTAAGTAAAGCGGCAATTTTACTTGTTGATCAATGTAGTTGAAACTCTAGGATTTAAATTGTAGATGAAATGACATGAGCATGGTATTTATTTTAATGAGTAAATCACATTTTTCTTGACATTTGGTATGATACACGCATTTTTCGGAATCACCGATAACAAGTTATTACAATTTGAATTCCCTCTTTTCAATATGCTCTGGGTATTAGTTAAACCAACACCGAATAATCATTTAACCCAAATAGGAAGAAAGAATAAATTAATTAGTAGAGAAAATTGGCTCTGGACAACTCGGATTCCAGTCGGAATTCCGAAGCGCTCGGATTAATCCGGATTAATTCCGAGTTAAATCCAAAATATGCAAAAGCGGTACTGGATCCTGTCGGAATGAGGTTGTTAGACACCCGGAATTTTCCGGCTATCCGGAATTCCGGATGTGTTCCGAGCTTACTCCGGGCGAAGGCAAAAAACAACCGACGCACGGGCAAGCACGGCGATGGCGAGCTTCGGCGGGAGAGGGAGAGTGTAGGCAGTGGGAAGAACCGCAAGCTCACCCTGGTGATGTACGCGTGCACGGGGAGGCCGGGGACATGGCGACGGCGACGTATTCGTCCGCGGCGGCGCTCGAAGTGCAGCGGCGAGGTCGTGGATGGTGACGGCGATTTCGGCCCTCCCGCGTCGATTCCTCCGGCGGAGATGACAAGGACGACACGGCGGAGCGTTTCCCCCAGGCGGTGGTGTTCGGCGTGGGCTACGGCCGCGGGGAGCGGCGGTCATGGCGGCTCGGTGGGGAGCAGAGGTGGGGAACGGGAGCAGGGGAGAAGAGGGAGCAGGCAGGTGCGGGATGGGAGCAGCGTGGCCTCGGGGTCACGGTCTCCTCGCAGGGGTGTTCAGAGCAGGGAGGGTGGCCCGGCCATGGCGAGCTCGAGCTGGTGCGGTTGCACAGCTCGGGTCGCTACAGGGAAGAAGAAACAGGATTCACAAAGAGGCCCCTGGAGCAGTTTTTTTCTATCACGGATTAGTCCTTCTCAGCTTTTATTTTAAAACCTGTGGTTTCAACGATTTAATTTAGACCCTTAAAACATTTTATTAAAATATGGAAAAATTTGTGTTGCCTCCCCACAGTGTGAAGAAGCTCCACAAAAATTGGTTTATCAAAATAAAAAGTTTTGTACCACTTTTGTTCGGAAAGGTTGGATATGGCATTTTGCAGAAATCAAAATGTTGCTTATTTGAAAAAATTATAGCAATTGAGAAATATTATTTCCAAACTCTTGGAACTTCCTTGACAAATATAAGAAGTCAAAGTATTGGTTTTTGCAAGTTTGAGTGTCTTCATTGTGTTGAAAGTTTTGATTCAGGCAAGTTTGGCATTTCACTTTTCAATGTTGCCAAACCAAGTATTGTGTTGTTTAGCAATTGCAAATGGATGCCATGATGCATGCACGGAATGCAAAAAGTGAAAATTTGGTCCATAATTTGCATTACCAAAAATGGGCTGTTACATATGTTTCCTTTGTCGATGGTAGGCGCCCAAATTTGAGCGCTGCCACAAATCACGTTCCAGAGTCGCGTCATACCGAGATTACGTCGCTGACTGTCAGTATATCAATGAGGGACAAGCAAAGAAAAAAGACTCTCCAATATTCCATTCACGTTTCTGGGTTCTAATCTCTTAACACGCCGGCTGGGCTCTTCCAGACTAATAGACAAGGCCTATGAATTTCACTGTGCTAAATCTCTTTTCGTGAAACAAGGTTACACATTCCTGCCTAGAGTCCAGACTACGAAAACTTGGCCCATATCTATATGTCGCCGCTGGACCTGAAAGTTTCGCAGACTTCTATACTCACGCTCTCACCCCATATAACCTCACCCCCAGGCGCTTAGCTCTCTTATTCAATTAATCTGACATAGCTCAACTACATGCGATCGAGCGCCGCCCATAAGAACGCCAGGCACCCAGTCACGATGGATCATCCCCCGGTCCATGCACAATTGAGGGCTCCTCGTGCTTTATCAGGAACTCCGGTGCCTCCACGCCTTTGGCGCCCGCGAGCAAGGTCCAATAAAAATGTATGCCCGGATACAATTTATACTGAACTTTCATACTTCTACATGTTATTTTTATCATGTTATAAGACTACAAGTATAATTTCTTATTTGTTGGCATAGTTTAACCAAATAATTGGCAATATTATTAAAAGTAGTTGGTGTGTTTTTTGTTTGTATAATTCATCAAAATATACTAAGCCGCATTTTGTAGAAAAGTTTGTTCCAGAACTATGTTTTCTTCAATGCATAATCTTTATAATTTATAAATATTTTTAGTAAATATTTATAAAGAGTATGATCTAACAAATGTCTCAATAGTATTTTCTAGTGTATGATCAAGTAAGCATCTGTATGTAGTGAACCAGTGACGCTACATTTTCATGGTCAAAATTGTCTAACAAGTCAAAATTTAACAAAATTTGCATGGTTATACATGGTATTGAAACAACAATGTTTAGAGTGATTATCAATGAAAAATATTGTGTGCTATTATCATTGCATACGTAAACTTTATTATTTGAAATGCTCCTCCGGCTCAGCCCACGACTTCCTTCCCTTAGCATAGCAGACTGGAAAAAAACCCAGGATGCCAACAAAAGCCATTAGCCCCTTCCCGATTGAATTTCTCTTTTTGTTTTTCTGGAAACCAGAGAGGAAAAAAAGATAATAAGAACTAGTGAAAACGTTAAGGTCATTAAGGAAGCTTTTAGTCCTGGTTTCAGACATGGATGTCTACATCTATGCATCTAGTGGGAAGTGCAGCACACCGGTACCAAGCCAGAAAGTGCTGAATGGATTACCCAATGACAAAAGGAAAGAAATTTAGGTTATGCAATGTGCTTGTTATCATCTGGTGCACACAATTCCCCGCCAATTTATGAAATAAAAATTAATACCGAAACCGAAACCGAAAGACCAATCAAAAAATCACGGAGCAAATTTTAAAGACCGAATTCAGTCCGGTAAATTCGGTCATTAGTTCCTAGTAACCGAAGGGACTAAATCAGCCGAACTTCTCGTGAGAGCAGCCCGTCTCCACTCTCCACAGCCCGGCTGGCTGGTTGCATTATAATACTCCCTCCGATCTCTATTAATTGTCGGATCGGAGGGAGTAATATTACAAGCAACAACGTAACGAAATCAGTTACAACCTCTACTTCTAAGAAGAGCTAGCATGTTAGGTTCAGTTTGTTGCTTCACGCTTTCTCGCTTTCAAAATTTAACAGTTTGGTGATTATATTTCAGCCTTGTACTAGGTTGTAACTTGTTACTTCTCTCAACAACAACAAAAAGGTTGTTACTTGTTACTATCAAATACATATGTTACCATTAATTTTCAATGGTTAGCTTGCTCTAATTTTCTACTTGCTAATCAGGAACCATAGAAGTTGTTAGAACGAGTACAATGATGCCAATTTAGCTTTTATTACACTATTCGGTCATGACCGAACCCGAATTATTGGTACCCAAATTTGCCAGGCACTAAAATTGATAAGAAATAGAGCGAAATAAAAGGGCCGAATTTAAAATAGACCGAAATACAAAGATCGAACACAATGTGAAGAAAATCCTCGTTCCTGAGGAATTTCGTCTCGCCTGGCTGCGTGATTATTGTCCGATCCTTTGATGCTAACAAACATAGTTCAGAGGTGGTGGGCTGGTGGCTCGGCTCTCTGCGATCCGCCACCATGACCAGCTTTTCTCTCCCAATAATGTGCATGCGCGCCGGCTATTCAAACTCGGTGAAAAATAGTTTTGTAGGTTATCTCTATTTTTTACAGTGCCTGTACCACAAGATTAAACCCCTCTTGTAGCTGTTTTAACCACTCGGACATGCTCCCCACGCCATACCCATACTTGCAATAATAACCCCCGTTGTTCTTCCCGATGCGATACAGCTCAGAAGCTACAACAACAAAAAACATGCGCCTAAGTTACGATCCTCGAAACAAGGCTTGAAAAGGGTTGCGATATAATCAGTGCTCACCAAGTTTACCATACGGTGTGCGTCTCAGTTCCCTCTCCTTCTGATACGCCTTCGCGCACAGGAAGCTGTCGATGCACAAGGAGAAATGTTCCATGATCTGGTCTAGAAGTACCACCTCGCCAGGCGACGGTGCACCGAATACATATGATGTTCCGATGTTCTTCAGGATTTGCAAGATGGTCGCAAGGATTTCCGGGCCGGTGTGGGCCTCGGCACCGCCGTGACCGGCGAAGAAAGTTGCATCGCACTGACGGGAAAAGGTGTGTTTTGAGTCGTGAGGTTTACCAGCAGGCAGCGGTTCCATTTTCTCTCCTGCTTTCCTGAATGCACCTACCATCAAACAGCCAGTTGATAATGCTTGTCAAATGGTAGGACTAAAAATTAGGGCGAGGAGGCTTGTAAAATGATAGGAAATCGTGTCCATAAGATCGATGGCTCACCCAGTGCCACTTACTAAAGTTTTCTAAGCTAAATTTGAAGGATAACGGGCAGGTGTTCTGCCAAATCAATTGAGAAGATAGAAATTAGTTCAGTTACACGCTAGAAAGGATCTAGCAAAGCACAGAGAGAAAACAACAACAAGAATGACAGCGAAGGCTGCCTATCTCTAAGGACAACTACTCGCGAGAATGCGCCTTTACATGCGGCTCCAACTCCAGATTAAGCTAAATTTGACTTACCACAATCTAGAAGCAACAACACAAGAAGTGCCTGAGGAGCAAATTCGAAATAACGCTGCCACCTTCTCAACATAACGGTCAGCTCTGCACATGCATCTTCTAGCCTAGAAGAGATTCCTTGAATCAGTGAAAGCAGCATAGCGTGCGAGTTGGATAGCGTGAGGGACATCTCTGGCAGCATTTGCAGGATTTTTAGTGTATTCAACTTCACTTTCTTCAGCCATTCAAGCATAATATCGTTATCATCCAGATGAAATAAGTACACGGGGTAGTCCACAGATTCGAGCTTGCCCATAATGCGCAGCATCAGGATGAAGCAGGATTGTCTTAACTGCGTCATGTACTTTATCAACAGACCATCAAAATAGCCAGCTGCATCAACGAGTGGAGCAATAGGGTAAAAATGAACTCTATAATCATCGTCCATCAGTACATCTGAAAGAACACATAACAGTCAGACAATGTGAACTGCAAAGCATGATTTATTGTGTTTGTTATCCATAATGAACAGCAAAGCCTAGAAGATTGTAACATAGAATCCCTTCTAAATAAAAATATTCTTAATGCAGTAAAGCAAGGTGATAAGAAAACAAGAAAGTAAACAGAACAGTACAATTTTAAAGCTCGTACCTCTTCCTCGCTTCTTAGTAGCTTTCACTGAATCGCATGAAGAGGAGGCAGACATCTCGTACTCTGCAACAGCACCATGTTAAAATGGTATGAAGTTTACGGGAAAAAATTAGTTCAGCAGATTATTTGCACCCACCTTGTTTTACATGTAAATGACCATAGGTTACATAGTCCTGTAAAGTGTCAAAAGATTTCTTCTCGCGTCTGTTAGGAGACAGACCTACCAAGCCTGAACATTTAAGATCATGCAAAGCCAGAATCAACTTGTTGTAGTAGAATGCATTGGTCTTCCGAAAAATGAAGTCTGGTTCAGGTAAAGATTTGAAATCCATCCTAACATGCATAGCAATATCAGGTACTGAACCTGCGAAAGGGAAGAGTTTCACAGATTTGCATACTTGAGTACAACAGCCATAGATCAGCATGGGAAATAAAACAGTAACTACTTAAGTTATCACAGGAAAAAGGAATTTTAAAAGTTGCAAACATGTGGATTTTAGGAACTGGCCAACATTCAAGTTTCAGTAACTATTCGTTTTGGTTGTTGGGTTCAGGAGAAGTTTTCGTAATAGCTAGACTGCCATGAAGATGTGCAAGGGAATGGAGCATAAGGTTTCATTCATGGAAGGTGTCATGAAGAGCTTAACCGTAACAATCTGGAGTGTAGCAAGGCCTATATGTATGCTTAAAATGGAGGAAAGGATGACACCGGGTAAAATAAGACATCACTCACCACTTTTGTGACTCAAATCCTGGAACTGTGGGATCAACTCCTTAAGAGGGCCTGTTATCTCTATAAGCTCTTGGACAGCTGATATTGTCTGCGAGCATGACAAATTATGATAACCTGCAGGGTCCTCCCACTGGACATCTGTGAAGGAATAACATCAGAATTGAAGCCAGAGTACTTGTCCAGAAAAGAAAGTGGAACCTGAAATACTATCACATCGCAGTACATCCTGACCTCACAACATGCGATTCAGTTAACTAAACAAAACTATTAATCTAATACAATATTGCAACGCATTACCTTGTGGTTTTCCCTTAGCTTCGTGGTACGCAATAGCACATCTGATATGCCTCTTAATTTCTCTGTAGTACACAATTTCATCGTCAGAAGGTGGGTCATAAAGGCGCCGACGTGCCATGCAAAGCAGGAGTGTCAAGATTTTCTGCAGGATATGTTCTCGACCAACTGGAGGCACTAGAGATGTGCACCCATCAGAGCAGCTGATGTTCACTTCTATAGCCTTTTCTCCGCTTCCTAGTTGTACACAAAAAAAAGTTGTTAGATCCAAAAGAGTTAGCATGTTGTGTCGTCACAAGTTCAAGCACAAGTGCGTAGTTGAATTTTGATGCGATAAAATATATTCAGCTCATTCATACCAGCTGTCTGAGAAGCTACGATTGCATCAACCAGATGGTTAAATACATTATGGAATAACCTTCCTTCAGCTCCTGATACCAAAATATTAGGGGACGCCTTCTTACGATCTGCTATTGACATAATGCGTGCATATCAACTTCCTTTGCCATACTTCACCCGACGGCATCTCCTCATGGGCCTCTGCAGAACTTGCACCATTTTGCTGCCTGAAAATTAAGTGTTGCCACACCAGCACATCATCAGCATTCTTAAGGTTTATCTGAATAAATGAACAATATTGACCTGCTGCATTTGAACTGTGGTGCGGAATAACAGAATTATTCTGCAATGGTCACTTGAACAGACTATTGAACACTTATCATAGGAGACTACTGAGTACTGACTAGTGAGCAAAGCAAGGTAATAGTAGTCCATCTAAAGTACATTTTTCTCCGGAAGGAAACACAAGTATATGATATAGTACTCATCAGGCATCACACTGTTTTATTTTCGCTGCCGGCACATGTCAATCAATCGGCATGCACAGAACATGTAGGAGAGTTGATGCATAAAAGAGTGTTGATGTATAGAAGAGTGTTGTGCTGTAGTTGAGTAAGGAGGGAGTGTTGTGGTCACTCATTTTCCGAGATGGGCTTGCTCTGTTGCTCATCACCAATCTCGACCTTTACTTTGACAGAAGGAAATACATGGTGATCTGCATATGTGTTCATTAGTAATATTGAGTAGGCGGGCAAGAAAAGAATGTGCACTCATACATGGTGCCATGGTGGTGGTAATTGGCGTTAGAGGGAGACTTGAGTGCAATCCAGATCCATTTACAATAAGTACGAACTCACGAGCAGGGCCTTGATGGTCAGCCTCGTCCTCTTTCACGGTTGCTGAACCAAGAAGGGAGGCAGCGTGGAGCCGTTGCGATCTTCGTCTTGAGACTCCCGTCATCGACGGCGGAGGGGAAGGGAAACGAAGACGAACCCGCCTGTCGTGGCCTGACCAAGGGGTGCAAATGGGATCCCACCAATATCCCACTTGTAGTTCATTTTATCATTTGTAGTACAAAATTTGGTCCAAAATTTTGCACTACAAATAGCAAAATGAACTAGAAGTGGGATAGTGGTGGGATCCCACTTGACACCTTACCTGACCTGAGACTTTCGTCCGCGATCGATTACAGTGGGGGCAGCCCCGGCGATTTCTTTTGCTTTCGATCTTGAACAAGACTCGGCTATGCTCCTGCGATTCAATAATAATAATAACTAAATAAAAAGAGAGAAGATATATCGAGTCCAGCCCCCCTCCTCTGTGCCGGACCCGGACACAGACGCAACTCATCTTCCCAACATGTTGCTCAGGTATGGTCATGTACGCAGGATTGGGGGACGGTGGCGTGACGAGAAGAAAGGCGAGGTGCTGACGGAGATTGAGGATGGTATCAATGCCATTAGTTTTCATGTGATATCTTCCTCAGTTTGTGGGCATTTTTTTCTTTCGGTCGTGCGTCAGAAAGCATGTCCGGTCACCAAACAAAATGGTATAAACTTGTACACGTATAACTGGCAGTAGAAAATGGCATACATCCATACACTATCAATGATCATGTCATTCTTAAATCAATCAAATGACCAACACTCATAGATGTTCCTGTCGTGACTGTAGGTATGTCCAAACACTATCAGTGATCCCGCCGTGTTTCATTTACAGACTGTATAAAATCTTACGAAGGCAACAACTCTACAGACACATCAGCACTCACGCTTTCACTAAGTCACGCTCCGGGTGATGACCGATTACGATACACATCGAACTCTCCTCCAGCGCCAACACAACAACAAAAGAATCATGTAGTTTTTACAGGTGTGGAAAAGAACCAGCTTGCACTCTGAAAAGTCCGAAAATCTGCGCTGCGGCGATGTTTACATTGTCAGCGAGTCAGGAAGTGAGGTTGGAGCTCCGCAGATCTTGCCACCAACGTCAGGGAAGCATTCTTGGTCTGGCAGCGGGCCGACGTTGCCATCGGGCTCTATCTTCACCGGGTATCTGAGGAGGTGTCCTTGCAACGTTTTCATCTCTTCTGATGTGAATCTCTGCCAGTTTTCCTCGGCTATTTGGTTCACTAATCTTACACAGTCCAGGCTTGAAGGCTCCTTGAAGCGGTCATCAACAATCCCAAGGTGCTCAGCCCAGAGAGAATTTCGATATCCATATACCTACAAGCAAAATATGTAATATGTAGGAAAATTAGCTAAATACGGAAGCTGTATCAATACCTCTAAACGAGCCTTTGTCGTTACAGCCTATAAACGAGAAACTGGACAAGGTTAGTAGTTCTCATATAAGGAGAAAGCCAATTGACAAACCTGGCCGTGAGGATGACCCCCCTTCGTAGACCATGAATGATGAGGTTGGTAGGCGCCCATTGCAATTTCAGTATCTCTCGTACCAGCCAAGGACCTTTGATTGATGTTTGCTGAGCCCAAAATGAGATATTCATCGTCTACAATCATACCTTTTGCGTGAACATAGATCATGAAGCGCCGATATTTTCTAGCAAGGCCCTGTGAATTTAAAGAGGGGGTGAAATAAGTGTTAATTCATACTCCCTCCGACCTCTTTTACTTGTCCAGACGGACAATAGTGTATAGCACAAATGTGGTGTACAACTGCAGACAACTAATTCGGAACAGAGGTAGTATTAAAATTCTACAAGAGGAAAGGCTGTAACATGGCTGATGAATACATGATGAGTAGATGGTCACGGCGTTTCGGGTCACGGGTGCAGATGCACCCGTTGTGTAAAACATTTTAAAAACTTTTTAAAATGTCTAAAATTTTCAAAAAAAAATCGGATATACGTTAGGAAATTTTGTTTTAGCACAAAAAGTTTTGCGGATAAAAGACATTTTTTGTGACCTGCGCAAAAAAAAACAAAAAAAATGTCTCGTACAGAGTCATTTTGGAGCGCCCGGATTTTTTTTTTTTTGCACAGGTCACAAAAAATGTCTTTTCTTCGCGAAACTTTTTGTGCTAAAATGTCTTGAAATGTTTCTTTTTATCCGAATTTGCACAGAGTCATTTTCTTTTTGTTTTTTGAGCAGTGATCTGCACCCATAACCCGATATGGATTTCCGATGAGTAGATCATCTTTTCCAGTTCTTTAGTCATCTATTCACTTGTTCAGACAACAAGAGTAGCTTAAACTAAGCATTAAAGAAAGTGTAGGTTAAAGTGACAGAAACTCAATGGCAATGTTAACTAATACTCATAAACGAAGATAAATATCCCTCGCACTGATTCTAGGGGGAGAATGTAGTATAATTCTCTATACTCAGTTCCTGTGTGAGCAATTTATAAGTACACAAACTTTGTTACTAGTTATGAACTTTAATTAAAAGCTGGTCACTGGGCCTACCGTCTAAAACAACATTCAGTCAACCAATGTGACAGTGGTAATTCAGACGTGTAGTACTAATGATCCTACCATACCAACATTCAGTTAAGTCAACTTCTGGTAATATATGTTCAGAAGCCACTATTGAAACCAATGATGTATCTCTAGCTATCTGTATGTTTTGCCTTTCACTAGCACTTTAGCGTCTTTTTTGTTTTTCTTATTTAAGGCGTAAAGACTAATCTTGCTACACAGACATGGAGTTTGTTAGACAAGTAACCTGCTGGCAGGTAAGGCTTTAACACTGATACAAGAGATCAATTTCGCACAATGTTTACGAAGGAATGAAGACGAAGCAGATAATAACACATTACCGCTGCACTTGTAGATTTGTCTGACTCAGGACTGTCATCTGTTGATGGTTCTTCCCGATTGCCAAGACAGTAGAAGTTCAAGTAATCTTGGAGGTTTGCGTTCTCGATATTCATGGCCTTGAGCTCTTGTGCAATTACTCTATACATCATCTCCATTGTCTGAGCCTGTGAGATAAAAGAATAAACCATTAATATTTTTGCTTTTCTATGAAGGTGAAAATACTTTATTCAAGCCTGCAGGTTATCTGTCAACACTTCACAAACACAATGACAAACCTACAAAATACTTCGTAAATATAAAAGCTCTTATGTTCCTCACTCTAAATCTTCTTGCAGAATCAAGCACACAAATTATCAAGTATCACACCAGCCATCAGGCAGACAACTATGAGTGTAGATTACATATTTTGATGAATCATGGGTGAAATGTTCCCAGCTGAAGAACAGAGGAGTATTCGAAGGGGATTCGGGCTCCTACAGAATACTTAAGATGCTAGTTAATGAAAAGGATCTGAAGCCTTAGTGCTGCTGTAACCCCTGGTTTCATATTGAACTGAGGTATGTGTTATTCTCGAATTTGACATGTGCCAGATCATGTCTTTCTTTTCTAGAAAGACATTTTAAACTGCTTGCAGGAGCAGCATGAACTCTGTAGACCGATATCATGAATAGTCGGATCCAGGGGTACCCATCCCTTACAAAATGTGTAAGTGTTCCCTGGTGTAATATTCCCAGGCCCCATATCCTGATTCAGTATACATGCATGTTAAGTTAAATTTATTGTATCATAGTTTCGTACAAATATTATCTGCTTTCAGTGGCATGGACAATGAAGATTTACAAACAAGTCCGAAGATCTCTTTATCGTATGGTAGGCCTGTGTGGATAGTATTATTTCAGTACAGTTAGCATTACCCTTCTGCAACTCTTAGGCTATAACGACATTACATATTACATAGCTCTATGAAAGTTACTGCACCTTAACAAAAGAACCAGAGGAGTTCACCCAAACCAAGGACGAGCATAAAACGGCGTTGAACTAAACAAAGGGAAGCGAGCATAGGTAGAGCATTATTGTATTAAAAACAGAAAACAGCGTACATCAGAGAATATGCCAACGTGAACTAGAGTGGTAGATCTGTTCATAGGGCAGAGACTGAAGTTGCAAGGCAGAATGAGACTTCCATTTATCAAGAAATCTCAGATTGGGATTTCCACTTCCTGATAAATCTCAGAGTTGGGGTTTCCTAATAGCCGCTATAATGGTTTTACAAAATAGAGCTTACCTGGAAGTAGAGAATTTCTTGCACAGAGGCTCCGGTAGGTACTCCTTCAGGCCACATTGGTATGACTACATAAACCGCAAAACGTTCGCCAGCTCTTATCTTGCTTGCAATTTTGAGGGCCAATTCCATTGGTATCAGATTGTCAGCACCTGCAACATCCCAAGGGATCAAAATTCCAGTCTGTGTAAAGCATGTCGTAACATTGAACATGAATGTTAAATCTACACAACACAGCAGCAACAAAAGCATGAATGAAACTAAAAAGAACGTGATCTGCCTAATGAAAGTAGAAAGACAAAAACAAATCTATGCATGCTAGCTAGCTATATACCTAAAATCAGCATGTCAAGTTACAGACGGTTTTAAAAAGAAGAACCTCAAACCTGAATTCACATAGGATGGCCATGCGTATGAAGAACCAAGAAAATACTGATTTTCAATATAAATGAAATGTTGCGCTGATCTGATTGCCCGGACATATGCTGTGTGGATGCTCTTATCGATTATGAGATTCTTTCGGCAGATAAGATTCTGCAGAAAGTCCATTAAATGATTAGTACTTATACCAATATATATTTCTGAATGGCAGGACAAAAGGATGGAGAAATTTACGAAAAAACAGCACCACAAACTTCAGCATAGCGATTTACCAAATGCTGTCAAGGAGTATATTCCCAATGTTGCCACAACAAAAGCAGAAGTGAAGATGTGCCAGACTAACCTGCTTTGAAGCATCTTTGCTCTCACTAGGAAATCCTTTTAGAGAGCCCGAGTCAATTGACCGGAACACCTGAAGTATTAACAAATGTTAACCAGTGCCTAGAATTCACAAGTATTAACATAAGCAGAACTTACAAGAGCAGTGCTAACACCTGAACATGCCAATTCTCAGGATCTTCTTCTTTTGAAACCCGCAAACTAACATGATCATTTGGAACATTAGGCGAAGGGCTGAGTATCCATGAGATACGCTCCAGCTTTATCAGGGCGTCATCTTTCCAACGAGATACTTTCCTAAATCGATCACGGAATTTGGATGCCTTTCTCCAGCGTTGCTCAAAATTCTTTAAGACATCATAGGCAGCTGGTCCATCAATCTTACAGTGCAGATCATGCCATGGTTGTCTTGGTCCTTTCGAACTTCCCTGTATCAAGGGAACACATGATGCTAGAAAGTTTAAAACTCGATGAGGTTAACGTTGTGCAAGAAAAGCACAGGCAGCCAGGCATTCATCATTGCACCAGCTCTGAGAAGCTTAGTTTTTCGACTCCAGTTTGATGAGCATAGAGAAGTTATGTAGAACATATTGGCAAAAATGAACTCACCGAAAATGTTGGGTTATGATAATCATTTTCAAATACTGTGTCAAGATCTTTAAAAAGCCTATGCTGAGGAGTATCGTAACGCCCATCACAAAGATCTAGGCCTCCAATGAAAGCAGTAACTTTCCGCTTGTTTCCCGAAGCTTGTGTATCAACCAGCACACATTTTTGATGGTGAGTAAACAATGTCCCAACAACCTGCACGATAGAAGTTCAAGATTGCCAAATGTAGCAAGAAAAAAAGCACATGAGTAGCCTGCAGAATTCATAAGAATGCGATAATACTTATTTTAAACACAAAATAACTGTTGCCTCTTGATTTTATTTGTATAGAGCATTAGAGCTATTTGTGAACGTATTTGCGCATTTACTATCCATATGGCACCAACACATCATGGTAAGTATTTAATTGCTAAAAGGGGAAGCATGAGTAAATTTAACTTTGCTTAAGGTTTATCTGATAACATTTTTTTGCAGATTAAAAACTAAACTAAATGCCTA
Organism: Poa pratensis; assembly: GCA_947311845.1. NCBI lineage: Eukaryota > Viridiplantae > Streptophyta > Magnoliopsida > Poales > Poaceae > Poa > Poa pratensis. Next base: position 43,691,351 of record CAMZMU010000077.1, on the reverse strand, counting down.
GGAAACATACAGCCTGAACTTACCTGTTGTTTGAAAATGCTCAGCTTACTGCTGGCATATCGAGGTGAAAGAACGCAAATGACTGAAGAGTGCTTGAAAAACTTTCTAGTTTCTTCATCATGTGTTCCCATAACACCACCCTGCAAAAGCATAGAAAGGAGGATTTATTCACAAATATCATCACAAAGAACCCCTTAAAGAGCCACACGCCAAAAGGAACAGGGTGTATGGATAATGATGGTAATGATAAACTGTGCACTGTGTTTAGTAGATTTAGAGAACATGACCGAGGTATGAATTTGCATAAGGCGTATTAATCATAGTTTATGGTAAATTGAAAACAGAGGAAACACACCCAAGCCAACATATCCAGGTTAAGAGATATGCTGCAAGTCTAGAACAAAAATCAATTCATCACCACCCCCGATCTAGAACAGATATGGAAATTACTTATGCACAAGTACTGCTTTTGTCTGACTGAATCTCCCTCAAATTCCAATAATAAATCCGTATCTAGTTTGGAGCAACATCCTTATTAATTAAGTAAACACCAATTCCATATGGGACAATTCCAGAGTCCTCAAACTGCTAGGCAGTAAAATTAGACACAAAACTAGTTGATGATGGCTCACCGTTTTGATGAAGAGCTTATCATGGGACGTCTTGTCGTCCCAGACGAGCAGGCAGACCCTGACACCCTCCTGCGACTTGAACTTGAGCAGCTCCCCGAGCGTGAGGTTGCCGCCCTCGGGCAGCGGCCTGGACGAGGACGGCTCGCGCACGAGCTTGACCTTGTCGTAGATGGACCATCCGACGATGTAAATCATGTGGTGCGCCTCGAGTATGGCGTGGCAGATGTCCTCCCAGCACTGATTGTGCTGGAACATCTTCCCGTGCTCGAGCTCGATCTCCGGGAGGTCCCCCTCGTTGATGTGCGCGTCCTGGTAGAGCGTGACCTTCCCGCCGTGGCGGAGCGGGAAGTAGGAGTCCTCGACGCCGCGCTGCTCCGGGTCGCCGGGGATGCCGCGGCGGTACTCCGGGTTGGTGGCGAGCGGGCGGAAGCGGAAGCGGAGGTGGAGCGCGGTGCGCGGCTTGTAGGGCTTGCCGCTGGGCCCGAGGACGGGGAACCAGGCGTCGACCTCCTCGTCGCCGCACGCGGCGGCGACCTGGTCGGCGGGGAGCATCGCGGTGCCGATGAGCTGCGCGCCGAAGGTGTCGTTGTCCTTGACCTGGAACTCGAGCGTGGACGCGCGGTGCGCGAGCGGGACCGAGAAGTGCTCCGCCCAGCGCGGCTCCTGGCAGTTGGGGATGACGGCGGTGCGCGCGACGACGGCGCCGGCGACGGAGAGAGTCACGTAGGGGTCGCTGGTGATGATCTTTCGGTGGTGCCCCCCGCGCCGCTCGCGGTCGTTGCGCGGGTGGGGCTGCTTGGGCGCGCAGGAGGCGGCGGTGCCGCAGGTGGCGAAGCAGCGGCGGAGGTGCTCGGAGAAGAGGTCCATGTTGGGGAGCAGCCGCGCCTCGACGATCCACAGGTCCAGGTCGCCGTGCAGCAAGATGGGCTTGGCCGGGGAGGAGGAGGCGTCCTCGCCGCCCGCCGACGACGCCATCGCCGGCAGCGGGGGCGGGGGAACGGCGGCGGCGGCGGCTGCCAGCTTGGAATTGGAGCCGCGCCGGAGGCCTCTGGTTTTTTATACACCTCTCCGCAGCGTGCCGCGACGACCCGCGGTGCCCGGCGGGGAATCCGGTGGGGGGCGGCAGGCGAGGCGAGGCCACGTTCTAGCAAACGGCAAAGCTGGAGAAGGAGGTGGGGGTGAGGTGGTGGAGGATCTCGGCGCTGGCAATCTAGCCTAAAATAGTATGGGGTTTACTCGTCTCCATCTACAGAAGAAATGAATACGTAATAAACCATGGGTTTTACGTTCCCACTGCCAATTTTCTTCTTATTTTAGTAAGTAAGATTTTTAGGGACTTGGTTACAGAGGATTTGAATGAAAATGTTGTCAGTGGAGGAGTATTGGACGGTCGGATTGGTCCCCTATCAGGTAAGAACTCTTTGGCTCCACCCCAAAGGGTCCCTCTTCCGTTTCACGAAAAGTTCAAAATGAGCTGAATAAGTCATTCCCAAAAGTGGAATCTACCAAAGATTTGCGCAGATCGAAGAGGCTTAGGGCCCGTTTGGCATGTATTCAACCAATACCATGGGTTCCACAAATAGTGCAGTATTAAAAAAAATTGAGATTTAAGCCGGTCCTATCCGTCATCCGATAAGATAGAATAGAAATTTGTGTACATAAGTTTGAGCTAGAGATAAATCCCTTTACAAGCAAACAAAACAAAACAAAAAACTAAAAGTCTCCCAAATAGAGTATTAAATATTTGACGGTTTGGATGCAGTGAAATAAACCATGGTTTAAAAAACTGAAAGATTGTCGAAAGCCGCATTCTTTTTGCTGTATTGGAAACTTCAGGCTCAGTTTGGGAGCTCCGTTTCTTAAAACTACAATATTAAAAAAAAAAGGTAATATTTAAGTGGAAGGCGGATGAATATTGGTTTAAAAAAGAAAAAAAAAATAGGACAAGACCAAAGTTTTCAAAACGACAAAAAAATGCAGTTTAGTGGGAATAGTTTAGTTTTGAAACCACATTATTCATTGTATCCAAGCACCTCAAAGTATTTAATACTTTAGAAACCAAATGGACCCTTAGTTCTGGCGTCTAAACCGAAGTATTCATCGGCCTAGCGATTAAATATTTTAGTTAAACTAGGACTCAACTCGAGCAGTGGAGATTTTTTGACTCATGAGCTCCATTGGTCTAGTTAAAAAAGATATTTACGAGTTTCATAACAAATTTTGGAATAACTTTGTATTTTGAGCTACATAGAAAAGCCAAAAGTGTGGATCTGAGCATGCATGCATGTTTTGAAATGTCCAGATTTATCATATTTTGTTTTTTTCTATAAAGTATTTGAAATTTATATTTTGCACGTTGGTGAGATACACCATTGGATACCATTGCATCATGTAGAGCCCGCCCGCGAGATCCAGATCGGAACACCCGGGCCCGGGTCCCATAGTCCGTCCATACGCGCGCGCGCGGTGGGGATATGCGTTGCGTACGGCCGCGGTCACGCTCGGCTCGACTCACCGATCGAGCAGAGGAGCGTGCTGGGCGAGTGGGTGGTTGCTGGTCGGCCGCGGTCACGCTCAACTCGACCAGAGGAGCGTGCTGGGCTTCGTGTGGGTGGTTGCTGGTGAGGTGGTGGGCGGCGGGGCACGTGGCGGATGGGCTTGATGGCGTAGGCCTTTATGGGTGCCGTGGCGCCGTGCGAAGCCAGCCAGCTAGCGCGGCGCGAGGGGTGGGTCAACAACAACAAACGATGAATTCTTGTTCAAAAATAATACTGTAAGATGAAACAAGATCTGGACTGGAGCTGGGGTGCGCCGGGACTCGGTGGCTCCCCAAAGGCCAAACCCAACTTGTACAATCCAAGTTACTACTCGTATCTGTATGGATTTTCAGATATAAGTAGTAGGAGTACTAACTGAAAAATAACCAAAAGCGACGGGAATATACGTGTTTGGATTTTACTCATCTTGTTCTGCAAGTCACTTTTTTGGGGGGTCGTTCTCGATCCTTTTCCTCCAACCGCCAACCGCGGCAAAGCAGAGTGGGAGAGCAGCAGCCAAAGCGTGTGCGTGCGTAACTCTGTGTAGTAGGTCGACGGCGCCCATCTCATGCTGTCAGTTACTAGTATTACTGAATCTCACGCTTCCAGATCCAGTGACCACCAGCACGCCTGCGCCTCGTTGTCAGCCTGTCAGATACATCTGCAAACAAATCCAGTTGGCCGGAAAAAAACTGGTCGTATGCACGATCCCCGAACGAAAAACATATTGGTACGCACGACCGATATATATATTTATTGTTGGACCGTTTCAAGGTTGTATCAAATGATTTTCGGCACTCAATACATGAGGACAAGGTCGTTCCACCCGATCCAGCGGTCACGAGAATACAGCAGCCGAGCAAGGGAACTACTAGTACTGTTATCGCTATGCCGCCCTTTTTCCTTGCAGCGTCTCTTTTTCCCTATCCACAAACATTATTGGTTAGCCCTGAAAAAATAACACTTGTCCTCGTGATTTTGTCTCCTTTTGTCTTTGCTGATATACTAGTAAAAGTCTGGGTCACGCGCCTCTAGTTATGGATTTCCGATTGTGTCGTCCTAGTCGCCTGCGAAAAGCAAGCAAACCCTTTTTGTATTTGCTGATTGATAGTAATATGTCGACTGTCGAGTGTGGTTAGGCCACGCGCCACGGGTTTCCGTTTAAAGTCTGCTCCACCTCCACAGCGACGGACGGCGACGCCGGGGAGAAAGTCGGCATCGACCGCTCCGTCAGTTCGTCCCCACGTACAGTACAGTACATACACACTCACCGGAGCGGTGACTTGTCGGCCAAGCAGCGAGTGTCATAGTCGGCGATGGATATATGTGTCGAGACGTCCTCTGTTTGGTTTGGTGTGGCAAAATCAACGTGCCCTGCTACTCGCCAAGCCCGAGAAGAATCCTGGTGCATGCGGATTCGGATGGATACTGCTGCCGATTCGTCTGGCTCAGTCCTTGAACTGATCCAAATTAAGAACGTTTTGCCTTATTCATCACAGAACAAAAAGGCAACAACGTTGACGTACTTATTTTGGGATTTGTGGAGCGTAGATAAAGGCTATTTGGGGCTGCATACCAGACTTGACGCTCCTCTTCGTGTCTGCTCGGCAGTCCAGATCATGGATTGGGTTTGGTCCCCTTAATTCAGTGTGCTTTTCTGACGTGTTTTTCCCTTTGTTTCAGCTTCGCTGCTAAGAAACGTTGGTTTTTTTTATAGCGAAGCTAAGAAACTTTAGATGGGCATGAGATTGCAGCCCATTGTTTCGTCACCGCTGTTATAGACACTTGGCCCATAGTTTTGACACTGAGGCCGATGTTATGTAAGTTTGACTCGGTTCTCAAAAGAAAAAACGTAAGTTTAACTCTCATTTTTTTTCTTGTATGTTCATAGTAGTGCGTGTAAGAGAGCGGCGTTTTGTAGCCCGGGCTACACGTAGCCCTTTATTTCAAAAAAATTGAAATCGATATTTTAGAGTTTCAATAAAATCTGAAAAAAATCGTAGACGTAAGTAACGATGTATTAATCTATCAATCTGCAGAGTTTCAACTAGAAATACATTGTATTCTAGGCTGTGTAAAAATAACTAAAATGAAGATCTTAAAGTAGTGAACAGTGATAAAATTTGAACCTCCAAAATTTGTCAGATTTGTCTTTTTTGTGTGGCTCAAAATATAATGCTTTTCGAATTGAAAATTTGCATGTTGGTAGAATACATTATTATCAACATCTAGAATTTTTCATTTTTTTTTTGAAATTTTAAAATATTTTCTTCAAAAGAATTAAAATAAGAGGCTACATGTAGTTCAGGCTACTTAAAGCATACCTACAGCGCAGCAGGTCGAACATGAAATTTCAACCAGCGAGACAAACTTTGGAAAACGTGGAGAAAACAAAACGAATCCTCGTGCCTGTGAGACAAATTAGACTCGTATTGTCTTCATTTTCTAGAAACAAAACCAAGCGCGCGGGCTCGTGCGTGAGGAAACTCTACGGATGAATAATCCATGGTTACCTTGTGCTAATTAAGCCACCAACATGAGCCGTGTTGGCACAAGATTAATGACGGTTGATGCACATCTGTCCATTTCAATCTGAACTCCAAAACGACTTATATTTAGGAACAGAAGAAGTAGTCTTTTTCCATTGAGATGGAGTTCAAATAGTCAATCCTGCACTTAGTCTCTTTTCTTATTTTCGCACGGAAATCCTGCATGAAGTTAACATACAACAGTTCGTGACCGGCCAAGACTTTTTAAGCCTCGCTTTTGCTGCGGTAACTTGCATTGACCAAAAGTGCAAGATTTCATTCTGAATGTGCATACATAGTGTTGATGTGTTTACACGATGATCTGACTTCTCTGTGCGCAAATTAAACCCGGTTCAAGTCACTTCAGGGACCAAAAAGACTGGATATGCTGCCAGCCTCTGTCCACATCGAAATCGTAGTTGATGGCCTCATCAAGCGAGTTCCATGCTTCACTGCCCAATCATGGAATAAAAGGAAGAGTTAAACACTTGGGAGGTCATCAAGTTGCCGCGAATGAGCCGATTGGTCACGAACTGAAAAAATGCTAACTATCAGTCACTATTTTGTATTTTTGTTACACGTTGGTCACTCCGTCACAAGGACGTCAAGTTGCTGACGTGGCGTACATTTTTTTTACAAATACCCCCTTAATATTTTGTGTCTTCTAATTTCTGAGTCCTTTTTCGAAAAAAAATGCCAGGGACGGGGGCAACGGCAAGCACCGCGTGAGGACGCCGGTGAACATTGGCTCGGTGAGACCTAAGCGCCCAACCCATCCCATCATCCTGCGGTGCTCTGTGCGTTTGCAATCCGCCACCCGCGACCCAGGTCTGCCTCATGGTCGTCGGCAGCGCCCGTCCTCTGTCTGTACGGTCGACGCTGCCACTTCCGCCACTCCATCACCCCCGCAGACTACGCGTTCCCGGTGGTCAGGTTCGTGGACATGGGCGGCGCGGCGGCGGCGCGGCCGGAGTGCGCTATGTGCCTGGGCGCGTTCGAGGCGCGGCAGACGAGCTGCTCCGGGTGCTGACCAAGTGCCGGCACGCCTTCGTCGACACTTGGCTGGTGGCGCACTCGACGTCCCCTGTAGTGGAGCAGTCTCTGCAACATCGGCATGGCCGTGCTATCCGACTTCTCCGAACTGGCGTGGTGGCCTAGATTAGTACCCGTCATCTGTGTGATAAAATGGCTAGCCTAGATTTTATCTCTAGGACGAATAGATGGGAAGAAAAAATATTAGGGTGCGTTTGGCAAAAAAAACCTGTCTGCCACGTCAGCGACCTAACGTCCGTCGTGACGGAGTAACCAACGTGTAACAAAAATACAATTTAGTGACCGATAGTTAGCATTTTTTCAGTTCGTGACCAATCCGCTCATTCGTGACAACTTGATGACCTCCCGAGCGTTTAACTCTATAAGGAACTAGTTATGTACATCTTCACATCTGTTACTGCAAAGAGTGATTAGTTAGTCGGCTGATATCCAAATGGCCATTTTATTTAGCTTCAGTTTCAGATAGCACAACGACCAGTGATGATGATACTTTAGCAAATAGCAGTAACGCCTAGCTGTGGTTTTCCTAGACATCAACAGACGCGCTATATGTGCGCTTTCAGTTTCATCTCATGTAGACATGAAGATCATAAATCACCATATGTTCCTTGCCAAGCATGTCCAAAGTCGGGGACTTACTTCTGATGTTTCGGTACATTCCGTAGTGTTCTCAGGACGGCAGCATCCCACCAGACATCTCTCAATATGAAATATCTCCCTTGCACTTGCAGGGTCTTCACAACGCTCCACTTAGCAATACCTGTTTCTGAACGGTTGTGTGTAGTGTGTGGTGCACATCTCTAGCCATGCCTTTCGCATTGCCAGGCATATATATAGCCGCCCTGTGAAGTGATGCTCCAAAGATCTCCAACCTGCAAAGATTACGCATTAATGGTGAAATTAGAAAATAAGGGATTGTACCTGATTAAAAGAACCTGAATAATCGATGAGCATTTATTTACCTTCTCTGGCATTTTGTGCTGAACACACCATTTTGTAGGACCCTCGCAGGAAAAGACAAGGCCAGAATCATCTATCAACTCTGAAGAAATAAAATATGAGATATATGCACGGTTAGTCACTGAACTTGGCTGAGATGAGCACTTTGGTCACTAAACTTGCAAAATGTTGCCCGCGGGTCACTCAACTTGGCAGAGATGAGCAAACTGGTCACAAACCATTGACTGAGCAGTTGACCATTAACTCTGACCATTTTTTTTTACAAAAACACTCCCGTAGAATCACAAAATCACATTAATAACTCTCTACAGGGGTGTTTTTTGCAAAAAAAAATGATGTGATTTTGTGATTCTACGGGGGTGTTTTTGCAAAACAAAATGGTCAGAGTCAATGGTCAACTGCTCAGTCAATGGTTTTGTGACCAGTTTGCTCATCTCTGCCAAGTTGAGTGACCCGCGGGCAACATTTTGCAAGTTTAGTGACCAAAGTGCTCATCTCGGCCAAGTTCAGTGACTAACCGTGCATATATCTCATAAAATATTGATCAGGCAACTGTAGGTGCACAATCACCTAGGATATATTTTACTCGATGTGTAATATGAGAATGCAGAAAAGTTCCATACAGATGAAAAGGAGTGGTCGAACCAGATCCCCTCTCTTACCCTGTCCTCCAGGCCCATGAGGATCCACTCCACCAAGCAAAAAACTGCCCATGTGTGATAAATCACAGCTACAGGTTCTATTTTAAGTGACTTGATGCAACAGTTCTGGAGATGAAGAATTTATAGAGGTACAGTGAGCAGTTGTGCATACCAACTGTTCAATGGCTCACCACTGATCTAGGTTCCAAAGTTTCCAACTAATGTCCACAGCCTGCTCACAGCAACAGGCGGACTTTTTAGCAGAGTAACCATCTAGAGGTAGTGTTGTTCTCAACTACTTATTTGCTTTATTGTGAAATCACATCTGTAAATTAGTTCGCTACCTGAAGAGAAAACAAAACAATGTATGAATTTTCACCCAATGCAATATAATGTCAATATTAAAACCACAACAACTTGTCGAGGTCTAAAATGGTTGAGCCGACGGCCACAACGAAGTGCTCACCTTGACATGCAGACATTACTAAAAGCATCACAAACCAGCAAGCCCATTTATTTTTACACGTACACATACAAAAATGGTCGAAAATACTAGTATTTTAACATCTCCATGTATACAAAGTAGACTATTCTAGACACTGCTGCTGGAAGATTAAATTGGTAGTGGGCGATCTGTATAGCATCATGAAGGGGATAAACACATCGTTTTACCTTCTGCTGCGTGTTCTCATATTTACACCCACTGCTCCCACTTTCCAAACCTGTCATTCAGCATGGCATGTCACTAATTTCTGTGAGACTTGAAAATTTTGTTTTTGCCACAGGGGATCAAACCGATTTTCTTGGGGAGGTGATCAGGGGATCAAACCGATTTTCTTAGCGATACGCAACTTATTTTTCGCATAATCATAATATGTCTTGCATTTCCCATCACCCCCCTTAATAAAGTCCATGATCAACCCCTTAACATCAGCTTCATCAGCCTTTTCAACGGCGCGATCCAAGATGGGTTTATATAGCTCTTCCACCAGACTTAGTTTTTCTTCAAACTTGTCGCGTGCAAAAAAAAGGAGTACTTGCCATCGTTGTAGACACGCCTTAGCGCATCCTCGAAACTCATTTTTCTCTCAGTAAGCAGCTTCCACAACTCAAAAAGGAAATCAGCATATTCCCGATACCAAGTAAACTCAATCTGCACCCGGTGCCTAAACTCAATGAAGCCTTGCTCAATTATGTCCCTGTAAACATGAGGATATCCTGCTGCAATCTTGAGCGCATGATAATAGAACAGCCTCCCAATCCTTGGCTCGCGCCGGGTCATCTTTGTCATGTAACATTCAATCAACTCAGTTTTACTTTACAATTCCTCCCAGAACTGGATGAATTCCTGGTCACCCTCGAGGGTACTACAAATTCTGCGGTAAAATTCCCAGTCTTCGTAAAGACCATTGTTCTGAAGCATGAGCCGATGGTAGTCCTGAAGGTGAGCATACTCGCAGTACGCAGGATCAAAGTGCCATTCAGAATCGACCTCGTAATGCTTGTAGTACCCAACTGCGTTGAGTTTGCTAGGAGGGAATAACCCTGACAGGCTTTCATCGTCCATATCCTTGTATTTCTCCTCGTCGTGAGCTCTGATGCGGCACAGCGCGAGGCGGCGGTTCAGCACTCTCAGCTGCTCCTCCTTCAGATATTGAGATTCGTCGAAGTCGTCATGGTCGACGAGGGGGATTTCCTTTAGCCGCCAGAAACAGCAGTCGATCTCCTTCGTGAGCCTATCATTGTCCCAGTCAAGGCCTTCGATTTCCTCTCGCTGTTGCTCTTGTTCTCTTCTACCAACAACACTCGTGCAAGAAGAAAGCTCACCAAAGCTAGGTGCGCTCTGGATCTTTGTCTTCTTTTCACCGGTCAATGCGCTTGCTGTCTCCGTCACAGCAGCGTGCGGACCCTCGTCGCTCCCCAAAATCAAAACTTGAGAGGATGTGGGGTTCTTGATCTTTCCCTTTCCGGCACCGGCAGAGGCTTCAAGATCAGGGTCAGCGGCAGCAGCAGCACCGGCGGCGCGCGCGAGATCGGAGTGGCCACTCTCCATCCGCGATTCGCAGGTCCTGTGTGATCTAAACAGAATCTCCGAACCCTAACCTATCCAGCGGGTAGGATTCAATCCGAAATCTTGACGACTGCGATATGTTTGGCGAAGTGGGGATCGATTTGGCGGAGATGGCGGACTAGGAACGAAACAGCTTAGAGCAAGTACAATAGATCCTATTCAGCAGGCTATAAGCAAATCCAGGTCAGCAAAATCCTATGTGGAGGAGAGAGAAGTGAGGAGAGAGAAGCAAGCCGGCGCTTCGTTTATCGCCGGGCTACAGCACAATAATCGAAAGCTTGCAGCTCGCATGCAGCCCGCATGCCAGCGCTAGAGCAGGCTCTTTCCCATCCCTATCTCTTGCATGCATGCACAGTAGGTACGAGTCCACATGCCACCATTAAATACTTAAATATTCTATGGAGCTAGCTTAATAGCCAGGTTATTATGCGTATGCTTAATTTTTGTGGCTTTAGATGACATGGCATGAGTGTATAGCCGGCAGCCGGCTACACTATTGTGCTTGCTCTTATGAAGGCACCATAGCCGCCGATGCGCACCTGTGGAGAGGGTCTGCTTCGCCGCCAGGCACTCTCTGGATCGGCTGCGGGCGCCGTGGGGAGGCAATTTTGAGGAATTTGACCCTTTTTAAAAATTATTTCATAAAATGGACCCAAATTTAAATCATTTCACGACCTGGCCATTTCTCACGGCGCCCGCCCCCGGGTGCAGTGCTCAGCTGTACAACGCCGTGGTCCAAGGCGTCGTCGACCGTGCCATGTCAGATTAGCCGTGACCCAACTTGATAGCATGGCACCCCGAAACAGGGCGTCGTGCCTACAACCACGGCGCCATTAGCCGAGGCGCCGTGCCCTTTCTTTTTCTATGCGATTTTGGGTAACAGCGCAACAGAAGAAAAGAGGCCCACGTACATCTCTACATATATCAATCCTGCTGGGATTGCTGGCTTGTGGTTGATCGCTGAGTTTTAAGCGTCGATTAGTAATTTTATGGTTCAGACGTATCTCCTTGGTTTGCTTGCTCCCCTGCCTTGACTTTTTTTTTTGCGGGGACGAGGCACGGTGAAACCCACCAATCCCCTCCCGTCCTCGGACCCAATCCCCTCCCTCGCCTCGTCTCCTCCAATCCTTCGAGCCCTGCGCTCCTCCTCTCCTCTCCTCGGACGGCGGCACCCCGAGAAGCGGGAGGCCCCGCGACTTCTTCTCCTCCTTCCGTCCTCCTCCTCCTCGTCGGCGCAGCGCCGCCCCTCCTCATGGTGCTCGGCTGCTCCCGCGAGGCGGCCGCGAGCGGTCGGCTCGGAGGGCCGGCGACCTGGCAGCAAGGAGAAGGGCGGGGGTCGCGGGAGGAAAGGAGCACGGCGGCGCGTCGGTCGGCGCGGGCAAAGAGGACCAGGGGGATGCGTCCACGGCCTGCTCCGAATCCCGTCCAATGGTGGCAGCCGCCACCTCTTCTTGATCTCTCTATCTCTTTCGATCTCCTTTTCCTCTCCTCTACCTCCGCTAGATATACCATGTGCCCTTGGAAAATCTGATGCCTCCTTGTTTTAGATGCAAACTTTCGTGTGTGTGATAGAATCGAGGTTTTCGAAGGGGCAGCTTCAGATTCGGCCATGGCCAAAAGGGAAGGATGCGGTGCCCAATAGATCTTCTACAGCAGCTGGCTAGGTTATGTTTATTTTGCAAACTAGATGATGGTTTGTTCTTGAGTTGGTTTGTGATGGGAGTTTCTTGAGTTTGCCTACAGAAAATAAAATAAAGCAGGATTTGTATTTATTTTCTTGACACCTTCTTTTCCCCTAACAGTCCTGCATAAGTTCACGCTCAGACTCCTCTCTTGCCGTTCATGACCACCAATTTTCTCTAGGGTAATATTCATTATTTTGTACCAGGCATCTCAACTCCGGATGAATGTGTTTTCGACAACAAATCGGTTGACGTCCCGATGATAGGACATGAGGTTTTTTTTCTTCAGGCCTGGGGGTCATTTTCAGATTATTAATATTACACAGTAGCATGTCCAACAAGTGTTCACAAGAATTTACAAGCTGTTTAACAATTTGTGTTGGCTAATTCTTTCATCCCAAACAAGCCGTCGCAAGTATTTCATTATGCAATCCAATTTAAATTTATTTTAGTTTTCTCATTACCATTAAACTTAGCGAACTGTATCTTAGAGAAAATGCAAACCTTTTCATTTTACAGATAACTACCTCTGTGCTTAAAATAGTTTGGTTGCAGTTGGAAGTGAATGTTGTGAAGCAAGCTTTGCCACTACCTAAGGACAACAAGCAGTTTAGAATTGTTGTCGTTCAAACATAATGGTCAGGTATGTCCGTGTGTAATTTTCAGATGTTGATTCCTATATTTTTCTTGCATGGTTTTCAACAATTTGATACTGGACCAAGCTAACTTAAAAGCTGATACTTTTCGTATTTGCATCCACCTATCAGAAGTCATATTTATGTGGTTAGTATTTATTTACTAATTAGGTGGATCTTTTCTTTCACCTTGCTGATAACTCGTGGGAGAATCAGTAAACATAATAATGAAATGGAACATTGTTTGCTTGTTGTGAAAAATTAGATATGTTGAAAGAAAGGAAACCAGCTTGCTCAAGTGTTTCTATATCTAATTTATTATCTTATTGACTTTGCCAGTTCGGGAGGATTCTTTTGGACAAACTACTCTAGATATGTTGAAAGAAAGGAAGCCAGCTTGCTGAAGTGTTGTACACTAGGTTGTTCTTAACAACATCAGCGATACACCATCGGGCTAATTTGTGAGGCTTCTACATAAATGTTACATTTTGTAGGACTACTTATAGGAAAACAAGATTTTGTTGCAGGTAAAGGAAAAGTAGTCTTACTAAATCACATAAGTGTTACAGATTGGAGGACTACTTATAGAAAAAGAAGATTTGTTTGTGGTTATCACTAAAGAAAAGTAGTCTTACTAAATCAACTTTAACTTGCAGAGAATGGAAGGAATCGCTATTTACTTAATCGGCTTTATTGAGGAGATGCTAGAAAGGATATACAAATGTCATTTTGGTGACAAGAAATCATACAGTGCTTTTTTTCTTGCTTGCCCTGTAGATTCTTTTTGTTGAATGTAATCAAATAAGCTTATTCTCTAAACTCAGTACCGACAAATATTAACCATCTGTTTGGTGATTACGTTAGATCCTTCAGTCCAAAGAACGCAATTAAGCATGTTTTAAACATCATAGCTCACTTGTACTATTATTGATACGAGTCACATTTGTCACTGGATACATTCTTGGGCCTCGCCGAAAAAATTGGAGAACAATGAAGTGCTTAGAAAGGGGATGAATGTCGCCACTCCCACGATTCTACTTCGCTATTAAATGCGAGTCGCGGAGGTAGTTCAGTGCAAAGCACTATGGACTAGGCCTGATGCTGGTTGGCATAAGCTTAATACTTACGTTAGCTTTGCACCTGATACCAACAAAGCTGCCTGGGGTTCAGTCTTAAGGAATGGAGCTGCCTGGGGTTCAGTCTTAAGAAATGGCTGCGGTTACTTCAATCTCAGGATGTACCGGTGCTGAAGTCATTGCCTGCCTGTTAAGGGTCCAGGGAATCCTGTGTCTGACATAATGTCTGGTCATATTGGAGAGTGATAATGCAAACTCAGAGGGAACTGACCAGCCCAACCGCGTTCAAGTCAGTTACATCTGTTTCATGAAAGACATTTAGAACCGTGCTTGATCTCCTGCAAGAATGGAAGATTACCCGAAATGCAAATGTAGTCAGCAGCTGATGGCATTGCTATGTTCAGTAGAGATGGACAATGTAATGGTCTTTTGCATCGCCATGTACCGACCTGTGTGTCGGACCTGGTGTTGCATAATTGTAACAACTCTCTTCATGGTTAATATCTTTACACCATTTAAGAATAATTGTGGTGGTTATGATTGCTCTGGCCGTATGTGTGGTGGTACTGCCGGTTGGTGGTTGTTGTTTTTGTTGCTACGTCTGTATTTTCAAGTTTGGAATGGAGTTCTAATTGCAGCCTGAGGTGAAACTAAAGTGGCGCATAATTTTCTATATCTTTATCACTGAGTCCCTCAGTTTGAGTGTCATTGATGGGGATAGGAGAATCTTGTGGACGATTTTGTCACTTATTTATCATGAGCTTTATGAAGGCAGTGAGAAGAAGAAAATGTTCTTTTATGCACAAAGCCAGCAAAATCAGCAACAGTCAATTGTGCAGTATGTGTCTAGACACCCATTGAAGTAGAAGAACCACTTTGCAAGTAATTCTTGATGCGTGGGAGCTGTTTGAGAAAAAGGTGAAGACTCGAATTATGTTATGTACTATTGTTTAGTAGGTTTCTGAAAGTAATATATTTTTTTCACTTAAGACTGTGTGTTCTCCACTGTTTCTCACCTATAATAGTAATGATGTTTCGGTGGATGATGAGTCGATTACCAATGTAGGATGAAGATTCCAGTTGACATTGTGTAGTGTCAACCCCAACTTTGTTTTTATAATCTGGGGAGAATGCATTGATGTGATATTCACATGTACAAATGTCCATATTGGAGCTCATGGGGGTGTAGTGTTTTCTGCTAATATTTCCAAACACCTGAAATGGAAACTGGCCTATGTTTTAGTTGTTGATTATTTCGCTAATACACTTGAAATCTGTATGGATTTTTAGGACCATTCCAGGATTTCGATTTTCATCAAATTTGGGGTTGAAAGCATTCCAAATATCATCAAATGTGGTCCATGTAAGAAAATAAATCTCCCGGAGTATTGAAGTGCATAACATGATTCGGTCATGTCCAAATTGATGTTGAATTAAGCTTGCTGGCTTGATTGCATTATCAAAGGATATGGAGCAATGCGTAAAATACATGATTGCTCCGTATGCTTTGTTGCTCGTGCTTACTTGCCCTTTGTCCAACGTACTATTTATTTCATTTCATACGTAGTATTTATTTCATTTCATAAAGTATTTTTGTTGAAAAGCCTCACACATGAATGTGTTTCTGATTTTAACATTACTAATAAAATCTGTATTCTCTCTTGCTTATAATGAAACGGGCGCAGCAACGCGCGCCTTTTCCTTCTAGTACTTACTACGGTTATCGTGCTCTACCCCAGTTGTTTGTGGTACGCTGCTTTGGTTGTTTAGTCTAGAGTTCGATTCCTATTCCTGCATTAATTATTTTCCCTGAATTTTTTTTGTTTATTCACTCAACCAACGTATACAATATGTTATATAAAACATAAAATTAATTTTTCTTGTTGCTTTTTGTTTTTCACATAAGTAAACAACGTTGCAAATTCTTATATATAAGCAAAAGTAACTACGTGAAATGTATATGTAACAATTAAAAGCAAAGTATATATATTGTGCGTGTGATTATATACAAGAATTTGCAACGTTGCCTACTTATGTGAAAAATAAAAAGCAACAAATAAATTAATTTTATGTTTTGTATAACATCTTGTATATGTTGGTAGAGTAAAAACAAAAAACAACAAAAAAATATTTGTATATAAGGACACGCAGCGATGTGAAATGTGTGTATGTAACAAATAAAAGAAAAGTATATATACATACAAGAATTTTCAACGTTGCATACTTATGTGAAAAAACAACAACAAAAAACTAATTTTATGTTTTGTATAACATAATGTATACATTGGTTGAGTGAAAAAACAACAACATAAAATTCGTTAAAAAATGGTTACTTTTATGTTTTGTATAACATCTTGTATATGTTGGTAGAGTAAAAACAAAAAACAACAAAAAAAATTCCTTGTATATAAGCACACACAGCAACGTGAAGTGTGTGTATGTAACAAATAAAAGCAAATTATATATACATACAAGAATTTGCAACGTTGCCTACTTATGTGAAAAAACAAAAAACAACGAAAAAATAATTTTATGTTTTATATAACATAATGTATATGTTGGTTGACTGAATAAACAAAAACAACAAAAATTTCGGGGAAAAATTAATGCAAGAATAGACGATACCTGTAGTACGTATGTACGTGGGCCTCTTTTCTTCTGTTGCGCTGTTACCCAAATTCGCATAGAAAAAAAGAGCACGGCGCCTTGGCTAATGGCGCCGTGGTTGTAGGCACGACGCCCTGGTCCGGGGCGCCATGGTATCAAGTTGGGTCACAGCTAATCTGACATGACACGGTCGACGACGACTTGGATCGGGGCGTTGTACAGCTGAGCACGGCGCCCCGGGATAATCCTCAGCGGCACGCGCACGATCTCCCTTGGGCCTAGGCCGGATGTGAAGATGCGGCCCATTTATCCATATCCCGCCAACCGAGTAGGGCTCTTCGTTTCGCGGCTCGTTCCAACGTGAAGTCTTTGAGTCGATTTCTTTTTCGAATTTTTTTAAGAAAAGGGGTGCGGACCCCCGGCCTCTGCATCAAAGTGATGCACATAGTTATCCGCAATTATTAAATATTCAAAGGTTTCAAAATTTACAGCTCATGGATCACTCAAAGTGGATACGAGGTTCAGCCACTTAAAAAACGAAATCCTAAACATCAATTCGTCTAGTATGCTGCCACCCAGCCCAGCAGAAGCCTGTACGACCGTCATCATACGGGTACATCCTGTATCCATGAGACCCGCTGAACCACCGGAAGAAGGTAGGACCACAAACGGATCCAATAAACCAAATGTTGATAACCTGCAAGTAAAGAGAAGTGGTTTTTTTGTTAAAGACAATATCATTACGGCAGTTCCGAATAGCCCAAAGAATGGCCACAACACCAATCCTAATTCGAGCTTTGGTTCCCTTATCTTTCCCATTCAACCATGATCCAAACATATTTGATACACTAGTTGGTGGGTAAACATTGAATGTAAAGTGTACTAGCCTCCAAATGTCTCTAGCAAACATGCATGAAATAAACATGTGCTCAACAGACTCATCTGAATCACAGAAAACACATTTCTTACACCCAGTCCAATATCGCTTAGCCAAGTTATCTTTAGTTAATAACTCTTTTCTGTTTAGAAACCACAGAAATATTTTTATCTTCAAAGGGATTTTAATTTTCACAAGTATTTTCTCAAGTATCTTGTATGTCTGTTAAGTAAGTCCATGTAATAAGACTTGGCCGAAAACATCCCATTAGCTGTGAGACGCCATTTGAACCTATCCGTTTGATCTACAAGATTGACTCGCATTAGCCTTTCTACTTGATGTAACCAAGTAGTTCTACTCCAATAAGAATCATTCTAAAAGGTAGATGTATATGAACCGAATTAAGAACATAAGCCACTGTAGCATTTCTATTTGAAGTTATAGCATATAAATTAGGATATTCATTCGCTAATGAAATATGTCCTAACCAACTATCTTCCCAAAACCGAGCTTGCTCACCATTACCAAGAATGAATTCCCCGCGATCAAAAAAGTCATTATTTACCTTCATTAAGCCTTTCCAGAAAGGTGAGTCAAAAGGTGTTGTTTGTACCACGTCCATGACAGTGTGGGTTGGCTCGACGACTGCCTGCGGCGAAGTCGGAGTCGCATGCTCGGAGTTTTGGGTTGGCGGCGTGGCCCCCCAGGGGAGATGTGATGACGATGACGCCTTCATGCGGTCTCGACGAGGACCTCTCTTGAGAGGCGTGTGGGGTTTTCTCTGTTTGGTGCCGCTCAGCGGTTTGTGTTGGTTTTTGCCAGGTTTGGCCGGTGAGCGGTGTGTTGTGTTGTATGGTTTTTTGCCGGTTTTCCTTATAAACTGTCCAACTCTTTTCGACTTAATCAATCAGGAATTGAAAGTTTCGAAAAAAAATAACATCTTAACATCTAAATACTTATTAGTTAATAGCTCTTGCCATACTCCTTCATTTAGCAACTTATACAGCCACTTACTAAATAGACATTTATTCTTAATTTCTAGAACCGCAATACCAAGACCCCCTTGTACCTTCGGTCTACACACAATATTCTATTTTGTTAATCTATATTTTCGCTTTAGTTGATCACTTTGCCAGAAAATCTTGAAAGATAGTAATCCAATCTTTTACGCACCCCTTTGGGCACTTCAAACAAAGAAAATAGAAACATTGGCAAACTTATCAAGACTGAATTAATTTGCACCAGACGGTCTTAGTATGATAACATCTTGGCCACCCATGAGGCTAATTTTTTCTCAAACCGATCCTCCACAATTTTCCATTCCTTGTTTAACAAATTTCTATAATGTATTGGAATCCCCAAATATATAAAAGGCAGAGAACCGATCTCACAACCGAATATGTGTTGATATTCCTCTTGACTGTACTTAGCTTTTCCAAAACAATACAACTCGCTTTTGTGGAAATTAATTTTCAATCCCGATAGTTGTTCAAAAAAGGCCAATTTTAATTTCATGTTCACGTCCTTCGCAATGTCGTGCTCCATGAACGATATTGTATCATCCGCATATTGTAAGATCGAGACACCACCCTCCACAAGATGAGGGATTAAACCTCCAACTTGACCATCCTCCTTGGCTCGAGCAATTAAAATTGCCAACATGTCCGCAACTAAGTTGAAAAGAAGCGGTGACAAAGGATCTCCTTGTTTTTAACCCCTTTAGTGTTTGGAAGTAATGACCGACATCATCATTAACTCGTATTCCCACACTCCCTCACTGAACAAATCTAGCAATTCATTCACACCACTGAGCAAATCCTTTCATGCGTATGACTTGTTGAAGAAACGACCAATTCACCTTATCATGAGCCTTTTCAAAATATATTTTGAACATCACTCCGTCCATTTTCTTTCTATGTAGTTCGTGGATCGTCTCGTAAAGCACCACCACTCCTTCTAGTATATTTTGGCATGTTATAAAAGCTGTTTGGGTCGGACGAACCACCCTACTAGCTATTGAGGTTACCTTATTAGTTCTAACTTTTGTGAAAATTTTAAAACTTACATTCAGTAAGCAAATAGGTCTATATTGCTCGAAATGCTGTTGCTTTGTGAGTGGTACGTGATTTGTTTTTCATTTTGTTTTTGTGGATTGTACGACTTCTAGATGAAACGTGTGGAGAAAACTGCTGCATACTGACGGGAGGGAGAGCGACCAGCCGTAGTAGAGAGTGACACCATGTCTATCATGTTGACAGTTTCGTCCATCACACATCACGAACAAGTCAAATAAAATATCAAAATCGGAGGCTGGTTATATATAGTTTTCTCATATTTATTGGAAAAAAAAAGGACGTCGACGAAGCCGTGGGAAAGGGATATGAACGGCCAAGCAAAGATGCGTGTAGGTCAAAGTATATATGCTTGTTCATCTCTGTACTCCTGCTGTAGTATCGTAACTAACGTTTCACACTTCGCACCTACTCTGATTAAATGGTGAAATGGATGGGCATGTATATCGTCTAATTCTATGAACATTTTAAATTTCACATCAATATGAAATTCTATATCGTCTATGAATAATCTTGAATTCATTCTATGACCACACATTTACAAAAGCAAATCGATACTGATTTCTACGAGATTCAGACTGTACAATCTAACAAAGAACGGGCACATTTGGAACATCGTGCATGCGCATGCAGGTTTGCTTGCTTGCTGCTACTTTGAGTTTCAGGGTAGCTGCAGCGGAGTGGGAGGCGACATGGGGCGGCGCCGCCACAGGTTGACCTCCTTCCTGGGCTCCGACGCCACCATCCCGCCGCCGAGCACCAGCGGCGCCGAGTGCGCCACGAACCCGTCGTCCTCGTACGAGTAGTCGTAACCGTCAGCACCAGCTTCGACGTCGGAGCCCCTCCGCGGCTCCGCCTGTTCCGTCCAGTCGAAGTCCTGGAAGGCGCCGCGCCCGCTGGTGAACCGCTTCATCTGCCCCAGCCCCACCGCGGGCGCCGCAGCCACGGTGCTCCCCCTACACTTGAAACCGTCCGCACCGCTCGACTTGGAGGAGGACGACGAGCGCGAGCTGCTGCGCCGAAACAGCATCCGCTTCACGAGCGAGCCCTTGGGCCTCGTGGCCGCCGGCGGGCGCGGCGGCAGCGGGCATGCGTCGCCGTCCATCCCGCACGCCGCCACGGGGGCCGTCTTGGCCTTCCGGGCCGCCTTGGTCTTCCGCTTGGACTTGCTCCGCTTGATCTGCCCGATGCACGACACCTTGGGCGACGACGCCTCGGGCGTACTGTACCCGCTCCCGCCGCCCGCGCCGCCCTGCTTGCTGCACCTCCTCCTCCGGGCCTCGGGCGGCACGATGGAGACCAGCGGGCCCGAGAAGGCGTTGCGGTGGTTGAACGAGGACTTGCCACCGGCGCGGGCGGCGAAGTTGGTGGTGGACGAGGAGAAGGAGGCCGCGGTGGAGCGCAGGAACGACGCCAGGACGCTGCCGGCGCCCGCGCCCGCGCCGCTCCTGGTCCTCGCGTGCTTGCTCGGCTTCCTCTCCATCCGTGTAAACGCACGTACGTACGTGGAAGGTAGCTTGCTTGCTGGTATGGCTACCTTTCTTCTTGCCCGACGATTGATCGATCGATCGTTCCGCTCCAGCGACTAGTATGTAATACTGGATCGCCCGCAGATTGTTCAGCCTTGTCCCTTGTGACTCGACCTGTCCGGCTTATATACTCCCACGTAATGTAATGGTTGGTGATTAGAGAAGATATAATAAATTCCGATGGGACGGCGCAGCAGCTGCTCATCGCGTGTGTGTGTGGCGTGGTCAAAGCCCGGGAAACGGGCTACTTCCCGGCGCGCGCCGGCGCAGCAGCTATTGATCACCGCGGAGAAACCGCGCTCCAGCCAGTGGTCTGGGCCCAAGGTGTTCGCTTGCCTTGGTTGAACAGCTATTCGTTTTTTATGCGACCTCCTCCGCGTCGACCTGGTTTTGTCCGAGACCAGATCACACGTACTGTACGTCCCACGGGCGGGCGGGCGTGCGTCGTCGTCGCGGCTTGGTGGCGACGCTCTGGCCTAGCTGGACGTGCGTCAGTCCATGGCGGCGCGGCGCCCGCCTCGTCTGGGCGTCACCGGTACAAGCGCGCTGGCGTGGCGGTGGTCGGCGGCGACGGACTTGCTGGCATACGTGCCGGTCGTGCGGCGGTATTCACTCTGCCCGTGTGTACGCTCACGAGGGAGAGCGCCTCCGCCATCGCTGTGGGATTCAATTCGTTCGCAGCAGTTGCTGTTCGATCAGATGTTTACGCCAGGGACAAGACCCGCCGGCGCCGGTGGAGAAAATGTCTCGTAATGAATGGCGGGTTTGACCTACGGGGGCCTCGTCCTTTTTTAAATCAAAAACTGTGGGGAGGAAGCAATGTAAACGTGTCATTAAGCTTGTTGTGCACACTGGTTAATTAATCGTCAGTGACTGACTCAGTAGTGTCTTGCTGGTGTTAGATTAGTCCACCAAATATAAACATGCCTTTCACTTTAATTCACAACGACCATGAATCCATTTTGCCGACGACGCTGCGTGGAAGATCTATCGATGCTTAGGCATATTTTATCCTCATCATTCTCCTGCCCTGTTTGAACGTGTATGCTCGCACACACCTGAATGCTGAAAAAGGTAGTGTTTGCTAAGCTAATCATGTTGCCGTGCCGAGTCTAAGTAGGACTATTTAGCAGAGTGCGAGCCCGGGCTAGATGTAACTTTATTTTGAAATTTTTGAAAACAACATTTTAAAATTAAAAAAATCTGGAACGAATTCTAGATGTAGATAATAGTGCATTATATTATTGTGCAATTTTCGACTCGAAATATATTATATTCTTGGCTGAGTAAAAATGAGAAAAGTACATATCTTAAGTAATGAGCGGTGCCAATTTTTTTCTTCAGATTTGTCTTTTTTGTGTGGCTCAAAATACAAAGTGTTTCAAGTTGAGAATTTGCATGTTGGTAGAATACATCATTATAACAACGACAAAATTGTCTTTGCATCATATATATTGCATGCATATGGAAAATCAAACCAAGAGAAAGAAATGAATACATTCCTTGCATATGTATGGTAAATTATAAAAAAATTCAAGTAAAAGACAAACCGTTTTTATAAGAGTGTGGATCAAACAAAAAAAACTCAATCATGCCCTTTGAGTTGAATGATGCTATTTAAATATTTGATTGTTGAACATGGGGATGTGAATGACAAACTTGGCCACAAAGGAAACACTAAATGAGCAATATAACAACAAGACGACAAACCTCTTGCAGATATTTTGTATATTCTAGAATTTTTTGTTTGGTACAATGATTCTATTTATTTGCCTCTAATATAGATAATTACCATTTCAGAAACCTCTTATCGTCTTTAGAGCTCCTTGTATTGAAATTTAAAAAACAATAAACAAAAATAAACTTTAAAATATACATATATTCACACCTAATCCAAAATGGTAAAAATTAATCTATGAAAACATTCAATTTTGTGCTTTTTTGCCCTAAAAGTAAATTTAACATAATAATATTAAGTAGTTCCTATAAAGGAGTTATGTTGATACATAGTTGTTTATGATGTGGTTAATTTTGCAAACTCTAACAGAAACAGTAGTGGTTAAGTTGTATGTGAGAGAGAATGTGATGTAATTGCAAAAAAGTGAAAAAGATTAGTATAAATAAATGATATACTAAACGATGCGCACACGACTAAGAGTCATGGCAGCATGATTTGTGATCCAACATTCACTCGAGCAATGTAGATGTGGATGCCTCCGCTACCGTGTGGTCCTAGTGGTTCGGGAACGAACCCTCAATGAACGAGTAGCAGGAATAGCTGAGGCCACCGCCTCCTGGTACCAATATAGTGCGTCGCAGCTTGCTGCCCCCTATTGGTGCCAGCGGTGTTGTCCTCGTCCCTAGCTTGTCTTGGCTCCTGCACAATCTCATCCACGGGTCGACGAAGTAGGAGCCGCCTAGCTCCACCCTCCACATTCACAATACCAATGAGTGGGCCACCGTCGATGTCGATCCGAGGTTGTGCATGGAGATGTGCTTATTCATGGCCTCTATGGCGAGATTTTTGAGGTGGAAGAGAACGGGGTTGGCCCGGAGTAGGGAGGATTTTATTTGTTTTATTTGAATCCGTCTCCCTTGGGGCCTTTTTCCTCTAGGAGGGCACACCCAACATCCGCCCATCTCCTCCTCTTTGCCCATCCAAATCAGCATGAGGTCATATACTAGAAAAAAATGATGATGTGAGAAGTATACAAATTGTAAAATAATTCAAAATGACATTATTTTCCAAACCGAAGTTAAAATGAAGATTTGTTTCAAAAAAAAATTCTAAACTCGTACCGCATGGACATATTTTGACATATGTTTGAAAAACTAGCGTTATAGTTTACAAGTTGAAATTGGTTGGGTCAAAATTATTTTTCTACTAGTATATATTTTATTTACTACCATTAAAATTGTCACTAAAACAGACTTCACAATGTTTTTGTTTTTGGAAAAGCAACTCATGTTACTAAAACAAGTTTGCAGTATAAACATGCTTTCCTATTACTACTAGACCAACTATATTATGAATTGTGGGGTGAAAGGAATGTTCATAGTTTATTTTTTGCGAAACACAATGCAGACGCAGACGTTCATATACACGTGCATCCACTCATCCGATGAACGCACACCCTACACCCTACTCTTATTAACACCTCCGAAATATAGAGCGGGCGTCGGATCTTAGGGCATGGACTAGCTTGGATTTGCTTTAAAAAAATCGGTGCATGCTATTAAGAATCATATATACACATTTCAAGACTGCGAAATGTGTGAACCCTTACAGGCAAATTTCCTCCGCCATCGCTGTGCGATTCAATTGGATCGTCTGCTACTGCGTGCTCCTCCTACTAGCTGTTGCTGTTCGATCAGATAATTACGCCAGGGAAAAACAGGCACCGATGGAGAAAACGTCTCATGTAATGAATGGCAGGTTCGACCTGCAGGGCTCGTCCTTTTCTTTCACTTTTTTTTATCAAACTCTCGGGGGCAATGTAAACATGTGTTTAATGTGTTTGTTGATGATCTTGCTGTGCACACTGGCAGTGACTCGGTAGCATCTTGCCGCTGTTAGATTAGTCCACCAAACATAATCATGCCTTTCTCTTTAATTGACAACAACCATAAATCTATTTTGTCTACGATCGACGCTAGCTGCTTGGATGATTTATCAACGCAGTCATATCTTAGGCATATTTTATCATCATCATTCTCCTGCTCCTGCCCCCTTTGAACGTGTATGCGCGGCCAAGTCAGGCACACACACCTGAATGCTGAAAAAATACTGGCTAGCTAATGGTTGTCATGTCGAGTCCAAGTTGGGAGTATTTAACCGCTGTTAGATTACAGTTGAGTCATTAGAAGCTCCGGCGGCGGGAGGACGGGGGAACCCCGGATCTCGGCTTGTATATAGTGTAGGGCTCAGTGGGGTTCCCGCCGGCGGCGTTGTGGTGGTGGTGATGGCGTCGGTGTGGTGGTTTGCGTCGGCTCGCTTCCCCTCCTGCGTCGGAGATCCTCGGGCCTCCGCCGTGGCGAGCTCGACTTCTGGAGGTCGGGGATCTACGGATCCGCTGGCCTCTTTCGTCCCCGGGTACTGCGAGTGGTGGTGGCAGTTGTGGAGGTGCGGAGTGGCTGCTGTGGAGGAGGGTGGTGTGCAGGCGGCTGATCTGTGGCGCTGGCCACGGATCTGGAGCGGAAGATGCGCGGGGAAGGTCCCCGGCCGATGGTGGACAACCGTCTTCAAGCCCAGCTCGTCGGAGCTGGCGGTTTCTGCGGCTCTTCAAAACCTTCGGGTTCGGTGCTCTTCTGTTCCTGGGCAAAGGTCGCCGGGTGGTCGCTTCCTCTGTCGGCTCCGGCGGCGGTGGTCGCGCGCGGCGGTGGACCTCGAGGTTGAAGATGGCGAGACACAGCAGTGTCTTCTGTACGCTCTTTTTTTCTTTGCTTGTATGTGCTGTTGTACTGGTTTCGTTTCCGTATGAATACAAGTATGAAAAAGTCAACAAAAAAAAAAGTACACGTGCGCATAGAATGGGCACAAAAATACCATCCTTACCCTGCTACTCATACCGATGGTCATGGTCCTTGATGATCAGTTCGCCACGTCAGCCGCGCTCGTGCCGTTCACACGACCTCAAGTGTACACGTCACGGGGCTACAACATTACTTTTGTGTGTAGAGAACAGAAGATCTTTATACTCAACTAGTAATCGTACACGTGCAATGCACGTATATCCTTGCAAAGAATTTTTCCCATATATCTTAGTTAGCACGCAATATATGAATTGGAGACTGTCGTGGAAAGAAAATGTTTCATAGCATGTGCCTTTGCCATGATGTTATTCACAAGCAAGTTCTGTCATATTGTGAGTGAAGAACTACATATACATATGTTTTCAGATTGCTTTTGTGTAAATGTATGATATCTATGAAGCTTATTTTTTGCTTCTCCAAAGTAACAGTAGAGATAAACACATCATGTCCGACAGATAGAGCAAATGCCCTTTCAGAAAAACGTTATTCACATGTACAAAATAATATAATAGTTATGCAATAATCGATGGCTACATGCTCACTTGTTCCGCATAGATGCAGTGGAACTGGAAACGAATCTATTCTACATAGGAGATGATAAAATACAGTTAGTAGGTATGTAGCCCGTAAGCTCTACAATTGTTCCACCAGGAAGTTCATCTATGTGCCCCTTAGCTTTGAAACTTAGCGGGTAGTTGCGGTCTCTCAAGTGAAACTCGTTTTGTACAACAAGTAAACCTAGCCATCAGGAAATAGCCTGGCCTAGTGTTGAGATTGGTGGTGCCACGGACCAGGGGACCAACGAAGTTCCTTCGCTTCGCCAGCCACTCACCGTCTGCACTCTGCAGGACATACGGATTAAAAAGTTGAAGGCACCTATCACGTATCAGGATGAACTTGGTCCTCCAAAGAGGTTTCCATGGTGTTGTGCTTTGTCTTCAAAAAGTTGCATGAGCAGCTTCAAAAGTTTTATAATTGCACCTAGAGAAGTGTGTAAATAAAATGTTAACTTCAAAACAAAAAACATGTGAGTTGCTACGAGATAAAAATTTAAGACATCGAGCAAGGTTTATTTTGCCATTAGACATAACCTTGTGCAGTTTTTACATAGTCACTCTCTCAAACTATCATCGTGTATCTACTTTTGACCGCCTCCCTATCAGAGACAATACTTTGTTGGCTTCATTTCTCCTGGTCACACCGTCACACAATGAGCGCTACTGCTACTGTCTTGGATCTCAAACTATCGGCTGCTCCAAATTACGCACCTAGCAAACATAGTTGTGTTACATTGTGTGCTCCAGATTTAATATATACATTTTTTTGCGGGGAAACACGACATTCCTAACAAAGCAGACATTTCCTTTCATCTCCCCACATAAGTATTAATAAAGATAAGACATGTATATGTTGCTAAATTGGTACGGCAAGCAGCAGAATAAATCGGTACATACTTTGGGAAATGAGTATCGTTACTGCTAATTATGAGTTATTGTATGTTTTCTGTTAAAGGTCTACGCGTAGCTAAACTCATCTACATCATGTCATAAGACAACAAAGATACAATAACCGTGCTCATGTGTATCAAAACATTTTACCATATCGGCAGATGAGTGAGTAGTATGACAATAAGCGCCGGAAGATACCACAATAAGCAAGTTGTATTCATGGCAGCTTAAGGCTGCAGTAGTTCCGCAAAAAAAAAAATCAAAGACCTAAAAGCAGATTATCAATAGTTTACATAACTGATTTGTGTCTTAGAGAAATCTTAATTTGCATTTTATAGCACTGCAGATCAAAGCAGCATTTTGAATGCTTGCTTAAGCAAACATCACGAATTGTAAGTGAAAATGATAGATAAATCTTACCTTCGGAAATGGTTTCCACAAATAACAGTCGGACTGAATCAATGCAATCGTAATTTGTTTTCTCCACCAGAATCTTTGAATGCGTCCACTCCTTCAGAAATAATTTCTAGCTCTTCATCCTGTTAATCAGATTTGACAATATAATTAATTATTAAATCAAATGCATTAGTAAGCCAACTAAGGCAAACAACATTTTCAAGAGACAGGGGGCATGTACCCGATCAACAGAGAACATGTTACATCAGCCGTAACATTGCAATAGTGGCTAGAAATTATTTGCTGGTTTGAAAGTGCTTTTCTCATAGGATTTTTACACCCCCAGCTAAGGTGCCACGGTGAGAAGCGCGACAGCGTGCCCTGCAGCAGCAATGGTGTTGGATTTACGCACTAACTGCAACTCAGCCAACAAACAACATGAACAGGGTCACACTAAAACTGCAAACCATGAAGTAGTAAGCCCAACAGCGATCTTCCATATCCGATTCCATAAACAATGAAACCGAACTTTGAGCACGCCTGAAGAATCTAATACGTGGCGGACTTCAAAAGTAAGTTCAGTGTTAAGCCATGTTTGAGAGCTTATGTGTTTGACTTGAATACAGTAACATCGATCAATATGCAGAACCTGAGATTAGTTGGCTCGCGGCGTGCCCTCGCGTGTATGCTCTCACTGCGCGCTGGATCGCACGGATCGGCGGCGGCCGCCGAGCCGGCACGGCGCGGGATCAATATGCAGTACCTGAAATTAGTTGGCTCGCGGCGTGCCCTCGCGTGTAGGCTCTCACGGCGCGCTGGATCGCGCGGATCGGCGGCCGCGACCTGCCGGGCGGCGCGGAGTCGCGCCGTGCCCGCTCGGCGTCGGTCACCGAGATGGCGAGGAGAGGCGGCCGCTGCGTGAAGGACGGCGCGGCATCGCTTGCCATCGTCGTGTGGCGGTGACGAAGGTCGCGAGTCTCGGCGACGTGGATGCTTGCGAGGGGGATGCCCTGGTGGCGGCGTGTGATCGATTTGGTCTGCCGTGTTCCTCGCGCTGCGGCAGAGATCCCATCGTGAGTTATGCGGTGTGGATGGTTATCGCAGGCGCTCAACGCGTGGGCGGTGGTGCGGAGAACCGCAGCGGCACGTGGGTGGGGTTGCGAGCTTCGTCTACGTTTTTTTTCCGTTAATGATTAAATGCACAACATACAACATTGGTTAAATCTGAGACGTTTGATTGGGCCTGCTGGACGGTTCAGATCCTCCGGATCTGACAGACTCTTTCTTTTAATATTAGTGGAGATATACTCCTATTTGACTTTACTAGGCAGCGCGGCAACATTGTCTAAGCTGGGTTTTCAAGGGAGGCCCAAAAATATTGTCCAAATTTTCCCAAAAATTGTTCCTCTGGGGATGTCGACGGTGGGCACACCAACTGGAATGGGCAATTTGTCTATTTCCTTTTTTCCACCCAGACAAGATGACGCACACCTTGCGGATTGAGCTAGCGCTGGCTGCCACGAAATGCCTCATAATAAGAGTAAGAACAATAGTATAACCAACTGTTGGATCTAACTTAGTGTCTTGTCATTTATAGCAGATCTAATAACCAATATTACAGTAGTTAGTTAATATACATTTACTATTTTATCAACTAGGAGACAAAAAATGGAAATTATTCATAATTATAATATCCTACATATGTAGCATGAAGATATATTTAATACTTATCTAATTAGATTGATTTGATTTGTTCTAAAATTTGGTCAATCTTTACATCGCTTGACTTTGACAAAATTTATACGCCTTATTTTACGGGATGAAAGGAGTATCTAACAGCGTGTGTGCATGCGTGCAAGCGGGTGTGTCTTGTAGCCAATCAGCGGAGAAGCACATGGTTTTTGCTTCGTATAAATTTGCCTGCATATGGAAAATCAAACCAAAATGAATAATTAGCTTGCATATTTAAGGGTAAGTGATACTATTTTACCAAGTAAAAGGCAACCATTTTTATAAGAGTGTGGACCAAACAAAAAATGAATTTTTTATGCCAGTTGAGTTGAATGATGTTGTTTGAATATTTTTTTGTTCAACATGGGCATGTTGAAAGAAAAACTTGGCTATGAGTTGCCATTAAGGAGCAATATAAAACTAGGCGATAACCCCTTACAGATATATTGTATATTCCAGGATTTTTTGATTGGTACAATGATTGTTATCTCTTCTATCTATTCACACCTAAAATTGATAATTATGCATTTGAGAAACGTCTTTTTTTTTGAAATTTTCTACCTCTATTACTCAATCACAAAAAAGTTGTTACAGCGCTCCTTACAATCCTTTTGAACCGGTTCCAACACGCAGGGAGGAACCGCATTCAACAACATACCATCACTCCAACTAAAGCGACCAAAACTAGCTAAACCATGAGCTACAATGTTACAATCTCGATCCACATTCTGGATTTTGAAATCTGGAAGAAATTTAATAAGTTCCCTAGATTCATCCGAAATGAAAGAAATGAGCGATCTGCTTTCCTGCATCTTCAACATCTCCATAACCACTGTAGCGTTGTCACTTTCGACAATGGTAGGATTAGAGCTTACTAGTATAGTTGCTTTAATGCCTTCCCTCAGAGCAATTGCTTCAGCAATTTCAGCAGAGTCACAAGATGGAATTATGCCCCAGGCCGACATCACCACCACCCCTTCATGGTTCCTAAGCACCGCCCCCCAGGACCCATTGTTCCTGTCATGTAAAAAACTGGCGTCCACATTCAGTTTTTGCCAACCAACATCTGGTTTCTTCCAGTACCCCGGAGGTTTCTTTGGCTTCTTTGGCATACCATCATTTAACGGATACAGAGCTTTCTTCCCTTTATAATCATGCTCTAGGTCAGGGTCTTTTATCTGCAAGAAAGAAGACAAGAAGTATGCTTGAATAAAGTTAGCTGATTGATGTATAGTACATTTTCCATCGCCAAAAATCGAGTTTTTCCTTGTCTTGATATTAAAAAAAAACTACAGTAGACTTCAAAATATACATATATTCACACCTCATCCAAGTGGTAGAAATTAATCTATGGTACATGCAAATTTTTGGTCCGATAATTTTTTAACAAACTAATTTTAAGTTGTTTCTATAAAGGAGTGTATCTTGATACATAGTTGTTTATATGTGGTTAATTTTGCAAACTCTAATAGAAACAGTAGCGGTTAAGTTCATACGTGAGAGAGAATGTGATGTAATTGAAAGTGAAAAAGATTAGTATAAATAAATAAATTGCAGATTTAACCCGTGGGGCTTGTCCTTTTCTTTCTCTCTTTTGATCAAACCGCGAGGGCCAATGTAAACGTGTGATTAATTTGTTTGTTGAGCTTATTGTGTACACTTGTTACCTAGTGACTCAGTATTAGCCTGATGGTGCTAGATTAGTCGACAAAATATAAATGTGTTTGTCACCTTAAATGAAAACTCACTCGCAAAACAAAAAAGTGACAAGAACCTTGAATGGATCCATTTTGCCGATGACGCTACATTTGGACAAAATCAAACTCGGCCAATTTTTCCTTGGGCTCAATCAAACGGTGCTAAAAGTTTCACTCTATTACTTCATGGATTTGATCATCACGTTCATAGAATCATGTGCATGATCAGTACAACAACATGTAAATGGTAAAATAAACCACCTCGCAACAGCAGCCCATTCCCCTCCCCTCCTTTCTCTACAGTGAAAAGGCGAAAGGGAGGCGACCTTCGTCCCCTCGTTCTCCGCCGCCGGAATCGGTGGTTCCCCTTCCCTTCGCTCGTCGCTCCGGCGGCGGGAGGGTGGGGGAACCGCGGATCTCCTGGTCTGGCGTGTGAATAGTAGGTGTAGGTGCTCTGCCGGCGGCGCTGTGGGGGTGGAGGCGGCGTCGGTGAGAATAAGGGTGCTCGAGCGTCTTCCCCTCTACGCCGGCGTTCCTTGGAGCTATGGCGTGGCGCTCCTGCCTTTTGCTCCTCCTAGATCCTCGGATCTGTGGAGGTCTAGCTTCCCCCGAGCGGACGGCGTGGCGACGCCGGCGTTCGTTTTTCGTGGGATCTGGTCCCCTCCTCTCCGTTGTCGTCGGGCCTTCGTCTCCATCTGCGGAGGCTCTGGGAGGGTGGGGTGGTTCTTCCGGGTGAGTTCCTCTGGTTCTTTCTCTGGCTGGCCGAGGTGGCAAAGGGAGAAGGAGGTGGTGGTGCTCGATCCGGTTTTGGTTGGCTTGGTGGTGGTGCGGGTTCTCTGCGGCGTCTCTGCTCCGGCCGGTCGTGGCGGCGAGGGGGGTGGGCGTCTGGAGAGCGGGTGTGCTGGGCGGCTGGCCTGGCCGTTGCGGAGTTGGCGGGAAGCGTGGTGGTCTGCGGAAGCGGGTGCGTTGGTTGTGCTCGTTCAGCGCTCTGGGTGTCCGTCGCGGCGCGGCGGCCGGTTCTGCAGCTTTCTACTTTGGTGGTCGTGCTTGCTTCCCTGGGTTTGGCGGTACGGCAACTCCGGCGGTGGCTAGGTGTTTGGGGTGAGGGGTGGATCCGTCTGTGCTTCTTCCTGGTGTTTCGGGTGTTTTGTGCAAGTTTTCTGGGCCTGGTTGTAATTTCTCGTTTCCTCTGGACCTGGTTGTAATTTGTACTGAGCTCCTAATTTATGTGTCGGATCCTGTTCAAAAAAAACATGTAAATGGTTAACTATCAATGTTTATGTCGTAAGCTGAATGCCTCCGACTAAAATAACTAAATAAATAGGGGAAATAGGATCTCTGGCCCTTCAAAGGTTGAACTCCTCCTGTCACCGCCATTAAAGTGCGTAACAAACCATTGTTAGACGAGCTAATGGAATTCACCTACTCGGTGCAATTTTTTTGCAACGTAGCTTTTTTTAATTTGCATGCACAACAACTCAAGCCCACGCGGACTTCGACGATTTCCAACGAAAGCCCAATAGATCACCTCCTGGGTCACGTGGGCCGACAGCCCGACACTAATCTAAGCAAACCTCCTGCCAAAACTCAACGAACGCAGTCCAAACCGAAACCCAGAACCCTACCGCCCCCACGTCGCCGGCAACCGCGACAGACCAACCACCGCCGCCGCCACCGCCATGGCTCTCCTCCTCAAGCCCAAGCACCACCTCTGCCCCACCTCCCGCGTCCTCCTCCGCCGCCTATGCGCCAGCGAGCCATCCACAGAGCCAGCGCCCGCCCCTCCTCCACCACCGACCCCCGATTCTCCTCCGCTCCTCACACCCGCGGAAACCAAGCTCCTGGAATCACTCCACGCGGCGATCCTCGACCACCGCCGCGCTCACCCGTCAACCACGCTCCCGGCCGCCCTGCCCTTCGAGCCCCTCCCCACCTTCTCCCCAACCCTCGCCAGCCTCATCCCTTCCCCGCCATCACCACACCTCCCGCTGCAACTCCTTGGCCGCCTCCTTGCGCTCAAGCGCGGCGTCCCGTTCCCCGAGGCCCTCACCTTCTTCCACCACGTCCTCCCGTCGCTCCCCGCCGACTCCCTCCCCGCGTTCTACGCCGCTATGATCGACCTGCTCGCGAAGCACCACCATTTCCCGCTCGCCCGCCACCTGCTCGACGAAATGCGCGAGCGCTCCGTGCCCGTCTCGTCGCAGCTCATCCTCGCCCTGATCCGCCGGTACGTCCGGGCGGACATGTCCTCCGACGCCTCCGAGCTGTTCCGCCGCATGGAGGAGTACGGCGCCGGGGTCCCCGACCCTGCCGTGCTCGCTTCTCTCCTTGGCGCGCTGTCCAAGAAGCGCCTTGCCAGTGAGGCCCAGGCGCTGTTCGACAGCTACAAGTCGGTCTTCCCGCCGGACGTCGTGCTCTGCACGACCCTCGTGCACGCCTGGTGTCGTGCCGGGTGTCTCGACAAGGCGGAGCGGGTGTTCGCCGAGATGCAGCAGGCGGGGATCATGCCGAACGTGTACACCTACACAGCGGTGATTGATGCCATGTACCGTGCGGGGCAGGTGCCGCGCGCGCAGGAGCTCCTCTGCCAGATGATCGACAACGGGTGTCCGCCCAACACGGCGACCTTCAACGCCATCATGCGGGCTCATGTCAAGGCCGGGCGTTCAGAGCAGGTACTTCAGGTACACAACCAGATGAGGCAGCTCGGGTGCGATCCGGACATTATCACATACAACTTCTTGATGGAGACGCATTGCGGGAAGGGGCAGAGCAACCTTGACGCGGCGATGAAAGTGCTCGCCAAGATGATTGCCAAGGGGATTATTCCCGACTGCCACACGTTCAATCCCATGCTGAAGCTGGTGCTCTGTCTGGGCAACGTGGACGCCGCACGGAAGCTGTACGAGCGGATGCAGGAGCTGCAGTGCAAGCCGAACGTGGTGACTTACAACCTCCTGATGAAGCTGTTCAACAAGGAGAAGTCGATGGACATGGTGCTGATGATAAAGAGGGACATGGACGTGCAACGCGTGGAGCCAAATGCCAACACCTATGGAGCCCTGATCGAGATGTTCTGCGGGAGGGGAAACTGGAGGCGCGCTCATTCAACATTAAGGGAGATGGTCGAGGAGAAATCCTTGAAGCCTTCGAAACCGGTGTATGAGATGGTGCTGAGCCTGCTGAGGAAGGCCGGGCAGCTCAGGAAGCACGAGGAGCTCGTGGAATCGGTGGCCAACCGGGGCTTCATCAAGCGCCCGTCGGAGGATGCCCTGTGGAAGGCAGTGGCTGCTGCCTGAACTCTGTTTTGCTAGATTGTCATCGATGTGGAATCTGATGATAACACAAGCGTTTTTCTTTTGTGGTCTGTTGTTTGTATCCTATATATCTCGTAAGAGTAACAATGCTTCCCTTGGTAATATTGATAAAGTTTTGTGGGTGGAATTCCCTCATAGCAAATTTTGAAAAAAATCCAGCGCTTCAATACCTGATTTGTCTGGTTCTTCTTTCATCAGTTGTGTTTGGGAGAGTTGTACAGCTTGTACTACACTAATCTGATGAAGCAACCAGTACCTTGTAAGTACCATGCAGTCTGTCTGACCTTTGAGTTGGTAGCATTTTATGACTCTGTCTCTGGGTTGGGTTGTTAGTGTTTGATGATTCACGGGCTCACGGCTTGCCATTCATCATGTAAAACTGACGTGCTGAGACGTACCACCATCCAGACACAAGGCAAAGAGAACGGTCCTTGGCTCGTTTAATTCGATCTGCTTTCGACATCAGTGCCTGATTTCATTGCCATTGTGTGATTATGTTGTCCTGAGTACGTAGCGATTCACTTGCGGTGTATCCGTGAGTCTGCCTGCAGAGCCAGTTGAGTTGCCCTTGGAATAACACCGAATTGAACCCTGTCTCTGAATCAGCACCTTTGTTGGGTATGGAAAGCTAACATGTTTGGTGTCCGTTTCCTTGGTAGTATCTGGGCACACTTGCATCTGGATTCTGGACGACATGTCGGGTGCATAGAATCCAACACTTGTTCTACAACTCATGTCAGTCACGAGACGATCGTAGGCACTCAGACATCACATGTACACTGATTCGTTCCTGCGGGGCTGACGACATTTCCGCCTCACAGAATCTATCTATCTATCATATCTATCTATCTATCTATCTATCTATCGAACGTCTTAATGTCAGGATCACGAGCAGATCATAGCCATGATGTAAACTGATTATCGTCCGAGTTGTTAGTCATTGTTCGAATTTATTACTGAGCCAAACGGAAAGCATGAACCACTTGTGCTGCTCTCGTTCGATCACCCACGAACAACAAGTCAAAGAACCAGAGCGGCAAAATTACGATCCGTACACAGGACAAGGACTCACAGGTCTACGACGATCTCCCTTTATGTTCCTCATTCATTACGTATACATCAATCTAGCGGAGCACGATGAGAAGTACTCCTACGTTTTTTACCGCATTGCTGTCAGTACCAAATACTACATGCAAATTGCATCGGTGGCTCGATCGGCTCAGACAGACAGAGTCGATGCGTCCGTGGGTTGGCTTGCCTGCCTAGTCTAGCAATAGCAAGCAAGGTTCGTTGGCGAGCGGCGAGTTTTGGTCGGACGCGCGCGCCGTGGATGCCGGACACGCCGGGAGAAAATTGTGAGCAGGATCGTGGATTTTATAGTTGTACCAACGTTCATAACTCTGTCTGTCGTATACTATATCGCCAATCCATCGGCGACATGTGAACCTTTCCGCTCCAGTCCATGCATGATCTATCGAGCCATGGCGGTGTGAGGAAGATCTAGGTCGGTCGCCCCTTCCCTTCTTGGCCTCGGATCCCGCTGAGGCATTGGTTCAGCTGTCTCCACTATGTACACTCTCGAAAAAGGAAAAACAGTTTTCATCTTCCCTTCTTGGCTAGCCGTTTTTCTTTTCTTTTCTGAACAAAAAAACAACGTTAATCATCGGCCTAGGCAGTCCTAATAAACTACTCCCTCCGTTCATAAATATAAGATGTTTTAGCTTTTGTCCACATTCACATGTGTCAACATGTATGTAGACATGTTTTAGTGTGTATGTACACTTATTTGGGTGTGCATCTAGTCAACGTGTGAGCTAACTAAAACATCTTATATTAAAAAACAGAGTGAGTAGTAATGATGCCATTGGGTACATAGAAGTAGGCCTGGGCGTTCGGTTCCCCCGAACCGATCGGGTCGGTCCTTCGGTCATTAATTTATTTCGGTTTTGAGAAAACATAAACCGATCGGTCAATCTAAATATTACTAACCGAGGCTTCGGTGCTCGGATAAATCGGTTCGGTCCACCGAGCTGACCGAACAGACCATGGTCATCCTCGTCCTACTGCCCTGCTTCCACTGTTTGCAGCTCACCATCGCCACTACTAGCCGTCGCTGCTACTGCCGCTTGTTCACGTCCATAGATTAAAAACGAGCCTGGGAAGCAGTCCCAATGCCAGCAGTGTGTCCCAATTTCCCCTGAGCCTCGTAATCATGTAAATCAAAAACGAGATGGCAACCAACAAGGATTCGCTCACACAAGGACATATCGAAGGAGATGGCAGTAGGACAATAGTGCTAGAATCGATCAAAGCACAGGTCAAACAACGTTGAACAAATCAAATACTCCTACGTACGTTTCAGCCTGCAAGCTAGAAGTAGCAGCAGCCTTCCTTGCGCTCCGTGCGGAAGGTCTTCCGATCTATTATTCGGGCGGACGAGGATGGTGTAGCCGCGCGCGGCGTCGCCTGCTGCTAGGGGATGAAGCGAGACCATCGACGGACAGATGGATCGGCGCTCCAGCGAATCACGGGTCACGCTACGAACTGGATAGGCAAGAGATCAGGAGGATTGGGAAGGTAGAAGATCAGGCGACGCGAGACTTGCGCTGGAAGGGAAAAGATCCCTCGTCGCCGTGATTGCTGGGAGGGGATTTACTTCGCCGTGTTCAGGAGGATTGGGAAGGTAGCAGATGCTGGACAGGGGGATACAGGGAGGGCCACGGGTGTTCGGTCAGTTCGGTGGACCGACGGACGGTACCGAAATCACCGAAGTAAATTCGGTTTTCCATATCTGCTAACCGAGATCAGCACCGAAGAATTCGGTTTCGGCGACTCCGGTTTCGGTGCAGGTTTAATCGGTTCGGTAAATCGGTTTTCGGGTTATATGCCCAACCCTACATAGAAGTAGCACGACAAAACGTAATCAGGGTGACGTTGACAATGGCGTTTCTGTTCTTTCGATAAAAAGAATATATTAATATAAAAAACATATCAATTAGACGGAGCCCCTACAACAACATAATAATTAGAGCAACTCTAGACATCAACAATGCATTCGGTCGAAGAAAAAAGAGAGCCCATCGAATTAATAAGAACCTTGCAATAGCAATATCACCACTCCGGATGGCACCTGCTGGATTCGGGTGCGGGTTTGACACCCCCATACCTGCACCCGCCCCTTCGCCCCCGCCACCCGCTGGCGGGTACAGGGTTCAACCATACCCGCCACCCGCCGGGTTTGTGGGACCCGACGGGTATCCGCCAAGTTCTTGCTGAAGCCTAGATAGATGAGAGGGACGTAGCGACGCGGAGAGAGAGGGGCGACGGGCGGTGGCCAGCGGCGCGGAGGGAGAGGGCGGAGCGGCGGCGCGGATGGAGAGGGGCGGAGCAGCGGCGGCCGGTGACGCGGAGGGAGAGGGGCAGTGGCAGCGTCCGATGGGATCGAGGCGAGCTCTACGGGAGAGAGAGAAGCGTGTGCGTGGTGGCCGCGTGGGTGCGTGCGTGGATGGGTGCGTCCTGTGTGTGCGCTGGCGTGGATGCGTGCGTGGTGGCGTGGATGCGTGCATGTGTGTGTTGTGTGTGTCCTGAGGCAATCACATGTGGGGTTCACATGTTTTGTCGGGTCTGCGGGTTGGCGGGTGCAGGTTTGGCACCTCGTACCCGCCTCCGCTAGACTCGGCGGGTTTAGATTTTCCCCACTAAGCAGACCCGTGGATTTTTTCAGACCAAACCCTCCCCGTTTAACGCGGGTACCCGTCGGGTTAGCGGGTATCGGGTACCCAATGCCATCCGGAATCACTACTGGTAGTGATGACACCTCGACTCCGATTTTTCCCCTCCAAAACGGGCGGCGTCCTCCTGCTGCGGCGGTAGGGTGAACAGGGCGGCGGTTCATATGGCTTCTAGGGGTATACATAGGAATCTAATCTGCAAGAGTAACTTAAGTACGAGCATCAATATCTAATCAATCTTGATTCTCAGAATAAATTGCATGAGTATAGGAAGGTTTAATTCTCAATTATAAATTGGAATCTAAGTTTGTGTGTCAACTCATCCCCAATCAATATATGGAAAACAGTGACCGAAGATCAAGGTGGCCTCTTCTTGAATTCTCGGCCTCAGATCCCGTTGCTTGATTCACCGGACTGAGATCCGGTGCCCCGCTCAAGGCAGGGCACGGTGTGCCCTGAGGCCCACGATCCACCATCCGCTCCCCATCCGACGGTCAGATCAGGTCCAAATTTAGA
Source organism: Poa pratensis (assembly GCA_947311845.1). Classification (NCBI taxonomy): domain Eukaryota; kingdom Viridiplantae; phylum Streptophyta; class Magnoliopsida; order Poales; family Poaceae; genus Poa; species Poa pratensis. Next base: position 43,653,082 of record CAMZMU010000077.1, on the reverse strand, counting down.
TCTCAAAATTAAAACTTCTCAGAAAAAATCGAAAAAATTCCCACGAGTTCTATATGTCACGTTGTGTATTGTGGTAAATTGTAGATTTTTTTGGATCACCGGTTTATGATTTAATAGCTTTTTAAGTTGAAAACACAGAAAATTTAGTTAATGGTAAACCATTTATCCAAAGAAATCCTAAAAATTTGTGAACACACAACGGAACATATAGAACTCGTGGGAATTTTTTCGATTTTTTCTGAGAAGTTTTAATTTTGAGATCTAAATTTAGACCTGCTCTAACCGTCGGATGGGGAGCGGATGGTGGATCGTGGGCCTCAGGGCACACCGTGCCCTGCCTTGAGCGGGGCACCGGATCTCAGTCCTGATTCACCTGTCTCTCCTTAACAGTGATGTGTTCTTTTCCGCCAGCAAAACCTTCTAATCGGACGGTTGGTAGGAGCGATCATCTTTTCATCCTTGCGTGCATGTTCTCCACCATCGGAGTAGGAGGAGCAGCTAGCTAGCTTGGCCCAGCCACCATTGGCGCGCCCTGCCACGACAAACAACCAAATCAGGCTCCACGAGACCACAACAGTGGCACTCTCTGTTGTTTGTCTGCCAGTAATGTCAACTCATAATCCGTGATACTGAGCCGGCTCGCTCTGCATTCGACCGGCTCGCTCTGCAACATTGGATTTACGCGTGCATGCTCTGTCTCGGTCGACTCACTGCCTCGCCTGTGAACCAATAGGACCACGGCCTCGCTCACATGGTGCAGCTAATTCGAGCACGAGAGCTGGACGACGACGACGGGTCCAGAATCCAGACGCGCATCGGTCTTGTCCCCTGCCTATAAGAGACCGCCTTGACCCGATTCTAGTAGCAGAGCAAAGGTGACGGGACGAGGCAGAAGCTGCTAGTGGCGTCGCCTCCAAAGCTCGGCGCGTCGCTTGCGACCGCGCAGGGAAACCATCGCCGCCGTTTGGACTCTTTGCTCCTCGTTAAGGCCGGCCTCCTCGATTGTTCCCCGTCCCTCTCGTGACCTCGACCACCGCCACGTCCGTACGTCCGTGAGCCAAGGAAGCAGCTGTGCCCTGTGACCGAGGGTGCCGTACGTGTCGATCAATGGGCGCGGAGGCGGAGCCGGCGCCGCCACCGTCGGGGAAGCGGAGGTCGACCACGCTGCTGCACCTGCTCAACCTCGAGAAGCCCGACGGCGTGTTCGTCTTCACGGCCGCCGCGGTCAAGCTCCCGCCGCCGTCGCCGGAGCCCGAGGCCGAGAGCCTCATCGACAAGATCGACTCTTGCTGCCACGTCTTCACCTTCGCCCCCGCAGAGCATCGCGCCGACGAGCGGGAGATCAAGCGGGGCCGGCTCGCGGAGATCCTGGCCGCCGTGCGGTCCAGCGGCAAGGCGCAGAACCAGCCGCCGGGGCTGGACCACCGCGTCATGGCGGCGCTGGTGCGGATGTTCGCGGCCAACCTGTTCCGCGCGATGCCGCCGCCGTCCTCCGCGTGCACGCTCGCCGAGGACGCCGCGGACCAGGAGAGCCTCTCCTCCGCGGCGACGTCGCTGCTCCCGTCGTGGCCGCACCTCGGCGCGGTCTACGACGTGCTCCTCGCGGCCGTCGCCGCTGCCGACGCAAAGTCGCTCCGCGCGCACGTCGACCGCCGCTTCCTGACGGCCCTCCTCGCGCTCTTCGCCTCCGAGGACCCACGTGAGCGGGACCGCCTCAAGGCCGCCTACCACGCGCTCTACTCCAAGCTCACCCCCGAGCGCGCCTTCATGCGCCGCTCCATGGCCAACGCCCTCCTCCGCTTCACCCACGAATCATCGTCCTCCTCCTCCTCCGGCTCCGGCGGTGTGGGCGAGGTTCTGGAGATCTGCGGGAGCATCATCAACGGCTTCGCGGTGCCGCTCAAGGAGGAGCACCGCGGGTTCCTGCTGCGCGTGCTGCTGCCGCTGCACCGGACAAGGTGGCTCCACGCCTACCACCGCCAGCTCGTCTACTGCGTGCTGCAGTTCCTGCACAAGGACCGCGGCCTCGCCGGCGCCGTCGTCCACGGGGTACTGCGGCGCTGGCCGTCACCAACTGCCAGAAGGAGGTGCTGCTCATCGACGAGCTGGAGGAGATCGTGGAGGCGCTCCAGCAGCGCCAGTTCGACGCCCTCGCCCTACCCATCTGCAACCGGATCGCCCGCTGCGCCACCAGCTGCAGCTCACAGGTTCGCTTCTGTTGTGCTCTGCTCCTCTGTCTCGCCAACAAATTTTGTATGACACTCAATCAAAAACTTCTCATATTAACATTCAGAGTTATGGTGCATTTGTGTTAGTTGTACTGTTTCAGTTAAAGGCTTTGCATAAGATTGGTCACTCTTAAGATAGGTGATTACAGAATATACCGTTAAAAAACTTTCAGTTAGCTTTTTAGGAGATTATTCATTCATGCATCCCCATACGGTTAGTTGGGCACATGTGGGGAAGAAAGTTTGGAGCCGGTGAACAGTAGTTGATCGAAAGTTACACGATGACAAAGCGGCTTTATAAAGTGATGTCACTTTGGTCCATTTGTCGACTTGATTGCAAGTACATGGTGCCCTTGATTCATGCAATTCGGCACCACCATCCCATCCCACACGCTCTTTCAATTCCAAAGCAAAGCATAGCAATCGACTTGGAAATGAGGCCACCGTGGCCGTCACGTGCCATTGCCAAGTGCACCCACACCTCCACTGAATCCCGTGGAGGAAAAATGTGGCCTTGCACTCACACGGAGGAACCTACATTACTACATATCCATCTCGTCCATATGAATTATCAAATCTCGTGTAAAAGAAAAATTATGAATTGTTAGAATGTTAGTACTACTACCAACTAATTCGTCAAAGTTGCAGCAAAAGCAGCTTTGCCAAGCGATGATTACATTCCACTCGCACAATGCTTGTCGTCTAATCCAGCTTTGGATAATTCCCCTATACTATATATCCCTAGCACTATGCAATAATCATAATGCTTGTACTGTTAATACTGATGAGTTGTTTCATTTCTTTACTGGAAAGTATGCTGTCGTCGTGCGTGACATTTTTCAGCAATGGTTTTCTTCTTCAGGTGGCGGAGAGGGCGCTGTACGTGTGGAACAACGAGCGGTTCCTGGAGATGGCGTCCTCCGGCGAGGGCACCATGGAGCGGATCCTGCCGGCGTTCGTGGCGAGCATCGAGGCCAACCTGGAGCAGCACTGGAGCAAGTGTGTGCAGCAGGTGGCCGCCAGCGTCAAGGTCTTGCTCCAGCAGGTGGCGCCGGACCTCTACGACCGCTGCGCCGCCGACCTCGCCGCAAAGCGCGCCGAGGCTGACGCCGAGGCCACAGTGCGGGAGGCGCGGTGGCGCAGGCTGGAGGCGTCCGCCGCCGCCAACTCCGGCAATGCTGACAGCGAGCTGAGTAGCTAGCGTGCAGTGTGTGTGGTGTTTGTGTACATTGCATGCCAGTCGGATGCCGGCGTGGGCGCGCCCACTGACGCTGCAACTAATGGCGCGGCGTCGTGGGACGTGGCGAGTGCCATTTTGGTCCCAGCCACGAGCAAGTGTAGTTGTGTTGCGTGATGTTTTTTCGTGGCACTGATATCGGACTGAGATAACTGGATTCGTTGATACACCATACATTTTTCCTTCAGTTTGCTCAAATACAAAAGATACCACAAAAATGTAATCAACAGCATAATTCAAGTTCAACATATGCAATCATCGTGCACATAGATTTAAGGTTTCAAAACTGAACTCCCCAGCATGCTTTACACTGCCCAAACAGGTCCAGCAGATTTTCTGTCCATTCCAGCGTCGTATACTTGTATACCAGCACCACATCCACAAGAGCAAACTATAACTGGGAAAGGAAAAGCTAAGAGTCTGCAAATGAAATACCACAACAGCGAGGGTATCTGACAAGAAAAAAATGAAGTTCACAGGAAGAACCGTTACTCAGGCAGCAAATGTATATTGCGTATCATACAAGCTCGCACTTGGAAAATCATCTCTCGCATGGAACGAGTACACGCCAAAAGAGAATAATAGTCCAGGATTCACCAGGTTCATCACTGGATCGACATTCTGACCAGACCACTACGAACATATTGCCGCCACGATTCAGAGGATACCATTATATATTTATTGCGCTATGCTACTTCTCGAAAGAAAGGGAGTACGAGCCCGTGTTTGGATCTTTGACAGCTTTGAAATTGTCCACGCTCATTCCAAAGCGCCCCAGCACTGAGTTGCCCAAATCTTTCAGCTTTGCTGCAATAGAAAGGGTGGACATATAAAATTACAGGAAAAGATGAGCAAACAGATGAATCAAATGTAACAAGCTCAGGGTTTAAAATGGGAAGTCCTTAGACAAAACCAGGATAATTAAATATTTTTTCTTGTTCAGCAAAAGTGTTTTTAAAAGTTGGTACATTCCATGAAAATATTCTGATGCACATTTAATGACTCAAAAATGTGTCAGCAAGTATAGATAACAAAGTATTGCATGTGCTGCAAGTAACTAGTATCATTGGGACTCGAGGGTGCCACTTAATATATAAGATGACTAGAACTGTGTATTACGCTGGAATCAGAAATGCAGATAATGCTATTGTAGAGTCTACGCATTCGCGAATAATTTTACCAAGCATTTCTTCCTTCATCTTTTCCTTTTTCTCTGCTGCCAGCGGCTCAAGTCGGAACAGTGATCTCTTAGCTTGTGCATTTGAAGGATCTAGCTCAATAATCTTTTTCATGTCTGTCAAGAAGAACAAATAGACAAAACTCAGTACTGGCAGAAAAAAATGGCATCAAAACTAACAGACAGGGAGAGTGTGATGATATAAAACACACAATATGAAGCACATAATGAGGAAAGAATCTAACCAGCTATAGCCTCGTCATAGTGTTCAAGCTTTTCATGTGCTTCTGCCCTCCGAAGTAGGGCTTTCTCGTACGAAGGATTCAGCTCAAGTGCTCTGCTGCATTCCTTAATTGTTTCATCATATTTCCCCTACATTATATCAATTCAGCAGTGGGGTTTTCATGTTATAACATATGACCAAAATAAACCAAAAAACTTATTTGAAAGGAAGCGTTGCCCCAAGCATATATGACACACATTTGAAATTAGTCCTAATCCTGCAGAACATTTTTACCAGATTAACAAGGCCTAGCCTAGCAAGTTTACGCAGTACAGTTCTTAATGGTGCTTTATAGCTAGATTACAGTCATGTAATAATATGCTATTACAGAAGTACCGCTGCATGTTCACATCAATGAAAAGTGAGCAATATGCCAAGCAAACGTGGATGCCATTCTATGTCCTCCAAAGTTGTGAACCCATCAGAAAAATGTCTTACCAATTTCAAGAAACATACGGCACGATTAGAATGGCATGCAGAGCATATATCTTCAGAAGATTCCAGCTCAGAAGCAATTTGCAACGCAATTTTATATTGGGATAACGCGTCCTCATATTCTCCAGCTGCAAAATGTTTGTTCCCTTCTGCTTTTGCATCATTTGCTTGGCTTCTAGCTTTCTGCAGCAAGTGCAGAGGGAAATCATTTCAACACAATCATATAAATCTCTTCAACATGATGCTTGGGATACCCATTCAGACACAAGCGAAAAACAAACAGCACAGTAAGATCTGAAGTTCCGAACAACAGGTTCCACGAGACTGCTAAAATCTGGTAAATGCTATTCTTGTTTACTACATTCAATAATCCATCAAACAACAAATTTGGTTAGTCATTGATACACATCTTCGGATTTGTTACATATTGCTACATCAGAAAGAGTCATAGTCATAGTGCCATACTATCTTGCGAAAGTAAAAAACCGTGCAACAGTAAGCACAGAAAGTAAAATGCCAGAAACAAGTTTTGGCTAGCACCTACGGCTTCAGAAATCCTAAATCGTCAGTTCTGCATACACCACATGCAGAGTTTTTGTCTCTTAGATAACAGCTTCTACAAGGCTGCTAAAAACCAGTAAACCCAGTTGCTGTTTACTATGTTCACACAGGTAGTCTCCGACTCTCCATCCATTAATATACCGAAACAAAAAAAATTAGTTAATTGTTGCTACCTATCTTTGCATTGTTACAGATCACTAGATCAGAACAGTTCATACTATCTTGCGAAATGAAACACAGTACAAAAGTAAGCACGGAATGTAAAATGTCAGGAACAATTTCTGGCAAGCACCTAGCACCTAGCGCTTGAGCAATCCGTAAACTTCAGTTCTGCATACACCACATGCATAGCTTAGTTGTCATGTAGGCAAAAATCATGTATTGCATTCAATTAAACCTCTCTTACTTCAACTTCGAATAGCTAGAGTCCTAGACAGCCAAATTATTTGCCTGATAAGGCCCGAGGAGTAAGAACACCAAATCATGAACCTAAATCTATGGTGCAGCCACACGCATACTCAGAATTAAACACGATATAACACGCGGGTTTCAGCTAATATCTCCTAGGAGAGCAGAAAGTACACTAGTTGCTTTGCAAGGAAATCTGAAGACCCCCCAATTAGGGAACCTAAATTCATTCGCTGAGCAAGTACAACACATTGGGCCATCAATTATCATGCACTTATCGCTAATCTTCGCATCATCCAGTTTCAAAAGGTAACAGGATAAACGGAATGTTCTGGTTTGGTCCATGGCAATCAATCTACAGCAGGAACTAACCCTAAGGAATCAGTCTAGCAGCAGACACGGCAATTCACGAAGGCAACGGGTAGGGTGCTACCTCCCGCAGCTGCTCGTCGGTGAGCGCGTCCTCGAAGGCCTCCTCGTCCTCCTCCGCGCTCGTCGGGTCCGCGGCGGCCACGTACTCCGGCGGCAACGAGGGGCGCGTCGTCTCCTCGCCCTCCGGCGTCGGTCCACGGACGCCGGCGGCGAGGACGGGCGCGTCGTCTCCTCGATCTCCGGCTCCGGCTCGAGCTCGATCACCACCATCTCTCTCGTGCTCGGTGGTCGCCGCCGTCCACGCCCGAGGGTTCGCGTCCAGTCCAGTCGCCGCAGCGGTCAGCCCACGGGAGAGTGTAGAAGGTGGGTCACCGGGCGAGAGCAGAAACAACCAGAACACGCACGTAATTTCGGCCCACGACGCGACTCGGCGGTGGGAGGCCGAAGTCCGAGTTTCTCACACTCTCACCGGCAATCTCATGCAACCCTCCGAGTGATGCAAAATGGACAATTTGGTTGGTTGCGCGAGTCGTGGGCCGTGATCGCACGAAATTCAAAGCACCAGTAAATTAGCCCAAGAATGGCTGATTCAGCCGAAGGATACTGAGTCACTGAGTGTACCTCTTATTATTAATTAATAAAGCGGCCATGTTACTATAAAAAAGTAAAGTACCCAAGAGGAACGCTTCATTGGCGGTTTCTTACTTTCTATAGAGCCAGGTCGAGTTGAGCGCAGGGGAAAACGAGGGTACGCAGTGATAGAGACAACGAGAGACGAAACATCGGTGGCGCGTATCACGTCAACAAATCTCATCTTTTTTTTTAGCACGCTATGCGTACGACGAATTTCGTACGATCTGCATCCGACGGTTTCTTTCCGCCGTTGGCTGGTTGATTCCGACTGATTCCGACGGTTTGATCAATGTATCGGACTACAATTTTTGTCGTACGTGAATCAATTCCGTCTTTTTTTTTCCACCAACATCAGCGGCGGCGACTGGTAGCGGCACTAACCAAGATCTCCTTCTCGTTTGCCTCGTCTCCGGCACCGGCGGATCGTGGGCCTCGTCTCCCGTGGCAGTAACCACCATTGAAGCCAACCTATCATCTCTCTACTATTAGGTCGTTATGCATGGTGTAGAGTGGCACTCATAGATCGATTTTTATCGTTACTTATGCATGGTGTAGGAAGCACCACTCATAGCTATAATGCAGGCCTCACTCTTGTTAGTTCGCAGGAGAGCAGTTCATCACAATTATTATAAGGCTGTAGCCGGATATGGTCCACTATTTCTCCGAAACCATGATATGATAGCGAATCTCCACTATATTTACAAATGCAACGAAGTAGAGAATGTGAACATGTTTTGAATGGGTAGGTTCCCTCTTTCCCACTTTGTGAAGACTTTTAGAAAATTGGCGTTGTTATAAGTTAGCACCCTCTTCATGTTGTAGGTCATAATAAGATGTTCAGCGTGATCCAAAACACATTCAGAAGATCAATCAACACAATATCCCGACATCTCAAGCAAATCTTCTATGTTGTTGGAGAGTTTTAGAAGAGAGATGATCAAAACTTACTGAGTAACCCATTCTATCCTGGCCTAAATGCTGGAGTTTCATAATGAAGTCTACTTCTTACTGACTTTCTTAGATCTATATGCTTAACACATTGTTGACTACCGTTGATATCCATATTTTAAGTGAGCAAATCAGATTTGTTAGTTCATGGCATGACACTATTGTTTTGTTTCCCCTTGTATTCGTATAATCACATAGTTGTATTGGTGTAATTGATGATACTCATGTGACTGCTAAAGTGTCGGGGTCAGAGCCTGCCGCATGCAGGTGTGTACACCTGACACAATGTGATCCGTGTTGTTGATTTTGATCTCATGTTCACATATTTGTTAGCTGGTTGGAAAGGATCAACACATCTATGATGCAAGCATTATGAGTTGATCTGATGGGATCGATATTTGGAATGTATAGGTGTTTTATGTAAGGCATGTGTGCTGATTTTGATGTTCTTAAATAAAAAATGGTCCTTATATATGCTCGCATATTGGAGCAAGATAGCCTTGTGCCGTCTCCTATGTATCGCGCCACTACCGGACCAGCCATGCCGTGCCTCGTCACTTCTCCACACACACGTACAACCCCCGAGAGGCTGAGACCATTTTGCCGCTTGAATAGTACTCGTCCACCCGTACATCAGGAGGGAGCGGCTCGCCGGGACGCCCCTCACCGACATTAATTGACGCGAAGCTGCCGGGGCGACGACGACGTTTTGCTGCCGCCCGCGATCGAGTTACCACTTCTGATGGTTTCTCAAGCTCGAACTGTTGGCCGGAGCATGACCGCACGCACGCGATCGCGTATGCCAATCGGCAGATCGATCCAGTGCCCACAAATGCCGCCCATGCATTTCTCCCAGTCTGCCCGCCGTGTCTCGATCGGTCACCGGCCTCAATGTCCGTGCCCACCATGACAAGACATCGACCGGCGAAGAATGCAAACCCCAGCGACGGCGAGAGGTCATGACGGCGGGTGGGTGGGCTCTGTCTTTCTGCCTGCTGCCCATGCCCCCCAGTCCCGGCTCGATTGCCTCTTCCATCCGTGCCTGCTGCCCATGCTCTCGACGTCGACGGGGAGCGCCCCGGGCGAAGACTTTTTGCTGCCGCGAGTTACTCCTGCATGCCCATCGCCCAAACGCAAGCACGAACATCGTACGGTTCAATGCCACAATCGAACAGTAGAGCTCACCTGTGCGTGTTAATGTGCATTATCAGCTTGTACGTAACTGGACTACTGGAGCTCTATCGCCTGTTTCTGGCAATGTATTATATATATATGTTCTAGCTAACTCTCATATGACATTGTCCATCGGATTGATCGGCGCTTTTGTCGACGCGTCCATCTCTGCAATCTCCGGCCCGGCGCCCGTACTGCACGCGCGTGCCAGAGCAAGATGCTCTCGGCTGCCACCAGAGCCGCCGGCGGAGTGGCGCGCTCCCTCGTCGCCGCGGTCGTCGGTGCAGGTGCGCGCGCGCGGCCACACATTTTCACTGGGCACAAGCACACCGTGCTTACTACCCATAATCTTACGGGGATTCGTAATATATATGTATTGCGTACTTGCGTGCAGCCGGTACGGTGATCGGCGCCGCGGTCGGCTTCCTGACGGGCTTCGTCATGGAGGACGGCCTGCTGCAGGGCGCGCTCGTTGGGGCGGTCACCGGCGCTCTCGTCTCCGTGGAGCTCGCCGACTCCCTCCTGAGGATATGGACAAGCGACGAATGCCCCATGGACGCGCGCATCAAGCGCACGGTACGTACATTTCCCAAGCTGACCACAATATCGCATTGATCCTGTTACCGAGCGCGGGTTCGCCATGGACTAACTAACCGAGTTCTGCTTGCAGCGGCTGGTGCTCCGGAGCTTCGCGGCCGGCCGCCTCCTGCGCGGCTGCGTGTTCCCGGTCATTAGCGGCGCGCTGGACTCGCAGATGGAGGCGCTGCGGTACCAGCCGCACAACTACACTGGCGCCCGAGACGACCCCTTCGAGCCGAGCTCCGCGCGGAGGGCCGCCGTCGAGAGCCTCCCGGCGACGACGCTCACCAAGGAGACCGCGGCCGCGGGGCAGCAGACCACCTGCCCCATCTGCCTTCAGGTCAGTTGTCAGCATCCACACACTCGCCCTCTACCTGCAGCTATCTTCGTCATCGGTCAACGTAGTACAGTGCAATTCAATTAACTGACGAGATCATGCTGTTATCATGTCCTGATCAGGAGTTCCAAGCCGGCGAGAGCGCGAGGAGGCTGCCGGCCTGCGGCCACGTGTTCCACCTGGCGTGCATCGACAGCTGGCTCCTGTGGAAGCCCCAGTGCCCGTTGTGCCGGCACGCCGTGTGCTAGAATGCTAGCTAGCTACCGGCTGGCGTCGCCGCCGGCGAGGACCATCTCGCTGATATCGGCAAGTCAAGAACTGTACATCGGTCTCACGAACGCAGAGGAGCCAGCAGTTCTCTCTCGTGATGAGAATTCTCTTTTTTTGCGGAGAAATGTTTTTCCCTTTCTTTTTTGGTACAGAAAGAATGAAAGACGCAGATGCTGAGGTCTACCGCTCGTTCTTCGTGATTGTTACTTGTGTTGTGTACGTATGTCTCAGTCTTGAAACATGGCAGAGAAATTACAGCTAACGCTCTGTCTCTGAGATGGTGAGAGCCCAACGAGATCAGGTTGATTAGGAACCGAATTCGTTGGTGCTATGGCTTTAACTGTACTAGATGACCGGTTGCGCCACTGGCGCAGGTGCCGAAAGCAAAACTATAATGTAGACTTAAGTTTCATATTATTTTTTTTTGGATATTGTTTTCTGTGTTTGAAATTATTGTGACCATCATGCTGCTACCATCGATAATTTATGAACAAATATGAGTAATAAAAAAGATGGTTTATTGGTGAAAATTAATCATCTTATCAATGTTAGTTGAGCTCAGTTTTATACGGATAGTAATTTGAAAATGGCGATGTTGTATGTATGAAACATCAATCAAGTGGATTTAAATTGGTAATGTACACAAACTTAAATTACTTGATAATAGATGACCTAAAATGTGTGTCTGGTGTGTACTGATATTTTGCTGAACTCCCTTTTTCTGAGTATATATATAACTGACAATTAAATTGCCTTCAAGTTTGAAATATTTTGTGCAATCTCAAGAAGTATTATTTGGAAGTACCAGATACCACAGTAGGAGGCTAACTTCAGAATAAACATTGTTCCCAATTAAAAACCTATGTAAGAACAAAAATATTGAAAATGTTAAAGAGAAGCGGAAAGGAAGAACATATAGTCTATCCATAGGTACCAGAGGTGCAAAAAAACTCATATCAAATAATTCAAGGTGCATTACTTAATTCAAGGGAAAAACTGAAAATAGTCCAGAAAGATAAATTCAGAGGCGAATGTACGCAACAGAGACATTAGAAACAAAGAAATACATGAAGAGTGAACCACTAAGGGTAATCTTCCCTTTCCGGGCCTCGTCGACTCCCCCAATTCACCCTCTCCACTGGAGGCCTTTTCCAGGCCTCGCTGCCGGATTTGGTCCCCTTTCCCAACCTCTCTGCCGGATTTGGTCACTTCTCCAAAATCACCGCCAGGAAAGGTAGGTCTGAAAACAAGCACCACCTTGGCTTGCTCTCTGCTCTCATTCTGAAACTAAAATATTGGAAATGTATATCTATATATTAGAAGAAAGAAGCAGAAGGCTGAAATATCTTTGGTATCTACTCATTTTTTTTCTATATGAAATACAAGCTATTCCAAAAGCGTATTTGTACAGCAGAACAATATTAAAGTTAAAGAGCGTAAAGTAATAATTATAATGGTACATAACCATCGATATGGAACCAGAGTGCACAAGATAAAAAATCATGCAATGAATCTTAAATCTTAATAGCTAACAAGAGATGGATGTCCAAAAAGCGATGGTGCGAAGAATAAGTCCAGCTCATGTTGCATCATTTCTATTTAGGATGATCACAGTACACTAAATATCTTTGGTAACAACTCATTTGTTTTCTATACGAAATACAAGCTATTCCAAAATCGAATTTGTACAGCAGAACCATTCTGAAGTAAAAGAGCATAAAGTAATAATTATAATGGTACATGATCATCGATAAGGAACCAGAGTGCACAAGATAAAAAATCATGCAATGAATCTTAATAGCTAACAAAAGATTGATGTCCAAAAAGCGATGGTGCGAAGAATAGGTCCAGCTGATGTTGCGTCATTTCTATTTAGGATGATCACAATACACTATTGGCTGGCAAGCTTATTGAAGCATTTTTTAGGTAGGAGTATTTAAACGCTACACAAAATCAGTGATCACATGTATAAAAACCTATTTAGATTCGCCAAATCATCAAATCACTATGAGAAGATAGAACATAGATAAGCTCAAATCACCTGACAAAAGACTCAATCACTCATTGATCCGAAAAAGCACAATCACATGGTAAAAGATTGCTCATTGTATTATCTATCAGCTAACCGAAGCCTGAAATGGTACTAAAAACAAATATATCTGACCTATATTTTCTCCAGCAGACATAGGACTTCGCTCCACATTATTCGTTTAGCACTGAAATGGCGGCTGCAAAGAGGAAACAAATTGTTAGGGGATCTCTTATAAGAATATATGCAAATTATCTAAAAACACAAACTGTATCAGAACGACAATAACTATATTTGGATACCTATATTATTATGATCAAGAATAGTTTCAGTAGAGGAATGAGTAATGACTACTCTGTGCAAATAGTTTTAACAGATCAGGGCAACCTCTCTTGACAACAACAGTTACAAAAAAAAGACAATACATATTATTGCGGAATTGCTGCAACCTCGGTGGCGGAGGAGCCTCCCTGCCTGCAGCCTGGTGAGAGGACAAAACTCAGTCAACCCACGATACCATCGCGGCACGAGCGGCGACACTGTCCGGTGGCCCAATTAAAAGACTGCCTTTGCGAAGCCACTACTTCCGTCCAAGCATCCTTAAGTCCAGCATACTCCCCCAAACAAATATCCTATTAGTGAAATATAATAACCAGTCATCCCACAACTTAAAGCTCTGCCTAATATTTTATCAAATGTAGATCTGAAAGGGAATATCAAAATCTGAACCAAGACATGATTAACCTAAGGCACTGAACTTTATGGATCATGCTTACTGGAGAAATGATAGGCAAGTGAACCTTGTGGCTTAACAGAGTTTGAGGTATGCAAGATTGAGTGCAGTTCTGAAAATATTCTAAAATGTATCATTATAAAATTGTATCGTTTTATAGAAACATCCGCACAACAAAGAACTTGAAACAAAAATATGCCATTAAGCCTTTTTCCCTATAATGAGCTTAAAATAAATAAGCATCAATATGTATGACAATTGACAACATAAGCCATTAAATCTTGTGCTTTTTAATTTTTAGCTACAGCAATGGAGTTCATTTAATAAGTCAAATGAAGATCTGAAAGGGAACATCAAAATCTGAACCAAACCTGACTCATTAGGCAAGCAACCTAGCTAACAAATATCTACTTCAGCTCTTATTTATCTCAATAAGTCGTGTCTATTACTGCACTTGCATGGATCAAGAGGCCACACAAAAAATTGTAAATTGAACACTTACCAACAAGGACAATCTCTGCAGGAATATAGAAGAATCGCTTGTTCTGTGTATAGAGAAGACAACACAATATAAGAGAAAAAAATGAGAGGACACGCTAACACGCATAGCAAGGAGGGAACCAAAGAACAACATACGAATGTTGTTAATAAAATCATAGTAATCCAAAATCAAGATGAAAATTGAGAGCACTATCTATACAGCTGATCCAATGATAGCCGGCTACCATACAATCGAATCTGTTGGGATTTGATGCTTTCAAATTAACAGTAAGAAATATTTTCCATAGCGTTAATAGCATTACATATTTGAGAGAGCAAACAGCAGTACCTAGTTAGAATCATAGTCTAAACCCATGGACAGATAAAAATGCACATGACATGTAGCTATATCGTTAAATGACGTCAAGAATGAAGCGCTGGAAATATATGGGCATGTCAAAAAAAGATGCATTGCCTATTACATATAATATGGAAAAAACAACCTTTGACGGAGAATTAACCCCGACACATTACATACTTGGTATCTACAATGGGGTAAATGAAATACACATCGTAAGACAGAGAGGGAAAAGAGAGGTAAGTAGGATAAGCATACATGCACCCGTGGTCATAACCATCATTGAGGCAGCCTGTCCCGACAGGTGTGTGTCACGCTCCCAGCTCACTATCAACCGAAGTTGCTTGAGCCGCAGGCTGCACGCTTTGTCCCGACAGGTGCGCTGCGCGCTCTGAAATAGCACCAAAAGAAACAGGTAGAGGTAGTAGTGCTGCAATTAAAAAGAAAGGAGGGGCAATCCTTTTTATTCAGTTTTGGAACGACATCACGCAAGATCATGCGACACAAAGACAAAGCAGCCAAGGCACTCAAAGCTGAAACATGTGGGTTGGATCCAAAAACAGTGATAAAATCTTACTCCATCCTTGTTGTAATATAAATCTCATATGTTACAAATTTCATCAAGTAGTTCGGTATTCGCTTAAAATTAAGTATGACAAAAGGGGAATATCATAGAAACTGAATTCACCAAGTATATAAAATAAGCAGATTATTACGAGCAAACACTATAACTTAGAGCTTCCTGGACCAAAAATGAAGCATTAACAAGTAAGGACTATCTGGGTTCCTAATAGGCATAAAATTGTTGACAGGTCGGTGCCCTCTATAAAAGAGTTGGCAGAATGGGAAGTTAGCTCGTTGCAGCAATGAAACCGTTTTCAGAATTAGAATCAGCTAACAAATACCTGAAAGATAATAAGAAAAAATCATTGTGATATGGCATTAATTGCCAGCAAAACATTTTACTGCTTCACGTGACCCGGTAAGAAACAAAAAAGGATAATACCTACAATGTTTTGTGAAACTAATTGCATAACTATCAGGCAGTTGCTGTTCCTCATGTCTGATCATTTGGGTTGTGAATTTTAAAGTACCATACATCTGACAAAATACAACAATTAGTGATGCACGTTTGTTTAATATAAAGCCCATGAACCCTATACTGATATTTTTCTTACCATTACATCGTCCACCAAAGAACAATCTACTGAC
The DNA here is from genome assembly GCA_947311845.1 of Poa pratensis. Taxonomy (NCBI): domain Eukaryota; kingdom Viridiplantae; phylum Streptophyta; class Magnoliopsida; order Poales; family Poaceae; genus Poa; species Poa pratensis. Next base: position 43,637,629 of record CAMZMU010000077.1, on the reverse strand, counting down.
CAATAATAAAGACCCCTAAAAGGTCCATTTTGTACAATTAAACCATCAGGTAACTTATCCATCCTTAGACCCAGCTTGATTCTGATTTCATTTCTAATGACTCAATTTGTCATGAATTGAGTTAACCGAAATTGCATATAACTAATCAAACTTCATAGTTTATTTTGCTAAAAATAGACTGAAATGACCTGACACACCTTTGGACGGGATGTAGATGACGAAGTTGCTGAAAAGAGAATAGTGGCGTTCATTGAACACCTACAGCTTACAACCTGCTTTTCTTTTCATTCAACACCTTGAAGCCATTCTACAAAGATGCCTTGAACGTCTTGTAGCCATTCTATAAAGATAAGAGATTATGGGGATCAAACCAAAAGAGAACAGTGGAAGAGAGTGAGAGAGGAGGCAAATCAGTAGGAGCAAAGAGAGTGAGAGAGGAGGCAAATCCTAGCATGGTGCTTCCAATTTACAGCAGCTTGACAACCGTGGAACTCCAGCTCCTCCCCCTCACCGTATTTCTTTGTCAAAGATCTGAAAAAAAGTGGAACATTGAGAGAGAGGAGAAAGATAATCATGGTCAGTCTCTGCTCTCCATCGTCCTCCTCATGCTCTGCCATCAGGCTGTTACAATCATCACCATCAGCACCTGCGCTCACCTTCGTGCCTTCAAATCTGAGCGACCCACCCCACCGGCCAAATCCTCCACCATGAAGAGAGGATAAGGGAGGGGACGGACTTGCCTGGTCCAGTCGTTGAGCAAGACACCGTCGTGGACCACGTGCTCAGCACACCTCTCCGTCGGCGACCAAACGCCAGTGTGTTTCGATCTGTGGACAGACAGAGAGAGAGAGAGAGAGAGAGAGAGAGAGAGAGAGAGATGAGTTGAGAGGAAGAGGAGGGACTTAGCAGTGGAGGAGTCCGCCGGCGCCGAATCCGCAGGCCGAGCAGGCGACGCTGCTCCTCCCTCCCTTGGTCGCCTTGTTGTCCCCGGCGGTGGAGCTTGTAGCCGCGCCGTCTGCGTCCTCCGCAAGGGCCGCGCCGCCCGCGAGCTGCAGCGCCAGGCCGCACGCCGTCCCGGGCTGCCGCCTCCTGCTCCTCCCGTGACCCCCGTCATCCTCCTCGAACGGAGGGCTCATCCCACGATGAGCTTTTCCCAACGATGGAGATGGCGCAGTGGCCACCCGCTCCCGCCCCTTCCGCACGGAGAGAAGAGGAGGCGAGGCAGAGGAGCAGTAGCCGGCGGCGTGGGGAGAGGACGATGGGGGCGGGGAGGAGCGGGATGGGAAGGGGAGACGAGGGCGCGGGGAGATAGGGGCGCGGGGCTAGGGTTGCCCTTTTGCTTGCCCTTTCGCGAGGGGTGCGGCCGTGCGTCGCTCGCGTCGCATCCGCGAAAAAAGAAAGGGCGACGCAGACGACGTGCTGCAGGTGGGCCCGCCCCGGCGCAAACCCCACATGTCATCGACCTGCCGTGTCCGCCAGCGAGTGAAAAACGGAAAAACCACGATCCAACGGCCAGGGGTGAAAGGACGGTGTAGATGGATGGCCAGGATAGTGTGGCCTTGGAACAGTACACGGCTGAGAACCCTCCATGGATGTGGTTGTCATTTATAGGTTAAATGTATCATATCTTTTGAAATGTTACGACTGGCGATTTATTGTTCCATGGCGCTGACAATAGTACAACACTAGTTTTTTTCATCAGGGAAGAGCACGAATGCTCCTGGTGTATTAAAAAACAGAAAATAGTTCCAAAAAAATTGAATTTTTTTCTGGATATAGCCAATGAGTTAAGCCAAAAACGTGCAAAAAAAGCAACTTCCAATACTTTATATTTTGGGCTACACAAAAATGACAAAAGTGTGAATCTGAATATGTATATTTTCAAATCTCTAAATTTATCAGATTTTGTCATTTTTTTGTAGCGCAAAATACAAAATATTTGAATTTGATATTTTGCACGTTTGTGACTTACATAATTTTCAACATCCGGGATTTATTTCAGATTTTTTTAAACTCGTAAATAGTTTTTTATTCTTCTAAAACACCAGAATCACTGGTGCTCGGGTGTAAAAACACTCTCCGAGGCCGACACCACTAGGGCCATGACTTATTTGCATTGTCGTAACAAGTCCATGTAAATATACATGGCCAATTTTGGCCCTCTCCTTGATTTGGTCTAGAAAATGGGAGTGACCACCCGTCAACGAGTGCATTTAACCGGCACGTGGTTACAAATATAGTTTTTCTTAGAACAAGGTTACCAATATAGTTGTAAATTCAAAATGTTCGATGTCACCATGGCCAAATCCTAGTTGCCCGTTATCGCCAGCCCACTGGCATGGGGGGTCAGACTAGTAAGGAATCTGGGTCAGACTAGTAAGGACTCTTTTCATGGACACAGTATTTTGAGTCACGGGTGAAGATGTACCCGTTGTGTAAAATATTTTTAAACTTTTTAAAATGTCAAAAATTCCAAAAAAATCAGATATATAAGGACATTTTGTGTTAGCACGAATAGTTTCGTTGAGAAAATATATTTTGTGTGACATGTATAAAAAAGACAAAAAATGTCTCGTACAAAGTCATTTTGGAGCGCCCGGATTTATCTTTTTTGTACAGGTCACAAAAAATGTCTTTGGTTCACGAAACATTTTACAAAATGTTTTGAAGTATATCTCAAATATTTATTTTGAATTTTCTGACATTTAAAAAATTATTTTTTGAACTGTGCGTGCAACTGCACCCATGACCCGATAGGGATTTCCGCTATTTTCATGTTTTTCTTTACTTATTTTTTATTTATAATATTTTCATTTTATATTTCATTTTATTTTATTTCTCTGTATTATTTTTGTTGCTAATTTTTTTAGGTCTTTCTTTATTTTATTTTCATGTTTTATTTTATTTTGTCCCTCAAGAAACATTTTTGACCTATACAAATGTCTTCTGAAAATCTTGGATATTTTTGAACCACACAAACACTTTTTTTAATTGCATGAACATTTATTGAACAACACTAATATTTCTCGAACTATAAACACATTTCTTAAAACTCACCAGCATTTTTTGTAAAACATGAACAATTTAATAAATTGTTCGAATATTTTTTAAACCTCGCAAGCATTTTTTGAACTGTACAAACCATTTTGAACTTCGCGGACGCTTTTTGACAGTTAAACAATTTTTAAAATTATAAATATGTTTATGAACGTTAAACAATTTTTGAAACCTCACGACCATTTTTAAACTATATGGATTTTTCTCAAGTTCTAAATATATTTCATTCATTTTAATATATCAGAACAAAGAAGATATACAATTCTATAAAGCAAAAAGAAACATAATAGAAAACAGGAAAAGAAAACATGTACGAACATGAAAAAATAAATGAAAATAAAAAGGAAACGAGAAAAAACAAAATTTGAAAGCCCAACCAGATCAGTGTGTTGCATCCCTAGGGGATGCAACAAAAAAAATGCGTTAATGAAGTGCATGATAAAAAAACCTTGGTAAAACCAAATATGCTTTGAATATAGTCATCATCTATGTCATTTCTTCATTGACAATCAGTAAAGCTTGGTGGCACCAAAAGTTTCCCCAAACAGTTCACAATGACGTTTGAAATGGTGCCTCGTGGATCGCTTGTGGGGAACACATAGTAAATACATGCTTTGTATTCATTCTCCTTTCTTTATTCTTGATCTACAACGAGTAAATTTGGTCGCCGAGTGAGTTCCCCCAAACACTTCACAATGACACTTGAAACAGTGCTTCCATGAAGTATTTGTAGGAAACTCATGGTAAAACCAAACATGCTTAGTATTCATCCTCTTTTTCTTATTCTTGATCGACAATGAGTAAAGTTTGGTGGCACGGGAGTTCCCCCAAACACTTCCCAATAAAGCTTGAAATTGTGCTTCGTGAAGTGCTTGTAGGAAACTCATGGTAAAAGCCAAACATGCTTTGTATTGATTCTCTACTGGGTTTTTGATTGACATTGGGAAAAGCTTTGGTGGCCCCGAGAGTTCCTCCAAAAACTTCAGAAAGGAGATCTAAATAGTACCTCATGAAGTGCTTGTAGAAAATCCATGCTAAAGCCAAACATGGTTTGCATTGATCCTCTCTTGTGGTTCTTGGTTGGCATTCGGAAGTCACCCCCCCCCCCCCCCAAACGCTTGAAATAGTGTCATTGTGAAGTGTTTGCTGCAAATATATTGTAAGTTGAAACATGTTTATCATTGATCCTCTTTCATGGTTCTTGACCAGTCTTGAGCAAAGCTTGGTGACACCAAGAGTTTCCCCAAACACTTCAGAATGTCACTTGAAATGGTGCCGCGGGAAGTACTTGTAGGAAACCCATGGTGAAACCAATTATGTTTAGCATTAATCCTCTTTTCTGGTTCTTGATTAGTCTTGAGCAAAGCTTGGTGGCACAGAGAGTTCCCCCAAACACTTAACAATGGCACTTGAAATAGCGCGGCGTAAAGTGCTTGGAGGAAACTCATGGTAAAACCAAGCATGTTTAGCATTGATCATGCTTTCTGGTTCTTGACGATTAGTCTAGAGAAAAGCTTGGTGGCACCGAGAGTTCCCCCAAACACTTCACAATGGCACTTGAAATAGTGCCGCGTGAAGTGCTTGTAGGAAACTCATGGTAAAACCAAACATGTTTAACTTTAACGTTGATCCTCTTTTCTAGTTCTTGATTAGCCTTGATCAAAGCTTAGTGTCACCGAGAGTTCCCCCAAACACTTAACATGGCACTTGATATAGTGTCGCGTGAAGTGATTGTAGGAAACCTATGGTAAAACCAAACATGATTCACCATCTGTACAACTCTTGTGGTATGTGTCCGATGTCTAGTAAATGTTTGGTTACACCGAGAGTTCCCCCAAACACTTCACATAATCCCTTAGGAAGAGATTTCACGAAGTGCTTGAAAGGAACTCCTGGTAATACCAGACGTGATTTAACATGGAAACCTCCCTCGTGCCTTTTGACCTATAATATCAACTAAATGCTTGGTTACACCAAGAGTTCCCTAAGACACTTCACATAATACCTCGGAAAGGTGCTTCGTAAAATGTTTGAGGGAACTACCGGTACTACAAATGTGGTTCACTATTAGTAATCTCTCTTATGGCATATGGACACTATCTATTAATTGTGTGGTAACACCGAGAGGTCCCCCAAACACTTCACAAAATGCCTCGGAAAATACATTTCTCGGAAGTGCTTGACGGAAACTCGTGACGATGCCAAACTGGATTAATTTTCATCGTACATATGGATTTCATATATGGACCTATCACTATAGTATTTAACACACACACACACACACTCACAAACCTTTCATATTGGTTCCCACCCAGAGTTCCCCCAAACACTTCACTATTTACAGCTCTTTATCCCTGCATTAAACACTTATAAAAGAGTGACAATGCAACAACGAGGCATAAGCTAACTAGTGAAGTGATTTGAGGAGAACTCCAGGTGATGACCAACCAAAACTACCTCGGACTCTTGTTCTCTCCTGGATTACACTTGTTTAATCTGCCCTGGTGATGAGCGCATAGCCGACAGCTATTTATAAGTCTAGAGGAAAGACTAAAGATTGTTGTCTCCTGTGAACTATGGTGTGCAAATGCACACATACATGGTGCTGGCGTCGAATAGATGAACCTGGCAATGCACCTAGCCGTGATGCAGCCTAGGTTAGACTGAACTTGGTAGCTAGAGGCTAGAGAGAAGGGAATCTCTTGAGATGTCGCCTTTTTGGGCTTTTAGATTTGCAGCTCCGAATCATAAAAAAGCTCATGGAGTAAAGGTGCGTGCTCAGCCTGCAAATTCCTTATCTCCAGAAGCTAGCTAGAGATCATAAGGTGCAGAAATTGCGAAAGTTGCTGGACATGGGAGAGATGCGATCGAGCTGGTAACCCGGGAAATAGTTGCTAATAGATGCGATAGAACAACTTGTACTAAATTTGAGTCAATTAATTCAGAACAGAGGGAGTAGCTGGAGAAAATGGTCTATAGATCTCTTCGGATGTGGTCGTCACAGTAGTGCTGTGGGTGCAGTATCTTGCTGTGGGTTGTCTGTAACCGTGCAATTTTTTAATAGATCTGGGTTTTTAGTGATCAGGAACTTGGGCAGAGGAAGAGAAAATGTTTTCCGCGTCTGTGTTATGTTGAACCCATCTCAGGGTTATGCAGCAGAGGTCAAAGAGTGTCACCTCTATGTACAGTACGAACAGCTGCACTTCAGTAACTTTGATGACCTACTAATGTGTTAGATTTTGGGCCCATTTGGGCAGCTCAATAAAAATTTCTGAAATCTCAAATTGGCCCATGTGCATGGTAGAATTTTGGAGGTGCAAAGTGGTGCTAAAGTTTAGTCTCACATTGCTAGTTGGAGGAGACAAACACCACCTTATAAGGTGGAGTGTTGTACCACTTGGTGTGCTAGTTGAGAACAGAAGGCTCTCTCGTGCGCACTCCTCCTCCTCCGCCGCCGTCCGTCCGTCTCGTCACGACACGCCGCGGGAACGAGCCGATGCCTATATTTTTGCTGTTCAGGAAAATCTAGGTTTTGCCAATCTCGTGCCTTGCGCCGCAACCGTAGTCTACTCCATCCCGTGCGCCGGCGTGCACCGGCGAAAGGGACAGCAGGTCTCCGGAACCGCTCATCCTTATGATCCTGTACGGGAGAGGGCGAATAAGGTTTTTGGGAAGCGCTCCGCGCGACTGCTTTCAAGTTCTTCATCACGGCTCGACTTCCTGGACGATCTCCGGGTCCGCGGGCGACTCGTCTCCAACGTCGTCTTCTTCGAGCTGCTACTGTCGCCGCTCAAGCTGCTGCCGTCGCTGCTCCAACGACTACTTCATCTACAATCGTTCGGTACGTTCGTCACGTTCCAATGGCTATGTTTGTAGATGTCTGGCTGCTGTTCATGTTAATTAATACGTCTAGTATTTTCGAGTTTAACATGTTAGTAGCGGTTGGGATCATGCTTTATATTCTGGAATTAATCATGAAAATTATGCCTAATAATCCAACATAATGTACTATTAGCGCTAGTACTTCTTCTGTTTTCACAGGACGTGGCTTCTTTTGAAGTGCACCATGATCAGCACATCTGCTCAGCTACATCTGATTAATCCATGTTATAAACAGAAGAGCAGGGTATTAGTGACATGTATGAACTGAGCATGTGATCATCATATACATAAACAAAGTGTTCCCGATGTCTTTTGCATGTCGATCGGTGGTAGTCGGTGGGACTTGCATGTTCATCACTGTTTAATATATGCCGACTAATGAAAAGACAAATAGTATACTAGACCACAATTGGTAAGCATAAGGGGAAAACGGTTCGCTACCTCCTGGGTCGTCTCCGCGCGAGGCGACTCCGGAGGCGCCCAACCTCCAAACCCTAGAGGCGGCCGCCGGCGGCGCCCTCCCGGCCGCTGCTGCCGCTCAGGCGTGGCGGCCTCGCCTCGCTGTCGTGCACAGGGGCATCGGTGGGGAGCCCTGTTTCTCCATCTCGCGCGGAGGCGGGGGAACGTGTGGGCGACGTTGGTGGCAAGAAGGCGGCGGCGATCTGGGTGCCGCCGGCGCTCGGCGGTCAGCAGTGACGCCAGGCGGTGGAGGAGGTGGCACCGCGCTGGGGGAGCGGGTTCGGCCATGGCCCGATCCAATCCCGTCGGCGCGCTGGACGTTGGGGGAGACGTCCGCCGGCGGCGCGGCTTCGGCGGCCACGACGGCGACTTCCTTTTCGACCAATCCGGCAAAGAGTTGACTTGCGGCGTGGGGGCCTGCCAGTCTCGGGAATAATGGTGGTGGTCCTTGATTCTTATTCGCGCCAAGATGAAGATCTACCGATGTTGGTCCCCATCGAACTTGCTGGACGGTCGTGTTCCGGAAGGCTCCACCGGCGAACTCCATTGGGCAATTCATGCCTGGAGATAGCTGGATTGGGTGGTATTCGGTCGGACGCACCCATGTTTTTATCTGACCGTTTGGTTTCAGAGGGGGCGCTTTGAAGCTCTGCTAGCTGTTAATACTATGGAGCACGCTTTCTCGTTCCATGGTGCTGGCGGAGAATGTCATGGAAGGCGGGATCTGGGAATAGCAATGGTGGTTTGTGTCTTCGTGCGATGAAGAATTGGCTGGGTGATTCATGATCTTGAGCAGCGGTTTGTCAGTGGGGGCGACTGCACAGGAGAAGTCGAAAGTCTGATGCCTCAGGGTGAAGATCCAAGGTCTGGCCTTAATTGGTTGTGCCTGGCAATGACCTTGTTGGAGGCATTGTTTTGAGTGCGAGGACTTTCTTCAGGGGAAAACCTATGAAGAAGCTGGACTTCTAGTGTTGACTGGTTGGTGTTAGTGCTGCTGTCTCAAGGAGTAGATCGCTGCAGCGGGACTTTTGTTTTTTGTAATTCTTCTTTCTTTTTTTGACTGTGTGCATCCGTAATGCCGTTAGGACACTACGTTGTTGCAGAGGCTGGTGTATGTGGTACTTGATATCAATAAATTCCCTTTATCTAAAAAAACAATTGGTAAGCATAATGCTACAGCACACAGACCTAATGTCCTAATCTGGTATTTACCATTAGAAAACAGGCCTAATCAAATTGGCTAATTGTCCCATTACGCGTGACTGTATGTGCAGGCAGCATAAAGAGATAAAAGAAAAGGCTGGGACACTGATGGCAACACGCTCGCTACCACCACAGGATCGGTGACTCATATTTTCCCAACTTCTAATGCCATACAACAGTGCAAAAAGCTACGATGAGGCGTCCAGGTTCAATGTACGCGATCCCTACCACTACAGGTCAGATACAGATCAGTAAGGCTGGGACATGCGGAGATACTTGGCGGTATAAGTATCTTCGGAGAAGCATCATTGGCAGAGGGCAAGATGACGATGAAACTTCAGGAGCTGCTCTTGTTCGTGATGTAGGAGTAGCAGAGGCCGTCGTCGTCTCGCATGGAGTTCCCTCGTTCACTTCTTGGTTCTGGTTTGGTTCGATCAGGTAGGGAGGAGGGTTTTACTGTTGTGATCCATCTGCTTTGTGTTTCGTCTTTCTGGGAGATGGAGATGCGTCTTCCTATCTTCTTGCTGCGTGTCGTAGCAGCTTGATTGTATGTTGTATCAGGTTCAGGGCAAATAATAAAACTTTAGCGAATAGACAGCCAGTTCCGTGTTTCTTGGTATCTCTTCTAGTTTCCCTTCGTTTTTGTGCTTGACTGTCAGTTTGTCACGGCTTCCCCAGAAATGCATACGTGTATGTGTTTCTGGATGCGATGATGATTGTGGTAATAGCTTCCGAACATCATCCCGATGAAGATGTTTTCCCTGCAGCAACATTTTACGTTTTACGATCCCAGATATGCCACATATTTTGACGGATTTATGTCTGGTTCATTTTTTTTTTGGAATCATGATTTCGTTGTAGGAGACCCTCAGCACACACCACATGCGCACACTCAGCGGTCGCTGCCTCCGTCTTCCACCAGTCCATCTTCAGGACTTTGTGAAAGGATAAGGATGTCGTCTAGAGGCGGGGTGAATAGGCGATTAAAAACTTTTCCAGTTTAGTCTTGCTAAATGCGGAATAAAACTAATTGTTTTAATTTAACAAGCATACAACCTAAATATACTAGGCTTACCTATGTGCACCAACAACTTATGCTAAGCAAGACAAGCAAAGCAAGATAAATGACTTCAAGCACGAAGACTATCACAATGTAAAATGCATAAGTAAAGAGATCGGGTATAGAAATAACCGAGACAGGCGAAGACGATGATGTATTCCCGAATTCCTTCTTTTTAGGAGAGTACGTCTCGTTGGAGGGTGTGAGTTTCAAACTCAAACGCCACAAATGGTCTCACCCTATTCTCCGATGAACCTTGCCCAAAAGCTCGGTTCACCTTCCACTATAGATTTCCTTTTGGGCGGAAATCGAGTCCCTTACAACAATCTTGAGACACAACACACAAAAGAATTGGTAGCTCCCAAGTGACCACAAAAGGTCCCAACAAGCCACAAAAGGTCACAATAACACCGTCTAGGGTCCAATGACCCAAGAGTAACAAGCTCACGAACTTTCACTTCCACGAATCCTGGTGGAGAGAGCAAACATATGCAACAAAGTGCAATGGCAAGAACACAAGAAGTGCTCAAGTCCTTCACTCTCAAATTCCAACAAACCAACAAATGCTTATGGGGAAATAAAGAGGAAGAACAATGGAGGAGAAACATCAAAAACTCCAAAATCAAGATCTACTAGGTTCCCTCACTTAGAGGAGAGATGGATTGGTGAAATTGTAGATCTAGATCTCCTCTCACTTTTCTCTTAAAGATATGCAAGAATCATGGGAGGGATTGAGAGGGGCAAGCTTTCCAAGGTCAACAATGGTGGAGAGAGAGGAAAACGTCCTTGACCCTTTGGGGAAGAAAGGGGCCTTATATAGGTCCCCAAGACAAAGAGCCGTTGCAGAAAAACTAGGGCCGGATATTCCGGTTCAAGTTTGGACCGGAATTTCTGCCCCAAGCCGCGCAATGAAACCTTCTGATGGTAACCGGATATTTCCAACCGGATATTTCCAGAAGGACCGGAATATCCGGTTGTCTGAAAACAGGCAGAAACAGCAAAACGAAAACTGCAATATCTTTTCATCCGGATTCCGTTTTCGATGTTCTTGGGCTCGTTGGAATCACCACAACGAGCACTACAAGATTATGCAGAGAAACATCATAGTCGAAATATGGAGGTTAAAACCAAATAAACTTCCCTTGATATATATGATAGCTTGGAGATAAACATGAATATTCACTAAATTTCCTTTTCCAAGCCACACTTGCAATATGCTCAACTCTACACATGACCATTCTCCATATAAACCCTTGAATAGAGCATTGATCATCATGTACACTTCTAGAGTCCAACACATGAACCCAGTCTTTTCCTATGGACAAGATCTATAAGAGTATCTCAATGCAAACATTAGTCCATAAGGATTGTCATTAATTACCAAAACCACACATGGGGCAACACATGCACTTTCACCTTGTTACGCTTGCCTTGCTGTCGGCGCCACCACGACGACAGACAACGCCTCCATCCTGCGCGCGTCCATCATCCTGCATCCGCCGCCGCACCTCCGCTGCACCAAGCCGCCAAGACCTGTCGTCTTTCTATGCGATAGATACGACTCCGCCCACCATAGGCCCCTCTAGCCAGTAGTTGCTCCAAAAACGATGTCCCATGGAGGGCATGCGGCGCTAGCATCGCCATGCCTTCCAGATCAGTCCAGAATGAGCTCCAAAACAGTGCCTCCAAGGAGGTAGATGACGTCATACGCCACCACTGTCCTGCCCAGCTAGTTGAACCTAAGGTTTTCCCCCGGAGATCAACGTGACCACCACCGTTACGATACCCTCCAAGGAGGTTAGCGGTGCCCACGGACGTCACTGAATCATCTGCGATGGTAGACCGGACAAAGGATTTCTCCTTGGTTGTAGTCCCGCAATTCTAGCGATCTGGAGACGTAGACGAATAAAGACACCCATCAACGCGGACAGAAGGACCGCATCAGGCTAGAAGAATCCAGGTGACGAGGTGTACCCTCATCAAATCCCATGGTTAAGGACCTAGGGTTGAGATTATGGGGAGAGAACGTGGTAGTACTGGTAGTTTCGTCGGCTGACAAGCAGAGGCAAAGATTTACCCAGGTTCAGGCCCCTCGGGTGGAGGTAAAGACCCTACTTCCTGCTTGTCTGTTATTGATCGCTGGAGATTATGTGGTTACAAGGTGGCTCCGGCGAGATGACGATCTCGCAAGAGCTTTGGTGGTTCGAGTATGGCTTGGTCCTAGATCGGCACCCCTCCCAGCCTTTAAATAGGCTGGGTCTCGGAGTTTGTAACCGACCTAGTTTACACATAAGGAAAGTATAAACCGACTATGTCTATGTCTAAACTTGGAAGTTACTTCATCTTGTTGGGCCTCTCGTCTGGGCTTCGAGTCGTATCTTCGCTAGTTGGGCTTTTAGTCATCACGTGCACCAGGTACCCTCACAGTAGGGTACCCGAGATGTATATCCTTGTCAGTAGCCCCCGAGTACTTGTCTGACTCGAAGAATCAGGCATGGACTCGTTCGCAAGTGCACGTCATATTCTTAGTACTATAATTGGAATTCCTGTATGAATAGCACATGTTGGCTATGTCGAGTATTTCATCGATGTGGTTTTTGCTTATGATGATCAAGGGATAATAGCTTAGCAGGCCCAGTTCACTCGACGGATCGGGACTGGTTAACTACACATTTGGGTAACACCTTACTAGCTTTCAATCAAACTCGAGTCCCCGGACTCGAATCTGGAACAAACTGGTCAGATTCGACTAGGCCGCTGAGGTCTTACTGAGTCGATCTGCAGTATAACTTTGAATTTTACCCAACGCGTCCGTCGGGATTTTTCATCATGTCTGCTGACACGGAAATATAAGGATTGACGTTGCTGGAACGGTCCTTAGCCCAGCTCGAAAGTTCGGCGGGTCTTACCTTTGCACTATGCGTGCAGCATCCGAGGTATTTGCGACGGACGCAACTCGGGAATGTTTCGAGTATGATTTTGCATATGAACACAGTCGATATATTCATCGACTGACACTTTGACACTATTTTATCGGGTGCGCGACAGCGCTCCCGATGGGAGTAGCCCCCGAGATTGTGCTTTATTGATTGCAATGAAGGATAATCTCAAAACCATCTTTCTCTACATTTGTTAGTCGAAGAAAACCTTTTGCCATAATTCTATCGGGTGCGCGTCAGCGCTCCCGATGGGAGTAGCCCCCGAGATTGTGCTTTATTACTTGTAATGGAGGATAATCTCAGAATCACCCAGTCATGATCATCTTTAGTCGAAGAAATTTTTGATACGCTCCCGATGGGAGTAATATGTATTTGATCGTAGAGACAGTCGAGTGACCATACACCGACAACGAATCGAGTGATTAGTATGCTTTGGGCGAACCCGACATCTTTTCGGAACAAATTTGCTGCAATGACGTCAGGGATGACGTTTTATGGCGACTGCGCCACCTGACACGCGGTGGCGTGCGCTGTTCTGCGAGAGATGGGACGTGACACGTCTTGTGGGCCCATTGTACAGCCGTTTGGACTGGATTTGACCGTTCAGGCACGATTTCTCCGGAGCCATGATGGTAGTTCCTAGATTCCCGTGCGTAGTGGGCGGAGTGGCCGGCGACGGTTGCCCTCCGTGGCTGCCACGTGTACGGTTAGATTTGCTTATGTGCCCACGATCTCGCATCGACGGTGCGGATTCTTTTGCTTTTGAGGTTAAAAAGGGGACGACGGCGTAAATAGTGTTTTTACTTGCCATTTGCTCTCCGCCGCCGCTACTTCTCTTCCTCCTCTCGCATCGCCATTGCCTCAGAGCAAAGCTTGTGCAACCACCACCGCGATGACGAAGCCTACCACCCGAAGGGGCAGGAGTGCTGCATCGGCGGACAGCGCCGCGGGAGCCGCTGCCAGTGGCTTGAAGAGGGAGAAGGGCGCGTGGACCAAATCCACCTGCAGCAAGAGGATGCTCACTGGCCTGCGGAACGACGGGCTGATCCCTGAGGACACCTCTCAAGTTCGCCTCCCGGTGCCGAGGTAATCCCGCGCCCAGGCCCCAATGAGCGGGTCTGCTTTGTTGATTTTGTGAACAGGGGATTCTCCTTCCCTGTTCACAACTTTCTTCGTGCACTGATGCACGTGTATGGAGTGCAATTGCACGATTTCACGCCCAATGGGCTTTTGCACATTGCGTGTTACTTCGTCCTTTGCGAGTGCTTCTTGGGCGTCGCACCCCACTTTGGTCTGTTCCGCCGCATCTTCAACGTCAAGCGCCAGCACAGCACCAAGGGACCTGGTGGTTTTGGAGTACAAGCTCGACCTGATGTCGAGTACTTCAAGATCAACTTCCTGGAGTCTGTGCAAGGATGGCGCCAGAAGTGGTTCTACATCAAGGATGTGACCATTGGCGACCAAACCTTCGGGTTGCCTCCTTTGACGCAGACGCCCTGGTGAAGAAGAGGCCATCATGGATTGCCCAGCCGACCGGAGTCGAAGCCGAAGAGGCTGACATTCTGATGGAGAAGGTGCTGAAGCTTCAGACCACTGCTGGTCGAGAGGTCACAGGGATCCATCTGCTAGCCATTATGGCCAAGAGGCGAGTGCAGCCTCTCCGAGCCCGAGTGCATGCTTTGTGGGCATATGGTGGGGCTTCTGATCCAACCCGCTCACGCGCAGTGGAGCTATCTGATGCGGAAGCGGAGAAGTTGGTAAGGAGCCTTACCAAGCTTACCGATGAAGATCCCTGCGAGATGAACTCGCCTGTGCCTCCTTATGAGACCAGCAACCCTCTGCCAGAGGTAACAGTTGATACTACATCTCAGTTGATATGTTATGCATGTGTGATGTTGAATCCTTTGCTGTTTATGTGCAGGGACACAAAATGTTTGAGTCAATGCCTCCCTTGCCAGAGAGCGGCCCAGTGCCAGACAATGAGCCACTCGAGGTAGATTCTGATGATGAGATGGCTTCACTCGCCACCGCACACGCCAGAAGCCGATGAGGGCGATGCTGAGGTGCAGGGCAAGCAGAAGCGGTCACGCGACGAGGAAGACACCGCTGACTCGGAGGAAAGGAGGAAGACAGGACGGAGTCGATGACGGCGCCACTCGAGGTTCCCCCGATTCGCTCGCTTCCCCCTCGACCACCGAAGAAATCGCGCCCGAGCATGGGTGTGCTTGCACCTGGTCGATTGTGCGACCTTACTGAAGAGTAAGTATCATGTGCATATGCTTTGTAATGTTATGAATAATACCACCTTGTATACTTATAATGTGTGAAACAGTGTTTCCTCCGATGAGGATATGCCTCCGCCACCTACGGCGGAAAAGAGCAGCGCAGCGTCCACTGCACGGACGCTGCCACCAGAGCAGCCGCCTACCCCGGCGACTCCTGCCGCTACAGCCACAGCTACGCCACCCCAGCCGGAGGTTGCAGCAACTGAGAGTGGAGCTGCGGCTGCAGGTGTCCCTGCGTCGACTTCTTCCTTCTTGGAACACGTAAGTTTGTGCTTGCCAAAGTTTGAATCAAATGCGAAATTTTTGCCTATACTCAGTTATTGAGTTGTGAATTTGCCCATGTCGTGTACTTAGGCGTTTGTGCGAGAGTTGCTGAAGGCTGGTGCCCAGTATGTGCACAAGGAGACTGAAGCCGCCACCCTGCAGCAGCAACTCGAAGTTGCAAAGAGTGCGTATCTTTTTATGCTATCACCACTTGTTGAGGGTGATTTCTCTTGCAGCCTACTAATCATGTGCATCTGTTTTTGTAGAGGCCGCCACTGAAGCGGCAGAAAATTTGAACAACGCCACCCGTCGAGTGGCTGATCTGGAGAAGAGGCTGAAAACAGCCGAAGTTAGGGAGGAGTCGGCGATTGGTCGACTCTCTGCCGCCAGCACCAGCTTAACTGGTAAGAATTTTTGCTCTGCTCCTTAGATGTTTGAGGTTTCTGATACATGGTGCTGATTATTTTACCCTTATGCTAGGCGTGATGGATGGCCCGACTGCTACTGGCAAGCAGAGCCTTGGCACCTCACTTGATGAAAGTGTGGCTGTCTCGGAGGCCACCAGTAGCAGAGCAGGGGAGATGCTAACGCAGGCGGCGAGTGCCCTGGGTGCCCTCCATGGCAGCTTCTTCCCCGGCGAGGAGCTACCATCTTCCTTTGCAGAGCTGGTTGATCTATTCAAGCCTGAAGGGACTGCCGTTGCTGACTTCAGTCGCGAGCAAATGGTAAGTGGTGCTCAGACTACTTTTCTCATGTTGCTCGCGCACGGAGTCGAGGCAGATTTTGACGCAGCCACAAAGAAGTTTCCACGGGGTCCTGATGGCAAAACCGTCGGGCTCGGCACTTGGATGGAAGCCGCCAAAACATATGCCCAACAGCTGGTAACAACTGTTGAAGAAAGGGCAGCCAAGGTCCAGGCGAAGAAAACTTCCTCCAAGAAGTCGACGACTTAGCCAGTGACCCCTTTGTTTGACTAGGTCTAGGAATTGCGTCACTTTGCTTTTGCTATATGTAAATTATCAGACATCGTATCTGTCTTGTTATGAAACATGAACTTCAGTGATCGGGAGGCGCAGCCCCCGAGCCTTTTGTTTGAATTCTTTTATGCTTCCTTATGCATTGAATTATTCTGACTGTAGAACCGAGCTTCTAAACCATCGACTGGCCCTGTTGTGGGTGGTTCTTCGAAGTCACGAAGCGTTAATGACCAGAAAATTATGGACTTTCTTCATCAAAAGCTTTCCGAAGTTACTCGCGAGCTGAAGGAAACGCAAGATGCGTATGCTGAGTTGCAGTCGAGGTCATCCCCAACTACAGAGCGAGAAGCCTTTTTGCTTGAGGAGTTGGAGAGAGTAAATCTGCAACTCGAATGTAAGACATTTTTGAATCATCGAGATCTCTTCTTAGCAAGGTGACTCGACTGGGCGATGATGAGCCCTTTGCTTTTGCGCAGGTGTTTGTTCTGACCCAATAAAGGAGGAGGCACGAATTCAGGATCGACTCGATGGTCATGCGAGTAGCACTGAATACTCCGCCCACCCCTTCTGGTCAGACAGGGAGAAGAGTGCCATTTTGGTAAGGCTTCTGGACCGTGCTTGGCGCACAGCCATTCGACTGGAGACTTGCAGGTGGCTTTATTTCGAGTCCACGAAGCTTTGTTTCCTTTGAATGAGCAACCACAGGGCCTTGTGGCTTTGCTGAAGAAATTTCGAAAAGGCAAGGCGATCAAGAAGTTTGTGCGTGAGCAACTGATTAGCGGGGCTAACGTTGCTCTTGCCTTTGTGCGATCGCACCTTCCGCACCTTGATTTGAAAAGGATTGCGATGGGACCCGCACCCTTACCAGGTGGTGGTCCTGTGCCGATGGAGGAGCACTACCAAGAGACACGAGTGGACGCACTGGTCCTAATCCATCGTGTGCTGAAGGAGGAGGAAAAATGGACCGAACCCAAGGAAGAACCTGTTGAGTAGGTTATGTGTATGGGAAGTAACTCCAAAGTGTAAAACGCAACACTTGTGATTATTGTACATTATTTGTTTACACGTATGCAGCCCCCGAGCCTGTTGAGCGGGGTGTATGAAGCAACATGCTGTAAAATTAGGACTATCCAGCCCCCGTGTATTTTGAGTGAACTTGATAGAAATATTTTAGAGTATCAAACATAAGCTGCACAGTCCATGACTATTTATGTGCGGTTATGAATTTTTGCAATACTTGAAGCTTCACTTGATGCTTCTAGGCTCAACCCTCGAATAATTGAGTGAGTTGAGCAACTTTTGTGTTTATGTATGATTTTTATGACCCAGCCCCCGAGTATTCGAGTGCGGCTGGGGTATTATGTTGTGAACAAGCGGAAACACATGCTTTTTGAGATAGCGCAGCCCCCGAGTGCTCGGGTGAGGCTAATTTTGTGAAATCAATTTATGCGAGTAGTAAGCAGGGAGAAATATGAGGAATCATGAATTATATTCCTTTTTTGAATGTTAAGCTGCAGGCCGCCTCATTAAAAACCTTCCAGTCCCCTTAGGTACCCTGGTAAGGAAAAGAGCGCGTCTGAAACCTGCAGCTATCCGACATATGTGCCTATTACATTGTTCGACTGATCAATCTAAGCATAGAAACGGCGCAGCTGCGCAACGTTCCAAGGATTATGCGAGAGTTCTCCTGTCTTCGAGTGCTTCAGTCTATATGCTCCACCACCAACGACCTCGGTGATGATAAAGGGTCCTTCCCATGGAGAAGCGAGTTTATGCACCTTCTTTTGCTTCAGTCGAAGTACCAGGTCGCCAACCTCGAAGGACCTGGTACGCAGTCGACGGCTGTGATAGTTGCGGAGGTCCTGCTGATAAATAGTTGTGCGTGCGAGCGCCGTGTTACGTGCTTCTTCTAGCAAGTCGACTGCGTCTTCGAGTGCTTCGTCTGCATCTTCTTCATTATATGCTTCGACTCTTGGTGCGTTGAACCTTACGTCTGATGGCAGAATTGCCTCTGCGCCGTAGACCATGAAGAATGGAGTGAATTGCGTTGAGGTGTTGGGTGTTGTGCGTAGGCTCCATAGCACAGACGGAAGCTCTTCTACCCAAGCACCGCAGCCCTTTTGAGTGGCACCAGGAGGCGCTTCTTGATTCCACTTGTTACGAGCCCATTGGCCTTTTCGACTTGGCCGTTTGATTGCGGGTGCAATAGATGCATAATTGAGCGTGATATCTTGCTCTTTGCAGAAGGATTTGAATTCCTCAGCCGTGAAGTTTGTACCGTTGTCAGTGATAATGCTATTTGGCACGCCAAAGCGGTATATTATAGATTTTATGAAGTTGACTGCTGTAGCGGCAGTCGAACTTGTGATGGGTACTGCTTCAATCCACTTGGTGAACTTGTCAACCGCCACCAGAAGGTGAGTATGCCCTCCATGGGAGGATTTTTTGAGTGGCCCAACCATATCAAGCCCCCACTGGGCGAAAGGCCAGGCCAATGGTATTGTCTTCAACGCCGATGCGGGTGCGTGCGCCTTTGTGGCGAATTTTTGGCAGCCGATGCACCTTTTGACTATGTCCTCCACGTCTTTGAGTGCTGTGGGCCAGTAGAAGCCTGCGCGAAAGGCCTTGTGAAAGAGCATGATTTGCTCTTATCCGTATTTTGGTGATGTTGTCAATACTACATGTGCCTCTAACCCTTTGTTGAAGTATGATCAGGTTTATACAAACATCTCGTTGATATCGCATCAAGAAAAGGAAGAAATTGAGTGCTTACTGTCTTTGGGCGGTAGTACCGCCCCTACGGGCGGTAGTACCGCTGTGCCCTCCTGGCCTAAAGTGGCACGGCAGTACCGCTCGCAGTGCCGCCAAAATGGGGTTCGGGCGCCCATGTGCGGCAGTACCGCTCCGACGGGCGGTAGTACCGCTGGACCATGGTGGTCAGCGTTGGTTTGACCACCTCGACGGCAGTACCGCTCGCAGTACCGCCAAATGGAGCTTCAGATGGCCATGTGCGGTACTACCGGTGACTTGGGCGGTAGTACCGCTCAGTAAGTTCCAAATGCACAGCCAGTGCAGCTTTGACCACAGCGCAGAAGGCGCCAGCGGTAGTACCGCCCGCGCAGCGGTACTACCGCTGGCTCGGGAAAAAGGGCTCCAACGGCCAGAAATTGGAAGGGCTATATAATGCCCTTCACCTACCTCTTGCTTGGTAGCTCTCCACTGAAAGAACACCATTGTTGCAAGCTCAAGATTTCTTAGATCTCCCAATCCCTCCACCCAAACTCACTCATACTTGGAGGATTGAAGGAGAAGGCCCGGATCTACTACTTCACCAAAGCGTTCTTCATTTCCCCTTCATTCACTTGAGGGATTCGAGCCTAGGGTTTCCACTAGGAAAACCTAGGCATCTTGTTGTTCTCACTTGCTTGTTACTTTTGTGTAGCAGGTGTTGTTGGTGATTGAGAGCCCCCAATCCTTTTGTGGGTTGAGCCTCAAGTTGTTGTAACGAGCTTTTGTGCTCCGGATTCCGCTTTGGAGGATTCCGATAAAGAAAGGTGGACCGAGCTTTTGTGCGAGGTTCATCGGAGAATAGGGTGAAGCCTTTTGTGGCATCTTGAGTTTGAAGCTCACACCCCTCCAACGAGACGTACTCCCCTAAAAAGGAGGAACTCGGGAATACATTCTTGTCTCCGCGTGCTTTCCTATCGGTTAATCCTTTCTAGTTATTTACTACTTGTATCTTATCTTGTTTAGACTTAACTTGTCATATAGGTAAATTCACCATAGTTGCATATCTAGAGAATTTACCTTTTAGTCAAGCCTTAATCGAAAAAGAATTAAAAATTGGAGTAGCACCTATTCACCCCCCCCCCCTCTAGGTGGCCATACGATCCTTTCAATTGGTATCAGAGCCTCGGCTCTTTATTCGGGCTTAACCGCCTAAGAGAAATATGGCCCTCGACGAACATGGGAATGAGATACCCGATGACACCATCGTTCCCACTTCTGTTTCCGTGGAGGACTTCACTTCCTTGAAGTCCTCTATGGATACTCAAATGGGAGAGTTGCGCAAAATGTTAGAGCAACTCATGGTGGCAAAGGGTATCGACTCCTCCCTAACTCCGGAGGCTCCTCCTAAGGAGGCTCTTCCTAAGGAGAAGCCCTCGGATGTAAGTGTCGAAGAGAAAGCGGGGGTGAACTCAAATAAAAATGAATCCTCACCTAAAACACCTAATGGGAAGGGAGAGCATGCTAGAGTTCCTTTTGCATACTCTCCCGACCTACCCGTGCCTCATCCTCCTATTCACTTAAGAGGAGCTCCACCTAGTCTTAATGCATCTTCCTTTACCCGTTGGCAATCTTCTATGAAATCTCACTTGAAAAGTGGTTGCATAGGTCTTTGGAAGATCATTGTTGATGGATTCAAGCCGGTGGATGAAAATGACTTGACAAGGAAAGAAGAAGTTGAAGCTCAACTAAATTCCACCGCTCTTGATGTGATCCGTGTTGCCGTGGGTGAAAAGAACATCCATCACATTGAAGATTGCACCACCGCCAAGGAAGCATGGAACAATCTCACGGAGGTGTTTGTTGGAAATGAGAGCATGAGAAGAAATAGATATGAAGCCATGAGCAATCAAATTGAAGGCTTCTACAAGAAAGATGATGAAACTCATGAGGAGATGTATCAAAGGCTCAAGGCTCTTGCTACCGCATTTAGAGACCTTGGTGCTAAACATGTGGATGATACTTACATCAAGAGGAAGTATGTGAATGCCCTCATGCCGTTTGAAGAGAACGACTTGAATAGTCTCCAAGGGAAGCACAACTATGACCTCTTGACCTCAAATGAAGTCATGCAAGAGATGCAATCTTACAAGGTCCGAGCTCAAATTGCTAGAGACTCTCGTGCCCGAGCTCTTGGAATGGCCCAAAGTTCCTCACTTGCTTTGAAGGCCAAGGTTGTGGAACTAGATGAAGACCAAGATCATGAAGAGGGAAGTTACTTGGCACCCGAGGAACTCAAGGGTGCTCATAGAGATTATGTGGCTCTCATGGCGAAGGACTTTTGGAAAAATCCATCTAAAGCTAAAGCTTATGTGGATAAAAAGCATAAAGCAAGAGGCTACAAGGAAGGCAACCCAAAAATGAAGACTTGCTTCAATTGTCAAGATCAATTCCACTATGTTGCCCAATGCCCTTACAAGAACCGTGAAGAACATGGAGGAAGACTCATTCGCAAGGAAGCGTCAAGTTCTTCTCCCACGAAGCCTTACTTCAAGAAGTTCAATCCCAACAAGAAGCTACCTTCCAAGGTGTTGGTGGTGAGAGAGGAATATATGTCCGGGGATGAGAGTGATGAAGAAGAAACAACCACAAGTGAAGTGGCCGCTTTAGCCATTGCTTCATCGACAACCCCTTCTCTCTTTGAATCCCCCAATGATAATGTCACCACCAAATCCGCTACGTGTCTCATGGCCAAGCTCTCCGAGGTATCACCTTCCCTTCCTCCTAAGACTATGAATGAAATGCATGAATTTATGAGTCTTAGAGTTAAGGAAGAAAATGTTGCTTTGGATTTCTTGATGACTAACTTGCAAGGTGAAAGCAAGATTCGGCTTGAGATTCTTATGAGTCAATATGGCATCGCACAAGATCTCCTTAAAGAAAAGGGGAGACTAGAAAGAGAATATGCTAATGAGATCGCTTCCCTTACCGAGGCGATTGAGGAAGAGCATGAACTTCGAGTTTCTCTTGAGGAGAAGCTTGAGAATCTTGATGAATCTCAAAATGAAACTCTTTCTAAGATCATTAAAGAACGTGACCATGCTATTGCTAAATACAATGTTTTAGAGAAACAAAAGGTCGTATTTGGTGTTGGTCATAATAGACTAGCCGATGAGTTAGGGTCGCTCACCAAGGCTCACAAGGCCTTGGAGAGTGAACACTCTATTCTCACCAAGTCTTTTGAACAACTTCAAATACAATCTACTAAAATTGATGAACCTAGCTCCTCTACTTGCTCTTGTGATCATGCAAATATCATTGAGGAAAATGCTAGGTTGAAGAATGAACTTGCCAAGGCCTCTAGCCCTCAAGGTGAGAAACCTCTTTATGAGCTCTTGCAAGCGCAAAAGCCTCACATAGGGAAAGAGGGTCTTGGTTATGTTGCCAAGAAGAAGAAGAAGAAGCCAAGCCCGCACAAGCAAAAGAGACTACCATTGCGAGTGGTGATGCCACAAGGGGCAATGCCACTCACAATGACTTTGCGGGAAAATACAACCCTTCATATGTTCTTATGAAATCTATAGATGGTTGTGTTTTTGCTAAATATGTTGGCACTTCATATGGAGATGATTATCACTATGCTATTTGGGTTCCAAAGACCCTTGTGACTAACAAAAGAGGACCCATTTCACAATGGGTACCTAAAACAAAGACTTGATTCTTTGTAGGACTTTTCTTCCGGTGGATCTTCATGGCTCATTGATAGTGGGTGCTCTTCTCACATGACCGGAAGCAAAGAAGTAGTAAAGGGCCTATTGAATCAATTACTCACATTTTCTCATGTCACCGTCGGGAATAATGCAAGACTTAAGGTATTGGGATATGGCAATGTAGTGATCACTCCGGAGTTATCCATTGAGAAGGTCCTACTTGTTGAATCTCTCTCATATAATTTACTTTCCGTTGGTCAATTATGCAATGTCGGTTACACCGTTATCTTTAATAAACACCACGTGACCATCCTTTTCACTCAAACTCTTAAAGTAGCCTTTGTTGGATTTCGTGTAAACGGTTTGTATGTGGTCGATTTCTCGAAAGAGACCACTCAAATCGCCACGTGTCTAATGGCTAAATCCGACAAGGGTTGGCTTTGGCATCGCCGGCTAGGCCATGTCGGTATGAGAAATTTGCAAACTCTTGTGAAGGGTGGACACGTGGTAGGACTAACCGATGTTAATTTTTCCAAAGATCGTCCTTGTAGTGCTTGCATAGCCGGAAAGATGCATGAAAAGAATCATCCCAAGAAGAGCATTATCTCCACCGAGAGGCCTTTGGAGCTCCTTCATATGGATCTCTTTGGGCCTCCCACATATGATAGTCTTGGTGGCAAGAAATATTGTTTGGTGATTGTGGATGATTATACAAGATATTGTTGGACTTTCTACCTCAAGAGGAAGAGTGAAACTCAAAAAGTATTCATTGACTTTGCAACCTTAGTTCAACGCCAATATGACTCCAAGATTTTGGCAATAAGAAGTGACAATGGTACGGAGTTCAAGAATTACACTATGGATGATTTCCTAAGTGGGGAAGGCATACAACACCAATATTCCGCTGCTTATACTCCCCAACAAAATGGTGTCGCCGAAAGGAAGAACCGCACTCTTATTGATATGGCAAGAACTATGTTGGCCGAATTTCATTCCCCATATAACTTTTGGGCCGAAGCCATCAATACCGCTTGCCACTACTCCAACCGGCTCTTCTTTCGTCCTCTCATGAAAAAGACACCATATGAACTCCTTATCGGTAAAAAGCCAAATGTCTCTTACTTTCGCGTATTTGGATGCAAATGCCATGTTTACATTAAAGGTTGCCCAATTGCTAAATTTGAATCTAGAACTTTTGATGGTATTTTTGTTGGATATGCCGCAAACTCCCATACTTATAGGGTCTACAACATATCCACCGGATGTGTTGAAGAATCTATGAATGTGGAGTTTGTCGAGGATAATGGCTCCCAAGCGGAGCATATTGATCATGATAATGTAGGTGATGTACCTCCACCTCAAGCCATAAGAACTATGGGCATAGGGGAACTTATTCCTATTGAAGAACCTATTATGGACACTCAAGAAGAAGGAACAAGTTCTACTCAAGTTGAACCATCCACCTCAACCATTGATCAACAAGCTATACAAGAACAAGATCATGATAGTCATCCACATGAGCAAGATAATGGTCAAGACCCACCCAACTCTAGTGGAGAACAAGAACATGATGAACCCCCATCTCCAAGAACTCCACTTCGGGTTGACCATGAACAAGATGAAGGAAATGATGAAGATGTTCGTGTTGGTGAAACAATTGGTCAAGCCATAGAACGCCGAGTCATTCGGCGTGCATCAACATTGGATCATCTCCAACACTACAAAGAAAATATCCTTGGGAGTATTCGTAAGGGTGTGTCCACACGTAATCAATTAACTAACTTTTGTGGTCATGTCTCTTGTTTGTCTAGCTTAGAACCTCTCAAGGTATATGATGCTCTTGAAGACATGGATTGGGTTGCGGCCATGCATGAAGAATTGAACAACTTCGAGCGCAACAAAGTATGGTCATTAGTTGAAAGACCCAAAGACACATCACATAATGTCATTGGAACCAAGTGGATATTCAAGAACAAGCAAGACTCACATGGTCAAGTCATTCGCAACAAAGCAAGATTGGTTGCACAAGGCTACACCCAAATCGAAGGAGTCGACTACGGTGAAACTTATGCCCCCGTTGCTAGACTTGAATCTATTCGTTTATTGATTGCCTATGCATCTACTCATAACATTACCTTATATCAAATGGATGTTAAAAGTGCTTTTCTAAATGGTCCACTAAGTGAATTAGTGTATGTGAAACAACCTCCGGGTTTTGAAGACCCTAAATTTCCTAACCATGTCTACTTACTACATAAGGCCCTTTATGGGCTCAAGCAAGCTCCACGTGCTTGGTATGATCATCTCAAGGAGTTCTTAGTAGACCATGGTTTTGAGATTGGGGTAATCGATCCCACCTTTTTCACAAAAAGGATAAATGGAGAGCTTTTCGTATGCCAAATATATGTTGATGATATTATCTTTGGTTCTACTAACCATGAATTTAGTGATCAATTCTCTAAGCTAATGACCAAGGAATTTGAGATGTCCATGATGGGAGAATTGAAGTATTTTCTTGGCTTTGAAATCCACCAATATAGTGAAGGAACATTCTTATGTCAAGCCAAGTATATTCAAGACATGCTCAAGAAATTTGATATGAACAACGCCAAGCCATATAAGTTTCCCATGGACTCTAAGGCGGATCTACACTTAGATCCGAAGGGTAAGGAAGTTGATCCCAAGCTTTATCGTTCTATGATTGGATCTTTACTTTACCTTTGTGCATCTAGACCGGATATTATGTTTAGTGTGGGTATGTGTGCAAGATTCCAATCAAGTCCTAAGGAAAGTCATGAAACCGCGGTTAAAAGGATTCTAAGATACTTGATAGATACTCCTAACTATGGTCTTTGGTACCCCCATGGGACAAGCTTTGATCTTGTAGGTTATTCGGATGCGGATTGGGCGGGTTGCAAAATGGATAGAAAATCAACTTCGGGTACTTGCCAATTCCTTGGTAGGTCTCTTGTGAGTTGGTCTTCCAAGAAGCAAAATTGTGTGGCCTCGTCCTCCACCGAAGCCGAATACATTGCCGCCGGAAGTTGTTGTGCACAATTATTATGGATGAGGCAAATTTTAAAGGATTATGGTGTCATTTGTGACAAAGTGCCTCTTTTATGTGACAATGAAAGTGCCATCAAAATTGCTCACAATCCGGTACTTCATGGGAAGACCAAGCATATTGAGATCCGGTATCATTTTATTCGAGAT
Organism: Poa pratensis; assembly: GCA_947311845.1. Lineage (NCBI taxonomy): Eukaryota > Viridiplantae > Streptophyta > Magnoliopsida > Poales > Poaceae > Poa > Poa pratensis. The sequence goes on along the minus strand of CAMZMU010000077.1, from coordinate 43,611,853 downwards.
CATGTTGAGAAGGGTGATATTGCAATCAAGTATGTCAACACCAAGCATCAACTCGCCGATATGTTCACAAAGCCTCTTGGTGAAGCAAGATTCAAGGAGTTGAGAGGAGAACTAAATGTGGTGGACATAAGCAATTGGACTTAGTGGACTTCTTGCATACCTACCCATATTAGACAATAGTAATTTGGTTTGGATGTAGGCATGGACATAGGGGAGTGCGGTCCTAATCCATTGGACTATCCCTCCCCCCATTATGCCGATACATAAGAACTCATTTGCATCTCTATATTCGTTCTATGAATTGTGAGCTTAAATGACGAGTAGTGGCGGTGAACCCAAGATATATCTTCGCGGTGTCACACCACATACACTCTTACATGGTGGCCTTGGCCACCGCCCTCCTCCTTATGAGGAGTTGATCTTATTTGGATCTTATTTGGGTGTTTTAGACCTTTCGCTTTGGGAGAGTGCTCAAATTTGGCCTTTCGTGTCGATTCTTGCATTTTTGGGTAAACTCTCTCCCTCCGGTTTCGAATTCTATCCTAAGCCACAACTCGTATCCCATTAGCCATGTCTTTCCAAAATGCACTATGATCGTGTTCCTAGCTTTGTGGATGGTCGGAACCGGCGGTAAAAAAACGGTTTCGGGGCTCTCTTTTTGAGCCCTAACTTTTTTGCCCCAGGCGCCGGTACTACCGGGCCCTCCAGCGGTACTACCGCTGTGCGTGTTTTCGCAAAACACTGCACAGCGCGGTACCGCCCGAGCGCCTGCTCAGTACCGGGGGCCGTACTACCGCTGGATCGAGCGGTAGTACCGCCCAGGGGTTCTGAGCGGATAAGGACACGGGCAGAGGCAGTTTTTGGGAGTTAATCTCATTTGCTCTCTCTCCCCCGTACCTTCTCCACTCAGATCCCACCGCCGCCGGCCATTTCCTCCGCCCGGAAGCGGCCCTCCGGCCACGGAAGCTCGTGCTCCTCCACCCCGGACGGCTCCTGCACCTCTCCCTCTCCTCGATCTTCTACCATGAGTTCTGGTACGCCCTCTCCCTCTCTCTCATCTAGTTGATGGATGAAGATGAAATTCGTGGCTATCTTTGGGGAATTCGTGGTAGATTGAGTTGGTAGAAGTGTAGCACATGTGGATCTTGAACCTTGTGTAGAAATTTACTGGACATTGTTGGCTAGAGTTAAAGTTCTTCGTCTAGATTTTGAGGAGTAACCCTAGGTAATTTTAGGGCTTCCTCCGGAAGCCATCCTATTACCTTGTTGTTACATCTTGTTTCCTAGATATAGCACTCCATCTCTAGCTCAATTTCCTCTAATGTTGTACCTTGAGTTCGTTTCCCACGTTTCATGAATCTTGTGCATTCTTACCTATATGCTTGCCCCTCCTTATGCTATTCACAGGTGGTTCGAGTGTTTCTAAGTCTCGGGGGTAAGAAACCACGGGTTGACGAAATGGATGAGATGGATGAGGAGTTTGATCCCACGATGGAAGAAGTGTATGGACCCCCGGTCACCAAGAGCAAGAAGGCCGCTCCGAAGAAGAAAGCTGCAGGCAACAAGAACAAGCACTTGACAGCAAGTGAGATGTCTGACAAAGATTACACTTCCATGAGGAAAAGAGACCCATATGCAGTTGATCGAGTAAATTTGACTCCTCAGTTTCGGGCACCAATCCCTTCTTTCATACCCGTTTTCAAGAGGAGTGCTACAATGAGATACTGTATCGCAAGCCCAAGACAATGTGCTAGAACTGAGGTACATTGATATCCCTCACATGGAAAGACATCCAGAGTACTTTGGAGAAGCATTGTCTTTGTGCCAAGAATTTGGGATTGTCCCTTTCATCACCCTCAAGCAGAATTATGATGAAGCTCTTGTGTGCCAATTCCTTGCCACAGTCTATTTTGGCACCGAGGAGCCAAGGTACATCACTTGGATGTCGAAAGATAAGCAGCTCACCGCTCTTTGGAGTGATATTGGATCTATGCTTGGGTATGAAGATTTTGGCCCTCATTGGACTGATGCTCTTGATGAGAAGTACTTCCGGGTTCACCTCAATCCGAAGCCATTGCCCAAGGATGATCTTATTCCTCTCTATGTTTGGAAGAATTACACCGTTGGCGACTCGGATGCTCTTTACCCTCCTTATGAGATCATGCATCGCATTTACCGGGAAACCATCAACCCCAAGGTTGGAAATTTGGATCAAATTCACAGCTACTTAGTTACCTTGATGGTCATGACTCATCGAATGAAGACCAAAGGGAAGAAACTGGATGTTATGGATTATCTTTGGAATGAGATTTGGAACGTCACCATTTTCAAGAAGAATGCTTGCTTCGGCCCCCTCATCATGAAGATTATCCTTTGGAAGTGGGCCATCGAGCATCCCGCTGTGGGACTTAGTGACCGCAACTCTTGGATCATCCACAAGCCCAAGCAACTCCATATCAAAGATCATACCGAGAAGGTCAAGGGTACCAAATCTGCTAAAGGCAAGGCGAAGGCAGCTGTAGGTGATGAGGGCCCCTCTCGGGCTGACAAGGAGAGTGGTTTCACTTGGATGGCTCGTCAAATGAAGAAAGTTTTTGGTGTGTCCAAGGCTCTTGAGAAGCGTACATGGGAACGTGAAGATAAAGAGAAGCGTGCTCGACAACTCGACATTCAACGTCGCCGTGCTCTAGGTGAAGAAGTTGCTTCCGGCTCGGAGAAGAACATTCCAACTTATGAACAGTGGCAAGCGAAGAACTCCCAAGGCGAAATCTTCACTTGGTCGGACTATGAAGGTGATGAAGAAGAAGTGTCCTCTCGTCGTCGCCCTCGCCCTCCAAGCAACGAGTGAACCCGGGACGTTAGCATCGGTTTCTCTCCTTTTTGGTGTCTTGATGCCAAAGGGGGAGAAATATCTATTAGGTTTTCGAGGGTTTTGCATGGGGAAGTCACAAGTTCTTCTTGGTTGGTTTGTTTATGTGCTTGTGAACTTGGTTTTATGTTGTGAACCTCGTTTGTTATGCATGGTGTAAGACATGTTGAACTTTAAATTTTATTCCCATGCTTATGTTATGATATGTTCTATATGTTATCTTGCACAGTTTGTAAAAGTTAGGGGGAGTGTTGATCCTATTTGTTGTGCATTTGAGCATTCAAAAGCTATCCTTTAATATGCACACATATAGGGGGAGCTCCGTCTAAATTTTACAAATTGTATGTGGTAAATTGTTGTATTGTCATCATCCACCAAAAAGGGGGAGATTGAAAGAGCATGATTTGCTCTTATCCGTATTTTGGTGATGTTGTCAATACTACATGTGCCTCTAACCCTTTGTTGAAGTATGATCAGGTTTATACAAACATCTCGGTTGATATCGCATCAAGAAAAGGAAGAAATTGAGTGCTTACTGTCTTTGGGCGGTAGTACCGCCCCTACGGGCGGTAGTACCGCTGTGCCCTCCTGGCCTAAAGTGGCACGGCAGTACCGCTCGCAGTTCCGCCAAAAGTGGGGTCGGGCGCCCATGTGCGGCAGTACCGCTCCGACGGGCGGTAGTACCGCTGGACCAGGGTGGTCAGCGCTGGTTTGACCACCTCGACGGCAGTACCGCTCGCAGTGCCGCCAAAAGGAGCTTCAGATGGCCTTGTGCGGTACTACCGGTGATTTGGGCGGCAGTACCGCTCAGGAGTTTCAAAAGCACAGCCAGTGTTCATCGTTGACCGCAGCGCAGAAGGCGCCAGCGGTAGTACCGCCCTGCGCAGCGGTACTACCGCTGGCTCGGGAAAAAGGGCTCCAACGGCCAGAAATTGGAAGGGCTATAAAATGCCCTTCACCTACCTCTTGCTTGGTAGCTCTTCCACTGTTTAAAGAACACCATTGTTGCAAGCTCAAGATTCTTTAGATCTCCCAATCCCTCCACCCAAACTCACTCATACTTGGAGGATTGAAGGAGAAGGCCCGGATCTACAACTCCACCGAAGCGTTTGTCATTTCCCCCTCATTCACTTGAGGGATTTGAGCCTAGGGTTTCCACTAGGAAAACCTAGGCATCTTGTTGTTCTCACTTGCTTGTTACTTTTGTGTAGCAGGTGTTGTGGTGATTGAGAGCCCCCAATCCTTTTGTGGGTTGAGCCTCAAGTTGTTGTAACGAGCTTTTGTGCTCCGGATTCCGCTTTGGAGGATTCCGATAAAGAAAGGTGGACCGAGCTTTTGTGCGAGGTTCATCGGAGAATAGGGTGAAGCCTTTTGTGGCATCTTGAGTTTGAAGCTCACACCCCTCCAACGAGACGTACTCCCCTAAAAAGGAGGAACTCGGGAATACATTCTTGTCTCCGCGTGCTTTCCTATCGGTTAATCCTTTCTAGTTATTTACTACTTGTATCTTATCTTGTTTAGACTTAACTTGTCATATAGGTAAATTCACCATAGTTGCATATCTAGAGAATTTACCTTTTAGTCAAGCCTTAATCGAAAAAGAATTAAAAATTGGAGTAGCACCTATTCACCCCCCTCTAGGTGGCCATACGATCCTTTCACCTTGGCTACGAGTGATCGACTGCTGGCGTGATTCCCGCAGGTACCTGCATGAATATCACGAAGGATGGCTTGGCCATCTTCAAATGCTATGCAACGCTGGAACATACCTGATATGCTGCGTTTGTAAAGTTCAGCGTTGATGACAGTGTATGCTTTAGATCGTCGAGTGACGCGTCTTGACTCTGTGAAGTCTTCGGGTACCTCACCGCGGAGTATGTACGCGAGGAAGGGTTGAGTCCAAGTTGGCTCGATGAGGAGTACCTCGACTGGTGGGTCCTTTGTGCTAGGTGTTTTGCTCTTGGCTGGTGCGGCTGGTGCAGGAGTTGCCCGCTTCTTTTTGATTGATCTGTGTTCTATGCGCTCGAAGAAGACACCAGGTGGCACTGGTGCTTTGGTCGCACCAATGTTGGCTAACTTATCTGCTTCTTCATTGCTTTCACGCCCTATGTGCCGCAACTCGCAGCCTTCGAAGCTGCCCTCCATGATGTTGTACAAGTCTCGGTAGGCGATCATGTTATCTGCGATTGCGTCACAACCCTTCATTGTTTGCTGCACCACCAGATTCGAGTCGCCGTAGATCATCAGTCGAGTGCACCCGAGGGCTTTGGCCATCCTCATGCCATGGATCAGAGCCTCATATTCTGCTTCGTTATTGGATGGGAACTCGAATCCCATTTGCAGTATATAGCGGAGCTTGTCGCCTTTTGGTGATATGAGGATGACACCTGCGCCTGCGCCTTCGTTTTTCTTCGAGCCATCAAAGTACATAGTCCAGGAATTGGACACATCTGGTGCTCCTGGGAGCTGAGCTTCAATCCACTCGGTGTGGAAGTCGGGTAAAACTTGTGCTTTGATGGCCTTCGGGTAATCATACCTGATGTCTCTTGGTGCTAGCTCGATGAGCCATTTTGCTACTCCCAGTCGCATTGGGGTTTGTGAGGATGTCCCCGATCCCTGAAGTGCTGATTACGGTGATCGGGTGCTCGGAGAAGTAATGCGTCAGCTTCCTTGAGGACATGAACACGGCGTATGCCAGCTTCTGATAGTGCGGGTACCGCTGCTTTGATGTGGAGAGCACTTCACTCAAGTAATAGACTGGACGTTGTATGCTTTGGGCGTGTCCCTCCTCCCTGCGTTCGACCACTAGAACAGTGCTTACCACCCTGTTAGTTGCAGAGACATATAGGTATAGTGGCTCGCGTTCCCTTGGTGCTACGAGGATTGGAGGGCTTGTGAGGACTCGCTTGAGGTCCGTGAAGGCTGCTTCGGCTTCTGGCGTCCACTCGAACTTATCTGCTTTCTTCATCAGTCGATAGAACGGGAGTGCTTTTTCGCCTAGCTTGCTGATGAATCGACTGAGCGCTGCTACTCGACCCGCCAATTTTTGCACGTCATGGAGCTTTGAAGGCCTTTGCATCGTCAAGATGGCCTGTATTTTCTCCGGGTCCGCCTCGATTCCTCGAGCTGAGACTAGATACCCGAGGAGTTGCCCGGCTGGCACGCCGAACGTGCACTTCTTCGGGTTGAGCTTGATGTGGAAGCGTTTGAGGTTTGCGAATGTCTCTCGCAAGTCATCTAGTAGTGTGTTTTCTCTTGTGGTGATGACGATGTCATCTACATAGACCTGGACGTTTCGCCCAATTTGCTTCTTGAGGCAATCTTGCATCATGCGCTGGTATGTTGCGCCTGCGTTCTTGAGCCCGAAAGGCATTGTGGTGTAGCAGTAGACCCCGAGTGGGGTTATGAACGCCGTTTTTCTTCGTCTTCTTCCTTCATCCTTATCTGGTGGTAACCCGAGTAGGCATCCAGGAAGGACAAGCGAGCGCACCCGGCGGTGGAGTCGACGATCTGGTCGATTCGAGGTAGTGGAAAGTGATCCTTTGGACAACACTTGTTGAGTGCTGTAAAATCTACACACATCCGAAGGATGTCTGTGTGCTTCTTCTCTACGAGTACGGGGTTGGCCACCCATTGTGATTTCTTGATCTCTCTGATGAATCCTGCTGCGAGTAGCCTGTCGACTTCGGCTTCGACTGCAGTTCTTTTTGGGCCGGATATGCGGCGCATTGTTTGCTTGACTGGTTTAGCATCTGGAAGTAGCTGGAGAGAGTGCTCGGCGAATTCCCTGGGAATACCTGGCATGTCTGCTGGACACCATGCAAATATATCCCAGTTCTCACGGAGGAATTCGACGAGCGCGCTTTCCTATGCGATAGGCAGACTCGACGAGACATTGACTGTCTTGGTCGGGTCAGTCGGGTGCACCTGATGCGATTTGTGTCATTGGTGGCATTGAATGCTCTGTCGACTGCCACCTTTTTGTGCTCTGGCATAAGTGTTCGATCGTTGGAGACCGCTAGATCAGCGAGTGTTGCTTCCATGCCAAACATCTCAGAGATTTTGCTGAATTCTCGATCACAAGAGTCAGACTTTTGGAAGTTCCCCTTGACTGTGATTACTCCTTTTGGTCCAGGCATCTTCAGCTGGAGGTATGCGTAATGTGGCACCGCCATGAATCGAGCGAACGTCGGGCGTCCAAGTATAGCATGGTATTGTGACTTCCAGTCGACCACTTCGAACTCAATCGACTCTGTCCTGAAGTGGTGCTTGTCCCCAACGTTACGTCGAGTTGTATGGTGCCCTCTGGGCTTATTGCTTTCCCTGGAACGATACCGTGGAAGGTATTTGAGGATCTTGGCAGGTTTTCGACTGACCTGTTCATTTTGCGGAGCGTATCTGCGAAGATGATGTTTATGCCGCTCCCCCATCCATGAAGACCTTGGACATAGCGTAGCCTCCAATTTGCGCGTCGAGTACCAGAGCGGAGTGCCCTGGGCGAACAACCGATGGAGGGTGGTCCTCTTTGCTGAAGCTTATTGTAGTTTCGGCTCCTTTCAAATATTCTGTTACCGCAGGGGTGACATGACCGCCATGTTTACTTGTCGAGTGCGAAGTTTTTGCTCCCTGTTGGAAGGTCGACCTTTCTGTATCATGTACATCTGCCCTTGGGGTGGAGGGTACTGCGGCTCGTCCACCCGAGGTATGTGCTGTATGGCACCCGCGAGGTTTCCGCCTGGAGCAGGCTGTGGTGGTGGAGGTGGTGCCATCAGAACAGGCACGTTGTTTGGCTGAGGCACGGGTGCAGGTGCTTGTGCGGCTGCTGCCTTTCTGCGATTTACGTAATCAGTCGCCATTTGGTCGAACTCCCTGCAGTTTCTCATCGAGTGGTTGGATCGCAGTTTTCCGTCGTCCCCCTTGTACAGGTGGAATCTGCAATCAGCGTCCATCTTTTCTTCGAATGATCGCTCAGATTGTGCCCGTGACTTGCGCCAGTCCTTCCTCTTGTAGCTATCACTGCGTTGGCCGGATCTCGGCTGTCTCGACGGTCGTCTCGACTGTCCCGTCGATCTTCGCGACTGTCCCTCGATCTTCTGATCGCTGGTCGCTTCTGTCCTGGTCATTGCGTGGTGTAGAGAATCCAGCCGCCATGAATTCGGGTCTATCGTCGTCGTAATGACGTTTTGAACGCTTGCGCCTTCGATCATCCCTGTATGAGTCTCTGCGGCTTCGACTGCCGCTTTCATGATTGTCACGGGGTGAGGACCCGCGTGTGTGCGCGCCATATCTTCTCCATCTGCCCACTCAGTCGCGGTCATCAAGAGGTAGCCACAGAGGTTGGCTTTTTGCGACCGAGTGCTTCTTTGAGGTCATGCCTGGCGAGTCCCATTATGAAGCATCCATGGCCATGTCTTCTGAAATTACTCCGACTGAGTTGCGTATCTCAGTCCATCGTCTGATGTATGACCTCAGCCTTTCGTCTGATCGTTGCACGCAGGCCCGCAGTTCCTCGAACGTTTTTGGGCGCTCACACAGAGGCTCGAAGTTTTTGATGAAGTCATCGCGGAAGTGATCCCACGAGTCGTACTTTGATGAAGGTAGGGCCTTGAGCCAGTCGCGGGCTGTGCCTTCGAGCATCAGTCGTATGTACTGCATGGCTGTGGTGTTTGCCTCGCTGGCATGCGACAGCCAGCCTGTAATCTTCCAGCCACCCGGAAGGTTCCTGTCGACCCGTGTACTTGGGCTGTTCAGATGTGAGTTTGAACCCTTTGGGCATCCGTGTCTCGCGGACGCGTCGAGTGAAGCACAGAGCTCCATGTGGCTCAGGCTCTCGATCAGAGTATGAGTCGCTACTGTATGATCTGCGTGACCTGCTCCTGGACCTGCGCCTTCGCGAGCCGCTTCTTTCCTTCGAGTGGTGGCGACGACCACTGTGATTATGCTCTTCCCGAGGCGCGTCGACTAGGGCACGGTCTCGACTCCCACCTGGAGTTCTTGGAACTTGGCGTATGGCCTTTGCAGCTAAGGCGAGTGATTTGATCTGTTGGCGGTGTAGTTTTGCATTGGGGTCATCCGCTGGGGGCTTGATTGCCTCCAGGTATGCTGCAGCGGTGTAGAGAGCACCTGCTGCTGTTTTGGGCACCGGCAGTCCTTCCTCGTCGTATGTCATGAAGGAGTTGCCTAAGTTGCGGGTGAGTGCCGCCTTCTCGCCTGGCGAGAGGTGTGACAACCTTGATCTGGGTCTTGTGTCTGCTCGCCCGGTGGAGCTCAAGGAGAGCTGTCTTCTGCGCGCACTCGACAAGCTAGCCTGCTTTTTGCGTTCTTCGAGTGTGGCTCTTATCTGCTTCAGTCGAAGTGACTCCTGCCAGTTGAAGTACTGGAAGGTCAACATCTCTTCTTGTGTTGCGTCTGCTGGCATCATTGTGCACTCCTTGATAACTTTATCTGCTTTTGCTGCCATCTCAGCAGTGATTGTGAGGGTTGTGGCTCCGTCCGGCATAGTGACTGTGCACGGGAATTCTGTAGGCCTGCGGCTGGCCGCAGTGTCTGATGTTTCTGCTGCGATGGCAACGTAGACCTGCTGGGGTATGACCCGAGGGTATGTGTGTATGCTTTCGAGTCCTGTCATGGACTCGACATCTTCATCGAGGCTCATGTCTGAGTCCGTATGTTCATCGAGTGGTCGTCTGGACGGATCTCGCAGTCGACGCCTTCATCGCCTATGCTCATCTCGGCGTCGGCGAGTTGTTATGAATCTCGAAGTCGAGGTTGTTGTTGGCGCAGATCTCGGAGTCGACGTGGTTGTCGATATGAGTTTCGAGGTCGTCGAAGTCGCTAAGTGAGATCCCGCAGTCGAAACTATCCTCGAGTGGGAGATCCAGCTCGGGATCGTTTGTGCGGTATGCTGATTCGGCCTCCTCGCCCTGGAGCTCTTCAATGAGCTCGCGCATCTCTCGTGTGGACATGGTTGTTGCAGACGAACAAGCTTGGAGGGTCGACGATGGTATGGACACAGTTGAGGGATCCGCAGTCGAAGGAGCCGCAACCGATGGAGCCTCGGGTGCGGAAGTCGCGAGTTGGCGTGGATCCGTCAAGTCCTGCACACCAAGCTTGTTGACGAAAAAATTGAACGAACCAACGGTTAAACCCAAACCTGACTCGAGATCGGAGAAGGCCTCCTGGAATCCTGGCGAGTGTGGCTCGAAATCCATCAGAGGATCCGATGCGCTTTTTGCAGGTGAAGCTGGCGTGTTGCCGTTTGTCGAGTGAGCCGGCGAGTTGCCGTGTGCCGCCTGAGTCGGCGAGTTCTGGTTTGTCGATGCAGCCGGCGAGTTGCCGTTTGTAGATCCGATCGGCGAGTCGCCGTTTTCCGATGGAACCGAAGAAACCGCGAGTCCAGCACTATTCTTTCCCACAGACGGCGCCAATTGACGAGGTGTACCCTCATCAAATCCCATGGTTAAGGACCTAGGGTTGAGATTATGGGGAGAGAACGTGGTAGTACTGGTAGTTTCGTCGGCTGACAAGCAGAGGCAAAGATTTACCCAGGTTCAGGCCCCTCGGGTGGAGGTAAAGACCCTACTTCCTGCTTGTCTGTTATTGATCGCTGGAGATTATGTGGTTACAAGGTGGCTCCGGCGAGATGACGATCTCGCAAGAGCTTTGGTGGTTCGAGTATGGCTTGGTCCTAGATCGGCACCCCTCCCAGCCTTTAAATAGGCTGGGTCTCGGGAGTTTGTAACCGACCTAGTTTACACATAAGGAAAGTATAAACCGACTATGTCTATGTCTAAACTTGGAAGTTACTTTATCTTGTTGGGCCTCTCGTCATGGTCTTCGAGTTGCATCTTCGCTAGTTGGGCTTTTAGTCATCACGTGCACCAGGTACCCTCACAGTAGGGTACCCGAGATGTATATCCTTGTCACCAGGAGCCCGAGATTCATCCAGCCCGACCGCAGCGAGAGATCCTGCCGGTAGCTCCGCCGTGTTGTCCGTCACGTCCCGCCAAGCCAAGCGTCATGCGCCGACGAGGCCACGCCGTGGCACTCGGTAGCACCACGCCCTAGCCAGGGGCACCGGCCCACGCCGGCCTCCACACGCGAGGAGACAATGGTCACGCTGCCACTGGCCGAGCCTTGTTGCGGCGGCGAGGGAGGGGAAGAAGGAGAGGAGGGACAAGCGATGGGAGGGTTTTAGGGTTTCCCCTCCCGTCGCCACGCAGAGCGGACGAGAGGAGAGGGAGATCGATGTCTGGTTCATATTACGATGTCATGCTTTAATTATTCACACGGGGATTTTTGGATCAAAAACGGATACAGGTGGTTGAGGCTTATACCCTGCAATGCACTAAGGCATCCCTATAACACGAGTAGCTTGGCTCGAACCTCCAATAGCTCCAACTCATCTATCCATTCTAGTTTTAGAGCGTCTCCACCAGCAATCGCCAAAATCGTGTCCAACACCCCAAATTGTGCCCTCTTTGGGGGTGTCGAACATGCGTCCGGTTAAAATAGGAGGAGTGCTCCCAGCGGCAACCCCCAAACATACCGGACAAGTGTCGGATAATTGGATTTTCTATTAATTTTACTTTTGTAACCGGTGTGTAGCTGGTGAAAAAACAAAGGGTATGGTCACACTTAGCCACAGAAAATCTTGTGAGTGGATAGCTTGGCATAGGTCTTCTATGGCCATATAGCACTAACAAACTGCTCGAGGATGGCCCACTCATGGGATCTTCTGTGGCCAAATAAAAAACATAACACACAAGCGTGTGTAGACACGTAGATCATCCCCGTGTATCGCTTGTATGGTTGTTCTAAAATAAATGTGATTCCAAAAACTACTAAAAGATGTACATATCATTAATTTTCATTTTTCTAGCGTTCACTCATTGGAATTTTTCTTGGAGTTGTTCAAGCTAGTTTTAAATCTACTTTTGGGTCTGAACTATGAAAAAAGTTGATACACATGTTATCAATTATAATATAGTGAATTCCACCTTTTACCCTTTACAGTTGTACATTTGTGACACTCATTACCCCATTTAGTGAAACACAATCAGAAGTACATCATATATAAAATTTGACTAAGTTTTTACACCATTTTAGCATTCGACATGTTTCGCTAGAATAGACCGACATTTTAGAACTATGTGGTGTGTCAAAATATGTAAAACTCGAAGAGCGGCAACGAAAATAATGACCAACCTTTTCTTCACCATCTTTTCAATTTATTGTCGTTTTCATGTTATGTTTTAGGCTCAATCATCACTTTACACCTTGCCAAATAGAAACACATCAGAAACGAGGATCCAAAGTTTCCAAAATGGGCAATCTAGTTGATTTTTGTAAGATGGAGTAATTAGTGTTACAAATGCATAACTTGAGGTTAAAAAAGTGAAATTCAATCATTATAATACAACCCGCTTCTACAGAACACTACCAAATAAAAATATCTTCTCTTGGACATATAGGAAATAAAAAAATCATTTTTTAGCTTTCACTCATTGGGGTTTTTCTTGGAGTTGTTCGAGCTAGTTTTAAAACCACTTTCAGGACTGAACTATGACAAAAATTGATACACATGTTATCAATTATAATACAACCCACTTATGACGAAATAGGTTTGCGTCCCGCTATATTAATATAGCAACAACCCGATACAGTTTCGAAACCACTGCTGGGGCTAAAACAGCACAAGCAAGCCCAAAAGAAAAAAAGAGAGAAGAGAAAAGAAAACAAAGCCAACGTTGGCGGATCGACGAAAACAAAAATGACTCGCAACCGCTGCACCTTCCGAGAATTCCCACCACGATCCTAGCACTCCGAATCACTGCGTACCAAGCAACACCTCCAAGAAGGAACGCGACGACGACGACGCTGCTGCCCGGACTGGTCCTAGGGTTTCCTCCGGCACGCTATGGAGAGTGGGGCAGGGGTACACCCGACGCCCTTCAGGAAGGAGCGGCGACACTCGCAAGCGTCACCGCGTCGGTGCCAAGATGACAGGGATTTCTCCCGACCCCCAAAAACTACATCTCCGGACTCGTTAGCGCTACACCAAACTTGCCGCCCACCAACATGCGCCACCTCGGTCTTGAAGTCATCATCGTCATCTCTCCATGGCAAACACTGCGAGGTCGGACTGGACTGGGAAACAGCTGTAGACAATGGGCAGCGGGACCACAACCACGCGGGAGGGAACAACCTCCACCGCCATAAGCGGTAGCCGACCGGACACGTCGACAAGAGCACACCAAACCATTGGAGTCGGAGGGCGGCGGCAGCACGGCCACCTGGAGGACGTCCTCCACCGCCAAGTGCGGGTGCCGACCGGACGTGGTAGCAAGGACACACCAGGCCGGACAGGCCCGACCGGGCCCGGGAGGGCCCGTAAAGTCCTCGCTGCCACGCTGTTGCACGTAGGCCACGCCGCCGCTACCCTCTAGTTCAACACCATAGGTCCGGCCGGACCCGGACGGGGCCGTGAAGCTCCTGTCATCGCGTTGCAGCAAGGGCATCGTCATCGCCGCCATCCATGTCCCAGACTGCTCGAGGCCAAGCCGAGGCAGCGAGGACGCCCGACCCGCCCTGACCCAGATCTGGGCCAGCAGGGCTCCGGCCGAGCACTCCATGGCCTTCAACGCCACCAACGGTGGCACCACCGCTGCGAGCACCACCCGCGTGGCCGCAGGCCACCCCGCCGCCGCACAGACCGCCGCCGCCTAGGAGCACCGCCCAGTGACGCGCCGCCCCGCGCGCGGACGCCACCATGAAGAAAGAGGTCGGGGGCCGGCGCCGCCGGTGCCGCTCGGGCCTAGCCCGGCGAAGAACACCGGCGACGGCGGGTTGGGAGGAGAAGAGGGAGGGGCGAGAGACGGGAGGCCGGCGACGCGGCCCAGTCGTCCGCGCGGGGGCGACCAGGTCGCGAGAGGAGGAGGTTCTAGTCCGCGAGAGGAGATCTGTCTGATTCAATACAACCCACTTATGCAGCACACCGCCAAATATAAAATATATTATCTTGCATATATAGGAGATGACAAAAGGCTAGCTTGCTCGCCTGATTTTTCACTCTTATGGACCTTGCTCCTATATGCGAGCATAAGGACCATTTCTTATTCAAGCACATCACAAATCAACACACATGTCTTATTTAAAACACATACACATATCTAGTTATTTCCTTAGTGCCAATCATTGTGACATTTTGCACCATATCCATCTCAAGGATAGCCGGCACCACCGGATCCACCACCGTACCCGCCACCACCACCGTATCCTCCACCTCCGCCATATCCGCTGCCACCACCATACCCTCCACCAAAGCCGCTGCCATAGCCACCATTGCCTGAATGACCATACCCACCACCATGTCCGCCACCATATCCCGGTCCATAGCCTCCACCGCCGTAGCCAGACCCGTAACCACCACCGTGATGGTATCCACCACCATTTCCATACCCTCCTCCATAGTTTCCGTATCCACCACCATTTCCATATCCTCCACCATTATTTCCATATCCCCCACCATGCTGGTATCCGCGACCGTTCCCATACCCTCCACCATTTCCGTATCCCCCGTCGTTTCCATACCCTCCACCGTTTCCGTACCCGTTTCCTCCACCATGCTGGTATCTCCCTCCCCACTTCTCGTTCTTGAGGCCCGGCCCTCCTTCAGGTTTCACATTCTTCTCCTCAGACTCTGCATGTATACAAACGTCTAGTGAACAACTTGAGATATTGTATATTTATGCATATATGGAATGAAAGATTAATTAATCTGTGTCTGCTAAATTTGTTCTACCCAGTTAGCTATTCTAAGATTTCTACACAATATAACGCACACATTATATTTGTGTGCGTGAGAGGGAGGGATAGAGAGAGAGAGAGAAATAGAAAACCTTTAGCCTCAGTGAGCTCTCTAGCATGTGCCACATCCTGGGAGAGAAGCATGACCGAGACTAGTACGACGACAAGCAGAACTAGCGTCTTGACAGCCATTTCTGATGATCAGTTTTATCGAGTATAAGAGAGCAAGCAAACTTGGGATGAGATGGTATCGCTTATAGAATTGCCCTATTTATAGAAGAGGCTATGCGGCCATGCATGCACGCCTATGCCTATCATCTGAGTTTTTTTTTTTTTTTGAGAGATATGATCATCTGAGTTATTGGATATATGAGAGCTAAGTTTTCAACCTTCAATAACTGCGCGTACTGATAACAGTTGGCTGTTAGCTAGGAGTACAATATGATCGAACAGGGCCGTGCTTTAGTTAGTATCTCATTGTCATACTTGGCTATCAAGCAGGGCATTGACATTCATCCGTGGATACGTGTGATTGAGTGCAGAACCCCACTTGCTACGTAAGGTCAGCTAATAACAAAGTAGAGATTGCGGCTGTGCATCCGTGCATTAATTGTCCGGTTCATTGATCGGTCTCATCTTTGTGACTGAATCATTTACAGACGGCGCCGTGCCGTTCATTGATGCAGCTTGCTGCTATTGACTCAGCCCTTCGTGAATTCGCTTTCGCGTAGACACTTGATGATGCGGGGGACGCTGGCGCGGTTATAGGTTGATCTCTGAAAGGGTCAGCCAAATATGGCGGATGGATGCGTTCGATGTCACATCAGTTTGTCTATTTGACTTGCATATCCTTTTTAGATTACAGAAATTAGAAAAGGTAAGAATATTGATGATAAACTGGGTCGACTCTTAGGTTTTTTATAAGGGAAGCCTCCAAATGAGCATCCAATCCCTTGTATCTAAACTTTTTGGGGTAAATTTTATGATCCGCTTAACTCAAAAAACGGTTGGCAGGAGGCAATTTTCAGCTCCAGCGTCACGGGATCACCACAAGTACCGCCGGCGCCGCCGCGTCTCGAGCTCGATTTTACGGCGAGCTGGCTCGATTCTGGTATCAATCTTTGATTCACGATGAGGAGGTTCGGTTCCCAACATCGCTAGTTCCGCTTCGATTCCGGTCGCCATGGTTGGTGCGCGCCAGCTCAGCAAACTCGTCCACGAGCTAGGACGAGGATGGCGTCGAGAGGCCCGGACGGACCGCAGCGGGAACAGACGGAGGCAGTGCGGGCTGCGCGCAATCGAGCAGCGGCACTACGTGCATGGGCGGGGGCTGGGATGCGGCAGAGGTGCGCAGCAGCTCGGCGGTGAAGCAGGGGCGGGGGCCGTAATAGTTTTTTTTTTTGGGAGGTGTCCCCATTGTTCTTTCTCTTGACAAAGAGGCCGCCGAGTTCTCGTCGTCCTTCGTGCCGGACAAAGAGAAGTACGCCGCGCTCCGTGACACGCACACGCGCAACGCGCCGCTGAACATCTACCGCCTGTGTGGCCACCTACGATTCGAGCTTGCTTATCCTAGCAGGCAGGTCTTGGCGAGCATGAAGATGCCATGCATGGCGGCGTCCCAGGTTATTATAATTCCCTTGCCGTTTACCGTGAATAGGCTAGAGCCACTTATTGGAGTACATGTTTATGTGAGCTTGCCGTTGTCCCCTCCCTTCCGTTGCATAAGTGGCAAACAATTTCAATTGTAATCATTTGCTACAATGTTTTGCTGCTGTTTTAAACATTTGTCTGGTCTACTGATAAGTTTCAGGGAAGTTCATGAGAATTCGTGTAAAAAATGGAAGGATCAATGGAAACCCATTCACTAACCTCTAAAAACATTTTAGTTTGACAATTAGGCAATTTCCAATTAAATTTAATTAGCGAAATCACCGTCACAGACGCAATAGAATCGTTCGCTAATTGCACGCTATAATGCGATATAGCTTTGCTCCCTATTTTAGGGCCGTGCTATTTTTTCATAGCGGATGGAAAAACTTTCCCCTCCCCCTCGCGTCTCTCGTCGCCCCCCGCGCGGGCGACGGAGGCGCCCCTAACCCTAGCTCCGCCCGTCCTCCTCCCTCCCCCAGCTCCCCCCGCCGCCACCGGCGAGCGCGCCGCCGGGCAAAGCCCGCGCGGTGCCGGCGGCGGCGGGACTTCCCTTCCTCCCTCTCGTGGTGGCGACGGCGCGGGTCGTGGCGGCCATGGTGGGCGGCGTGCTCGGCGGCGTGGTGGCTTCGTCGTGCTCTTGCGCGCCCAAGGACGGCGGCCTGCCCTCGCGGCAGCGGACGGCTTCGGGTGGCGCGTGTAATGACCCAGCACACCACTGCATGTTGTAGTGTACAAGTCGTTGACATAATACTCACGGAAGGACCAATCCGTAAATATTACATCATTCAGAGTAGCACAACAGAAACATAGTCGGTCCAAGGTAACACTATAGGATTACAACACTATTCAATACAAAATCTCGAGAACCTCCTTTCCAAACAGAAGTAGGTTTCGTGCAAATGAAACTCCCGAAAGACTCAAGTCGAAGCACTAAGCTAGATACCAGCTCTACTTCTAACTCTTAATCCACTACTGCTGTTGTCACAGCCCTAATTTATCCATCTGGAATATCTTTGTCTGGAGTTGTGCTCCTCCATCCAATTATAGTTGTCTTGTCTATAGGTATTGCTGTCGACATGTCCACCGTTGCACTGTTGTCGCTACTCATTAGTCGGCAGACTCCACCAGGTTGATTTATGGATTCCTGTCCTTCTTCTGCTGTCTCCAATAATCTAAGCAGGGGGTCAACGGAGGAAAGAGTGAGCAACACGAGCGTTACTCAGCAAGTTCATATAACAGGAATAAGGTGTTTTATGCACTAGCTACCATCCATACCAAAAGGTCATGGATGAACATGCATATCTTTGCAAAACATTTTTAGGAAAAGATTTATTTTATCTTCAGAAAACTATGCCCGTCATCGATTCACAGGTGCTAGGGCCTTGAGGAGCCTCCTTTCCTGCAGCGTTCGCCGTTCCTTCCTGGAACGTGGAGTAACATGTCACATTTTTACACTCTGCAGAGGTGCGTTACTTTACCCATAAGAGATCAACGCCTTGTTGCACAACCGGGCGATCTTTCCCGTCCACACTTCCTTGGTGTGGGGCCTAGTCGATGATCCAAGCCATTCGCCGTGCTTCTCCAACAACCCCGCATGCCCACCCAATTCATGCATAGCAGAATCACCCCTGGTTCTACCCCTCACGATAGATACCTAGGTGTCCCCTTGCAGACCATCATAGACCCCAGTTACCGTTGGGAATTAAGGGATCCCACCCATGTGCATGTAGTCCCGCAAGATCTACAGCGTAAGGAACTGGCAGTCCATTGACATGCGAAAGGGAGAAGATCACAGATGACTTTCCCGTCCCATTCCAAGTCTCATGGTTAACGCTTCATTTACGGCGCAAGAACGCTGACGGCATTGGTTCTTAAGTCCTAGGTAATACTTTCCCGTGCAAATGGAACCTCCACCAACCACATCATACCATGGTTCCATCTGCCAGCCAACATATATATATATATAGCAATTCACATCATTCGAAAATAGGTTTTACTTTTTCATGCAATGATAAACCATAGTATTTTGCATTTACTTTGATAAACATAATCAAGTAGGACATGAGCAAGAGTGAACTTGCCTTTTTGACTGCAAGATTATGCAGCCAAGGTCTTCGATACAATAAAGACTCCAAAATCTGGAAAGAATGACATTGATCCGGTAAGGACTAATGTTTGAAGAAACAATATGCTATTATGCATAATATATGTAATGCACTTTATAAAACCCCGAAGTAATTCCCGACATTGTGTGTGGTTAAGTTTAGATGATTAATCAAAGATTTGTTTATCTTCAAGTTTACTTCACAAGAAGTATGAGTTTTTAACTTTAACTTAAAGTACCATATTAAACATAGGAGTAAAGTAAAACAACATCATGATACTAAATGTTTGCTTTTATGTTTGGTTATCATCTTTAGGGTTGAAAGGAACACATATCGTCTTGTGATTATTTAAAAGATGATGTAGTACTATTATTCATGATTGCAAAAGGAATAACTTTTGAAGAAATAAATAATATGATATAATGTAGTATTATTGTCGACGGAGGCAAAAAGAATAACTTTTGAAGAACAAATTTATTAACAATCTTTGGTATCATACTACAATTTGTTTGTTTTAGATTATGGATAAGAATAAGGTTCTAACACAAAGCAATCCAATCACTAAAGGGTATTAATCATGATGGTCATATTTTATTAAGTAAAGAATTCACTCATATGAATTAAGAACTATATGGGATATCATGGAATAATAACATGGTGACTTAGCAATTTGTTTCTTTTTAAAATTTCTTGAATAATAATTATTTTCTTTATTGAAAATACCATTTGAATAACCACTTAAAGAATATTACTAACACATGTTTTTTTTAAATAGAATTCTTAAAATGGTCATAAATAATATTATTGAAACAAATTCCTTATTTGAAATTAACATATGAATTAATGTATTTGAAATGCATCCAAGATAGCATTTCAAATTAGCTTCATCTTCATATATAGGTAAATATTTGTTTCAATTTTTGAATGATACAAATTTAGTCAAACAAATAATTTATTTATATAAACAAATAGATTTTATTGTTCTGTTAACTTTGGTGTATTATTTATGTTATTCTGATTTAATATGAAATTGTTGTGAATTTCCAATTTTATTCAATTTAAATATTTCTGAATTATTAATTTTTGATTTGTGAAATGACCATAGTACCCTTGGTCAAATCTGGTTGAACCAGACCAAGGACTGGCTCGGGTCGGTGGTCAACCCGACCGAGCCACACTCTCACCCGACCCTCTCCTTCTCCTTCTCTCTCTCTCGAGCTCCTCTGTCGCCGACGCCGTCGCCGCTTGAATACGGCGAGCTCCGGCAGGCTCCGCTGCCGTGCCGTAGCGCAACGATGCGCCCCGCCGTCCTCTCCAATCCCACCCCGGCGATTTACTCCTCTCCGCCGGATGCGGCCGTGCGCGACCCGTACCCGAGCCTAGGGTTCCGGTGGCAGCGCGGCATCGCCGTGCTCCCAGCCCTTGCTGCTCTGCCGTGGCTGGTGTGGTGGTGATGTGCGCTCCTCCCGTGGTCCTCCTTCATCGGCCACACGGGCACTGCCCCGTCACCGTGGAGTTACGGCCATGGGCGTTGGTAAGCCGCTGCTTCTCTCCTCTCTTCCTCTCTCCTGGCCCAAGGCCATGCTCTGTGATGTGCAGCAAATTATGATTCTAGGTTTTCTATTTTAGGTGTTAAGCTGCTCGGCTGCTCCTGTGATGTTCTCTGATCATCCAATGATGCCACTAATATTATTGGTTGGTGGTGATGATGATGCTGGTGTGTGCTACTTTGAACCATGTGGTCAGAGATGTGCCTCTGCTGAAATCTGTGGCTGTTTAGCTCTGATTGGTTCTGTGCATGTGTAACAAGCTCTATTTGTGCCCTGTGTTAGTTAATCTAGTTTCTTGAGCTAAATAATGTTGCTTTGCTTGCTGTGATGTCTCATTTGAGTTACACAGAAGCAATTTCATGTGTTTAGCTTAGGCAAAATAAATTATACTAAGCAGTGGTGCATTTGGTGCATGTGTGTGTGTTGTGGTGCTCCTCCCCTATGTGGGTTTTGTGCCCAGCAACCAACTGCTGGCCTTGTGCTGCCTTTATGTGTAAATCATGCTATTAGCATGTTGTGCCTTTGCTAAATATTGGAGAACTTGCCCCTGCCTATGATACGAGAGACTGAGGCCCCTTTTTAAGAACAGAGGCTTGCTTGTGATTTTAATTCCCTGTGATGAATTTAGCATAGCATCACTATGCTAGACTGAGGGAAATATCCAGCCAAACCACATATTTACTCTAGCAAATTCTTTTGCTAGGGAATTTTGAGTATTCACCTTCTGATGAGTGGTGGTGTTGGTTGTGTGGTGTGGCTTGTGGATCTGCTGCTTTTCTTGATCAACAGATCTTGTGGATCTCCTCTCCTTGCTCTCCTTGCTGGCCTGCTCCTCCAGCTCCAAATGCTATCCTCTAGCTCCTGGCCTTCCCTCCTTGCTCCAGTGGTCCTTTCTTCTTCTATCCCATCTTGTTCTTGCTCTTAGCAAGATCCAGTGGTGAAATACTTTGATGTGGGTGTTTCTGTGATGAACTGAGCTCTGAGATGTGAAGAACTCGAATTGGTTGCTTGAGTGAGTGTTGTGGTTCTATTTTGCTAGCTCCTACGACTGCTTCCTTGCTCTTATCCCCTCCTGGGAGTGAAATGGCTGTGCTGAGGACAGCACAGTAGTACCAGGTGATTGTGCTGCTTGGTTAGTTGCTTCCCATGTTAACGTGGAGCTTCGGCTGGTTGGTATTATCCCTATGTGATGCATTCTTTTGGCTTGCCAAGTGGATTTATTGCTGCCCAGCCAATGATGTTGTACTGAGGCTAAAGTTTGTGGATTAAGAACAGATACTATACTTAGTCCCTTAATTATACTCAATGATGTTAATAGCAAAGCATTTCTTTGCTAGACTGAGAGTTAAACTAATCCTAACCCCTCTTTGTATTTGGTTTTCTTTTGTTCTTGCCTTTCTTTTGTTTTGCAGGAACAACTATAGAATGAAGATCAAGAAGAAGAAATACAAGACATTTAGTTTAGGAAATAATTGTAATTTTCCTTTTTGTATTTCATTATGTTGTAACAAAATTTGTAAAGACATTGTATTGTTGTATTCAATCAATAAAATGATTTGTTTGTCTATACAAGAATTCATAAATTGTATTACTTATTGCAAAGATTTGAATTATTCAAATCTCCATCAATTCATTTACATAATTATTGTTTTAGTTTCTTAAATCTTTGAATTTGAATTTACTTTACAAATTCAATTTTTTTGAATATTTAATTTGAATTCAAATTCTTTCTACAAGCTAATTCCTAAAGGTCATGTTAAAAATTATCAAATTTACCTAAGATGATCTAAAGCTTAAATCATAATAATGATCAAACTTCGATCACTCCAGGGTTTTAACTTGCGAAAAATTTATTCAGGATTTTCAAATACATGCATGCAGATACACAAATTTCTATTTCTGCCCTCCGATAACTCCTAAATGCTGGGGTATTACAGCGCGGCGGGCTTTTCCCGGTGGTCTGCCGGCGGCGGGCCATGGCGGCAAGCTCGGCGGAGGTGGTGCTG
Organism: Poa pratensis; assembly: GCA_947311845.1. NCBI lineage: Eukaryota > Viridiplantae > Streptophyta > Magnoliopsida > Poales > Poaceae > Poa > Poa pratensis. The sequence continues at coordinate 43,589,865 of CAMZMU010000077.1, read as the reverse complement.
GGAGGGACGACGCGGATCTGGCAGTTGGACAGCAACCGCTGCCATGGCGCTGCAGCACGGCGGCAGGACCCATCGGGCCTGATCTGGGCCTAGATCTGGGCCTGCCCGGGCCTGATCCGGGCCTGATCTGGGGCCTGACGGGACCAGCTGCTGCGTCCGGTGGGCGGCCGTTTCGACGGTGGAGGATGGTCCCTCTGCATGGTTGCGGCGCGGCCGGAGGCCTGAGAGGTCGATGGCTGCGGGGTTCGAGCCACGGGCTGTACCTATGTCGTCCGACTGCTACCTGGATAGCCAGGCGTGTGGACCTGTCGTCGTGCTCCCTCATCCGATTCGTCGTTTTTGCGGTGGTCTTTATGTCGCGACACAGGGTTGAGCTCGTGGATGTCGGGGCGGCGGCCCTGGAAGGAGAGGCTGCATGGCTGACGCCGGCGGCAGCATCGCAGTGGTGGTGGTCGTCCCTTTGGCCATATGGGTGGCGAGGGGATTGGCAGCGGGAGGTCCTGGTGTCGGTGCTTCGGCGGCGGCTCCCTGGTCAGGCTCTGGAAAACCTCGTGTTGTTTCCTAAGATGGCACGTGTGTATGGATCCGAGCGAAAGCTTAGCGCCCCGGTGTCCGCAACGGTGATGCTTGCGGGTGTCATTACCCTCTTGGGGCGTTGCTGTGGATCCTCGTCGTGATTGAGTTCCGGGTGAAAGCCCTAGCGCGCATTGCGGGCTCGATGACGGTGGCGCGTCACGTCATTACCCTCTTAGGGGCGTCGTCGTGTAGCTCAGGGTACTTCTAGGTGCAACACGTTGGTGCCACTCCTTCGGTGTGAAGCTTCACTTCTCGTGTGGTGTGGCTTTTCCTCTTTTCTTGTTCGGTGTTCGAGTTGGTGGCTCGCCTCCATCTCGTTTGCTGATTTTTTTTTTTGTTGACCTGCTTGTAAGGGGGTTTCCCCACCACTTTGTATCGGTTTGGCCGGATGAGGCTTTATTTATAAAGCGGGGCTACGACCTATTTCGTCTATTTTTTCATAGCAGGCTATGTACAACAACTGCAAGTCCATGTGCCTATGTGTTTGCAGATCTTTGCTCATGCACATAAGTGCGAAGTCCCTTGATATGGATTCAATCTCATAGAGAACACTACTGAATTAGTCCATATAATTTTCGATCTATATTGTTGACCACCTCCATGCTGTCGGTAGAAACTTTGACACGTTGGAGTCGGAGATCGCCAGCGAACATAAGTGCATCTAGATAAGCTCCCGACGATGAACGGCACACTGCAACAGTTGTGCCTACGTTGCCCGTCTTCTTTAGAGCCGCGGGATACATAAGTCTCCCGTGTCAGAATTAGACGAGTCAAGATTAATATTAAATTCGTGTATCACTTTTGAGCCACCTTAAGTTTTCGGCTTTGCTCTCGAGCTATGTAATTTTCTTGCTCTCCAACCCTCCTTAAACCTCTTGGACTGGTTCGGTTCCTTGTGAGTAATATATGAAATCTGTTCAGGCCAGGGTTTCGATTAACGGCCGAAATACCAGGGTAACCGGATTAGCCGGCCACCCTCGGTAAATGTGTCTGCTAGGAGAAAAATTCTGGAGCATTTGAATTTGGACCGAGTTCATTCTCTCAATTTTTATTTGACTTTTTTTTTATGTTTTAAGTTTGAATTTTAAATTCTGTCCGGAAATCCAGGCCGGTAACCAGCCGGTATTTTCCGGTAACAATGGTTACCGGAAATACCGGCCCCTCCAGGAAAATAAATCAAATGGTAACCAAAACTTTGGTTCGGGCTGGGCCCTGGCCCCTGGCCCCATAGTTATAGTAAAAATACTTCAATAAAGGCTTACTTCAGTTTTCTGTGCTCAAACATGGAAAAATTAGTTCCAAGTGTTACTAGCTTGTTTCGTCTTCCCAATCCCAAAAAATATCAAATCCCCCGTCAAAAGGAAATCTGATATGCAAGCTGCATCGATGTATGAATTATAAATGGTAGAAAGTCTTATATTTTGATACGGAAGGAGTATAAGACAAGCTGACACTGACGGATCGATCGGAATGTGCGTGCCGGCCCGAGGATCTTCCTCCTCCCGCATCCTCTCTGATTGCTCTTCCAAACGGGCACTGCTAGCTTACAGGTGACCGTAGCCCCTGTCGAATCTGACAGTGCTACAGTGCCTGTCAGAGGGGATGGAGAAGAGGAGAGGCAGGAGGAAGAACGCCACCGCACCACCATTGAGCCCCCCCCCCCCCACCGCACCTTGCCACTCCGCCCTGCTCAAATCCCCTCCTCCGCCGGTCTGCCGCCGCCCCGGCCATCCCTCTAAGCCCCCCCCCCCCCGTCTCCCTCTTCTCCGGCACCGGCGACCCACAGGGCCACACCCGAACGCCTAAGTTGGACGCCGGCAACCCTGCACCCCCAAGTTAAGTTTCTTCCGAGCCTCAGCCGGCGCCACGCGGCCAGCCGCGTCGGCCCCGTTTCTGGCTCGGTCACGACTCGTCGTCGCCGTCTCCGCCGCAGCCCGCCGCGGCGTCACCGTCGGTTTGGGGAGGAAGGAGGAGAGATGGCGGAGGAGGGAGGAGAGGAGGCGGTGGAGCGCATCCACCGGCGACGGCGAGGTTGGATACACAATGGTCGAGTAGGAGAGGAATTACGCAGGGGAGAGGCGGAGCTTTTCTGGCCACGGGAGTCGGGAGGAAGAAGACACACAAAAAGAGATAAGGCAAGGGAGAGCAGGTTGGCCCGCACAAGGGGATGCGCGTCAGCGCTAACCGTGCCAACGGTTACGCGTTAAGGAGCCGCTTCGCTTCCAAACAAAGTTGGATTGTTTTTTTTTTGACAACTAAACAAAGTTAGATTGTCGTGTCAGGTTAGGATAGTTATGATACGCAGAAGAGAAATAAACAAGAGACACGAGAAGTTCTTTTGTCCAAGGACTTCCAAATATTTCGAAATCAAATCACTAGGCAAACCACGAAACCTAACAAGGCCATGGGGGACGGCCGCCGCAGTCGCCGCCGCCGCTAGAATGCTCAAGAATGCTCGGAGGAGAGCCGTGCTGGGGGCCAAGATTGACGCCCTCCCAGACGAGCTTTTCGAGCTGGTTTACCGGCGCATCCCCTTGCCTCTCCACCTCGTCCGCGCTGCGTGCACCTGCAAGCGCTGGAGGCGCATCATTGCGGCGGACGACAGCCGCCTGATCTGTTCCCTCCACGGCGCGCCGTCCTCCCACGTGGTCGGCCACTACAGGGTCCGGGAGCACTAGGTGCGCTCACGCTCACGTCCGCTTGGCAGTGGACCCTTCTTCGTTCCCTCCTCCTCCTCGCCGTGGGCGGACATTCTCGCCACGAGGAACCTCGCGCTCGACTTCCTCCCGCAGCCGGAATACAGCTGGCACTGCTGGGAGCTTGCCGACATCGAGGAGGCCTCCTACTCAGTTACACGGCTACTCCCAATATGATCTCACTCACACGATATAGGTTCGATTACAGTATACAAGTCTCGGCAAGAAGAGGGAGGAGATCGAGAGCCAAGGTGGGAGAGAGGTTCAGCAAAAGGGATACAAGGAAAGAGCTGTGTTCAGGAGTATGATCATTCATGCCGATCCCCAGGTTGCTTGTGCCTTAAGAAGATCGTCAGCGCATCCAGTCCTTGGTCGGGTATCGCACTGTGTCCTTGCTGGCACGACGTGGGCGCTGGGTTGGCCCAGCCCGAGGCCCATGAGCTGGTGGGCTCATGACATTCATCCCTTCTTCAACAGCGGCTTGACCCCAAGCCGGTGCTCGCAGAAATCTCGCTTGGAGTTCCGCCTTGTTCTCCCAGGTCGCCAGTGATCTTGGCAAATGTGACCACTTCACCAGCACTTGCTCCAACTGCTTGTGGCCTCGCGGAACGTGTCTTGTTTGGAGTACCGCTTCGGGAACCTGGAATGGCTTCGCGGCATCATCCACCACCGGTAGCTCAGCATGCACTTCGTCAGGCGGTGCCCCTTTTCGCAGCTGTGATAAATGAAAAACAGGGTGCAACTTGCAACCTGCGGGAACACGAAGGCGATAGGATAGAGTACCAACTTTCTGATCGATTGGGAAAGGACCAAAAAACCTGAAAGCCAGCTTGGCATTTGCTCGGATTGCCAGGGAAGTCTGAACATAGGGCTGTAGCTTCAGATAAACCCAATCCCCCACTTGGAACTCCCTCTCCGATCTCTTGCCATCAGCAAAATGCTTCATGCGATTACTGGCTCGATGCAGATGTTGTCGAAGCAAGGCCGTCACCAGTTGGCATTGGTTCAGCCATTCCTGCACGTCCCGCACTGGCACTGACTCTGCCGAGACCCCAAAGTAGCGAGGTGGATGCCCATATAGAGCCTAGAAAGGAGAAGTTTTAATCGCAGTATGGTATGATGTATTATACCAAAACTCTGCTGGCCCCAGCCACTTGCTCCACTGTTTTGGACATGAGCTGATGAATCATCTAAGATAGGTTTCCATACACTAATTTACTCTCTCTGTCTGCCCATCAGTTTGGGGATGGTAGGCCGTACTCATGCGCAACTCAGTCTTGGACAGTCGAAACAGAGTTTGCCAGAAACGACTGGTGAAAATCTTGTCGCGATCAGAGACAATAGCTTCTGGCATGCTATGTAATCTGAACACTTGATCAAAATACGCCTGGGCCACTTGTGCTGCCGTGAAGGGATGAGCCAGAGGTAAGAAATGAGCATACTTGGTGAACGAGGTAGTCCCTCCACAAAGTCCATTGTGACTATCTGCCATGCTGAATCCGGAACTCGAAGAGGCTTCAACAAGCCAGGATATTTAACACGTTCAGCCTTGGCTTGCTTGCAGATGGTGCATTTCTCTATGAATTGTTGGACTGTCAGTCTCATGCGTGGCTACGCGAAGAGCTGGCGAATTCTCCGCAAGGTCGCTTGAACGCCCGAGTGTCCACCAATTGCACCAGCATGCAGCTGTTTCAGAATCTTCTGCTGCATTTCCGTGTTGCCACCCACCCAGATTCCGCGTTTGTAACGAAGCAGGTTTCCTTCCCATTCCAGATGATGTGTACTATGGTTGGAATTTTGCAACTGGGACAGCATCCGTTGAGTAATAGCATCGGTAGCATAGCTAGCACAAATTTCCTGCAGCCACTCAGGAGTGCCCATGGTAATGGACAGCACCTCTCCTGCTTCAAACGACGGGTGTCTAGACAGAGCGTCTGCCACCTGGTTAGAGCTTCCTTTCTTGTATTCGATGCTATATTTTAGTCCCAACAGTTTTGTTAGAGCCTTTTGCTGCCAGGGTGTTGTGAGCCTTTGTTCATCTAGATGCGCTAAAGCTCGCTGATCCGTACGAATGACAAAAGGAGATTGCCGCAGATACGGACGCCATCGGTCTACTGCTAAGGATTGCAAGGCTCTCTTTTTCATAAGTGGATAGGCCCTGAAACCGAGGGCCAAGGGCACGGCTGAGATACGCCAGAGGGTGCTATTCTTGCATCAACACAGCGTCGATGCCACGGTCACTAGCATCAGTCTCGGCAACGAATGGTTTCTTGAAATCAGGCAAGGCCAGAACTGGCGCTGTGAGCAGTGCGTGTTTCAGAGCTTCGAAAGCCTGTTGATGCTCCTGTGTCCAAACAAAAAGCTCATTATTCTTTAGCAAATCTGTGAGAATCCTACCGATCAAGCCGAAGTTAGGGATATACTTGCGGTAATACCCCGCCATGCCGAAGAATTTGCGAACATCTCGCGCATTAAGCGGTATTGGCCATGCCCGAACAGCAGCTACACTTTTAGGGTCAGTTGATACACTGGCGGCTGAAATAACGTGACCCAAGTATTTGAGTTGTTGTTGAGCAAAAGCACACTTCGATTTCTTGACTTTGAGCTGGTGTTCTGCCAATAACTTGAACACTGCCTTCATGTGCTCTTGGTGTTCTTCTAGCATCCGACTATAGATGAGGATATCGTCTATGAACACCAACACACAGCGCCTCAGAAGTGGTGCCAATATCGTGTTCATGGCGTTTGAAAAGTTGATGGCGCTCCTGTAAGCCCATACGGCATTACCTTGAACTCATAGTGCCCTTGGTGGGTCTGGAAAGCGGTTTTGTGTTCTTCACCCTCAGCCATTCGAATCTGGTGATACCCTGCCTACAAGTCCAGACTAGTAAACCAAGCAGCCCCAGCCAACTCATCCAGGAGTTCGTCAATCACCGGCATAGGGAAACGATTCTTGATAGTCAGGGCATTTAAATAGCGGAAATCAATGCATAACCGCCAGGTGCAATCCTTCTTCATCACTAGCAACACCGGAGACACAAAAGGGCTTGAGTTGAGTTGTATAATTCCCTGCCGCAACATCTCTTTAATTTGTTTCTCTATTTCATCCTTCTGTTCTGGGTTGTAACGATATGGTCGTTGATTGACCGGTTTAGCCCAGGAAGCAAAGGAATTTTGTGATCAAACTCCCTTCTTGCTGGCAGCCCTTGTGGTTCATCAAACAGAGCGTCAAAGTCTTGCAAGATTGCCTGCATAGACTCAGGGAATGGATTTAGTACTTCTGGATCTTTAACTTCACTTAACTGAACCAGATGGTAAATGGCATTATCCCTAGCCAATGCTTCCAGCTGATGCACTGTGATCTCGCTGCATTTGGTGGTATCTGTTGTAATCCCTTGCAATTTCACTGACCTGCCTTGGTGATTGAAAATCAGTTGCTTCAAACCCCAATGAACCACCATTGAGCCAATGCCTGCAGCCAGTCCATCCCTAAGATTATATCATAGCAGCCCAAAGGAAATAGCCGAAGGGTTGTTTGGAATTCCTCCCCTTGCGCCTTCCAAACACAAACCGGTATTTCCATATCACATTTAAGGGTGCCACCATCAGCAATGGTCACTTGCATTGGCCTGCATCGGCGAAGCTCCGGCCATTTAGCTGCTATCTTGTCACTGATGAAGCCATGTGTACTACCAGAATCACTAGCATCAACACCTCACGGTTGCGAACTGTGCCTTTCAACCTGACTGTTTGTGGCGGCTCAGCTCCCTGTAGTGCTGCATGAGATATGCCACATATTTCTCCCCCAACTTCTCCTGGCGAGGAATCTGATGCCGTCTCGCACTGAAAAAGACACATAAGCTCTTCTACCACATGTAGCTGCACGGTGGGAGCACACACATGATCATGCCCCCATTTTTCGCCGCAGGTGAAACAAAACCACGTGCGCGACGGTACGCCCGCATCGTCTGCACCTTGTCGTCGGTGTTGGGAGTTGGAGTAGTCACAGTTCCCCGGCGGTCATCTGGCCGTCGAGTGGTTCCCGCACCAGGTGTGCGTCCCACTGGCGGAGGAGGAGGTAGTGGCAGCGCCGTGCGGGGCACTGCTTTGATCGCACCCGTGTTGGATGCAACATTCCCTCGCCAATTTTCCCGCGACAGCTCCATAGCTTCCTCCTGCAAACGAGCGAGAGAAACAGCAGAATCCAAGTCCCTCGGTTGCTGAATCATAACAACGGTCATAATATCATGCCGAAGACCATCAACGAAATGAGTAACAAAGTAAAGGGGATCCCAGGACTGATGGTGAGATAACAGACAGTTCATGGCGGTATTGAACTGCGCTGCATATTCAGCCACCGTACCCGTCTGCCTCAGCCGTGAGAATTGCTGAAGCAATTGCTCAAACTCCCTCCTCCCGAATTTCTCACAAACTTTGTAACAAATTCCTCCCAATTGGCCACAGCGAGATGCGCGTTTGTCCACTGAAGTCACAACGCCGCTTCCCCCGTGAAATACACTACAGAGGCGTCAACCCAAATCTCCTTGTCTACTCGACACACTCGGAAATATGATTCACACTTCAATTTCCACTCCAGCGGACTATCCCCACTGAAACCTGGACAATCCATCCGTGGAGTTTTCCCCTCACTCCTCGGCGTGGAATGAGACGAAGATGGGGACAGCAGATCAAACGTACCCTTGTTCGGGGTCGTGAGGGTGGGCATCCCCATCAACGAACCCCGATTCGCCGTGTCGACGCGGTGGCCCCTTTGCCCGTGACAAATCTCGTCACCAGCACGATCACGAACGGCGCCGGGCAGATCTAGCATGGGCGGCGGCGCGGATGCAGAAGCAGCGTTGGCGACGACGCGGTCGATCTGCACCCGTAGATCGCCCAGATCCGCGCGGAGAGCGCCCACCGCCTGGTCGACCTTGGGTTTCCACAACGCCAAATCGATCAGCGCCGGTTTGACCTCTTCAAGCGAGGTGACCTTCGCCTCCGCCGTCTCCATCTTCTCCAAGAGACCACCCAGTGTGGTAGTCTGCTCCCGAATCGCGGTCAGCAGATCCGCGATCTGATCCTTCAGATCGAGCTCCGCCATGATTTCCTCGAGTGGTCGCGTGCGCGGTGCCAGGATCGTAGGGCTCTGATACCAGATGTTACACGGTTACACCCAATATGATCTCACTCACACGATATAGGTTCGATTACAGTATCTGGATACAAGTCTCAGCAAGAAGAGGGAGGAGATCGAGAGCCAAGGTGGGAGAGAGGTTCAGCAAAAGGGATACAAGGAAAGAGCCGTGTTCAGGAGTATGATCATTCATGCCGATCCCCAGGTTGCTTGTGCCTTAAGAAGATCGTCAGCGCGTCCGGTCCTTGGTCAGGTTTTTTTTTTTTTTTGAGATTTACAGGCCTTCCTTTATTGATTATTAATGTTTACTGGAATACAATAAAAATCTGGAGTCCCATCCAGCCAGACGTGGCGCCCGTATTCACGGTAAGCCGCGGACCTAGCTAAGCCATGAGCTTCTCGGTTCGACGCCCTTCGTTCATGAACAAAAGTTGCCGCAACGAAGTCAGCTGCTCTCAGCTTTATTTCCTGCATGATTATGCTGAATCTCCCTTTGTATGGGCTTTCCATGCAGTTTATCACCTCTAGGCAATCTGAAGCCACCCTCACCTTCGTCAGATGCAAGTCAGCAGCCAAAGCCATGGCCTCCCGGCACGCCATAGCTTCAAGCATTGCAGGGTCCGAGATGTATAACAACTGCGGATGCGCCTAAGAACACTCCCGCATCTGAACGACAAACCGCAGTGACAGCTCCTGCGTTTCCTTGCTTCCTCACAGCAGCGTCTACATTTATCTTCGCCGTCCCACTTGGAGGAGCCAACCAGCCAGGCGCGCAGGGTTGGGTTCTCGTCGGCACCACCTTTCCTTCCTTCCCTGAAGCACTCTCCAGGTCCCTAACCATTGATTGCACAAAACAATGTGTCGAAAGGGGACTTTGGTATATTTCTTCATGGATGGCCTTTCGACGAGCTGCCCATATCGACCATAGTGTTACAAGGCAGATTGTAAGCACGCCATGATCAAGAGATCGGATTAAACTGAACAGCCATTGTCGTGCATCTGGTTCCCCTACATGGTGGATGTGTTCAGCGATCGATTCTGGGGCCAAAGCCCACACACTCCTGCTCATATTGCACTCCAATAAAGAATGCCGCCAGGAGTCTTCCATTCCGCACAAAGAGCATGCGGCATTGGGTGCCATGTTGCGCCTAAAGCGCACATCACCCGTCGGGATCGAGTGTTTTGCCAGTCGCCACAGAAACACTCGAATCTTTGAAGGGACCGGTGTCTTCCACAGACTTGTCCAATCCTTTTCGTCTCGCTTCCGATCAGAGCCCGAGGCTGTGCCATCCAGCCACTCCTCTCGTAGTTGTTTGGTATTTGCTAGCATGCGGTAAGCCGACCGCACCGAGAACAAACCATTGCGCTCAAAATGCCATGCCCAATCATCACCAAAACGAGCAGTTCCAATCGGTATAGACTGGATCACTGTAATGTCCATCAGCAAGAAATACTCCCGCAGCCTCGGCAAGTTCCATGATGCTGTAGTTCTGTCGATGAAATCAGAAACAACCACCGGAGGATCTTGGTTAATGCATGCAATTGGTCTCATCGCACAATCTCGGGGGATCCAATTATCATTCCAGGCATGAGTCGTCGCTCCCGAGCCAATTCTTCGGATCAAGCCTTGTTTCAAAATCTCCTTTCCTTCAACAATAGATCTCCAAATCTGTGAGGCATGTGACCCAACCTCGGCATTCAAAAAATCTCCATCAGGAAAGTAAACTGCTTTTAGGATAGCAGCACTTAGAGTATCCGGGAATTGTAACAATCTCCACGCTTGGCGAGCTAGTAGAGCAAGATTAAATAGCTCGATGTCCCGAAACCCCAGTCCTCCTGCATATTTGGGTTTGGTCATATCATCCCAAGAAACCCAACATGCCTTCCTCTTTCCATCGCGACAGCCCCACCAAAAATTCCGTAACAAGCCATTATCACAAAGTCCTCTAGGCAGCTTAAAACACGGCATTGAGAACGTTGGGATTGCTTGGGCGACAGCCTTAATTAGGATCTCCTTACCACCGAAGGATAATAAAATTTCTAGCCAACCTTGGACATGTTTCCATACATGATCTTTTAAGTATTGGAAAGCTCCATTAATAGAACGTCCCACATCAGATGGCATACCCAAGTATTTTTCGCTTAGTGTCTCGTTTGGCACATTGAGACGAACTTTCATTGCTTCCCGTAGTGTCTCCGGACATCCTTTGCTGAAGAACACCGAGGATTTATCCAGATTTATGCGCTGGCCTGAAGCTTGACAATAAGCATCCAGAACATCTGCAACTTCTCCCGCACCCTCCACACTGGCTTTCACGAACAGAGTCCTTGGTCAGGTATCGCACTATGTCCTTGCTGGCATGACGTGGGCGCTGGGCTGGCCCAGCCCGAGGCCCATGAGCTGGTGGGCTCATGACATACTCCTCCTGCTCTTCGGCGAGACGAGCGGGTCGCTGGCGCCGGCAATAGGTCTCCTAGTCTGCCATCCGCTGGCACGGTGCTACAGGGCGATCCCGCTCCCTGAATGGTTCCGCGGCTTCACTTGCTTCGGCGCCTTCCTCCGCGACGGCGACGATGACAACAATACAGGCGCGCGAATCAGCATGTCAAACTTCGGGGTGGCGTGCACGCTGTATCGCGATTGTGTTGTCACGGCTTCCGTTTTCTCGTCCGCCGCCGGTGGCCGCTGGACCCCGGGCGCAGCCGCCCGTGACCACGAGGACTGGGTGGGCAAGGCGGGCGATATCCGCTACGCAGGATGCGCCGACGACGGGTCCGTCCTCTGGACACTCGGAGGTGTCCCCATTCCTCTTTCTCTTGACAAAGAGACCGCCGAGCTGTCTTTGTCCTCCGTGCTGGACGAGTCGGAGTACGCCGGGTTCTGTGACAAGCGCCACTCGACAGAGTATGCCTACGAGCTGCCGTGGCCACCTACCATCCGAGCTTGCTTATCCTAGCTGCCTTGATGTTGAGCGTGCATGGAGAGGCTAGAGCGACTTATGCGAGCTTGTCATCGACCACTTTCTTATTGGATACTGTAGGCACAGTTTCAGTTTTATTAATGATTTATTACTTTGGTTCATCGGCTTGTTTTTCTGCTGTTTTAAACATTTATCTGGTCTAAAGATAAGTTCCAGGGAAGTTAATGAGAATTCTTGTAAGAATATAAGGATCCATGGAATGGAAACCCACTTCTTTTCTTAGGGTAGTTAGTTTACTAATTTGTTTATGGAGGATCAGAATTGGCTATACTCTCATTCGTTTTTCATTTAAAAATCATACTACAAATCTACAATGTGGTTGTTTTAATTTTCTGCTTATCACATAGCACCATTATTGGTTCCTCGATCAGTTTCATTCTACAAACACCCATACGCTATGCAACATCAAGTGTTTTTTTTTACTCCAGTGAGTGCAAGAGAAGCTCAATGGTCATTGCAACGCGGATTTTCTGACGGAACCGCGCCCTACCGGGGTCACATCCAGCGTTCGTTAGCACGTGGTGATTCAGGTTCCTTGTCAGGTTATTTCCCTTTCTTATTTTAGTATAAAAACGGACAACTTTGTACATGTATAATGTCCTATTAAATACTACCCAATTGGCCACATACCTTTTCACTCTATGACATGTGAGTACAGTCCGCTGATGTCCCACACGTAAGTGACAAGAGGGTACCTTTATTGTAAAGTGCAGTTTCTCGATCCACCCACCCATTCTTTTTAGTTTCATTCTCATATGTATGGGTCATATCTTTTGAATGGAAGATCTGATTTTTGATAATTTTGGAAATTTGAGTTCCTCGTGAGGAGATCTTCAAAATAAGATCAATAATAGACACATTTTGAAAAGTTTAAATTTTGAATGTGAAATTGTATTCAAACTAAAATGAAATTTCAATAAAACTAATTTATCATATTTGCCCTTTTTCATTTCGGTATAAAATATATTCGGGTATAATAGGGATTTCATGCATACTTTATTATGGTTTCTTGTGATACCACAAATATTTCATAAAATTTGCACATGTATAGATTTTCATCATGTGTTTAACAAACCTTTTACAAATATATTCCAAAACATATGAAACCAGAATGAAACTTGTAAAACTTTTTGAAGAACCGTGTTTAAACCGTAAATGATTAAAACATAACTGAAATAATCCAAATATGTGTGCAATCTACTTGGAATTTTTCTGAAATGACTGGAGCTTATGGAGCAAATTTTGAAATTTCTAAATTTTTCATAAAAACAGCATATCGCTGAAAATATTAAGAAATTTAATTAGAAAACTGAAATTTTTCCTTCCGATATGACATACATTCAAGTATATTAGGGATTTCATGCATATTTCATTGTGCTTTCTTGTGAGACCACGAAAATTTCAAAAAAGTTCCGCACAAGTAAAGATGTTCATCATGTTTTTAATACACCTTTCACAAATTTATTCAAAAATATACGAAACCATACTGAAATCTGTAAAACTTATACAAAAACCGTAACTGATTGAAAGATATCTTAAATAATCCAAATATGTTTGTAGTGTTTATGAAATAACAATAATTTGTGTTGCAAATTTTTGAGATACACCTGAAATTTGTAACCTACATGCAATGTGTCTGAAATAACTATTATACTCGAACATATGTAATTTCAGAATGAAAAAGTTAGATATGTTAAATTAATTTTGTTGATATTACGTTTTAGTTTCAATTTAACATTCGAATTTTAAACATTTTCAAAATGTATCCAATATTGATCTTGTTGTGAAGATCTTGTCGCTAGAAACTAAAATATCAAAACACATAAAAATCGGATACTCGGTTCAAAAGATATGGCTGATGCAATTTTGAGACTGAAACTAAAAGGTATGGGTGGGTGGAAAAGAATGAGTAAGAATCTCACGGAAGAATGGGATGAAATGAGTTATTGCTAAAGACACAACCACATGAGTGGGTCCCACATAAATGCAGAAGATGATGATACATGGAGTAATAAGAAACTTGGTAGAGCAAACACACCAATCACAAAGTTTTTTTTTTTTTTGAAGGGCACATACCTGGATATATTACTCAAAGAACACAATACAAAACATGTACATCCAGATACGGGGCAACTGTCCCCAAAATACAAGGACCAAACTAAGATCAAGAAACAGAACAAGGTCCCTTCGAACTACAATGAACAGAGCAATCCGCTGCTGCTTGCAACTCCACGAGTGCATCACCGGAGACGAAGAAGAACCGCAGCAGCTTAGTCGCCGGCATGGAACTATAGAGGACTCAACCTCGTTAGGATTGCCGCAATTTCCACCAAGCGCTGACGCCTGGATCTTCCAAACAGCGAGAAGAAGCATCGGCGGGAGCAACGCTCCGGACCATGCCGACCGTCGGGTCGCCGGCCAAGCCCAGCCAGCAAACTCGCAATAGAGCAGCTCCAGGGACAGCAAAACAAGCAGTAGCTGCCGCCACAAGCCCAACCACTCCACCGTCCTCCTCCTTCTTCCACCACGGTAGCCAGAGAGGAGCACAGGAAGCAGAAAAAAGACGAGCTTTAAAACCAGGGAGATCGCCGAGGTCGCCGAAGACAGAAGAGCATCCATCACCTCCACCCACAGGAGCTTGACGGGCCACCTCTTCTTCGCAGCCGTGCACCAGAAGCTGCTCGTAAGCTCTGGCGACAAGAGCCCCGCACGATCCACCGAGCTTCCTCCAAATCGAGAGCACAGAGCGGCCGCCCACGCCCTCCCCTCGCCTCCACGGCCGGCCAGAGGGCTGAAACCAGCAGCACGCCTCTAGATCTGAAACCGAAGCTCCAAAAAAGGACCGCATCTCCCCATGCCACCACGGCCGGCCGGAGACGCCGGACCCCAACACACCACCTCCACTACCTCCCCGACGTCGCCGCCGGAACGGGGAAAGGAGGGGAGGACAAAATCCGAAGCAGCGACGCCACCATCCCCGTCTTCGATGTCGTCGCCCGGAGACCTAAACCTAACCTACCCCTACCTATCACAACGTTTTTTGTGTGGTGGATTCGATCCCAGTAGGGCGTGGCACCATTAGAAAACACTTTTCGATGGTCATTGTAGCCCTGACGTGCAGCAATCTGTTGATTCAGCTGCGACACAAACTCCTAGGAAAATTAGTTAAAATGACAAGGATAATAAGAAGAAAGCATGATAGTGGCACAAATGGCAAATAGTCATAACGGCCGGCCATACATATACTGCCCTCAAAACATCTATTCTGGTGGGTGCTCCTTCGGTTGGATGTAATATATAGGGCACCATACATATACTGCTGGCCATACATATACTGTTTTGCTTTGGCGAGGCTCAAGAAAACACCGCCTTGTATGCCGAACTCTTCGGCTGCGAGCAAGGACAATTTCCTCTCAACTACTTGGGTATTCCGATCCATTATCGGAGACTTACAAATGCTGAGTGGAAAAAGGTGGGGGGAAGACTTCAGTTACGTTTAAATAGCTGGAAAGGCAAACTCCTATCCCTTGGTGGAAGATTGGTTCTCATAAATTCGGTACTAACAAACATGGTACTGTATATGATTTTCTTCTTCCAGTTGCCTAAAGGAGTCTTAAAACGATTGGATTATTTCCGATCTAGATTCTTTTGGCAAGGGGATTGCGAGAAGAAAAAATATCGACTGACTAAATGGAGTGTGGTTTGCTGCCCTAAAGACCAAGGAGGGCTCGGAGTTCATGACCTGGAGGTCAAGAACAGAGCCTTGCTAGGTAAATGGCTCTTCAAGCTTCTTTCTGAAGATGGTGCTTGGCAAACCCTCCTCAGGAGAAAGTATGTGGGAAATCAAGCCGTATCTCAGGTTATTTGGAAACCTGGTGATTCACACTTCTGGGCTGGCCTCATGGCTACCAAAAAGTATTTCTTCCCACAAGGTTCTTTCTCGATTAAGGATGGATCAGAAATTCGCTTTTGGGAGGATAAATGGCTAGGTCAAGCCACTCTTAGTGAGCAATATCCGGTCCTGTATGCGATAGTACGAAACAAGAGCGACACAATTGCTAAGGTGTTGGGTTCCTCCCCACCAAATGTTTCGTTCAGGCGAAGTTTACTTGGAACTAGACAAGCATCCTGGAATGTTTTGCTTATCCGATTGGATTCCATCCATCTGTCGGAAGGTCCAGATAAATTTCAATGGAATCTTACGAAGAATGGTAAATTCTCAGTTGATTCCATGTATAGAGCCTTAATCTTACCTGAAATCCCAGTCGATAGTAAAAATAACAACAAAATTTGGAAGATGAAGATCCCGCTAAAAACTAAGGTGTTTGCGAGGTATCTTCGTCGCGGGGTAATTCTTACTAAAGATAACCTTGCCAAACGCAATTGGCACAGAAGTAAAAAGTGCGTCTTCTGTCAACACGACGAGACTATTACTCAATTATTCTTTCAGTGTGAATTCGCTAGGTCTATATGGTCAGCCATCCAGATAAGTTCTACCTTACATCGCCCAAGTTCGGTTGCAAACATTTTCGGCAGCTGGCTAAATGGGGTTGATCCTAGGTTCAAACTATTCAGTAGGGTTTGAGCGATTGCCGTTATTTGGTCGCTGTGACTATGTAGAAATGACAAGGTTTTTAACGATAAAAATGCTTCTTTTATGCAGGTTATTTATCGGTGTACAGCAACGATTCGAGCATGGTCGACCCTGCAGCGTGTGGAGCACCAAGATTTATTTCTGGAGGTGGCGTTTCGTTTGGAGGCAGCGGCCAGGGAGTTGTTCTCCTGGCATGGATGGCAGCATAGACTCCGGATAGACCTATCTACGGCTTAGGCGACGTTACAATTTCTCAGCTTGATATGTAACCCGCCTTTTTATTTTCCAGTTCTAGATTATCGTGAGATTGTGGACTTGTGGCTGTGTGCATCTTCGTTATGCATAGTCCGGGTGTAATGCTTAAAACTCTTAATTAATAAAATCTCATTATCTAAAAAAAAATACTGCTGGCCCAAATATAGGGTGCCTTGAAAAAGTCGTTCGGATGTATGTAATATATAGGGCACCATTACTAACTATATTAAGGGAGCACAAAATGGCGAGCTCTCAGCATCCCGAGTACTGTATCTACTGTAGCAAATGAACAGTAGCTACAGTGACTCGATCGCGGCCATTCGCCGGCGATCCAGCGGCTAGCGCGACCCCCCACGGTACATTATGCAAAGAGATCCCTCGCGGGCGAGAAATCGCTCCGCGGCCCTACAGTTTTACGAAGCGAGGGACCTAAATGAAAATATCGCATGCTCCAAGGACCCCCGTGAAAAAACGCCGGCAGATCCCCCTTCTCTCTCTCTCCCGCAGGCGCCACCGAGCTCGACGCCGGCGCCGCGCCCGATGCCGCTGTTCTGCGTCTCCCCGCAAGAATCTGGCTGGACGCTGAGCTTCGCCGCCGTCGCCTCTCCCCTCCCGCTGCAGATCGCGTGCCGGGGCGCCGCGGAGTCGCCGAAATCGACGACGCCGTCGCCGCAGCCCTCCGCCGCGTCCAACGCCGCAGCCGGCGCGCCGGCGACCCTAAAGCGGCGGCGCCGCCATCTTCGGGTCTCCCGCGACCAGGCTCGCCCTCCGCGCACGCGCGGCCGTCCCAGAACGCGCTAGCGCGTCGCCGCCGTCGCCGTCATGGTCGCCGCGGCCGCCGTGCTTGCTGTGGACGAACATGACGTCAGCATGACGTCAGCTGCGGTCCCACATGTCATTCCTTTTTTCCTTTTTCCTTTTTTTTTACAGAAAAAAAAATCAAACTTCCAAAATCAAATACTTTCAATCTACCCACCAAAAAAAATGTAAAAAATATCAAAACAGTCAGGGAAATACAAGCTATTTATTTACGTCAAAATTAAAATATTTTCCAGCATTTCAATTTCCTGAAGATTTGGAGATAACCTTAATGCATTTGCTCTAACTACGGAGTTGCATTTACTAAGTGCTTACAAAATTTCAAATCTGAACAATTCTGAAAACATCCGTTCCTTCCGAATTTCAATAATTTTTACAAAAGCACAATTTTTGGGTACGGCCATTCCGATATTGAATTTCTTTAATTCACCTCTACCCATCCAAGGGAAAATGGAAAATATATCTAAATGCCCACACAAAAAAAATCCCACCTATTTAAAAATGTCTAAATGCCCACAAACAAAATTGCTAGCTATTTACGACAGAAGCTCCAATTTCAAATTCGGACATTTACAAATTTATATGCCTTCCAAATCTGAGCAATTTGCAAACGTCAAATCGTAGCAATTTGCAGACGTCAAAACAAATCGAGATTGAATAAACCCCAGAACTGAAAGTTTCTTAAATTCCCGCAAAATTTCTAAACTCAAACTCTTCTTCAATTCGAACAATTTGTAAACCACACAAACTTCTCAACGATAATTTCCAGTTCATAATTTTTAACCGCACCGCAAAAATTAACGGGAAGTGTGGGTGCGGCATGCCGCCACGTTATTCACACAGTATATATTTTCCCCCTTTTCACCAGGAAAATATGCCCACCATACCGGAACAAAATATTGAATAATATTTAACCAACTCTTACTTCTTCCTAACTGACAATGTGGTCCCTTTTTTCCGATAAACCAAACATCCCGCGGGAACAAAAATCAACTTCAAACAAATCATGGACTATTCATTTCAGATATGTGCATTTTCTTCTTTCCTCATAAATCACATTTTCCATCAACTTTCGTCAAAAAATATGACAAAACATTTGATATGGTATGATTTTGCAGTATGTCAATCAAAATGCGCCTGTTTGGAAATAATATTGATTTAGCAAATTTGCACCAAATATCCATTATATATAGAGGCCAAATTAACAATTTTCCACATTTCACACTAAAACTCTAACTGTTCATTTTATTAACGATCTGTTCGATGTTTTTCTTCAATAATTCTTTCTCACCATACGAACAAACTTTGTACAAACGTTAAAACAAATTCAACTGAATTTTCCTGATTTCAATTAAACATTGCCATTACTAACTATATTAAGGGAGCCCAAAACGACGCTCCCTCGACAGCCAGTTTACTGTAGCTACTGTTCGAAATGAACAGTAGGCTACAGTCGGGGTGGGCCCCACATGACAGCGGCACAGCCACGGACGGTTTCGCGGAAAAGCTCCTCGCGGGCGAAGAATTGCGCCGCACTCCCCAAACTTCGCGCGCGGAAGGACCTGTTCGCAAAAACACGAAAACTACAGGTCCTTTTTGCAAAACTCCAGTCAACCCCTCCTATCCCTCTTCCTCCCGCGACGGCGCGAGGTCGCCGTGCGGGCGCCGCCGCGCGCTGCCGCCAGCGCTGCCCTCCCCGGGCGAATCCGACGCCACCAGATGCTCCGCCACCGTCGCCTTGACCCCCTCGCCGACCACTGGCCGCCGACACGCCGCCCGCGCGCGGGAATCGACGCCGATGCGTGCGCAGTTCGCCGCCACGAAAATCCTCGCCGCCGGCGGGTCCGTCGACCATATGGTCCAACGCGCCGCTCGGCCTGCTCCCCTGGATGTCCTGGCGCGTCTCCGCACGAACCCAGGCCGGCGCGCTCGCCGACCTGCTCGACCGCGTCCTCGCGCTGCCGCGCCGTCCGCCATCGCCACGCGTGGCGTCACCCGCCCACGTCACGGCGGGCCCACATGTCAGGGTTTTCACAATTTCCCAGCAAACAAAAACCATATGACATGTGGGTCCCACAGTCCGTTCGAAAAAAAACCAGAAAAAAACCTAGAAACTAAACAAATCATATCTTCCAACCTACATTTCAGAAAAATATAAAAACCATACTAAAATTTGCATAAAAATGAGATCTTTACGACTAACACAACTCCATGCATGTTTGAACAACTTAAAAAAAACCCAACATAACCTTCTTACATTAATTATGTAGATTACAGACATAACAACTATCAGTCAATCCAAAACCATTTAAAATGCTGTTCATGATCTACGCTGCATTTCATTATCTTTAATTGGTAAAATTCTAATTTTAAGAAATTTCCATATTTCTCACACCGAAGTTAAAAAACATTTTATTAAATATTTGTAGACAAGTTTTCCACATAATTTTTACTGTTTTCCCACATGAGAACAAAAAAATAAAATTCCTATAGATTCCAAACTTTGATCACGACGGGCACGTTATGCCACCGCACTAAATTTCACATCTGTATTACCCATTGCGAATTTTTTTACCCAAAAAAATAAAAGCAAACTCGATCTTCTCCACGCTAATTTCCAACCCATGATATTTAACTACAACAGACAAAGTAATGCACATCTTACTTTCATAAAATAGGACAACAATCAAACATTTCAATTTCATAAGATTTTTTTTAAGGTACTCCAAAATATTTCAACATGCCCAAAAAAATGATACTTATTTACAGCAAAATACGTCCATACTTAATCATGTTAAGTCGGTGCATGTTTGCATATAACATAAATAAAATCTTCCTAAATACGAAGCTAATTCTAAAAAGTGCTTACATAATTTATTTTGTCTAAACATAGAGTTAACTTACAAATTCACTATCTGCTGCCCTTTAACCACCACAAATTAAATAACAAAAAAAAGGTTTGGCCACGAACCAAATTTTTAGAGATAATCTACATGCATTTCCACTAATTATGTACAGTTAATTTAATATAACTGTTCACACACTGCATTCTCATTAATTGTGGACTTAAATTACATATTTAATGCACTCCAAATCCCAAATTCTTTCTTTTCCTTCGCATGTTTTCATTCTTCTTATTCTTTTATCTTTTTCTTTGCCTTCTTTCAATGTCACCAAACTTAAATATTTTCAAACATTCGTCCATATACAAAGTTCATATTTCAACCACACAAATGGCCAGAGGTTGTACTACCTCAGAATACATATTTCTAACCGAGATTGCAAACACTATATACAAATATAATTACATCACCACAGAACCCATGATATTTAACTACAACAGACAAAGTAATGCAGAGGTTATTCTTTTTAAAAGCATCTTACTTTCATAAAATAGGACGACAATCAAACATTTCAATTTGATAAGATTTTTTTCTTAAGGTACTCCAAAATATTTCAACATGCCCAAAAAAATGATACTTATTTACAGCAAAATACGTCCATACTTAATCATGTTAAATCGGTGCATGATTGCATATAACATAAATAAAATCTTCCTAAATACGAAGCTAATTCTAAAAAGTGCTTACATAATTTATTTGGTCTAATCATTCCCCGAACTGTTGACTCGACTTAAATTTTTTTTTGCATTAGCATTGCCAACGTGCTTACATTAAATATTATTTGGAAGATAAAAGTATATTTGGATATTCTTTTGTCCTACAATACTAAAGGTACAAAAGAATATATCTATACGCTCACTAAAATAAACAATACTTATTAATACAAAAATACAAACTTATTTACACAACTCAAATTTAATACAAAAAAAATCACGCGAGCGCGGCGTGACGACGCGCAAAATACCACTAGTACATATACTGAAGCGGTCGTTCGGGCTCCTTCAGCAGCATGAGTGCCTTCAAAAAGTAAAGTTGTAGCAGCATGCATCAGGGTCGGGCCGAGAGTGGTACAAAGTGGGCCGGCCGCACAGGGCCCATGATTTTTAGGGGCCCCAAATTATTTGGTTAGCTTGGTATAATGTTGGCAACAGCAGTAACGCGATGCGCAGCAGAATACGATCAGCCCACCCACGACTCCATAATTGCTTCCGACTCACATACCATGATGTGTTCTTAACTGCATGGAATCAAGAGTCTACTCCATCAAATGTGTACTGAGCATGATCTACTTGAACTAGTGTGTTTCCTCTTTTGAGATTCTATGGGAAAATTTACTAGGTGTTTTTTGGGTTGAAAAAATCTATCTATCCATAGATACATGTTTACTTTTGACTGAACGATTCTAGATTTTAGTTCTACTGTCTTTATACAAGATGCTTGCAAAGATGCACTCTCATCCGTTACACAATTTTTTGACCGGGTTTATTATATTCTGAACTTGTGTTGCATATGCAGATCTTTAAGCTGCAAGGGTGTGTTCAGGGTACAAAACCTGTAAGTATATGTTCGTGATGTTAAATTAGAACGATTAGTACAAACTTATTTATTATTATTATTTATTAGCTATATATTTTACAGAGGTGGGGCCTATTTTAGAGTTTTGCACAGGGCCCTACGTTTTATCGGCCCGGCCCTGGCATGCATCAGCGTGCAGCATTAGGTTTTCACGATTTGACGGCTGGTATTAAATATAGGGCACCATAAAATAGCTCGTGTTCCAAATATTTCGACGTGATCAATCGCTAGGCTAATCCCATCGCGGCCATGGGGGACGGACGCCTCCGCCGCCGCCGCCGCAAGAACTCTCGGAGGAGAGCCGCGCTGGCGTTCAAGATTGAGGACGTCCCAGACGAGCTTTTCGAGCTGCTGTTCCTGCGCCTCCCCTTGCCTGTCGACCTCGTCCGCGCCGCGTGCACCTGCAAGCGCTGGAGACACATCATCGCGGCCGACGATGGCCACCTGATCCGTTCCCTCCACGGCGCGCCGTCCTCCCACATCGTCGGCCACTACCGCGTCATTGAGCGCAGGCTCGGCTCACGCCCGCCTGGCCGTAAACCCTACTTCGCCCACTCCTTCCCCCCCTCGCCGTGGGCGCGCATCCTCGCTGGAAGGAACTTCGCGCTCAACTTCCTCCCGCG
Source organism: Poa pratensis (assembly GCA_947311845.1). Lineage (NCBI taxonomy): Eukaryota > Viridiplantae > Streptophyta > Magnoliopsida > Poales > Poaceae > Poa > Poa pratensis. Next base: position 43,567,706 of record CAMZMU010000077.1, on the reverse strand, counting down.
GCCGGAATCCAAAGGTCTCAGCTGGCAGCTCGCCGACATTCGGGGCGGCCTCCAAGCTCTCCTCGTCCTTCCTGCCGGATGAGGTAGAATACGCCAAGCTCCGTAACAAGATCCCCTCATCGGAGTACGCCTACAAGCTGTCGTGGCCACCTGCCATCCGAGCATGCTTATATTAGCTGCCTTCATGATCGAGCATGCTTGGCTTAATTCATTTTCAGTTTTAATCGTTTACTAGTACTTCAGTAAATCGGATTGTTTTACTGCTATTTAAAACATTTATATTCTGGTCTAAGGATTAGTTTCAGTGAACTTAATGAGAATTCGTGTAAGGATCAACCGATGGAAACCCACTACATTATTCAGCGATAATCTGTTCGGGCGTCAAAATTGGCAATCCTCTCATTTATTTTTCATCTGGAAGTCATGCTACAGTTGGATGTTATTCTGCGTCACTGCGTATCACATAGCACCTCTCGAAACAGGCTTTCACCCCGCTTTATAAATAAAGCAACATGCCAAGCAAGTCCATACACAGTTACAAACATAAGAGCGGTAAGGCCGCTTGCTGGGGGCGCAGCACAAGTAAGCCCACATGAAATAAGCAAGAAATGGTGGGGGTGGGGGAGGGGGGGCGGTGTGAGAGATACAACAAAATAGAGAGAAGAAGAGAGCGAACAAAAAACTAAGCCCCTCCGGCGCTAGCTGGAAGAAGAAGAGGAGATGCGCCGAGCGGTCTCCACCAGTCTAGTGAGCATGTCGTCTAGCTGCCCCCTGTCCCGCTGTCTAGACAACGGGTGTCACTGCTGCAAGAAAGCCAGAAGTTTAAACATCGAGTCAGAAGCACGTCGGAGAAAGATTCGCTCGATCACCATCTTATTGCGAATTGTCCACAGGGTCCACATCAACGCGGCAAACACCAACCAGAAGAGGCGCCGCCTCTCACCGGTACGGTTCGCCTGGATTTCTAGGAACTCGCCAAGGTCTGAGTCCTGCCAGGAAGGCCCCAGCGCCTCGTGGATGAAGTTCCATAGAAACCTGGCAGCGGGGCAGGTGAAAAGGATGTGGGTTCCCGTCTCGGGGATCCCACACATGGGGCAGAGCCCATCACCCGGCCCCTGTCGCTTGCGAACCTCCACCCCTGAGGGGAGGCGGTCCCTAAGAAGCTGCCACACGAAGATTTTGATTTTTAGCGGTATGGGGGCCTTCCAGAGTGGAGAGGTCCAAGCTCTAACTAGGGTACTAAAGAGGCTCCGATATGCCGACTTTACAGAGAACGTCCCCGACGGTGTCAGGTGCCATGACACGAGGTCACGACCGCCTGGCAGCGTCTCAGGAAGCAAACTCCGTAGCTCTGTCCAGGCTGCAGCCTCGGCAATACCGAATGTTCGTCGGAACGAGATGTTCCAAGTCCCATTGGGTATCGCCGAAGCCACTAGCTGCATCGGATCCACGCAGATAGCAAAAAGAGCAGGGAAACTATGCTGTAACGGGCTCCCATCGAGCCACGGATCCAGCCAAAAGAGGGTGTCCTCTCCATTACCAATGGAGAAGCGGACACCCTTCCTAATCTCATGCTTGATGGATTGGATGGATCGCCAAAATTGGGATCCATCCTGGCGGTCACAGGAAAAGAGGGGGCGACCCTGCAGATATTTTGCTTTGATTAACTGCAGCCATAGCCCCCCCCCCCCCCTCTCCTCTCTAAGTATCCGCCATACCCATCGTAGCATGAGCGCAACGTTCATCTTACGGGAGGATAGGATACCAATTCCCCCCATGTCTTTGGGGGTGCACACATCCGCCCATTTGACCATGTGGTACTTCTGACGCCCATTAGCCGCCTGCCAGAAGAAGCGTGAGAGATCCCTGTCAAATGAGACGTGCGTGCCTTCTGGGAGTATATAAACTCCCATCAGGAACATAGGTAGACTAGAGAGACATGCGTCAATCAGGACAGTTTTGCTCGCCTTAGAAGTGAACCGCCCTTGCCAAGGCTCCGCCTTGGCTTTGACACGCTGGGTGACCGGCTCTAGGTCCTTAATAAGGATCCTAGAATCACTAATGGGCGTCCCCAGGTAAGTAACAGGGAAGGTAGACAACTTACAATTTAGGTTGTCCGCTATCCGTTGTCGCTCATTAGGGGAGTATCCCATGATCATGACTTCGCTCTTGTCGAAGTTAATCTTGAGGCCAGACATGACCTCAAAACAGAGGAGAAGGAACTTGAGATTTATAATGTCAAGCTCTGAACCCTCCACCATGATCATGGTATCGTCCGCATACTGGAGGTGGGTGATCCCACCTCCAGGGATAAGGTGCCCTACCACACCAGAGATGTGGCCGGCCGTCTTGGCTTTGTCCAAGATAGCCGCCAGGGCGTCACCCAAAGAGAAGGGGGGAAATTGGGTGCCCTTGCCTCACCCCACGCGAAGACCTAAAGTAAGGGCCAATGTCTCCATTAATGTTTATGGCCGTGTTCCTGGACATGACGATCTGCATAATCCACGATATGAAGTGCTCGTCAAACCCACGACGCTCGAGGACCTGCCGTAGAAACGCCCAGTCCAAACGATCATATGCCTTCTGGAAATCTAGCTTAAGAAAGACACCTTTAAAGTGTCTCGTCTTGACTTCATGAACAACCTCATGAAGAGCCAGAATCCCGTCATGGATAAATCGTCCCTTGAGAAAGGCGAACTGATGTGGATGAGCCAGGCGCTCCACAACTGGCGCCAAGCGTGTTGCACACACTTTGGCGAGCAGACGCATGATGACATTGATCACTGTGATCGGCCTAAACTGGCGAACATCCGTGGCCCCTACAACTTTAGGGATTAGGGTAATCACCCCAAAATTGAGGCGAGACAAAACCAGTGTCCCAGTATAAAACTCCTGGAAGATCGGCATAATCACCGCCTCAATATACTCCCAGAATCTCTGGAAGAAGGAGACCGGGAGACCATCCGGACCCGGGGCCGAGTTGGCTTTCATCCCCATAATGGCCCGGCGCACCTCCTCGGGACTGAATGGGAGAACACGTCATTGTCGTGTATCCATCTGTTTGTTTGCCGAGTGTTTTTTTTTTAGAACTCTATCTACAGCAACAAAGTGTCGAGTGCCACGCATAACACACTCGGCAAACAAATTATACTCGGTGAAGATGTTTGTATGCCGAATATTTTTGGAACAAGACTCGGCAAACAAAATATACCTTGCAAATACCGCAAAAAACGCTCAACAATCAACTCACACTCGGCAAACATCGGGACACCGTGGCTATCTCGTATGCATTTGGCGACGTCGTGACGACGGCCTCTTTCTGCGGAGTGTCCCCTAACAGACACTCAGCAAATACTCATGTTTTTCGAGTATCCTCTAGAAGATACTCAACAAATATGTGTACTAGCTGAATACCCGTGCGTTGCAACGGAATGAGTCTAGTATAATAAATATCCCGATCATAATAACGTCATTTCAATTTTACACAAGGAAGCATTGGATATACTGGCGCTCCACAACTGGCGCCAAGCGTGTTGCACACACTTTGGCGAGCAGACGCATGATGACATTGATCACTGTGATCGGCCTAAACTGGCGAACATCCGTGAGCCCTACAACTTTAGGGATTAGAGTAATCACCCCAAAATTGAGGCGAGACAAAACCAGTGTCCCAGTATAAAACTCCTGGAACATCGGCATAATCACCGCCTCAATATACTCCCAGAATCTCTGGAAGAAGGAGACCGGGAGACCATCCGGACCCGGGGCCGAGTTGGCTTTCATCCCCATAATGTCCCGGCGCACCTCCTCGGGACTGAATGGGAGAACACGTCATTGTCGTGTATCCATCTGTTTGTTTGCCGAGTGTTTTTTTTCTTCAGAACTCTATATACAGCAACAAAGTGCCGAGTGCCACACTTAACACACTCGGCAAACAAATTATACACGGTGAAGATGTTTGTATGCCGAATATTTTTGGAACAAGACTCGGCAAACAAAATATACCTTGCAAATACCGCAAAAAACGCTCGGCAATCAACTCACACTCGGCAAACATCGGGACACCGTGGCTATCTCGTATGCATTTGGCGACGTCGTGACGACGGCCTCTTTCCGCGGAGTGTCCCCTAACAGACACTCGGCAAATACTCATGTTTTTCGAGTATCCTCTAGAAGATACTCAACAAATATGTGTACTAGCTGAATACCCGTGCGTTGCAACGGAATGAGTCTAGTATAATAAATATCCCGATCATAATAACGTCATTTCAATTTTACACAAGGAAGCATTAGATATACTGGGTCCTAAAGTCAATTCCCTAATTTTACTGCAATTTGTATGGATAGATAACGACTCATCAAGCCATGGTAGCAACTCCTTCACACGCAAAATTTACTTCCCATCCATTTATTTGCCGAGTGTCTGCTGAATTCCCGCCACCTCTTCCTGCTCTTTCTTTCCCCCCATCTCTTTTCTCGCCATCTCTCTTTCCCGCTCTTTCCGCCCCGCTCTTTCCCTCCACTTCATCCCGCTCCATATGATACATACCAGCTATGAACTTTCTTCATGACACTATCATGCTTTCTTGTTACTGAGAGTTTTCGCAATGGAATTCTGCATGTCAGAGCTATGAAGGTACATTTCTATGATAAAATTTGGAAGTAAACGCACATATATCTCTAAAAACAGATTTTTTTATTATGTGGATAATACCTTCCCTAGTAAACCTTTCAAATGTTTAGTTTCATCCTTTGCTCGTATGATATTCTTACTTTCATGCCTTCTATATGCTAGTCTTGTTAATGAGTGAGTTGTCATCCCAAGTAAACTATATTGTGTGATTTTTGACAAGCAACTATAATTTAAGAAAAGATGTGCTGAATTTCTACAAATAATGTTAACACATTTATATAGGTTTATAATTAAATGAGCTTTCATCCCAAGTGAATTATATTGTATAACTCCAAACAAAGGATAAATCAAGAAAAGTTGTGATGGATTTCAAGAAAGAACAAATTCATGCATTCATATAGGAACCTTGACTACAAGTCTGCAATCCTAGCTAGCCTATTTGTAATGTGTGATCATATTTCACAGAAAAATGAACACTATTTAGAACCCACACAACATGGTCTCGTAGGAAAAGGAAACAACTCTTAAAATGTTGCCACATAAGGATGCAAATTGGTGACCTTTAGGGCACCCTCTAAACCTCACTGTATATCCCAAAAATGTTAGTTCATTTGATTGAACTAGAGCGTCAGGAGGTACCTGGTACCCTAATGGTCAAAAATGTGCACCTCTATCGCCACAAATTGCAAGATGTAGCGCAAGTGTTAAGAAACTTAAAGCTGATTGTGTAAAGCCCAAAAGTGTCTACGGATCCTGATAACGTTGTGTGGAAGTATTGCTCAAGAAATTACTTGTATTTCGCAGCAGAATTTTTGGAACTCCTCCAGCATGAAGAACATGTATCACTACAAGTCTACAACATATTGGGATTAATATACCCAACGACCACGAGCACGTACGGTCTCGAAACGTTGCGGCTCAGCCTCAGTCTCCTCTCCCAAACCGCTAGGGTCCTTTAGAGCAAAGGCGTAGTGCCTGGCTTTATATAGAAAGCCCGAAAGTTTTTTACCGATGACTTGGGTTGAACGAGCTTACACTAACTTGCTACAGCCATCCAACTGGTTACTGTTGAGGAAGAACACGTCCAGATTCTTGGTGAAGACCTCGTCGGGGGCCGGAGGAGCCCTTGTGGGCGGCTGGGCGCAGACATTGGAGCCCTATCGCGATTATAGAGCGTTGTGGGTGTCTTCAGCTCCTGCATAGCCCAGTATTCTTTCCCGTCATCGCCGGGAGGAGATGGTGGTGGTGTGGAACCAAATCGATGGGAATTGGCAATAGGGAACTAGGGGATAAGCTCGGGACGTTTGCTTTGAGATTCGGGTGCCTCGCGCGTGGGAGTTGGTCAAGCGAACTAGGCTGAACGACCTGGTCGCATATGATTTTCTTCCGTTGCCGAGTGCCACACATAACACACTCGGCAAACAAATTATACTCAGCGAAGATGTTTGTATGCCGACTATTTTTGGAACAAGACTCGGCAAACAAAATATACCTTGCAAATACCGCAAAAAACGCTCGGCAATCAACTCACACTCGGCAAACATCGGGACACCGTGGCTATCTCGTCTGCATTTGCCGGCGTCGTGACGACGGCCTCTTTCTGCTGAGTATCCCCTAACAGACACTCGGCAAATACATATGTTTTCCGAGTATCCTAAGATACTCAACAAATATGTGTATTTTTACCTCTACTCCTTCACACTCAAAATTTACTTCACATCCATTTATTTGCCGAGTGTCTGTTGAATTCCCGCAACCTCTTCCTGCTCTTTCTCTCCCCCATCTCTTTTCTCGCCATCCCTCTTTCCCTCCAATTCCCGCAACCGGAAAGCATGTCTCCAACGAGCCCTTATATCCCATCTTTGATTGGTTTTCGGCCCTTCAAAACGTATTGGTCAGATATACTCATGTCATAACTGACAGTGAGAGTCGGTGAGCGCTAAGAGCAAGTACAATAAGCTTAATTATGTAAGCGGGCTATAAGAGTTAAAATAATATTTGTTGGATGACATGGAGAAGAGAGAAGAGGAGAGAGAATGTGAGTGGGCTCTCATGCAAGAGTCAGCTCTAGCACGTGCTCCTAGGCACTTTGTGAGAGTGGGAAGTGGGTCATATCTTAATAAAGTAATACATTCTTATATCTAACTATTGTACATGTTGGCTATATGGTTAGCTATAGATGACATGGCAATCTCTTATAGCCAGCTGTTGGCTATACTATTGTACTTGCTCTAAGGCGCACCATTGCCGGGCTTTCAGTGACGCCGGTCAGAATCGGGGTCGGCGATTGGTTTGGACACGCCACATAAATCATCCCTAGATATCTCTTATTAGGTGTGCATCACTAATTTCGAGGAACACCCGAAGTTTCCAGCTCCATTCCGGCAGGTCTAGTAGTTCCTAGAATTTCCTGAAAAAATGACCCCGAACTCTGATACAAACCTTCGGGTTTATATTGACTCTTTTTAAAGCACTCGCCAATGTTTTCATAGGACCTCGGAGGCATCGGCGGACGCAGGATCCCTTAATTTTGGCTGTGGGGGGCGGTTAAAGAAAAAATTGCTAAATCAACATTGTTCACATATTTTTCTTGCAGGAAATCAATGGTGTTAGAGCATCTCCAACAACGGCGCTATATAGGCCACGCGCTGAATAAACCGTCAATATAGCGCGCGTGGCCAAAATCAGTCCTCCAGCGGCAACGCCAAAACCCCGCGCGCGGGATAAACCGTCCAGCGCGCTTGACGAAGCGGTACATTTCGCACCATATTTGCGGCCTCCAGTCCAACGCGCGCGACGAAAGGAAAAAAGCACGCGAGTCACCAACCGCCAGATCTGAAGTCTCTCGCCGCTCCCGCCCTCGCTCCGGCTGCGCCCCTCCCGCGCCGCCACTCGCATCTCTCCCCCACCCCGCTCGATTGACCTGCCGGCGGCGCTTCCTCCGCTACTCCCCAGCGCGCCGCCGCTTTCTATGGCCGCGCGCAGGTCGCCGCGGCGCTGAGTCGGGCCAGCCTTGACGGACGCCGCCGGCGCTTCCGCCTCTCCAGAGCAGCGCGCCGCCACTTCTTCCTCGACCCCTCCAGCGCGCAGGTCGTCGGCCTCTACCCCTCTGTCGCCACTGTTTGCACCTCCGCGCGCACAAGATGTTTGACAAAACACTTGCAAGGTATATTTTGGATATGAACTTTCATTTATACTAGATGAATTTGGTGCGTTTTAGTTTGTACATTTATTAAAGTAGTGTAAATTAATATGCGTAGATGAGTTCGGATGACGATTCTTCCGATGAAGAATTCGATCTTGAGGAGGAGGAGGAGGTCGCAATGATCCTAGCTATCCGTGATGCCAAAAAGCCGAAGCACGGTGGTTCAGTTTACGGTCGTCAGAAATTGCGGAGAGAAAGGATCGGTGCTCACCAAAGATTGATGAGAAACTATTTTGAGGAACATCCCACATACCCCGAGTCATATTTTCGGCGCCGTTTTAGGATGAGCATCAGCTTGTTCAAGCACATCGCGGAGAAGTTGGCGAGGCATGATCGGTTTTTCCAACAAAGGAGGAACGCCGCCGGAGAGCTAGGGCATAGCACCTTTCAAAAGGTGACCGCCGCTTTGCGTATGTTGGCATACGGGATTCCGGCGGATCTAGTCGATGACCACTTGGCCATGGGTGAGAGCCAAGCCATCATGTGTGTCAAGCGGTTTGCCGTTGGAATTGTGCAAGTATTTGGCAAGGAGTATTTGCGAGCTCCCAATGCTGCAGACACGGCTAGGCTTTTGGAGTTCAACGCCGCTCGGGGGTTCCCAGGTATGCTTGGTTCTATTGATTGTATGCACTGGAGTTGGAAGAACTGTCATGCGGCATGGCATGGACAATTCCAATGCCACAAAAAGGATTCCACTATAATCCTTGAAGCGGTGGCCGATCATGAGACTTGGATTTGGCATGCTTTTTTTGGCATGCCCGGAGCTCTCAATGACATCAATGTTCTTCACCGGTCACCACTCATGAATAAGATTGCAAAAGGTCAAACTTGCCCGGTGGAGTTTGTAGCAAACGGCCATACATACAACTATGGCTACTATCTTGCGGATGGCATCTACCCAAGGTGGCAAACATTTGTGAAACCGGTTCACAAACCGCAAGGTAAGAAAATGCTTGATTTCCACAATGCTCAAGCGGCGGCTAGGAAAGATGTGGAGCGAGCATTTGGGATTTTGCAAACCCAATTTGCTATTGTGAGAGGACCGGCTAGATTTTGGGATCAAGACATGCTTTGGTACATCATGACCTCTTGTGTCATCATGCATAATATGATCATCGAGAATGAGCGCGGGCAAGATTTGGATTACACTCACTATGAGTTGATGGGACGTTCCATGCAAGTGTGGAGGATGGCTGAGAGGACAGCCCGTTTTGTTGCATCTTATCATGCCATTCGACGTAATGAACAACATGATATGCTTCAAAAAGATCTAATCGAGGAGTGGTGGACATGGCATGGGCAACAATAAGTTGTATGTTTGTTCTATTGTTGATGAACTATTCATTCTATTATTTGGTGAACTATTTGTACTCAAGAAAAACTATTTGTTGGTGCTGTAATAATAATTCAACTGTTTATTGTTGATTTATTTGGTGTATGTTTGATCTTGTTGGTTTTATGTTTGAGTGCAAATGTTGTTTGTGCTGGGCGGGCGCGCTGGAGTTTAGCGCGGCTGCTAAAGCGTCATATTCTCGCGCCAAAGTATAGCGCGGCTGCAAAAGCGAAACGTGCGTCCAACGCACGAAACGGCTATTTTGGCGCTGCAAAAAATTTATACCGCGCCGACGCGTTGGGCGCCTGTTGGAGATGCTCTTAGAGGGGCAGGGTCCCTGCTGGTCCCCCGCTGTATCCGCCCCTGCTCGGAGGCTCTACGCCGATCTTTGGTCCGTGTCAGAGTGTTGCAACTTATGTTGGCATTTTCGTTCATGAATCTCTCTCTACTCAGAGTGTTCCCCACTTTCACGGTCACTCAGTAGGCCCAGCTGCTGATTAAGCACACTATAATGAAAATAGACTAGTAACCGATGAGAAAAAGAGAAACCAACACTCACAAGTCATATTTCATAATAATAATAAGAACAATTTACAAGTGAGCAAATACTATTCCACATCAAGGGCGAAAGGAACCAACGGTAATATTAGCGTCATTAATATGTAGTGGGAGAATCAACTATACATTTCTTTATTATGTTGATGCTTTTGCAACAATGGCGGAAGGAACTAACGGTAATGTCTTTCGAAGAACTTTTTTTTATTGATGCACACCAAGTTGTCCATCAATCTCATCTTGATATAGACATAGACAAAGAATGTCCGAATGTGCTATGGTGAGAAGATGCAACACCATGGATTCTCTTAACTATATTTGCTCACTCGTTGTGCTCACTCAAGGCCTAACTCTCTTGTCAATGTCATGGAAATATATAATTATCACCATTGTGATATTTCGGTCACACCGTACAATTTTGCAACAAGTAGTTGTGTCAAGAAAACATGATAGTAACATAGAACTCAGTCGAGTTGGACCGACTCCTCGTTCCCCATCTACAGTAGAGAGCGAGGCGATTTCTGAGACCCACCGTTGCTTCCACCTCGCCGGCGTCGATCCGGCCGATTCCTCACCCTCCGGCAGCCGCTGCGGCGGCGGGAGGATGGGGGATCGGCGGATCATGCCGTGTACATAGCGTAGGGAGTAGTGGTTTGGCTGCCGGCGGCGCTGTGGTGGAGGTGGCGTGGCCGGAGAGCGTTTTGATGATGGCGGTCCTCCCCTCCGATCTGGGTGCTCCGGTGGAGCTCCGGGCCGGATCTGCTGTCCCAGGTGTGTTCCCGACTCGACGCAGCCGCGGAGCGCACCTCCCCCTCGCCGGTGACCGTGAGATGGCGGCGCCGATCGTTGACGACTGTGGAGGATCTGGTGATGTCGTCCAAGCTGGCTTTGTCAAGCGTGGCGGAGGATGGAGGTGCTCAGGTGCCGAGGGACGTCGACTCCCTGGCCGCTCGGGGGCTCCTCCCAGTCCAAGCTTGAAGTGGAGGAGAGGCGGCGGGCTTCGCCGGCGTAACGTTCTCTACGACGAGGACGAAGCTAGGGCTCAGAAGGACCTATCTGTAATTTCCTTTGTTTTCTAGGCTTTTCTGTTGAATCTTGGATGATGTAATCAGTTCCTTCTTCGCGCAAAAAAAAAAACATGATAGTAGGACAAAGAAAACTCTCACGAGAACATATGTCGTGTCATTAAAATCCACCCCTTCCTTCAAGCGTTCAATTTGGGTCGTCATGATATTACTCCTTTCTCCACCCACATTGTAGTTGTTAGCGTCATTAAAGGAGTGATTTGGGTAATATTCTGGGGACAAACGATGGTTCCGCGTCGTTCTGACGGACGTTGCTTTTGGAGAACTTTTCTTGCAACCCATGTTCTGCCTGGCAGTGATTGATGTCGTTGTCACTTGGGTAGTTCAGTACTCAAGTAGTTGGGTGTCATGTTTTTTCTTTTCTTTTCTTTTGACGGCGACGAACACGCACAATCTGCATTCTGCAAGCATATCTACGCCCAAACGGCTAGGGTTCGACCCGAGCCGCCTCCCATCCCCCGCCGCCATTTCTCACCCAGCCGCCGCCGCCGGCGACGATCTACCGACCTCCTACGCCAGCAGATCGACGCCGCCTGACCCAACACCGACATGGCGGGCGACCGCCGCCGCAAGAATGCTAAGAGGAAATCCGCGCCGGCGACCAAGATCGACGAGGTCCCGGACGAGGTTCTCGGGCTGATCTTCGTGCGCCTCACCTCGCCGCGGGACCTCGTCCGCGCCGCGTTCACCTGCAAGCGCTGGCGCCAAGCCATCGCGGCGGACGGCTTCCGCGTCCTCTGCTCTCTCCACGGCGCGCCGTCCTCCCACATCGCCGGCCACTACCACGTGGGCGTGGGCCACGGCCTGCGTCGGCCTGGCCCTAACCCCGTCTTTGTTCCCTCCCCGGCTTCCTCGCCATGGGCGGACATCGTCGCCGCGCGGAACCTCGCGCTCGACTTCCTCCCGCGGACGCAATACGGCGATTACAACTGGGAGATCACCGACGTTCGGGGCGACCTCCTACTCCTTGTGCACTTCGACGTGACTCAGCTGAATTCGTCAGTCTCATATCTCGCCATCTGCGATCCCCTGGCGCGGCGCTATACGAGGATCCCTCCATCGGCGTGGTTCCGTGGATGCAGTTGCTTGGGCGCCTTCCTCCTTGACGGCGAGGACGCAGGCACGCCCATCAGTCTGTCGAATTTCAGTGTGACTTGCGTGCTCTATCGCAATGGCATCGCCAAGGCCTGCGCGTTCTCGTCCGCCGCCGGCGGCCGGTGGACCTCCGCACCACTCGTGGCAGCACGAAGAACTGTGGCGACGACTACTGGACAGCCACTGGGTTGCCAAGCTTCGCAGGGAGCACCGAGACGTCCGCCTACTGGACAGTCCCAAACGGACCAAAGGGTGTTCTTGCTCTCGACAAGGAGGCCGCCGAGCTCTCGTTGTCCGTCTTGCCGGACGCGCTCCAGGGCAAGCGCCACGCGCAGGAGTACGCTTACGAGCTGCCATGGCCACCGACGATCAGAGCTTGCTTATCTTTGCTGCCTTGATGGGATTGGAGATTGTCATGGAGGTGTCCCAGGTTCTTAATTGATTTGCTGTTTTCTGTGATGATCATAGAGAAGCGTTATGTGTCTGTATGAGATTGTCATGGAGGTGGCCCAGGTTCTTAATTGATTTGCTGTTTTCTGTGATCATAGAGAAGCGTATGTCTTGTTGGTTAATCTAGTCGTTTCCCTTCTGTTTTCTGTCAAGTGCTAGTGTTAGGATTCAGTTAAGTTTCAGCTAGGTTTCAGGGTTTTAATTAGCGATATGTTCGATTCTGTTTCAGAGGCGGAGCTTAGTTGAGGCCAGGGGGCCACTGCCCCCCCAGATTCCCCCCCCCCCCAGATTTTTAGCAAATCCTAAAGAATTTTTTTTGGGAGGGGTTAAATGAGAAGAAATATAGTATTTTGCCCCCCCAAACATTGCTTTTTTGCCTTTTGCCCCCCCTGCACTCTTCGTCAAGCTCCGCCACTGTTCTGTTTTGACCCGATCATGGCGTTGTAATCACGACTGCTTGGACGTGGGATGGCACGTTCGTTGTGGGCATCGTGTTACCACAAACGATCGTTTTCCAGTTCAATAAAAGGGAGAAAGAACAAGAAAAGCCGTACGTTGTACGCGGCACAAACACCTGTCTCCTCTCTCTGAAGTTTCTGAATTTGTGTCGAGAGTCCACATGTGTCTGTATGAGATTGTCAGTGACCACTTGCTTCTACTAGATCTTTCAGATGTTTAAGGTATCAAGTGGCAAGCATTTAGAGATTTTTTATTGCGTGTATTCGTGATCGTTTAGTACTTCCGTTAAATCGAAATTGTTTGTTTTGGAGAAGCTCTGGTTTGTGAAATACTCCGTATATTAGATCTTTACTTGTACAGAGGAGGGGTTTACCAATGAAGTATTGCACCCTTGACTGTCATCATACAAAACGAGAAGTCTGTGGAAGCATGCTTTAGGGAAACCCACTCTACGTTCAAAGAAAATTATTTCTCTAATTTATTCAGGGATCAGATATTGGCAGTACTCTCGTTTTGTTTTCATTTGGATATCACACTACGGCTGCTTATTTTTTTTGTCGATGTTACATAGCAGCACCGTTGGTTCATGGGGGAGCATAATTCCTGAATGAACTTCCACTCTACAACCACAAAGATTATTCTAGTGAGTACCAGAGAAACTCAATGCTCATTGTAGCTCTCACACGCTGAATTCCATTGCTTCAACTGCGATAAATGTCCTAGAAAATTGGATCAAAATAAAAGGATAATAAGAAGGAAGCATCGTATTGTCATAAAGAAAACCTTATCAGGACATCTCTCGTGCCATTGAAATCCTCCCCATCGTTCAAGCGCTCGATTCGGGCATTCATGGCATTGATCCTTTCTTCGGTCGGACTTGTTGGTGTGAGCAGAGTTCTAGTCAGAAATTAGTTACAGATAATGATAAATTGCTTTGCCTCGCCTTTTTAAGGTGGCCATCCTGTAACACATACAGTGCCACAAATTTGACAATAAATGGGGGTTGGTACTGCCCTTAACAAGATAAATCAACTTGTAGAAGAACAAAATCTGGATGTATTATCTGCAGACAAGAGTTATTTCCTTTGTGCCTTTGTCTAGTGAATTTTTTTAGTTCTAAACAGTGTTCACTTTTCTACGAAATATGATCACACATTACAAATAGGCTGATTAAGATAGCAGTAAAGGTTCCTATGTAAATACGTAAATACGCTCTTTCTGGAAATCCAGCACAGCTTTTTTGATTTATCCTTTCTTCAGAGTTGTACAGTATACTTCACTTGGGATGAAAGGGTATTCAGTTATAAATCTAAATAAGCGAGTAAGTATATTCTTCTGAAAATTCAGAACATCTTTTCTTAAAAAGTTATTGTTTGTTAAAAGTAACACAATATAGTTTACTTGGGATGACATCTCACTCATGCACAGGACTAGCATTGAAGGCATCAAAGAAGGGTATCAAGGGAGAAGGATGAAATTAAGAACATTTGAACGGTTTACTAGAGAAGGTATTATCCATTTGAAAAGCAGTTTTGCAGAATGCAGGTGTGACTACCTGCAAGCTTACCATCTAAATGGGCTTCATCACTCCATTCCCTGTGGTGAATTTTGAATCATGTTTTGTTTTTAAGTTTTGACTAAATAATAGCTAAAGTCCATCACACCGAAGTTCAGAAGAGAAAACGATGATTATTAATTACCATCACCACGGTATTTAGTTGGAAGGAAAACAACCCCAAAAAAATTGGGAGCCACGGCATTAAACATTTAAAATGGTTCAACATGTCACAACATTTATAGCAGGTGTTAAGAAACTTGAAGCTGGCATTTTGAGCCCAAAAGTGTGGCCAGTATCTATAAACATTGTGAGAAAGTATAGCTCTCGAGAAATTACTTCTATTTCATCGCAGAAAATTTGGAACTCCTCCTGCAGCATGAAGAACAGGTATCATTTCAATAGACTGGCATTAGCACAGTGCTAACGCACAAAAGAAGAAGAAAATGAACATCATGCATCAGGTTCAGCAAGCAAACGCCAGGAGAAACAATTAACTGTCCATGTCTGCTCACAATATAGTGATCAGGAACATGGAAAGGGCACGGAGGACAGCATCTACTAACAATTTTGGTATTACCAAATGTTATCATTGTAGACGCACAATTGATATACCGATAACCAAGTAATCATAGCACGATGACGACAACGAGATTTGTTAACGCAGTTCGGCGAACACGCCTATATCTGTGGGACATGACTATGGGCGCTCCTCCCCACTCATTACGCAACATCTAGCCGCCCTAGGCGTCGGCACAAGCCACCGGCTCCCCTGCGTGCATGTTGCTATCAAGTTGTAATAGGTTACATTGTGTGGTGTCCCCCTCATTATATAGTAGGCCCAGGCTACAAGAGTATCCACACCTATTACAACTCCAAAACCAAACGTAACCCATTCGTACATAATATTTGACACAAACAAAACAAACTCCACATTGGCGAATATTTTCCACCACCTTGAATTCGTTAATGCGTCAAACCTCCATATATATCGGATTTGAGTTGTCTTCCATGAGCTCTACTTCTACTCCCATACTCCACGTGACTCCGCCTGCAATTGTAATCCCTTCTTACCGTTCAACACTATCACACACCGATCACTGATCTGCGTGAAAGTGTTTTAAACTGGAAGGAATTTCAACCGTTGCTCTTTAGGGTGTGTTTGGTTGGGATTCCAGAGTCAGATTCACTTTGGAAGCTAAAATCTAAACCAAAGGGGTAGCAGGCCGGTAGAGATTCTCGTAACGCACCAGATTCTTGCAGTGCAAAGTGGAATCAACGCTACCCCCTGATTTCACTGCGTTGCGTTGAACCACAACTGGGAAATTACGCGCAGTGCCACAGCTAAGTAAGAAAGTGACCGGTTCGTTTATTTCTTTTCGCTCCCACCCTCCTCTCTCTTCTCCACATACGTTATTTGCCCACGATAATAACGAGGAACCGGCAGCAAAGCTAGAACTGCACCGCCGCCGGCCTATCCCGGCACGCTCGCCAGTCGCGTCGGGCACGGGCGCGTTGCGCCGGACCGCCGCCTCTCCCGACCTCGGGCCGCGGCGAGGCATGGCGGGCGAGCTCGAGGAGGAAGGCCGTGTCGCGCCCGGACCGTCGCCAAGCCAGGCCACGCGGCGCGCGCCGCACCGCCGCCAAGCCCAGCAGCGCGCCGCCTCCTCCGGCCGCGTGCCGCGCCGCCGAATCCCCCGGCCTCGCCCCGCACGGCCGACTCCCCCGGCCTCCTCCGGCCCCCGCCGCACCGCCGCCAACCCCAGCCTCGCGCCGCCCGGCCACGCCGCCCGGCCTCGCGCCCCACGGCGGCCTTGCCTGGGCGCCGCCGCGCCCGACCGCGCACAGCGCCGAACCGCCGCCTCCTCCGGCCTCGCGCCGCACGGCCGCCTCGCCCGCCGCCGCCAAGACCGGCCGCACCGCCGCCAACCCCAGCCTCGCGCCGCACGGCCACTTCTCCACATAATATTATGACATCACTTTTTTTTTTGTCTCTAGGAGCTATATGTATAAAACATTACCAAATGAAATTTCTTGCTAAAATTGTCAGTTCTACTTCTAACGGTGTACAAATCATTGTTCTGCGATCAATTAGCATATATATAATCTCACAGGGCATTACAGACATTTCCTATCGAATCCACAGTTGGCAGTTGTTGCAACCAAACAGCTTCCAGCTTTCCCACAGTCGTCAGCTCACAGCAGCTTTCTCACAGCAGATTCCCCACAGCTGATTTTCAGGAATCCACAGCTCAACCAAACACACCCTACACCCTAAGGGTGTGTTTGGTTGGGATTCCAGAGTCAGATTCACTACTTGGAAGCTAAAATCTAAACCAAAGGGGTAGCAGGCCGGTAGAGATTCTCGTAACGCACCAGATTCTTGCAGTGCAAAGTGGAATCAGCGCTACCCCCTGATTTCACTGCGTTGCGTTGAACCACAACTGGGAAATTACGCGCAGTGCCACCGCTAAGTAAGAAAGTGACCGTTCGTTTATTTCTTTTCGCTCCCACCCTCCTCTCTCTTCTCCACATACGTTATTTGCCCACGATAATAACGAGGAACCGGCAGCAAAGCTAGAACTGTACCGCCGCCGGCCTATCCCGGCACGCTCGCCAGTCGCGTCGGCACGGGCGCGTCGCGCCGGACCGCCGCCTCTCCCGACCTTGGGCCGCGGCGAGGCATGGGCGGGCGAGCTCGAGGAGGGAGGCCGCGTCGCGCCCGGACCGTCGCCAAGCCCGCCACGCGGCGCGCGCCGCACCGCCGCCAAGCCCAGCAGCGCGCCGCCACCTCTGGCCGCGTGCCGCGCCCGCCGAATCCCCCGGCCTCGCCCCGCACGGCCGACTCCCCCGACCTCCTCCGGCCTCGCGCCGCACCGCCGCCAACCCCAGCCTCGCGCCGCCCGGCCACACCGCCCGGCCTCGCGCCCCACGCGGCCTCGCCTGGGCGCCGCCGCGCCCGACCGCGCACAGCGCCGAACCGCCGCCTCCTCCGGCCTCGCGCCGCACGGCCGCCAAGACCGGCCGCACCGCCGCCAACCCCAGCCTCGCGCCGCACGGCCACTTCTCCACATAATATTATGACATCACTTTTTTTTTTGTCTCTAGGAGCTATATGTATAAAACATTACCAAATGAAATTTCTTGCTAAAATTGTCAGTTCTACTTCTAACGGTGTACAAATCATTGTTCTGCGATCAATTAGCATATATATAATCTCACAGGGCATTACAGACATTTCCTATCGAATCCACAGTTGGCAGTTGTTGCAACCAAACAGCTTCCAGCTTTCCCACAGTCGTCAGCTCACAGCAGCTTTCTCACAGCAGATTCCCCACAGCTGATTTTCAGGAATCCACAGCTCAACCAAACACACCCTTAGTCACCTTGAGTCAAATTTACAAGTCCCACAGCTATAGCACTCCGCCTCCTTCTGCATCTTGTCACCTGCACTTTGCCATGTGCACTAAACATCACAGAATATACGGCCACGTACACTCTGAGCTTCCGACATTTCAGACTTTCCAGCACTTTCTCAGATTCCATGGCTGACTCTTGTTCATCACTTGATGGTCATCCCGAGAGACCAAGTCACCATCTTAAACCTGATACTCGCCAACACGGCGTCAGCACCCCTTGCACACATGTCCCACCGCATGTGCCCTAGTCTATCGCCGTGTCCCGTGCTTACCGCACGCATCGCCGCTATTATTGCGTCGAGCATCTGCAATCTTGGCCAAGCTCTACCGGGTCGCTAACCCACACCACCTCAGGCCCATTGCAGATAACCACCAGTCATACCCGACCGGTGTCGAGTTCCACGTATCTCTCGAACCCTGACGTTTAGTCCGACCAACGTGTTTCTCGCCTTCCTGCTGACTAGGCTTCAATTCTCCGGATCCTTACACCGTAGACCCTCCATCAGCCGAGTGGAATCTTTCGCCAGGGATTCCAACTCCACCTTCAACATGACTCCTTGGTAGATGATCAGTCTACCCCACGCCCGTCGACCACAAGATCTCATGTGTACGCCATCTTAAATCAACCCCGCGTCAATGCTTGTCGAAGCACGAATAACCATGCCACGTGAACGGACGGAAGTTTGTCCTGGCTGCCTTTTCAACGAAATTACCTCCACCTGCCACCGCGTGCCAGCCTGACCCCACCCACGACGAGCCCGCACGGTCTCTCTACCAAACGGAACGGCTAGGGTATTGACCCGCGCCGCCCCACACCCACTCGCCGTCGCCGCCCCCCACCCAGCCGCCATTTCTCGCCCCTCCCCCGACCACGTCCTTTACCAAGCTCCTACGGAAGCCGATCTAAGCCGCCGGGCCCGTATCGCGGGCTCGCACCTCGCCCCCCGTCTCGCCGCTGTCCAGCCCGCCTCCGCCCAGGCTCCATCTCGCCGCCGACTAGCTTCCGGATAAGCTTGAGCTCAAAGCAGGGGCTGGGCCCCTGTTAGATACGGCGCCCGCTGCCACGGCGCTGGATGGATCTGAACCTGTACCTGGGCCTGCCTCCACTGCTGCGGCCTCCAGGTCGGCTGGGTTCATCCATGGACAGCCCGCGCCGGCGGTCAGTCCCGTCCCGGAAGCTCCAAGAACAGATGAAGAGCCAGCGGCACCAGAGGAGATGCCGTCGCCGCCCGTTGCATACTCGCCGTCCGACCAGCGGATCGATCCGATGCTCGTCGATTGGCTTGACGACCTGAGCACGGACAGTGAAGATTCCTCGCTTGATGGCGGTGATCCGGCTGATGCACCCTCACATGATTCCAGTGTCTCACCGCCGCCGCCGCCAGCGCTGGGCTCGGTCAGTCCTGTGCTGCAAGCTCCAGCAACGGACGGGCCAGCAGGATTTACGGCAGCAGAGGAGATGCTGCCGCTGGACTCGCCGTTGGTGGACTCGCCGTTGGATATATGGTCGATCGATCATTCGCTCCTTGGATGGCTTGATGGCTCGGGTACGGACATCGAAGAGGGCCTTGATGATGCCGGTGAACTGGCGGCGGCGTTTGATGCGCCCTCGCGTGATGCCATTGTCTCGTCACAGCCGCTGCTGCCTCTTGCTGGGTTGGAAGGGGTTCGCCTTGAATGGGTGGAGAGGCTTTCGCACCCTGATCAGGTAGCTCCTGTGGCCGGAACAGAGATGGTCAGCACGAGGCGGTCTGTTGGGGGTGCGATTGAAGAGGCCGCGCCTGAGCTCCGTCTCCAGAGGTTGATCCAGGTGAGCGAACGGCACCGCATTGTGCGGCCAGGGCCAGTGAGCCGCAACCAGCGGACGACCAGTCCGGAAGCGATAGACTGGCGCAGGCCATCCAGCGGTCTCACAGTTCTCTGGATGCATCAAGATGGCAGAATCTCGATAGTGATGGCAAGATGGGAGGAATGGGTGCTGTCAAAAGGATGGGAACTGCGGCGGATGCAACTCCAGTTTTGAGTGCAATATCTGTCTTGATGCAGCTAAAGAGCCGTGGTTACGCCATGCGGCCACCTCTTCTGCTGGCCATGCTTGTACAAGTGGCTCCATGCACATTCAGTCCACTCTGAGTGCCCTGTCTGCAAGGGAGAGGTGCTCGAAGTAAACGTCACTCCGATATGGACGAGGAGGCGGCGAACGGACGCTTCCAGCAATGACGTCCCTCCCAGACCGAGCGCGAACAGGAGTGAGAGCTTGAGGCAGCAGCTGCAGACGCCAGACCCGAGAGCCATTGCCAACATGGTGAGGCGGCTGATGGGAAACCAGGATCACTTGAGAGGCCAGGCAGCTCCACCCACAGGCGCGGCTGAGGTGCCTTCGGTTCCTCAAGACAGGTTTGGGGTTCGGAGACAGCAAAGACCTATTCTTGCTTCACCTAGTTTTAATTCACCCTCCCCACTAACGCGGCTTATGCGGCGCAATGCTGCCCCTGAGACTGACAACCTGGTCCAGTTGCTGTCTGATAATGCTGCACCGGCAGTTCCTCAGCAGTCATCATCTGTGGAGCAGGCGTCGACTTCTAGCACCGTGGCTGTTATAGTGGGGCAGGCAGCCCAGAGTAGGAGGTCCAGGCCGCCTACGGAGCCCACAACCACAAGAAGAACAAGGAGGAGGCAGCAGCACTAGGTAAGAGTGGTGCTGCCATTTTCTCCAATAAAACATATAGATCTTGCCTGCTGTTGCCATGCTCCAAAGAGATGTCAAGGTTATCTAAGTTAGGGAATTGTATATGATTTTGCTTTGCTCATGTATGTACCTCCTCCATGGGAAAAGGGATCGAACTTCCAGTTTCGGTATCTCTGTTATGTATGTGGGGATAAATTTCCCTAATATTAAGTGTTTTATCGCTGTACTGTGTATACCGTTATAGTTTCCTGATACTGGAGCTCAAAATGTGGAGGTCTGTATTCATTTGATCAGCTACAGTTTTGGTACTGTCAAGACTGATGTATGTAGCAACAAATGAAGTGTTCTTTTTCATTTCAAGGGTTTCCTCTTGTGTTAATGAATTAATCATGTCTCAACAAAGACCGGTGTTGTCCAGATCTCAAATGAATCTCTTCTTTTTCCTGGCGATCTAAAATGCTAGTCTAACATGATTGGCGTTGTTAAAAAAAACATGAATGGCAGCAATATCTATTAGTTGAAGCCACTGCCAATAATGTGCTGCTGCAAAACATGAAGAGTTCCTTCCAGAATTTGCTACTGACCGCGGCCTCCACTTTGCAACTAATATATGCCAACATTCTATGAGTGGAAACTGGAAAGCACATAAACAATGTCAACAGCAGCTCTTAACTTTGATGTCCCAAAAAGGCAGAGCAGTTATCTAGTTGGAGCCGAACCTCATCTCTCATGGGCATTATTTTTTTCTTTGTCAGTGAACCAGCCTCTTTTCTGTTGCCAACTGAAAGACGATCAGACCAAGTCTGTTTGAATGAACTGATGAATGGTCATCATTTGCATTTCAGTCTTGTCACCTGATCACTCAAAAAGACACTACTGCAACGAAATCACAGATACCTCCAAAAGGGTCACAATTGGCAGCGATACTATTCAGGGTCAGGGAGGACCTGAATACTGCTGCTACTGTGCGCATATGTAGAACACTAGCAGCGAATACTGCTGGCTGCTATTGTGTGTATAGTAGTATGCAGCAACAGTTTCGGTATTATGGAGTAGCTGAAATCATATCATCACGACAGCAACAGAGAGCAGCAGCAGCAGAGCGAATCCTCACATGATGTATCTCAGGCTGAAAGAATAATTACAGGCAGCAGATGCACCATACGCATACCCCCAGAACAATGGCGACCCTACCCCCTCCAACCAACAACATGGTGCTGCTACTCTACACGCTAGTTAACATCAGAGAAAACATTCTAGGGGTCCAAAAAACTGGGGCAATGCAACAGCAACACAACAATGTCCTAAATTAAACCAGACCATAATACTGACTGTGACTAGAGTCATCTCGCGTCCACGGCAGCCGGGTGCGAGTACGAGTGCGACGGCGGCCCTTCGTTGTCGACGCAGGGCGACGCTGCTGCTGCTGCTGCTGCTCGATGCGATAGCCTTCGCAGGGGGCCCGGCGCGCCAGGAGGTCCTCGTAGAGCGTCACCGACTCCCTGGAGAACTCGGCGAGCGACTCGAAGATGCTGGCGAGGCCGATCTTGAAGCCGTTAAGGGTCACGTCGTGGGTGTCGCGCATGCAGTGGTGGTGCCGCGCCTTCTCCGCCTCCACCCGTCGCCGCAGCGCGTTCAGCGACTCCTTGCGCTCTGACAGCTGCTCCACCCGCTGCCTCAGGCGTCCTGCTCCGCCGCCGGACGGTGGTGCTCCAGGAGCTTGGTCTCGATCACCTTGTTCTCCGCCCGCTTGTAGGCCGTCGCCTTCTTGTCCAGCTCCTTGGCCAGCCCGTCCACCTTCCGCTTCTGCTGCTGCTCCTCCCCCTGCTTCAGCCACAGCACCCGCACGCTCCGGTTGAAGTTCCTCATGGTGAAGGACACGCGCTTGTAGGGGAACTTTGACATGTGGTGTGCCAGTCGTGGCAGATCACGACCAGAGGCGGCGCGCCGGCCCTGTCGGGCGCGATGGAAGATATCCCTCGGGAGTAACGGATGGTGTCCGTTAGGATGAACTTGGACAGCCAGCCGTCGAGGGCCTCGATATATGCCTTTTGTGCGCTGACGTAGCTCACGAAGCAGGACCTCCAGTTCCTCAGTTCAACCTCCAGCTTGAGAGTGCATGCCGCTGGGCGTCGTTGCAGAACTTCCCATAAGCAGGACAGGTGAAGGAATTCACCTCAAACATTATCTGTCTCTGAGTTTCATGCGAGTCCACCATTATTTTCCAAGTTCTCGAAAAGCTGCCAAAGAGCAGACGGATAATTAGTGTTGATTGCAATGATATTACATCAATCCTACACATGAACGAAAAGGTCAGCTTACCCATGCAACAGCTCGACAAGTTGAGGTTGCAGCTCCTCATCCCGTAGTTTTTGTATTCTATCAGATATCGATTCTGCTGCTCGTAGAGAAACCCAGATCCTTGTGTACAAGTCTCTCACATTTGTCCTCGTTTTTTCAGCACAACGCAGCTCTGAACCTTTGGCGTCTTGGTTCCTCAGCTGCACACATTTCTTCTCGTATGTTTGTCTGATTTGATCTATAGCCTGCACCGAACCAAATCATTCAAATTAGATGTACAAATATGCAGTACAGTAAAAACATCATGTTTGAATGACTAAGTGGCCACGGTGCATGGAAAATAAGCAAATTGCTTTCAATTTATAGACAGCCCTATAATGCTATAACTACAGCACTATCAATAATCACCATGTCTAGAATTCCAAAGGGAGGTCCTTAAGCTTGCCTTATTCACTAAAGACATGTCAATACAAAACTAAGGTGTGCTTTCAATTCAAGGCAGTGCCACTCTTTGTCAAAGAATTATTCCAGTTGCTTTCAGTTTCAAAGATATAAAGTCTTGCTATATTTATGCAACCACAGGAAAGATCAAATGACTCCAGCAGATATACAAGGCTTGCAACCTCAAAAAGGTTAACAGACACCATAGACAACCCACCTTAACTTCTTCATAAAGTTTCTTCTCCCAAGCATACAACCTCCCTAAAGTCTGGGAATGACTTCCTGACTTCATCCCACCATAGTCGTCGAATATATCGCTCTTATTAGTTTCGCTCTTCTCTGTCCACGACAAACTGTTCGAGCTTGCTCCCAGCTCGCTCTATAGGATGACGACACGGACGATGGAGACCGATGCCACGCGATGGCATGAATAATTTTCGACGAGTTCTCTGCACCAACACAGAATATCAATGTTAACACCATCAATCAAACACACCAGACACACAGCAACCAATAATAACACCCAATCTGTACTCTGCAGTGTGTGGATATCAAGCAAAAGCCAGTCCTTGTAGTAGTGCTGTTCTAAGTTCTAGCAGGGCTGAAAGTGCAGATTCATGCTGCCAATCATGAAGCAGGCTGCCTTTATTCATTTGTAGCACAAAAGGACCACCTTGGCAATGAAGAACCACAAGTAGTAGCATCAAAAGGGCTAAAACAATTGGACCATGAGACATGACTGCAAAGTAGAAAAAGGTGATAGAACAAATTGACCGTGTGGCGGATATTGCATCATCAGGAGAGAATATTTAAAGGCACTTTTTTAAGAGATATGCTCTGTCTAATCTCCAGGGGCACAAGTGAGCGAGTCCTAAATAAAGAACAGTAAATTCCATACTAACACCCTGGGTATTAAAAAAGTGTCCAAATCCATCCATCCAGCTAAATAAATAACACAAGGCCTTCTTTCACTGATGAAGAAGAACAGCTTTACACCCCAAATCTTGCATTTTTTCAGGAACAGCAAAAGGGATTCGGCCATCGGGCACCACATTTGGGCAAAGAACCAAGATTTATTGGGGGGGAGAGAGAGAGAAATCGAGGCAAGATAAGTTGGGGGAAGGGATAAAGGCCGGACCTTTGAGCTCCGGGACGCGGGCGGCGGCCTCGAGCATGCCGGAGACCTCCTTGCCGGCCTCGGCGGCGCGGGCGAAGAGCTCCTCCACCTCCTTCAGCGCCGCCAGGAGCTCGCGCCCCGGCAGCACCACGGACACCTCCAGCCCGCCGCCGCCACTGTTCCCCGTCACCTCGCCCACATCTTTCGCCTCTTCCTGCTTGGCTACTCCGAGCGAAGCCTCTTCCGTTTAGGGTTTTTCGCCCCCGCCGCCGCCGGCGCAGGCTTCTCCACCTCCTCGTCTTCCTCCTCCTCCAGCTCCGGGATCCCCTCCCGCTCCCTGACGGCGCGCATCTCCTCGTCGCTGATGGCCGCCGCCACCTCCTCCGTCCCGTAGAACGGGTTGAAGAAGTCCCACCCGCCGACCGCCGCGGGCGGCGGCGGCGGCGTCGCCGGGGGCGTGTAGTAGTACGGGCGCCCATCTCCGGGGTCTGCGCGCCGAGCTGTCCTCCTCCTCCGCCGGCACATCCGGCGCGGCGTCGAGGCGCGGGGGACGCGGGAGGCAGCGCGGGCGCGGGCGCCGTCTTGGGGGAGCCGGGAGGCGAGGCGGTGGGGGTGGGGAGCGTGATGAGTATGGGCGCCGGCGCGGTGTGGCGCGCCACGAACACGTCGAGCGCGTCGGACACGCCGCGCAGGGCCGCCGCGTAGCCGGCGTGCGCCGCCGCCAGCGCGAACCGGCGGTCCGCCGCCGCCTTTATGAGGCGCTTCCGGTCGCGGCACACCGCCACGGGGTCCCCGCCCGCACCAGCACCCGCGCCGCCGCCGCCGCCGGCGAGCCGGGAGGCGGCGCAGTTCCCCATCGGAGGCTACCCTACCCTACCACCCTAGCAGGGTTTATTAGAGCAGGGTTTAGCGTAGAGGACAGGGGAGTGAGAGTGAGAGTGGGGAGTCAAAGTCAAAGTGGGAGAGTGTGAGGCTGTGAGCTGTGACAGTGCGTGTGCGGGAGGAGGTAGAAAGCAGAAAAGAGAAGGGAGAAGAGAGTGGTGTTGGTTGTTCTCAGGCGGTGGTTGTGGAGAGGGGTGAAGTTTTGTTGGTTGTGGGAGTGGGCTTGTGGGGGAAGAGGACCTCCTAAATTCTGGTGATGATGATAGCAGGGGAATCTTTGTGTGGTTTGTTTATGTGGGGCTGGAGATTTGGGTCATGTGAAGGGTTTGGGGCTTGGGAGGAGTGACTGATGACTGCTAGTCAGGTCTTTAGAGCATCTCCACCGGGGGCTCCAAATTCGTGTACGGCACCCCCAATTGAGGCTCAATTGGGGGTGCCGGACATGTGTCCGGTCAATTGGGGGTGCAGCCCACAGCGGCGCACCCCAAAGCCAAAAAAATATATTGAATTCAAACGAATTTAAAGGAATTTCAAATTTCATTCATATTCGGTGCAAATTACAAAATATTTGAACAAAATTTGAAAAATCTAAACCCTAACCACCGCCTAGCCTACTCTCTCTCCACCATGAGTCGTCGTCGCTGTCGTCTTCGATCTTCACCACCGTGGCGGAGGAGGCAGCACGGCTGGTGGAGGCTCCGTCGTGGCGCGGCGCGCGGCTGGAGGAGGCGCCGTCGCCCGGCGCACGACTGGTGGAGGGGCCGCCGGAGGAGGAGGAGGCTGACATCGCCAGGGTCGCCATGAAGCCCGGCGAGTCGTGCTCGATGTCGACCACCGACTCGGAGAGCGCCGCCAGCAAGCCCGGGCAGTCGCCGTCATGCTCGTTCCGCATCTCGGACGGCACGTCGTAGCCCGCCGGGATGACCTCCACCGGCATTGCCTCCGCCCTGGGACGACGGAGGAAGAGGCGCCCGCGCGAGCTTGGTGGCGAACGCGCTGGCTGGCGGCGTTCGCGGAAGGTGATGCCGCCTCCACCACACGTCGGTGAGCGGCGCCGTGGAGGGACGCGTGGCACCGGAGGCAGGAGACGGAAGGGGATAGCGCTGCTCGTGGCAGCGTGTCGGCGCGTGGCTTCGATCGCTGCGGCAACCGTGTGGCCGGTTGCCCCCCACCAGTCTTTGCGGCCGCCTGTGTTGTATCGCGTCTCGCGCGATCTGGGGCCGTCGTTGGTGGCGATGACCGCCTCCTGCTCGCGCTCGAAGTGCTCCATCCAACGGCCCTAGTTGGCCTGGCCGTCGTCGTTCTCGGGGAGGCGCCGCTCGGCCGGCGTCATCCAGCTCCGCCGGTGAGCAATGTATCGCGCCATCAGCTCGGCCGTATCGGGCAGCGGTGGCACGGGAAGGCCACCGGCAGAGATGGCCCACTGCTTGGGCAAGCGGCAGTCCGGAGGGGCGAGGAGCCTGTACCGGTGCAGCTCCCAGGCGTCGTCGCTAAGGACCATGCACCCGCAGTACGCCATGGCTAGGAGATTGAGGGCGAGGGGATTGAGGGCCAGAGAGAGTGGAGGCGAGAGAGAGAATGGGGTGGATAAGCATGGCGGGGCGCCGGCTTAAATTGTGGCGATGGGCGGTGCGGCCGACGTAAATGCGACGCGTGGGGGAATCCGCAACGCCGGCCGCGTGGCCTGGGGAGCCATCGCGTCGACTGGCCGCCGTTAATGGCATGCGTGTGTGCAGGCGCACCGGCGTCCCGTCCCGTCGCGTTGGAAACCGCCGACGATTGTGCCATTAACGCGGCCAGACCAGCCTCCTGCACGGCGCGTTAAATGACGCCTGAACGCGCTGTCTCTATGACGGGTGGGCCGCCCCTGTCAGAGCCCATGTCTGGAACCCTGGAGGCCCTTTCGGGGGTGCCAGACACGAATTTGCTCGGGGCAACCCTTTGGGGGGTGCCACTGGTGGGTGATTTTGCCGTCCGGACCCCCATTGGGCCTTTGGGGGTCACTTGGAGGCCCCCGGTGGAGATGCTCTTAGACGTTGATGAAAAGAACTACTCATAATTGGGAGTAGGCTAACTAGAAAAGGAATTGTTAAGAAAAACCATGTTTGCTATTTTGTCTCTCATAATTATAACCACAAGAAGGTATAAATATATGTTATTTGGTGAGATTAGGGTAGTACTTTTGCACAATTTCTAGAGTAATTTGTTGCACATAATTGGGATGAGAACAATATATAAAGGATATGCTAAAGTTATGTGTGATTAATAAAAAGATATATAAAGGACATGCTAAAATGATGCGTGATTAATGACAAGATATGTGGCTATGGAATTGTAATAATAACAAGATATAGGGTAGATATTATCTGCGGAAAAAATCAATACAACAGTAATGCAGTTAAGAGGTCAATCAATGCGTCGGTATCATAATGTTGCAACAAGTTACTTCCAAGATATTGAATATATTCTTCTTTGATGGTATGAATTAAGTAAACCGAACACTCTTTGTGTTTTTGTATTCATATAGATAAATGATTTTTGTGTGCTTTGGTTGATATTTTCCTATCACATGCCCCTCTGTATCTTCCTCTTCCACTAGGACAACATGGGGGGGGGCATAGAGAGAGTCGACCTGGAGATGACAAATGAGGAACCAGTATAAGAAGGGGTTGAGTTTCATGGTCAGAATGTTCAATGTCGTGAAAGAACCATGTGTTTTTACATCTGGGGTGAAAGTGCATGTAGCCCCATATGTGGTTTTGATAATTAATGATAACCCATATGCACTAGTAATTTCATTTGAGTTTCACCATAAGGAATGGTCCACAGTCAATGCATGAAGGCCATTTGAGGGATGAAGGTCACGGGGATAGGGATATATACAATGAGATTTAGTAAAGGATGAAAATTCCTACGGACCAACGATTTTATCATGATATATTTGAAAATTTCTTCATAGGAGATTCATACATGCTATTGGATGGAATCAAGATCATTGAATTGAACATGTTAATATGAGATAATCAAGGAGAAGAATGTGAAGACAACCTCAAGGCATGAAGATTGTGTTCAATGATTGAAGCTAATACAAGTAACAAGAAGATACAATAATGACCAAGATAGAGTTTGTTTGAGGAACTCAATGGTAGAAATTATTGGGCTTACGAGTTGAGAAATATGGTGTCACGATCTTGGGAGAGATAATACAAGAAAAAGATTCAAGATATGACTTCAAGACATGGTTATGGTGAGCTCATGAGTTGAGTCATGGTTGATCAAGTCTTGCAGCATGTACCAAGTGAAGAATTCATTATGTATCTCAAGAGATTGTGTTAATCATAGAGAAGACCAAAGTGAAGTTCATGGTAAAATCCGACTTTGTGTTATTACAAAGTTGAGCATTAAGTGGTCAAGTCTTGAAGCAACGAAGATTGAGTCAAGAGTTCACTAGTGCCCTCAGGATATCATAAAGATGGAGAGTGAAGCAAAGATAATTGTTGATCAATAGGAAGTCAAATAATTTGATTCCAGAAGATCACCACAAGAGTGAAACTGATGTACTGTTGGGATCAAGTGATCTAGTGTTAAGGTAAGCACTTGTCAATTGTGTTGTGTGAACTAACCCATGAACTGCGCATTTAATATTTTCTTGTGGGTTATGTGCCACACTTGGGCATAATCAAAAAGAGGAGAGATTCATATAGTCCATGTGGGGATGACATCAAACCACAATGGTTATCAAAGTTGAGAATCGCAAGTTAAGATAAGCATCTCTCGGGGGTCATGTGAAGGGTTTGGGACTTGGGAGGAGTGACTGATGATTGTTGGTCAGCTCTTTATGGATCAAAAGAGTTGGGCTAACTTAATTGTTAAGGAAATCATATTAGTTTTTTTTAACATCAGTATAAGCTCTATGCAAATTTTCCTATTTTATTTCTACATTAATTGGTGAAATAAATAGAGTATCTTATATATAACCTATAGTGTAATTTGTAGCAACATAATTGGGACATGAAGGTACAAATAAGTGATATTATTTTACGAAACTAAAAGAACACTTCCCACAGTCTATCTATCTATCTATCTATCTATCTATTTAATCCTCTTATATAGCAAAACCCCACTAACATGTATTAATTATTATCTATCTTAACATGCAAGCTATCCACTCATGGAAACAACGGAGCAGATCCGGCGCACCACCGCCCAGCCTTGCTCCACCGCCACGCTGCGGCTCCGTGAGTTATCAGGTGACTTGCGTCGGGGAGGCGGAGGCATCGTCATCGGGCAGCCTTGCTCCGCCGCCACGTTCCCCACTGCGCGACCCCCTTTACCTCCGCCAACGCCGATCGGAGATAGAGTCGCAGCCGCAAGAGGTGCTGTTGGAGGGCTACCTCATCTTGTCGCCGCTGCGGGACAAGCACGACAACGACACTTTCGGCTACATGGTGGCGATCGCGGACTCAGTCGTCGAGATCGAGCGCGACAACCCCTGCTACATGGCGGCCATGCAACCTCCTCGACGCAGATGGTGCCCTCCTCCTCGTCGGCGACGCATCCACCTCTCGTGCGCCATGTGACGGCGCGTCGATCTCGCGCGACGGCGCATCCACCTCCCGTGCTGCCTCCTCCTCCACCCTCATCTACCTCGACACTTACGACGACATCATCGATAGGAACTGAAAGGGCATGGCGCCCCCATGTGTGGTTTTGGTAATTAATGACAATCCCTATGGACTAATGGTTGCATTGAGTTTTACTTGTAGTGTTTGTCCATAGACCATGCTTGAACTCCATATGTTGGATTCAAGGTTGATGCCATGAATATATTGATATAATAAAGTATTTGGCATCAAGATCATCAAGTTGAGCATATTGCAAGTATGTCTTGAAGAAAAGAATTATGTGATCATTCATGGTTATCTTCAAGACATCATCTATTGAAAAAAGAAGAAAAGATACAAGGTTGATCAAGTATTGATCAACACACAAAGCTACAAGATGTACCAAGTGGGATCATGTATCTCTTGGTATGGTAAGCAATTGTCCATATAGCTTTGTGAACTAACCCATGATATGTGTATAGCATTTCTATGTGTGGTTAGGTATCTTTCTATGGGCTTGCATCAAATGAAGATTTCATATGTCCCATGATCGATGACGTCAAGTGGTGATCGTCATCAATGTTGAGAAGCGCAAGTTCAAGACGAGCATCTCGAAGAAATCCTAGGCTTGAAGCTTGCCACCCATTTAGAGATAATGTTCATGTGAAGATGTGCCTAAGAGAGGCTCTCCCATAGTGGAGTATGGGGGAGCAATGTTTGGGTCTTCACCAAGCAAAGCGAAATCAAGAAAGGTGGTCCACTTGAAGAGATCAAGATCGACATCATCTAGCTCAAGTGGAATGCGCAAGGCAAAGGTATGATAGGGTTTCTATTTTACCGGTCTCATGGTAGTAGTTGGGAGACCGGGTTATAGGATAGATACCGTACTATCAAGAGGAGCTCTCGATTGAGTTTTAGCGTATCAGTTGGAGAGAGCTCAAACCTTTGCATACTTACCTTCACCATATTTCTTGGTTCTTATTTGGATTGTCTCCTTGTTGGGTTTTGGTGCTTGTTGTGATCTTCATGACAAGCCCAAGTTCTCCGAAAACGGATTTCGTATGGAAAACTTGTTGCGTTTTCTGGTTGGAAATATTATCGGTCCACCTTCGAGATAGGGTCCACACCTTCCCATGTGTGGTATCCCCTCTATATTTGTGACCCTCGCCCGGTACTACCGGGTGACCCCTTGCGCTAGCTTTTCTGGTTCTCCTTTGCTGGTTCTGCAGTTTCTTCTTAGACCGGTAGTACCGACCCTCGCCCGATACTACCGGGTGACCCCTTGCGGAACTACCGCGGGCAGTACCGGGCCCAGTACCGCATCTCCGGATGACTCTCTGCCTCTCGAAGTTTTAACCCGGTAGTTGCCCCGGTAGTGGCACGGTACTACCGGGAAGGGAGCACTACCGGGCCAGGTGGTCCGGTACTACCGTTGCGCGCCGAGTCAGGGAGCGCTGACTGGTCTTCGTTCTTCCTCTAGACAACACGGCTCGGTACTACCGGGATCGGCCCGGTACTACCGTTGCGGCCTTTTTCGTCTGCAACGGGCAGATTTTTGAGAGGACCTATTTAAGGGGGTTTCTTCCCCAACGGTTCTCTCACCCCTTGAGCTAGCTTTTCCCCTCTCTCTCCTCCATTATTGACCTTTGGAAAAACTTGCCTTCCTCTCAATCCCTCCCATGATTCTTGCATATCTTTGAGGGAATTTGAGAGGAGATCAAGATCTACATATTCATCCAATCCATTCCTCCTCTAAGTGAGGGGAACCTAGTAGATCGTGATCTTGAAGTTCCATTTGTTGAGTTCTTCCTTGTTCTTCCTCTCTTCTCCCCCCACAAGCATTAGTTGCTTTTGGTGGGATTTGGGAGTGAAGGATTTGACCACTTCTAGTGGCCTTGCCTTCTTGCATCGGTTGCATCGGTTTGAGTTCTCCACGGTGATACGTGGAAATCGAAGTTGAGAAGCTTGTTACTCTTGGGTACTTGGGGTGCCCTAGAGCTTGTCCTCTTGGGTACTTGGAGTGCCCTAGACGGTCCTTGTTGATCTCGGAGTTTTGGTGGCTCGCGGGATAGTTGGGAGCCTCCAATTAAGTTGTGGAGTCGCGCCCCAACCTTGTGATTCTTGTGGCTTTGGGAGCCGCAGGAATTCGGTGAGAGCCTCCAATTAAGTTGTGGAGTGTGCCTCATCCTTGTACGGGTTCGGTGACCACCCTCAAGTGTCCCATAGTGGTTCGTGGCACTCCGCATTGGTGGAGGCACGAAGGAGATTACGGTGTGCCATTTGACGGCTATTCGGGGATCACTTTGTGACTCCGCACCGCTCCAACGGAGACGTAGCTTCCATTGGGAAGTGAACTTCGGGATAAATCATCGTCTCCAAGTGCCTTGGTAGTTCTATACCCGAGTTTCTTACTTATGCTATTTACTTTGTGATAGCCATCGAGTTTGAAGTAATATATCTTGCTATCACATATTTGCTTATCTTGTTTAGCATAAGTTGTTGGTGCACATAGGTTAACCTAGCTTGTTTAGGTTTCGTGCTTGATAAATTAAACGCTAGTTTTATTCCGCATTTATTCAAGCCTAAACCGCAAAGAATTTTAATCGCCTATTCACCCCCCCTCTAGGCGACATCCGTGTCCTTTCAGGAACAAACCTCGGCCATGACTAGTTAGGGATAGGGTTTAGGGACACCGACGAGGCCGGTCTTGTTTAAATTTCATTCAAATCCTTGTAAAATATAACAAACTTTGATCAAAAGTTTAAACATTTTAATTCGCAATTTTATTCTAGATTTTGGTTTGGGGTGCCAGTGTGGAGATCAACTTTGAATTGGCCGGAAAAGTGTCTGGCACCCCCAAATAGGACACAATTTGGGGGGTGCCGGACCAAATTAGGTTATGCCGATGGAGATACTCTTACAACTGTCGACTAGTGTGAGGATGCAAAACACAACTTGGGGGAGAGGAAGAAGTAGGCTTGTCTCCGCCGACTGCCGCTGACATGATCGGGGAAGGGGAATGGCAGCGGTCTGTTTAGCGGTTAGATTGGCCGGTGTAAAATAGCATGTTTAGTTTCGAGTAGAGATTTCGTGCTCCCGAGTTCCTATGATCTCACTATTAAAAATATTTTCAAAGTTTTTTTAAAAAAATCATACATGTTCTCAATGATTCAAACAAGTTTGAGTATGGTGAACAACGTATAGTTTGAAATCTTCAACTTTCGTAATTTTTTTATAACACCGGATACAAAAAAAAATTGCACATTGTTGACAACATGCGACTTTTTTAAAAAAAAATCTAAAACTTTTAAATATTTTTTTTAAATTTACTATAAAATAGTGGGATCATTGAAACTCATGAGAAAAAATAACTTTCCGGTTTCCATGCTCATTTCTGGATCAAGCCCGGACCTGTGTTTTCTACTAAGAAAAGCACCGGATTTCGAGCTGCACTAGACATGAGACCGAGGGTAGTTTTCCAGAAAGAAAGGTAAAACGAGTCGGGTTATCCATCCGATCCACGTGACGCCACACGATAAAACCTTGGTACGAATCAGATCAGTACTCGTAGAAAGGAGATTTCACGCTGATTCGCGCTCGCAAATCGCAATGATGACGCGGTCCAGGCCTCGCCATGATACTAAATAATCTGCATGCAGCTCCAAGCCGAGCTGAAGCAGAGAGCAGGGCATCAAACCGGTCGACGTTGACTGACGCTGAAGAACATAGCATGTCACCACCACCGTGATTCCCTCCCTCGTCGTCCGGCCCGGCCCCAAACAGAGGAAACAGTAGTGGTCATTGCGAAAATCAACTCATCCGAATGAATCTCCGATCTTCTGGCGCCGCTGCCACCTTTTGATGCGTGACGGCGGCGAAGAACCGATCCGCCAATCTCCGGGCATCGCCTACATCATCGTCACACCGATCGGCGCTCCTCGTTCCTCAACCATCTGACCGACGCAGAGCTCGCTCTTGTCTTGTGCGACGGAGGAGCAGCGAATTTCCTGGGAAGTTTTCGTGGTATGATCTGCCCTCTGTGGACCTGCTTGCCGCTCACACGGAATACTCTAGTTTTATGCTTTTTTGTTCTTGTGTGGTGCACAGCCGGGGTGCTTAAACAATCGGACTAGGACAGCATGGGTGGTACTAGGCTGCTAATCTAATCCGTGGGAGCCCAAGTTACAAGGGTGACGAGCGATTTGTTTTGTTGTTATCTATACTAGGGAGACGACGCGAGACCCCGAGCGATGCTGGATTCGGACAACAGCCGGCCGGCCGTGCCGCCGTGCCGGATAAACATAGCAACTAGGGTCCGGCTTTCCTGGATCTGAAGAAATGTCCACTCTGTCTCTCCGTCCTCCTAAACTGGAAGAAGAACAATGGCCGGAATATCAGCGAGATGGGTGGCGAGCGCGGACGGGTTGCTAGTACTACTGGGCATGTTTTGATGCGCGCAGTGCAGTGCAGTGCAGTGCACCACATGACCTGACGGGCGCTGCTGAATTTGCCGGACTGGACTGGGCATAGTAAAAACAGAGCACTGCGTTTCGCCGTGGTACTACTCCTTCTGCTGCCCTGCTCCCCATGGATCGATCCCGGAGAAGAAATCCTGCTCGTGAGTTTACCACCAACTGTGGTTACTCCACTGCTCAGTTCATTAAAAGGTAGGAGTACCAGTCGTCCTCCTCATGGCCTACACAGACACAAGTGTAGCTGCTCGTGGAGGAGAAGGGAGAGACAGGGATGGATGGGGGGATCTTGCGTCGGCGTAAAGGCTGCTGCGGTGCCTCGCCGGCGGGGAACCCGAAGTTTCGAGCCACGCCGCTCAGCGCTCAGGCGCGGCTGCCTGCTATACACAAGAAAGAGAGAAAGGCAGCGACAGTGTGTGTGTGGGGCAGCGTCGTGCTATGCTGCTGCGGTTGCGGTTGCGTGTGCGCGTGCACCGGGCCGCCGGCCTCACGCCGCCCCTCCGTGGACCCACCACCCTGCGCGTCCGACTCTGTGCAGATTTTTTCTACCAGAACCTTTTATTTTTCGAGGAGAGGAGAGGGTGAGCGAATTGTTGAGACGGATTATAGGGCCTGGCCCCGGCTCCGTCTGTTTCAGGGGCCACGGCCCATGTTCTGCACGATAAACTGGCCGTCGACCTGTGGACAACTGGACCTGCCCTGCGTCTGAGTGGTTAAAAAAAAAACTGGACATGCCTCTGAAATGGTTATTCCTGCTTTGAGGTGACAATGCACGATCATCGTTTTGTACTAGTACCGCCGAGTGGAAAAGGCAGTTCTTCAAGTTTTGCAAACAGATCATATCGACGGTAGCTAGGAGTGTTTTTTTTAGTTCAAAGTAACCGCGGCTCAATTAGATAGAATAGATAACCCAGTTTATGAGGAAAATCGGGTTAAAAAACCATACAAGCTATACAATGTCCTGTTTATAGGGAATACATGGCCGAAAACCGCACAAGCAAGTAGACCCGTCGCCCACACGGCGCAAGCCCACCAAACGCCTTAAACACACACCTCCGGGTTCTAGGTCGCCGCCCCGACATACACCACTCGACACCAAAGTCGCATACGAGCCGCCCAGACGACTGCCCGTAGACCTCCAACGTTGCGCCAAACCCGGAGCCACCGCTCCAGCGTAGCAACCAGAACAACTTTCGCATTACCCGAAGACGATCCACCCTGGTCGACGAACCCTCTGCCCGCGCAGCCCCAAGTCGCCACTCAGACCCACGCAAACCCACGCTAGGAGTTCTTTTGTATCACTGCAAACCCGGGTTCAACAAGAGTCTATATACATATCTAAACACGGGTCACTCGGTTCTAGATAAAGTTACCATCATATTTTATCAAAACAAAAGAAATGAGATCATGTGGTCTCCCAACAATCTCATACAACTCACACAAAGAATAAAGTCATCATATAGTCCTTTTAGGACACAAGCTTCATTCACCGGTGAAGGGAGCAGAATGTGGCGTATTCACGCATAGGTCGCACCGAAGGTGCATGTTTACCTACTATTTATTGAGTTGCACGTCGCCTAAAGACGACTTGCCACCGACAAGCCAAAACTCCCGAAGTTCACCAGCTAAGAGGGAAAGCCACCGAGCCCCATCATCTCACTCTAATGACCCCTCGTGGCGGCGGGCAAATAGAGTGCGGTGACCCAGCACACCACTGCATGTTGTAGTGTACAAGTTGTTGATGTAACACGCACGGAAGGACCTCTCCGCAAATATTACATCCCTCAGAGTAGTACAACAGAAACATAGCCGGTCCAAGGTAACACTATAGGATTACAACACTATTTAATACAAAATCTTGAGACCCTCCTTTTATATTGAAGCTAGTCTCTTGCAAATGAAATACAGAAAGATCCAAATCGTAACTCTAAGCTGGATATCAACTCTAGCTCTAATCACTACTGCTGTTGTCACAACCCTAATCTATTCCATCTGGAATATCTTTATCCAGGGTTGTTCTCCTTCTTCCAATAGAAGTCGTCTCCTCCACTAATAACATGGTTGTTGTGCCTGCCATTGTCAATGATGTTGTTGCTCCTTCACTGGCACTGTTGTCGTCATTCTTCTGTTGGAGAAGTTACAGATGACTCCTTCAAGCTTCACCAGGTAGACTTGATTCCTTGTTGAAGTCCTCCTCGACGTCGTGATGGATAACTGGCAATTCCTCTGATGGCTCCAAAATCTAAGCAGGGGTCAACGAGGAAAGGGTGAGCAACTCGAGCGTTACTCAGCAAGTTCAATTAATATAGGAAAGAGTTTTTGTTTTGAATGCACTAGCTACTGCCATGACCAACGGTCGTAGCATAATGCAAATTTTGGAAAACATTTCTTCAAAGGTCAATTTTTATTTCAGAAAACTATGCTCACAGCCTCCACGGGTCTTTAGTCATCACTTGGGATGCCTTTCCCGCAGCGTTCTGTAGTTCCTTCCGGGAACACGGATGTGACAGTCACAATTTCTTGTTGTTGACTCTGCAGAGCTGCGTAACTTTACCCATGAGAAAAACCCAGCCTTGTTGCCTTTCCGGGTAGCTAGCCCGTCCATACTTCCATGGTATGGGGCCAGGTGTGAGTCCAAAGCCAATCACCGCCCTCTCCGCACAACACATATCCGCCCATTTGTGACGCGGCTGGTAACTAAGACCACTGGCCCGCCACCCCTCCCGAGCTTCTATTCCAGTCACCCCGTCGAGTGGGAAGGTCACGCGCTTCCACGCAGTTGGCCGCCGCAACGGACGCAACCAGGTAATAGCCTGCCGAGGATATGTGAACGAGAGAAGATACGGCTGACTTTTACCGTCCATAGCAGATCTCATGGTAAACGCTTCAATACGGCGCAGGATCACTGTGACATTGGTAATTAATCCTAGGTATATACTTTACCGTACAATGGAACCTCCACCACAACATCAAACCATGGTTCCATTGCCAGCCAAACAATATATATAGCAATTCACATCATTCGAAAATAGTTTTTCTTTTTCAATGCAATGATAATAATACGTTTTTGAAAATAGTTTTTATAAAATAGTTCAATAAGGATATGCAAGAATGAACTTGCTATGGTAGATGTGGCAATTCAATCCTTCGGGGTTCTAGGGTATGCGGTAAAACCCCGAATCTGAAAATAGCAAGGTAATCCCGATAAGGACTACTGAAAAATCTAGCAGCATGCTATTATGCATAATCATGAAATGCATCGTCATTACCCCAAAAATACCCAAGTTGCGGACTTAAGACTTTTCAAGTGCTTTAGAGTTTTTAATTATTTAAAGAATTTGACAATAATTTTCATGACGAATAAATTTAAAGTGATTAAATTGAAATAGTTCAATATAATTGAACTTCAAGACTTTATTTTCCATATTATTTTCTTTTAAGAAAATAGTTTTTGAAAAAGAATTTCAAGTTATTTCCACTTAAGTATCCTTGAATTTTTCATCCACAAAATGTTTTTCAAAACTTCAAATAAAACTTACATAAAAATTCCTCATATTTTGTAGAGTATGTTGCATATTTTTAGTTGATTTTTGTGTATTTGAATTTGGTGTAAAAATTCATTTAAGTTTGAATATTTTTGATTTAGGATGAGTAACAAGATAGTCTTGGTATAGTTCAAATATTATTTTGAACTTAGTATTTATTTTCCTAGATTATTTTTCTTGAGAAAATAATTTTAAGAAATTATTCCAAAGAATAATCCACTTAAGGATCTTTGGATTTTTAATCAAAGAAATAATTTTCAAAAATTCCTGTTAGTATTTTATTTAAATAGCTTATTTTCTGCTAATAATTGTAGATATTTTAAAAGTATTTTTAGGAATTTATTTGAATTTTTAATTGAATTTTGAAGTTTGAAATTTATAAATTTTGAAATTTTTGCAAATAGATCCCTGGTCGAACCAGGTCAAAGGAGTGGCTCGGGTCCGGTCAACCGACCGAGCCACCCTTCTCTCTCTCTCTCTCTCTCTCTCTCTCTCCCTGCTCTGTCTCGTCCCCGTGCTCTCTCCCGTGATCCCCAAATCAACGCCGCCGTTGCCCTGCTTCCACGGTCGGCTCCGACCACCTCGGCCGCCGCCGTCGGTCGCAAAGGACGTGCCCCCTTCTTCTCCACCTTCCCATCCAGCTCGATCTGGTTTTCTTCCCCTCTCTGGTTCACACGCAACCCTACTGCCCCGCTAGGGTGTTGGTTCTCGACGTGGCCTTGCTGCGCCACCGCGCTCCTGCGCTCGGCTCCGAGCATAGGGCGCCTAGGTGGTGTTGCTCCCCCTCGCCATGGGTGCTGAGATGGCGTGCTCGCCTCCTCTGGTGCGGTGATGTTCATCTTCAACCTCCGGCCCCCTCTAGGGTTGCGCAGACACTGCTCTGCCGTCCCTAGAGCTACGGTCGAGGTCGACAGGTACCATCTTCCTCTCCTCCTTCTCTCTACTCTCTCGGTTCCCTCGATTTCTTACTCGACTAGCTCTAGCAGTAGCTAGCTGCCTCGAGACGTAGTATAATCAAAGTATTACTTTGTATTTTAGGTGACTGTGATGAGCTATACTGGCTCGTGCTGTGCTTCACTGGATTTGGTGCTAGTTGCAAATGATTTAATTCATGCTAGCTGTGGTGGATGATTTCCACTGAATAACTTGATAAATTTGTATTTGCTCACTATGATACCTCCTCTGAGTGTGCACATGCTCAGATCCATGCCAAGCATGATCTGGTGATGCTAGAGTTGCTGGAATGATTTTAAAAATATAATCTTGGACATATTTGGCTATTTGAACAAATAAGAACATATTCTTGCTTGATTTCTTAGTTTTGCCAATGATAAAAATATTTCAGAGGCATTTTAATTCTTGGATAAGGACAGATTATTACCAAATGGATGTTAAGCTCAGTGATGACTTTATTTACCAAATCTGAGAGCAGAAAACTCTCTGAACATTTAGAAATTGGGTGTGTTTGCCAGATCTTGTATCTAGGGTGTGCACTCCTGATATTTAAGTGTTTAGTGTTGTTTTTATTAATTTATTCTTGGTTAGCTTTGTTTACTTGATTCAGATGATCTCCTCCTTTTACTAAAGATAAGAACATGTGTTTTGCTTGATTTCGTGGCCCAGCCTATGATGCAAAGGCTGAGGCACATTTCTGAATAAGAACAGATACTTTTTAGTTGCTTTTAATCTCTGTGATGAGCTATACATAGCATTTCTATGCATAACTGAGAGATATATTTCTTTTTCCTCATATCTTCTGATAAGAACAGAATACTGCACCCCCTCTCCTCTCTTTCCCTCTCATCTAATGATAAGAACATATGCTGCACAAGATTTGGCCTAGTAATCAACCTGCTGCATGAAGAGAAGCTTGGTCTTCTGGAATATGATGAAAACCTCCTTCTTGTGGCTAGCCTGCTCCTCCTCTTGTGAATCTCCTGCTCCTCCTCTTGTGGGTCTACTCCTCTTGCAGATAGCCTGTTCCTCCTCTTGTGGATAGCTGCTCCTCCTCGCTGCTTGATCTATTTCCTAACTGATCTAAAGATTTGGCAAGATCTGGTGGTGTTCTTGTGTTCTAGGCTGTTCTGGCTGATCTGGAAATATGTTTTAGTGCTAGATGGGCTGCTGATATGATTTGCATGATGTAAGAAAGATATAATGTGGCTGGCTGCTTGTTGGAAATGTGTTTGAGAGCAAATGAAATTGCTAGGATGGGTGTTGTGCTGTTTATAAGCTGCTGGCTGGTTGTTGTGGTAGTGACACACAACTAGGTGACTCTTCATTTGCATGGGTGAGTAAGGGGCTTGGTGTCATGCTCTCACATAAGAGCATTTCTTGAGGATCAAGTTAAGATAGATATTTCCCTTGTGGATAAAGATGAGTAGTCATTGGTCTTATCCTCTTGTGAGATATTCTTGAGGTACAAGTTATGTGAGATATTTTGCTTGTGGATAAGAATGCATGGTCATTGATCTTATCTCCTTGTAGGATTAATTTTTTTATCAAGCCAAGTGGCATTTGTCACTAGATGGGCTTGTGTGGCTTCTCTCATATGTGGGCTTGGCCATTTATGGGTGGTGATCATGTGGCTTAATAATTTCAGATTGTGGGCTTTAGCATTTGTCTATTTTCTTCCTTGGTAAATAATACCATTGGAGAAATAATCTACCTTTTCATGTGGGCTTTCTTATTTAGGAACTTGACTAGATTAGAGGGATTGACTAGTTCCTAAGATAAATAAATATGGATCAATAACAATTGCCTTTGCTTAAGTTGCCTTTGTATCTTGCTCAAATGGATCCTGCCCTTTGTTGCCTTCTTGTTGCCTAACTGATCCACATTGCCTCAAATGATCCAACTTGATCCATAAGTTCCTCAATGTCGCCTAAGATAAAGTTGATCCCTCTAGTCGATAATTGGATGTTAGTACAGGTTCCTAATGTTCATTAGTTGGTTCCAACATTAAATTGCCTCACCCTTGTGGTGAAGGCAAACATTTTAATTATCAACCCCCCTCTCTTGTGTCTTTATTTATTTTGCAGGAAATGATTTGAAGATAAATTGGAAGATTTGGAAAATAAGAAGATCAAGATTTAATTTAGGCTTCCTTGTATTATTTTTGTAATCTTATTTTTATTTGGATGAGATATGTACTTATTCAGTTAAAGATGTAATGTTAATTATTCCTTCATTTTAATCTTGTATCATTTAATTTTGTAATTTAATTCCATATGATGTATCTTAAATAGACTTTGGACATTTGTATTTGAGATGAATGTGATAAGATGTTGAATTAATGAGATCATGTATGAGATGGATTTGTGATGATGTAAGATTATATGATGAAATGATGTGTTGATATTAGTATGAATGTTGTAATCAGATGATCCTAGATATGAATTGGATCGAGATTGAATAGTTGTATCTACCCTCTCTTGGATTTATATATTGTCATATTTGATATTGTTTTCAGGAAGTGTCGAGAATTAAGAAAGGTCATGTCCAAATTTTAATTGCCTCGACTAAAGATTCTAGTGGATAAATGCTAGTCGTAAAGATCATGTCGAAGTTTATAACACTCAACAGATGATCTAACCCCTAATTCATCGTGTCGAGAGAAACATCGATCACTTTGCATCGCTTAATTTAACGCTCCAAAATTTCCCGTGTTTTTAGATGCATGTCATGCAAATGCACATATTCTACTACTACCCTTCCGACTCTCTAAACTACGGGGTATTACATCAAGGCTCAACAAACTCATGTGCATGTATGAGGATGACTCCAACGGGGAGACGCATCTAGTCCGCGCGCCTCCGTTCCTGTCCATGGAGGTCAAAAACACAGCCCAACGGGGCGACGCAAACGGACCGCGGTCCGTTTTTTGGTCCGCCGCGACCCATTCTTGGCCCAAATTTGGGCCACCGATGCGTCGGCCGCGGACGCGAGCGGAGCGCTTTTGTGTCCTGCCCTAGTCCGCCCCTGGCCCGCACTTGGCCCCGTGTCAGTGTGATACAACGGTCACCTACCCCGCATTAACTGTCCCTAGGAGTCGCCGGAGTCGCTGCACGCGCTGTTGCAGACGCGGCAGAGGAGGCCGAGATGGAGCAAACACGTCGCGCGGCGGAGACGGCCAAACGCGCAGCCAAACGGGCGGCTACGTGTTTCTCAAGGTCGTGGCCAAACGGGCGGCTGGTTGGACGTTGCTCAAGGCCGAAGCCCTTGATCTCCCCCCTTATCGGCCATGGCGGCGGCCGGTTATTAATTAGGTTTAATGATAGTGTAGATTAATGTAGGGAGATGGATCGCCGGCCGGCGTTCACATTAGGCCGACGGCCCGGCTACTCCAAAACCGCGTACGGCCGGCTATATAGTTGCCTCGCCGCTGTCCGCTGCTCATCATCGCACCGATGGCAAACCGGGAAGACGAAGCTGTGGCCGTGCATGCGGCGCTTGCCGTTCCGAAGGAGGAGGACGCCGTGCCGAAGAAAGAGGAAGTCGTGCCCGAGGAGGACACCGTGCCGAAGGAGGAGGAAGTCGTGCCGGCTACTCCACCGCGCCCACCTGCCCCGGCGTACAATCCCTGGGAGCCCTGGTTTCCCTGGGAATCTCGGCTCGCCTTGGCAGACCCAAGGTGGTTCGCACCGCCGTGGGCTCCGGCCGCCGCGGAACCAGAAGCGGCAGTGGCGCCGGAGTACGTGCCAGGATCTCCACCGCCACCCCCGGCCATCGATGCGCCGACTACTCCACCACCACCACCGGAGGAGGACGACGACGAGGAGAAGGCCTAGATTATAGGTCGTATTTTATTATAAATTCCCAGTGTAATCTTCAAAATTCTATGTTTAATGAAATATTGGAAGAAAAAAAAAAGTTGGCCAGACTGGATGCGTCGGGCCGTTGGGGGCAGTGGCCGGAAAGAGGCGGACATGGCCCGGACGTGCGTCCGTTTGCCGACCCAAACGGACCAAACGCGGACCAAACGCGCGTCCGTTTGGGTCGCCCCGTTGGAGTCATCCTAAAAGAAGACATGGTACAGTCCAATTCACTCAGAATAATAGAATATGATGTGCCGGAGCACCATAAACCAACCAAGCAAACCATCAAACCAATGTGGTCAACACGCGCCATCTACGTATGCCAAACCTTCAACAATATGCAAAAAAAAAACCATATTGGGTGGTGGCATCGAACATGGATATGGCAAAAGACAAGTCTCGAGAGCAAAAAAAAAAAAAAAAAAAAGGAAAAACAGCCCTACCCCACAAACCTTATCGATCCACTAGACCCCTGAATTAATCTAGAAATAATGTATCTAAAGCACACGAGAGGTGACACATGCGAAAATTTAGTCGAAAGCAAGGAGCACGTAAAAGTTTCACTACAGAATAAACACAGATGTTATTATAAAGGGGGACATTTGGGCGAACCAAGACATTAATTGTTGAGGAAGACGATGTAAACGAGAACGAGACGAGCCACTACCTCAAATCATCCTTCCATCAACAAGCGCTTCCCTAGTACCTGCCCTTTATTGATTTAGACGCGTGTTATTTGGTTCATATGTTGGTCCTGTTTGGTCTTGTGATATTTATGCTGAATTTGAACATATAATGTTCAATTGGCTGGCAGCAGTCCACAAGAAATGATTGTGTTTGGGGCTCTCTACTTGTCTTTGTATTTCAGTTGCATAAAATCCGGTACTAGATGTGATTCTTATAGCAGAAAGTACCATACACCTCATTCTAACACCATTTTATTGTACTGCAAAACTGCAGGTACCACACCTATTCATTCATGGCCTGCCGTGCGCTTCATATAGCTAACAAGTTGAATACATCGTCAACCTACCCGTTGCTGGAGCTATTCTTCAAGAACCAGGTCCGTTGCATTTCTTAGTTTAACTATTCAGTTTTTGTATGTTACTTTCAACATTGCCACTCATATGTAGGTTTACCATTTAGCGGTGTAATTTAGGAAGTAAATCTTTTCTTTTAAATGGATAATGCTGCTCCAGGGGTGTGTCATCAAATAATTCCATGATCTCGAAATTGATAAGTTACATAACCAAATTGCGGGATTTTCCTTTTGTTGCTTTTGGTTTTCATGCCTTTCATTTTATAACACAGCATACTTCATTTCATCAAGTTATAATGAGGTGTATAAGTGCATAATCGAAGGGCCTTGCACATCTGTGCACTGCAGTGTTTGCCTTTGTTTGCAGAACATATATGAAAACCTTCAAAACTTTTGCTCAGTTTTGTAAATATCTTAGAGCAGCGAGCGATGGTTCAGTTGTGTCATCCCTGATTGGTAGACTATGCGGGAAGCCGATTAGAACCTGAAAATCAGTTTCAAGTACTACTACTTGAACCAATCCCTTGTCCCTATTTAAAGTATCCTCACGGATCATCATTGTCGATTCTCAATTGAGTTGTAGCCAAAACATCTTTCTTCTGATGTAACAATTCATCTAGCGCGGTTTTCTTCCTCATGCTCGCTCATACAACTGTTTCTAACGTATTTTGAAACTAACACAAGCAGGGAAAATTCTCCAGCAGCGCGACATCATCAGTGTCGAGCACCGCTGTAACCGGCGCGATATCGGAGATGGCAGCTCAGGCAGTGGGCAATTCAGTCTCCGAGTTCCAGTCAGGCTTCAGCGACTCGAGGACCGACTCGGCAGCGAGGGTTTCTTTCAAGGTCAGCTTTACTTCGAAGCATCTTTTCTTGACCTGTTTATTGTCAGTACTGAAAAATGTGTCTAAACCGTGCATTCATTCATTTCTTCTTCAG
This sequence comes from Poa pratensis, assembly GCA_947311845.1. NCBI lineage: Eukaryota > Viridiplantae > Streptophyta > Magnoliopsida > Poales > Poaceae > Poa > Poa pratensis. The sequence goes on along the minus strand of CAMZMU010000077.1, from coordinate 43,523,071 downwards.
TATGGGTGCACGAGAGGCGTGGCTGGCGCGCCCTTCTTCTTCGTGAACGGCTTCCTCCTGCCCGGAGGCGGGTCGCCCATCGACTACAACACGTGGACCGGCATCCTGGACCCCCTCGTCGCGCAGCACGGCCAGACGGTCGAGATGTTCACTTCTTCTATGTAAAAGCATTCTTCAGGTGTCTTTCTTATGTTGCGCCGGTGATCGAATTATGCCGGTGCCTGGCTACTAGTGTACAGACGGCCGGTGTGTGTGTACGTGTACCGTGTTTAAGTTCAGCACTGATCAATCAGTAGTACTAACAACGAACATGCATCATTTCTTCCTGTTCTGTTTCCAGTCAGTCGAAGCGGTCTATTCTGTGTAGCTTTTAGTAAAGAAACAAATAGGCAAAGTGTAAGGATGTTCAAAAAGGAGCCGAGTAAGATTTGATGAAAAGGAAGACGATTCCCTTGCATTGTCAGGATCGGCTAATGCTCAGAGTCAGCTGATTCAGCGTGTTTGGCCCGTGCCTATCTACCCTGAAGGAATATTAGTATGTCTGCCGACAGATGTGATGTTCTCTGCGGAGTGGCTCGCTCTGATTCCATCGCCAAAGGAACACCGCATTTGCCTGCCTGATTGATTGAACCTGGACCTAACCGTGCTGAAACATTTTCCCTTTCTGACGTGTGGCTGGCAGGTGACGTTACAACGGTTCGTCGTGTCTCGCCGCTGGACCATGGAGGGTCAGCGTCCTAGCGCCAGGGTCGATAACTCGATATGGATATGGTGACGGAGGATTTCCACATGCGACGCGACCATCGTTTCTCCGTGTCGCACTGGGGTCCGTCCGTTCGAGCGTGTAGGAGACGATCGATCATACTAGTGCGTTTAGGTGGTTCTTTTTGTTTAGTTTAAGGTGGTCGATATTCACCGCTCGAATAGATAGAATAGAATTGAACCAGTTTATGAAGAAAATCGAGTCTAAAAACCATACAAAAGGCCGCCACACGAAATAAGTCGACCAAACGGCACAACACACACCACCCGCTCTAGGGCCGCAGCGCCAGATCGACCTTCGCATTGTCTGAAACGATCCAGTCATGGTCGACGAACCCTCTGCCCGCGCAGTCTTCATCCAGGTTGCCACCAAAACCACCCTGTTCCGGGACCGCCGCCCCGGCGTAGCAACCAGATCGACCTTCGCATTGGCCGAAGGCGATCCAGTCAGGTCGACGAACCCTCTGCCCGCGCAATCTTCATCCAGGTCGCCACTCAAACCCACGCTAAACAACGGCTCTGCCTCATAGACCCGTCATAGCGTGGAAGCCCGAGGCCGCTGCCTCGGCGTACCGCCATCGTCCGGGGCCGCCACCCCGGCATCCACCTCCCCTGACCACATCGCCATCCTACCCATCCGCCGCGAACCCGCCGCACCGAGAGAGCCGATGACCCCAAGACAACGCCTCCAACAAGATAGTAACGCGTCCATCACCGTCGCCCGCCCCCGATGGAGCTTAGGCTTTCACCCGGAGACCATCGGACCACTCCCGTCGGGCCGGTTGTCGAAACTCCACGACGATGCCATCAAGAAGGAGAACGACGCCCGAGGACGCCGTCATCGTCGGCACCGATCTGAGTCGGTGCAAGCTTTCGCCCGGAGTTCGAGCCGCCCACGAAGCATAGGGAGCTGCGAGATGGGAGACGCATCCGTGGCCATCCATCGAGCTCCACCACTTGTCGAAGCCCCCACGGCACGTCACGCCCCGGAAGCCGACAAGCCGGCCGCGCCGCCCGCCGCACAGCCACCGGTCTGGGGCCACCGCCCCGGCTTCCGCATCTGCGACCCTACCGCCGTCGCCCCTCGCGCAGCCGCGCCGCACCTCGAACTCCTGTCGCGCCGCACTGCCGGTCCGCGGCCCGCTCGGCCCGTCCGCGGCCCAGATCGGGCCCGGCAACCCCGCATCGCCGCGCCGAGCCCCGGCGCCTCCGCCTAGCCGACGCCCGGCCTGCCCGCGCCGCCGCGCCCTGACGCCGTCCGCCGTCGCTCGCCATCCGTCGTTGCCGTCGCGAGAGAGCCGCGCGAAAAGGAAAAACTCCCCGCCTCCACCTTCCTCGGGGGCGCGTGGCTTTGCCGGCGCCTCCTCAGGCGGCGAAGCAGGGGAAGGGGCGGGGGGGCCTGGCGGCGGCTTAGGGTTCCCCCGAGGCGCCCAAGGAGGGCGACGCGAGGGTCGGGAGGGTATCTGTTTCTTTTAGGTGGTTCTCGGGTCAGAATTCCCGTCGCCTCCCCTGCTAATCCTGTCCAAGTGAGATCCATGTAAATTTGATCAATGCTGCGTTGCTGAATCTTTTTTACTTCTCTTCTTCAGATTTTTTCCTAGTGCTGATCCTATGTGATGTCGCAATCTTTTATTCTTGAAAACAAGGCAAGAAAGACTCGTCATTCTTATTCAATTAAGGAGAAGATAGTTGGCCAGTTAATTAGCAGAAAACCGGCACACACTCTTGCCGACTGTTATGGAACATGTCCGTCGTGTGGGTGCACACTGGCTAACAAGTAACAGCACAAAGTACACACCTAAGAAAACAAGGGTCTTTGTCGAGGTTGCTTTTCAATTTGTATCATTCTTCAGCGACTCTAATTTCACCGAAAATCAAACCTACAGGAAGATTTCGCCGAAGCAGCCTTGTGAAGGCCGGGCCAGCCAATACCAGACAAATGACCATTCACACAGAGACCAACAACTTTGATTTTGCTGGGGGCTCCGAAAAAAGAGATGTGCGGGACCCACGTGAACGGAGATCTTCATGACCACACTACTGAAAAGACAAGGATGTCGCCTAGAAGGGGGGGTGAATAGGCGATTAAAACTTTTCCGGTTTAGGCTTGATAATTGCGGAATAAAACTAGGTGTTTAAATTAACAAGCCAACAACCTAAATAAACTAGGCTCACCTATGTGCACCAACAACTTATGCTAAGCAAGACAAGCAACAAGGTGATAGTAATATAGAATACTTCAAGCACGAAACTATCACAATGTAAAGTGCATAAGTAAAAAGCTCGGGTATAGAAATAACCGAGGCACGCGGAGACGAGGATGTATTCCCGAGTTCCTACTTGTTAAGGGAGTACGTCTCGTTGGAGAGGTGTGAACCAACACAATGGTTCAACAACCACAAAGGTTTCACATTCTTCTCCGATGAACCGCACCACAAAGGTTTGGTTCACCTTCCACTATCGGAATCCTTCGAGGCGGAAATCCGGAGCCTTTCAACAACGATCCGGGGCACAACCCACAACGGGATTGGGGGCTCCCGAACAGCTCAAGTGACCACACAAGGGTCTCAACCACCACACGGGCGTCTAGGGTCCAAAGACCCAAGAGTAACAAGTTCACAAGCTTTCAACTTCCACGAATCCTCGTGGAGAGCACAAACCGATGCAACGAAGCAATGGCAAGAGCACAAGGCTCAAATCCTTCACTCTCGAATCCCACCACAAGCAACTAATGCTTATGGGGGGAGAAGAGAGGAAGAACAACGAAGAACATAACAAATGGAACTTCAAGATCAAGATCTACTAGGTTCCCCTCACTTAGAGGAGGAATGGAATGGATGAATATGTAGATCAAGATCACCTCTCACTTTCCCTCAAATATAAGCAAAAATCATGGGAGGGATTGAGAGGAAGAACAAGCTTTTCAAAGAGCAACAATGGAGGAGAGAGGGGAGAAAAACTTGCTCAAGAGATGTGTTGAACAATGGGGAAGAAAGCCCCTTTTAAATAGGTCCGCTAAAAATATGGCCGTTGGTAGTTTTTTCCGCGAGCTGCGCTTGAGAGCCGGCCTGGCAGCCGAGGCAGCCAGCCTGGGCCGGCCAGGGAACCGGCCCGCGCAGAAATAAAACTTCTGAAATTCATATCTTTTTCAATAAAATTCCAAATGCGATGAAACCAACTTTGTTGGAAATATTAAGTGTCACAAATATGGAGGAGATATCACACATGGGAGGTGTGGACCTTATCTCGAGGAGGACCGATAATATTCCCAACACCGAGAACGCAACAAGTTTTCCATCCGGACTCCGATTTCGATGATATTGGGTTTGTTGGAATCGCAATGAGGAGCAATACAAGATCATGCATAGAAACATCATAGTCCATCATGAGAGGAGGAAATCAAATGTAGAGAGGTAAACCTCTCTAAAAGAACGATGAACCGGCAAAACCTCCAAGACCGAAAGCGCAACAAGTTTTCAATACGAATTCCGTTTTCGGTGAACTAGCGCTTGGTATGGAGATGAACACAAGCTCTAAATTCACACATGAATAAAAGCCACATAAGAACCAAGAAAGATGATATGCCAAATATGCAAAGGTTTGAGCTCTCCACAAAGGTGCGATCAAGTTACTCACTTGAGAGCCCCTCTTGATAGTACGCCGTCTATCCTATAACCCGGTCTCCCACTAACACCACGGGACCGGTAAAATAGAAAACCTATCAAGATCATACCTTTGCCTTGCGCATTCCACTTGAGCTCGATGATGACGATCTTGACTCTCTCAAGTTGGGACACCTTTCTTGATTGTGCTTGCTAGCACATGCTTGATGAAGACATCTCCAAATACTCCCCCATACACCAGTATGGGAGAGCCTTGCTAAACTCCGTCTTCATGAATCCACTTGCACTTTATCTTCTTATCTTCACTCAATCTTCTTTTCCCAGCCATGCTTGCAATAAGCTCAACTCTTCACATGACCATTCTTCATATAAACCCTTGGATGGAACCTTGGTCATCATGAAATCTTCTAGAGTCCAACACATGAACTCCAATCTTTTCCTATGGACAAGATCTACAAGTATATCTTAATGCAAACATTAGTCCATAAGGATTGTCATTAATTACCAAAACCACGCATGGGGCAACACATGCCCTTTCAACTACCCCTCGTAGGTCATCGTCGCCATCTTTACTATTTGTGTTATGTTTCTGTAAGAATCACAGAACACGAAATGCCTGAATGGTTGAGGGGCAAACGATATATTAAGTAGAAAACCAATGCGCCAAAATATTTGACTTATTTAGAAACCGTAACAATATTTGACAACGGTGTTTGTGCACGGTCTCATTCTTGGAGGAGTCGTTCTTGAAGAACCTTTTTTACAGTCCAGGTGTGGCTTCCGCTGGTGGTAGTTCTTACTGCTTCGCTGATGAGTTTGGTTGTTCGCATCCTTGATATCTCGACTAGCTCTTGATATTATGTTGTTTGGAGAGGCGGGTTGTAATTGATATCTTCTTTGTATTAATATATTCCCTTTATAAAAAAAACTTACCTTTTTATGTGCACATATGTGTGTCGTAATTTGTCGTTAGAAAGTACTCCCTCCGTATCAAAATATAAGACTCTCTAACATGTGAGTAGTAACTAAGGGCGTGTTTGGTAGCCCGGTCGGCCTCAGATAATCTCCCCCCAACCAACTTTCGTGTGTTTGGTAGCCCGGTTTTGTCCCGTGAGCCCTGCCCACATCATGCAAAAAAGCCTCCTTAGCCTGGCCGGGTTGGGAAGCTCGAATCGAGCTTCTCACCTCAGCCCGGCCGAGGTCATACCAAAATAATCCCGCGTGTGAGCCCCACACGAGCTTCGCCCCGCAACCCCCACAGCCTGGGCGTATTCATTACCCCCCGCACCTCCTCCCGTTCTCGTCTCGCGACGCCGCCTCCTCCGGTCGCTGCCTCGTCTTGGCCCGCCTCCGCCGCCCCGCGTCCTCCCGGTCCGCCTCCGCGCCCCGCCCCGCCTCCGCCGCCGGTGGACGAAGCCACCCACCGCGGCTGCTCGTGGACGAAGCCACCCACCGCCTCCTCCAGCGCCGCCGCCAAGCCGCCTCCTCTAGCACCGCCTGGGTCCTCGAGCGTCGTTCCTCTGCCGCCCAGCAGCGCCGCCCGCGGAGGACCACAGCAGCCGCCTACTCGCGCCGGAAACAACCACAGGAGACGAGCACCGCATCGGAGACGAGCACGATTTTGATTTGGACCTGATTGCTTTTTTATTTTTCATTCAAGGTCCTTTCTGTAATAATCTAGACCTATCTGTAATTTCAGTTCCTGAAGCGTGGTCCAGTTCATACAGGTTACCAAACAACGTCTCGTCTCAACCCGGTCCACGTTATACAGGCCACCAAACACACAATAATATCACAGCCCAACCCGGCCCAACTCAGCATGTATCAGTTGAGATAGCTATGCCCAGGTCATACGACCTACCAAACACACCCTAAGAGGCCGTAGCAACGCACGGGCATTTAGCTAGGGACTACACTAGCTTGCGCGCGCGCAACCGCTCGCGCGTTTTCGGACATCCCCACGTGGTCGTTCCGACCACCGCACGTGGGCGTCGGAGGAGGAAGAGAAGGTCGCCCCCGCCGCCCCCGTCGGCCTGACCGCCCGCGACCGCCTCGCCGCCCTGCCCTCCTCAAACCGCGGCCTCCGCCGGTCCGCCGCCGCCCCGGACCATCCCTCTAACCCCCCCCCCCCCCCGCACACCGGAGCTCGTCGCCGGCGAACCCCACCCCACCCCCACCGTTAAGTTTGCTCCTCGCCTCCGCCGCGGCTCCGGCGACTCCGGCTCGGCCTGGCCCTCGAATTGGGGAAGAAATTCGCTAGCTCGGCTTTGCCTCGCTCCATCCTCGCCGGCGCCTTATCCGCCGCAGCTCCCTCCGGTCGCAGCGGCGTCGCTGGTCGCCGTCTCGCCGCCGGGAAAGATCAGAGAGAAAGAAATTGGGAGAGAATCAGAGAGGAGCACTGGGAATTGGGGAACGAATGAAGGAAGAAAGGATAACGCGAGGAAGAAGAAAGAGGATGGACACGTGAGTGAGACCCACCTACTGATGGCACCCATGGCCATTGGGTGTGAGTACAACTTAACCAAACCCGCACCCACGTACTCGTATTTTAACCACACCCATACCCATAACCACGTCTGGGTACAGATTTTGTTCCATACCCGCACCCGGCAGGGTATAAAAAACCCGCGGGTATACCCACACAAATTCTTAACGAGGCAATATATCAACAAAACATATAAGAAAAACAACGACATGTATGATCTTGCATTCATTGATTCAGGAAAACAACAAAACAATGCAATGTATATGAAAATGAACAACAAAACATCACAATGCATATGAAGAATAACTTCAAAACAACAAAATATACTATAAATATAAAAATAATAACAGTACATATATGAAAAATAACAGAGGTGTCACAGGGGGAGTTAATCTGACCTGACAGCGCGGTGGGCTACAAGCTGTGAACCTTGGTGGAGCCGGTTGCTAATAGATTTTGGGAAAAAGAATCAGGAAACGACCCTATGTGTTACCACACACATGTCATATACAAATTTAGCTGAGTATGTGGGTATGCGGGTATGGGTTCTGCTTTACCACACCCGCACCCACTAAACCCACTGGACATATATTTTTCACCATTTGGTTACCCATAGGTATATTGTTTTTACCCAACCCTTACCCTAATAGGTAAATACCCGCCGGGTCCATGGGCAGACCCACCCACACGCGTCCGCGCTGACCGCGCAACCCATCGCGCGCTCGATGAGGAGACTTTCCGTTTAGCTAGTATTTCTAACTTGAAAGGCTCTCGTTCTCAAAATCCCGCGGCGTACGCAATGCACTCAACGCACTGAACTTGTTGTTCCACATCATATTCTTCTCGTTCTTCTTAAATTCCTGACTGAATCTGAAGTTCTGAACGTGTCCTGCGGGCTAAACAAACCAGATAGCCGCCGTGTGGAGACCCCAAGCCCGAAGACCACATGAGCAACGCGTCTGGCTACTGGACCGTACACTTGACTCATCTCATCGCCTCACCTGACTGATCGATTGCCTGAATAAACAACGCGGCGAGACGAGACGACACACGTCGGCCAAGACGACGCGGTGTGAACCCAGGACCCAAATCCGGCAACCACTTCTCCTCAGATCGCCGTCACCGGCGCCCCCAAACCCAATCCCTCCCAACGGAAAATCAAAAGAAACCAGCACCAGTCCAAGCGGAGGCGAAGCTTCCACCTCACTGACGTCTCCCATCACTGTCCCGCCGGCCCCACCCGCCCCTTCCCGCGGAAACCGAGCGGCCACCTCTGCTGATCGTTCCCACTCTTTCCTTCTCGTCGCCGAATCCAGGATAGATATATAGCCAAGCCGCGGCCGAGAGCCAAACAATTTTTTTTTCTTTCTTTCCTTCCTTCTCCCTGTAAAGGTGGAGCTTTTCCGTTTTGGGAGGTAGAGTTCTTGCTGCTGCCGGTATGGGCGCGGCGGCGGTGCGGGTTCTGCTGCTCCTGGTCGCTATCGCGGCCGTCGTGGCGGCGTCTCGGGCGGAGGCGCTGAGCCTGGACGTGCACCACCGGTACTCGGCGACGGTGCGGGGGTGGGCGGAGGCGGCCGGGCACCCGGGGCACCGCGCGCCGGCGGCGGGGACGGCCGAGTACTACGCCGCGCTGGCGGGGCACGACCTGCGCCAACGATCCCTCGCCGCCGCAGCCACCGGAGGCGGACCGCTCGCCTTCGCCGACGGCAACGAGACCTACCGCATCAACGACTTCGGATTGTAAGCGCACTTTATACTCTGCCCCTACTAGCTCGCTAACCGATCATCACCTCCGATTCTCCATGGCTTAATCCGGCGGCCACCGGCGGGGAAGAAGAGAGTTTGATTGATGATAAAGCATCGAGATTTGGTGTCCTTGTCGTTCTTGCTTTTGGGCTAAAGAAGAAGGTGGTGGTTGTTGGCTGTGCAGCTTGCATTACGCCGTGGTGGCGCTGGGGACGCCGAACGTGACGTTCCTGGTGGCGCTCGACACCGGCAGCGACCTCTTCTGGGTGCCCTGCGACTGCGTCAAGTGCGCGCCGCTCTCCTCCCCAAGCTACGGCGTATGTTACTCCTCCATCCTCTGCCTTCATCTTCTCCATTGTTATGTTTTGTTTGTTACGATTCGTGCTCGTGTTCAGTTAATTAGTTTGCTCCCACGAGATATTTTGGGGGTTAATGACCAGATCACGATAGGATTAGTTGCACACAAAAGATGAAAAAGGGATTAGTTGGTGGTAGTAGACATGCTTCTGCGGTGGAGTTGTTCGAGCATATATTTCGGGGAAAATCACGGAAGCCCGGCACGTGCCGTCTGGTTCTGACGAAACCTTTCTAGGAGCATGACAGCTTGAGCTGGGACCTGATCATGGAGCTTAAAAAACACTACTAGAGTACTAACCAAAGCCTTTAACTTGCCCGGCCTTCCGAGTGTGATATTCAGAAAAGTCCTGTGTCATTGTTCATGTACAGTTGCTGAATCACGATGCGTTAATCGACTGACTGTTCACAGAAAATGCTACCACCACATGTTCTTGCTTAATTTCTGGTACTATGTACTAACAGTAAATTGGTGCCGTACACATGTTCTTGCTTTTTTTCCCTGATAATGTACTAACTGCATACGTTGAATTTGAGCAGAATTTGAAGTTCGACGTGTACAGCCCTGCCAAGTCGAGCACCAGCCGGAAGGTCCCCTGCAGCAGCAGCCTCTGTGATACCGAATGCAGCGCCGCGAGCAGCAGCTGCCCCTACAGCATCGAGTACCTGTCGGACAACACGTCGTCGAACGGGGTGCTGGTGGAGGATGTTCTGTACCTGACGAGCGAGTCCGGGAAATCCAAGATCACCCAGGCCCCCATTACATTCGGGTATATATGTCCTTCCTTCATGACCTACTGTTACATGCTGAATTCTGAGGAGCCAGTGCTCTGCTTTGCTGTGTGCTGAGTTTGTGTGCATTGTTAGCTGTGGACAGGTCCAGACAGGTTCTTTTCTCGGCAGCGCCGCGCCGAACGGTCTCCTCGGGCTCGGCATGGACAGCAAGTCGGTGCCGAGTTTACTGGCAAGCAAAGGAATCGCTGCAAATTCCTTCTCGATGTGCTTTGGAGAAGACGGCCATGGTAGGATCAACTTCGGGGACTCTGGAAGCTCGGACCAGCTGGAAACTCCGTTGAACATTTACAAGCAGAAGTATGTTTGTTGCTTTTGAAATTACACTGTTTCAGAAACATGAAATAGGTTTTCTGAAACTCACGCTGGTGTGCTTTCTTTCTGCAGTCCGTATTACAACATCAGCATCACAGGGTTTATGGTCGGAAATAAAACATACGGTACCAAGTTCAACGTTATCGTCGACTCTGGTACCTCCTTCACGGCTCTCTCCGACCCGATGTATACCGAGATCACTAGCTCCGTAAGTATATTTTTACCGTATCAGCAGTGATTTGGCCATGTTTATATTTTCGCGACGGTTCTCATTTATTTTCATTCGTAATCAGTTCAACGCACAAGCCAAAGACAAGAAAAACCAGCCGGATTCTTCATTACCGTTTGAATTTTGCTACACCATAAGGTAAGTTTATCGAGTGACAGGCCTTGAATATATGTAGACAAACTATTAATTACCCGTCTATACCTGACGGATATGCTGTTGTGCTCTCCAGTGGGAAGGGAGCTGTTAGTCCTCCAAACATAAGTCTGACGGCGAAAGGTGGCAGCATATTTCCTGTCAATGACCCAATAATTACCATAACGGATGCTTCTTCGGTAAGATAGAATTGATATGTACTAGTTTCTTCGAGACAGTAAACTAGCTAGCTACTGAATTAATAATCATGCTGCTCTTTGATGGAACAGAACCCAATCGGCTATTGCTTGGCTATTATGAAGAGTGAAGGTGTCAACTTAATTGGGGGTGAGCTCTTGTACTCTACACTGTTACACTATTTATAGTTGCCTTATGCTCTGAAAAAATCAGATTCTGTCTGAATCATACTATTGATGTTGGGTTGGTTACCCCATCTAGCTCTATAATCTTAATTTAGTTCCTGGATGGAGTTGGTAGCATATGTTAGCTGCAAAGAACCAATGATTGATGAATGATTATTACATTTAAGATGTCTTGTTCATTTTTAGACCCGCTTCACTAGCTTATTTGTCAGGTTTCCGTACTTTTTGCTAAAAACTCTGACATTTCAACATTTCATTGTCCATGTGCTACCTCTTTGTCTGTAGTACTGTACTACATTTCCTAGAAAGGTTCTACACTTCTACCTACTGCCTTGATGTGTCCCAAACTACTATCTATATCACCTAACCGTCGATGATCTGCCTCATCATTCTTACATTATCTGCTCGATCACTTGTGGTGCAGAGAATTTCATGTCTGGACTGAAGGTTGTGTTCGACCGCGAGAGGCTTGTCCTGGGCTGGAAAACATTCAACTGTGAGTACTTCCATATCCTCTGAACTAGTTCTTTCGGTTTCAGTCGCTAATCCAGAACAATGCCCTTACACACTGTGCTTGTTATCATCGTCAGGCTACAATGTCGACAGCTCAAGCAAGCTTCCTGTGAACCCGAATCCCTCCGCTGTTCCCACGAAACCCGCCATGGGGCCAAGCAGCTCTAATCCGGAAGCCGCAAAGGGCCCTTCTCCAAACATCACCCAGATCGACGTGCCCCAGCCTTCGTCCAGCTCGCCTATCCAGTGGCATTCGAGTGGGACCTTCATCGCGACCATCGCTCTGCTGTGGCTGGCCAGCCTTTGATCAGGCTGAGCTGCGTGGGCATTACCTTGTATTGATTAATCATACGATACAGGATCACACATTATTCTTTTTGTGTAGTTACCGTAGGAGTTACAGGATAGAGTACAGGATGAGTTGCATACTTGCTTAGGTAGCCGTAGGCCATTTTGATTGATTTTTAGTGTTTTTTTAGATGACTAGGTGATGTGCTTGTATACGTACAGACCTCTTGGATATATTGAGTTGGGCCACTGAATAAATGAATAGCAACACTGCCTTGTACTTCGTGTGTGCCCCTGTCTACTGTTTTCTTCAGTTGAAAATTTACCAGGTTTCAACTTTCATCTAAGTTGAATTGATGTATGAATCCCCATAAAGTTTGTTGTACTATGCAGGTGCAATATAGCTGTTTTCTATTGTTTTGAGATGAACAGGGAGAGGTAGTTAGCATGTTCTTTATACTACGTATATAACTAGATTGAAACAACAGATTATTCTGAAGTTGTGGTAATTTTCGGTGGTTTATTTTCCTTAAACAACTGCGAACTGCAATTACACTACTTTTGAAACTAAATCTGACTTTAAAAATTGTTAGCTTCAGTATAAAAGAAGGTAGTATTTAAACTTTACATGTACCGACGTGATGCTAATTTATGAGTTTAATAAAGTACCCTTTATCGATTTTTTTAGTTTTACATCATATTTTGTTTTCTGAAAGCACGTTAGTTTAACAAAATGTGTATTTAGGAAATACACATACAACACAAGGTGTGTGCTTTTTTAGCTACTTGATTGGGAAGAACCATACCGTGAGTCGTGTTATGACCAGTACGCTTGAAAAACTCATGTGAAAATATTATCGAATGTGTCATCCAGAAAACAGTAGTGGTTGAAGTTACACTTGGTTCTAAAGGAACTCTCAAAATACATAAGAATGAAAATCCTAAAGTCAAGCACACACAGTTGCGTGTAAAAGGCAATCTACGTGCATTTTTGTAGGGCTATTATGGAGAGAGGTGTTTTGGCTCTCGGATTCCAGTTGTATTTTTAAAATCTAAAATGATATTTCAAAGTTTTACAAATTTCTAAAACAAAATTCTGGATAAATACACATGCTATCTACAAATCTTTAAAGTTTTCCCAGAAATACGCTATTTTATGCAGCAAAAATATCACAAAATTGTGGCTATAAAAAGGCAAAAAAAAAAACCATTTTTCCTTCCAACATTTGTATTTTTTGTGGAGATTCTATATGAAAAGATATTATGTATCTTGAAGAAAAACGAGATCATTGGAGCTAAGGGTCTACAAATAATTTTTGCTATTACGCCTTTACCTTTTTTACGGCAACATCTTCGATGTACGGCCTAGATGTGCCTATAAGAAAAACATCGGACTCAACATGAACATCTCTCAAAACTAACTGAATTTCAAGAGAAGTTCCAACAAAAGTTACTCTAATATGGTGATGCCATAGTTTTAAAAGTATCCAATACCAATTTTAATTTTCACGAGAAGCTGAAAAAAAGGTTTCCAAAGGAAGAGCAAACGAGCCGTTACCGTTTCGCTGGACCGAAGACACGATAACCAACACGGCCATTGGGCCGAAACCGAACCAGTCACACGTCCAAGAAGAAATCCTAGCCGTCCCCGAAGATCCGCCCGTCCGCAAAACCCCGCAACGTGAGCGAGGGGGCAATCCCGTAACTTCACCCCCAAAACCCTAGACTCCCCGCGCGCGAGTCCGACCGGTCCCGCGCCCCCGGCCCTGACGGAGAGGCGGCCGTATAAAAGCCCTCACTCCGACGGTTACCTCGCCTCACCGCATCGCCACGACAAGCCGCCAGCCGACCAGCCAGTCAGCCGGAGCCAACCGCCGCCGCGCAGGTAATGCCTTCTCCCCCCGACTCGCCGCCGGTTAGGGCTCTTGTTTCAGTGGATCTGAGGGTGCGCATTGTGGCTTTGCAGAGGAGAGAACAGGGGCGATGGATCGGTACCAGAGGGTGGAGAAGCCGAGGGAGGAGGTGCCAATCAAGGAGAATGAGATCCGCATCACCACCCAGGGCCGGATGCGCAACTACATCACCTACGCCACCACCCTCTTCCAGGTACCGCCTTTTGAATTCTCGGTTTACCGCCTACGCTTTTGTTTAAGTGTCGGGCGATAAGCTGTGTGTTTTAGGACATTGTCAGATAGAAAAGTTAGACTAATGATTGGGCCGTACGGATTTTGTACTGAGCGATAAGCCTGTGTTGTCAATGCGAAGCTATTTGAGGCTAGTGGATGACTGTGTTTTAATGTGGTGCTTTGTTTGGTTGGATAGTAAGATCTTAGCAATACTGTCGTATAAGGTAGGCAATCACTTTCCCCGTGGTTGCCAAATCTGAATATGCGTTGCAACCAAATTAGGCTTAGTTTCTGGATAAATGCACCGTGTCGAATACATGCTATACTCTTCGGGATGTGATTTTTCAATCGGTTTAGTTGCCGCCTTTTTGTATACCCAATCGCTTTAGTTGGTGGGTGTAGTGCATGGGGCACTATCGTCTTCCTTCATCTGTTGCCTAATTGATGGTGACTGTTGGTCACATCCACGTTTCACTAAATTCGCTAGGATGGAATGTATGTCACCAATGATTTCACCGGGGTGGCAGTTTAGACCCCACTACCTTCCATCTTTTCCTTCACCTGTGTGTGATGACATTATGGTTGTTCAAATTTCCTCTTAGGATTTGCACAATCTTCTTTGTCAACGATGCACGATGCTTTCTCATCGCTTGGCCAGTTCTCTAGGCTTTGGGCCTATTCGTTATTGTTAGTTGTACATCTAAAAGTTACTCGGCACATCCGAAAATACTTTTCCATGGCAGCATTTCTTTCAAAATTGACATTATTGTACTATGGGCCTGTGGCTAATGCTTTTCAATATATACCTAAAGGACAAAGGTTGCGATGAAGTTGTATTCAAGGCGATGGGGAGGGCCATAAACAAAACTGTCATGATTGTGGAATTAATCAAGGTACTTTTCACCATTACTCTGCTTATAAACTGTAAGTTTGACTTGTTCTAATTGGTGGTTGCTCTTTTGTTGTACAGAGGAGAATTGTGGGTCTCCATCAAAACACCGCCACCGAATCTACTGATATTACTGATACATGGGAGCCACTTGAGGAAGGCCTACTCCCGTAAGTGACATTTTAAGGAAATCTTAGCATAGAAGGCTACTAGTTGATTGTTGCTATGTTAAAAATATGGGTTCGTTAGAAGAATTATGCCTTGCTCTTCTGATGCTATCTGAACTTTTCTTTCTGTAGCCTTGAGACAACAAGGCATGTGTCGATGATTACTATAACCCTTTCAAAGAAGGAGCTGGACACGTCCTCTGTCGGGTATGGATGATGTTTCTCTTCACTGTATGTCTGTTAAGAGGAACATATATGCTACTTGTCTAAACCATCATCCTATGGATTAGTGAGTTGCCAAGGAATATGGTTTTCTGTTAGCTTTTATTCCATCTTCAGTTATCTGTAGAATTGCTAGTTAATTTGGCAGGGACAATTGTCAATTAACTTTTTTTTGCGAAACACAGTACAACGCAAGCGCTCATATACACGCGCACACACTCACCCTATGAACGCACGCACGCACACCCTACCCCTATGAGCACCTCCGAAAGACTGAGTCGGCGGGTCGAGTCTTGAGATTGACGAAGTCACCACGGGCGCCTCGCTGTCGACGGGAACGTCGCCTCCCACTGAAGAATATTCCGCCTTAAATGAGAAACACCAGCGTCAAACCTGGGGTTTGAACTCTGGTGGGCTAGGGGTACAACCACCCAACTAACCATCTTGCCACAGGCAAGTTCTCAATTGTCAATTAACTTAGGTCTAACAAAATATACTAGCCTGTTGCATGAAGATGTAAAATTGCAAATTGGCAATAGATTATACTTTCGTGTGTATTAAAGGTTGATTAATTATATGGGCAGGTATCAATCTCCACTTCCAGCGGACAAGGTGAAGCCATTTGTCGAATATGATAATGAAGAAGGTAATAGCTAGCTTCGTTTTACTGTCCTTTGTTTTCTTAATAGTTATTCTTTACGGTTTCATATTTCACTGTAATTGTAGATGTACACTCACCTCCTGGACGAGGAAGAGGACGTGGTCGAGGTCGTGGAAGGGGAATGGGAAGGGGTAGAGGTGCACGTGGTGAGGACAATTCTACTTGGTAAATCGTTTTGTAATGTAAAAATGTGCCACTTTTCCTCACACAATGGTTTTCAGGAAATGGATACATGGAGTATGCTGATGGTGGTGGATGGGAGGGTGACCATGCTCCTGCGTATGCAGGCAATGGATATGCTGACCATGCTCCTGCTTATGAGGGCAATGGTTATGCACGTGGTAGAGGCCGCGGTTTCAGGGGCCGTGGCAGGAGAGGTGGCTACGGTGGCCAGCCTGATTATCAGCAAGATGGAGGGAGAGGTGGCTATGGTGGCCAGCGTGATTATCAGCAAGATGGAGGGTATTATGACGAGGCACCAGCACCATCCCGAGGTGGGGGGCGTGGTTTCAGGGGCCATGGCAGGAGAGGTGGCTATGGCGGCCAGCCTGATTATCAGCAAGATGGCGGGTATTACGATGAGGCACCTCCTGCACCGGTTGGAGGTATGGGAAGCTTCTTTGTACCAAATTGGTTCTATGAATACAACCCTGGTTAAACTTTTTGCATACATGTTGTGCTACAGGCCGTGGTCGTGGACGTGGGAGAGGCCCAGCCGGGGCAGAGGGCGCGGTGGCAATACAACCGGCATGGTCTATGCCGCTGCTTCTGGTGCTTAAGCTGTCTGCAGCTCCACCTCGTAAGCTGTCGTCGTTAGTTGGATGCCTGCTCCAAGTATGATGTATCATCTGTGTTGTTCGTCGGTTGACATATACTTTGTATAAGCCTGACATTCAGTTGTGAATGCGGCCAGATTTTGATCTGTGACTAGGTCTGTAGGGTAGCGCCTGTTATGATTGTGCTTTCTTCTTTCCAGTAGATGTCAAACTAATTGTAGCTCTCAGTTGGTAAAGGTTTAAAGCAGGGCATTCTTTTAAATTTTTACATAAACGAAGTCTTGTTCTCTGTTTACAGCTTGCCAATTTCACTTGGTGTCGTGTGTTTAAAATGTATCATCTCTGTCCCAAAATATAAAATGTTTTGTAGGCTAAAATAGCCTACCAAAACATGAAAGGTAGTGTTCTGTAGCAGGAGCCACACATAGCTCGTTTTTTCAAAAAATTAAATTTGCAATTTTAAGTTTGAAAAAAAATCTCGAAAAAATCCCAGCTGTAGACATGTCTACAGGTGTGCAAATTTTCAATTCGTAATTCGTTTTTATTTTAGGGTCGGTAAAAATAACAAAAGGTTGGACACTACACAGTTCGTAAAACTTGAAATTTTGCTATATTTGTTATTTTTGTGTAGTCTAGAATAATATGAATTTTGGATTTTAAATTTACACACTCGTTGATCTTGACATCATTTACTTGTAGGATTTTTGTTTCAAATTTTTTGGAAGTCAATTATCTCAATTTTAATTTGAAAAAAAGAGCTATGTGTAGTTCTAGGATTCATGAAGGCAGAATTCAAATACACACATTTGGGCAAGTTCGATGACGTAGACTCAAGGTTATTCAAATTAAAGACGTTTAAGAAAACCTAGCAAATTTGATATTGGTTTCGTAGAACTTGCTTTGCGCTTGACTTTAACGCTTGACTATTAAAATAACTAGAACGACACCCCGCGTTGTAGCGGGCATCTTTTAAGAAATTTAATAAAACATATGAAAACTGAAATTAACAAATAAAATATGAAAGATTTAGTTAATAAGGGCAATCAAGAGGCTAATTTTTTTAGATATCGAATGTATGTGTGGTTTATAATTTAAATATCGTTATGTTTTAGGGGTGTATCTGATTGATATAGATAAGATTATATCAACAAGTTGAAAAAAGGGTATAGTGGATGGCTTGCATGAATATGACATGCACATTGCCACATAATGTTTGTAGAAACTTTTTGAGTGAGTACATATAGAAGAGCCCATTATTTCGAATAACAACTATATAATTTTCATCATTGAAAATAATTGGCAAACAGTTTACGGGCGAAACTAATTCCGGTGTTCTATTTGCACATGATTTACTTGTGTAAATACATAGCGACATGGTGTGATCTTATCATTCGAACATTAACAAACATGATGTGGACAATTTGATGGGCTAAAAAAAGATGATGTGGATATTTGCATGTAGAGATGGAAAATAATTAATTAATGTAGTGGGATGACATTAACAATTGATTGGTTAAAAGAGAAAGTGACGTGGATAGCTTGCACTAGAAGGAAAAGACGCGCGTTGCCGCGTCTATCCTAATACGAACAAACAATTTGTTTAGGAAAACATATATAAAAAAGTACCAATGATGGAGAAAATATTACCACTGACTCACTATTTTTAAGCATCTGCAAAATACACACATGCATTTTCTTACATATAATCTGGCTCGTTGTCTGAAGACAAGTGAGATATAAGTAAATATACCGCAGAAAAAAGTTCACAGATAAATACCCAAATCATCTTTCATCAGTAATAGGTGGCATCCAACAACAAGGCGTATAACTCATCATTTCACCCGCACTCACGATCCATTTGTCGTTCCCGGTTTCAACCGCAGCTGCCACCACCACCGAGTCGAGCGCTACCAACAGCAACGGTGGCAGCGGCGGACGATGCCAGAGGCGACATAGGTGTTCATGTGCAACTACTACGAGGGTTGTAGGAAGTCTTTCAGCTCACTGGCGTTGGGTGGCCACTAGAGGGGAGCGCAGGTGGCGTGCAAGTTAAGAATGGACTTGAGGCGTGACATCTGGGATGGAGGTGCCCTATAGTCCCAGGTGATTGACGGAGCCAGAGGTGTGTGCGGAGAGACGGGCAAACTTTGCGTAGGGATGGCTGTTTTTAGTAGAATACAGCTCGAGGGAGGCGGAGGGAGATAAATGGTGTCACGTGGCACAGGCTGCGTAATGTTATGGTGGACGCTGGCGGCAGAGATAAGAGAGAGAGTTCTCGGATAGAGCCGGTAGCTCCGAACTCACCGCATCTCCTTTAAAAAAATTGAAACGACTGTTTACATTTCAATTTTTTTAAATAAAACGTACAACTACGTGTATGTTGTATGCACTCTAAAAGCTTTTTTTTGTATTTTGGTCTACACAAAAAGAGTAATTTTGAGGGGAAATGGGGCTATTTTTCCTTTTTTACAGCCACAATTTTCTTTTTTTATAGATGGGAATCCCTTTTTATTTCACCAAAAATTATCATATAAGTATAAACATATGTATATATCCAATAGAATTTGTTTCAAACTGTATTTAAAACTGTAAACTATAAATAAATATAACTGAATGGGGTCCACCATGATGTGGACATGTGGGAGAAGGAGAGGACACCAATCCTAGGGAGCTTAGTTCTCTTAGGGATGTGGAGATATAAAAATATCAATTACACTTAGTGGGGTTTTGCTTTATAATAAGTATAGATAACTTTGTGAATACTAGGCTCTCTCTCCATGTTATGTTTTCTTTTGATTTTGCTATATACTTCTTTCGTTTCTAAACATAAGATGTTTTAGTGTTTTTCAGATTCACATGTAGCTAGACGTATGTAGTCCCCGTGGAAATGTGCAGACTATCCTTTAATTAGGAACCGAAGTTATAACTACAAAGTTCATCCACGAGGCACCGACACCTAATCATTTTTTCCCCTTACGAGTGACGACACCTAAAATCCCAAGTCTTTTCCCTCCCCATTCCAATTTCGAGGCATATCACCTCCCATCGCCCTGCTGTCTCTGCCCCACTCCACCCTGCTGTTTGTTCTAGCAATTCTCTCGTTTTTAAAATTTGCAAGTTATTTTCTCTGATCGCGACTGATGTGCTATGTGACTTGATTATTTTTGTTTATCCTGCATCAATGCGTGGGCATTCCACCACATTCATTTTAATTCAGGGAGAGACAATATGGTTTATATGCTAGATATACATGAGTTATAATGAAAGATTACTATGGTTTTTGCCCCGGCGACAACATTCAAGACAAGAACCATGTAAGGATGTTAATTTTATCCTCATATCCGAGTACCCATGGATATCTCACTCACTAGACAAGAGTATAGAGGGCTAATTCTGCCCATGGATTTCACGAACAATTACCCACGAAGTTGCAGGTTGGCTCCGACATAGATTTTGTTCCAATGATATCCATTAGATACGGGCTTAACATCTGTGGTTCATATGTTAGTGACACGGACCCCAAACCTCATTGCACAGTCCCTGATCCCAAAGCCCAAAGGTGTAAGGCCTGACCCAAATTGTAACCTGGCTCCATCTACATGGTTAACAACATGACCACTTCTTCCTAGGTATCCGAGACTCATCCTCTAAAAAAAAGGTATCCGAGACTCCTCAGTCCTCCTCGCCTTAACCACCCTCCTTGCATGCATGCATGCACTAGCAGTGTCGACGAAGGCGGACCTCCCCATGTTTCCTACCTACTCGACGACGTGGCCTTCCGCCGCTCGGGGCTTAGAGCATCTCTAGCAGAAACCTTAAACCACAGAACCTTAAAACAGGTTTACGGTTCACGAACCTCGCATTTTTTTGGCCAAAACGAGGCGCGGCAGAGCAGAAACCGTAAAGCAGAATGCTCTGCCGCGCCTATTGCCGAAACTTAAACCACACAGTTTTTTAGCATTTCAACAAAGATGAGCCATTTGACATAAAAATTGAATAACGAATAAATAAGAACTAAATTATAAATACTGTAAGTCGCATAGCTCAAACAATAATCCATATTATTACAAGAATAGTGCCGAATGGAAACAATTGTTTGAATCACACATGAATGAAATGAAAAAAATGCCGATAATTACTGCCCATGCAACTGCCAGATGTGATCAATCAGGTCTAGCTGCAGCTGCTTGTGTGTGCTCGCATCCTCAATCTCCCGGTAAGTCTGAAGAAATGCTTCAATGCGATCTGGGTTTCTAGCTGGCTTCACACGGCTACTAACATTGTCATACGACAACTCCAAGTCCAAGTCACTTTTATCCTCTACGATCATGTTGTGAAGAATCACACAACATGTCATGATGTTTTTCAGACTTTTCTTGTCCCAAAAACGGGCAGGTCCTCGAACAATGGCAAACCTAGATTGTAAAACACCAAATGCTCTCTCTATGTCCTTTCGATGCCTCTTGTGCCCTTGCAAATTCAGATTCCTTTTTATTTTTAGGCTTTGAGATGGTCTTCACATATGTAGACCAAGCAGGGTAAATACCATCAACAAGATAGTATCCCTTTGTGTAATCATGCCCATTAACAGTGAAGTTGCAAGCCGGAGCATCACCATTGGCTAGCCTACCTAGTAGATGAGACCTATGCAATACATTTATATCATTGAGCGTGCCCGACAAACCAAAGAAGCAATGCCAAATCATAAATCCACAGATGCAACGGCCTCAAGCACAATTGTTGCATCACCCCCATTGCCACAATACTGCCCGTGCCAGGCCTTCGGGCAGTTTTTCCAAGTCCAATGCATACAATCTATAATACCTAGCATGCCCGGCCAACCTCGCTTCTCATTTGATGCCATCAACTTCACGTATCTTCTTCGTTTGGTGCTCGAAGATAAACTTTGCCAAAGACACGAATGATCACTTTGACAAACCGTCGAACTGACTCGATCGTAGTATCCTCGCCAATGCGAAGATACTCGTCGGCGTAGTTAGCTGGAATGCCATAGGCAATCAATCTCACTGCGTCCGAAATCTTTTGATATGCGCTAAATCCGATCAAACCTGCAACATTCCTTCGACGGGTAAATAATCTCGGCGAAATAATCTCGCACGAGCAGCTCGTTGCCGTAGAAGTGGTTCCGAGGAATGCAAAGGCGGCCAACTTTAGATCCTTGCCGCTGTCTTGCATTCCGATCCTCGAACTCCTTCACGGCGAGGACCACGACCACCATCTGCTGCCGGCGGCTCTCGAACAACGTCTCTACGTCGGAGTCGTCAGATGAGGACGAATCCGAGAGCAAAAACTCTTCACACGGGTTCAACTCCATCTGGCATGCATACCGGATCATAAGTACCGCCTAATCTGACGGAAAACATAGTTAAATCGACCGGAGAAACAATCACCGATAGATCCGACGCGGCGACGACGATTTGGCCGAGGAGCGCTCTCCACTCGGGACGGCGAGTCAGAAACGGCCGGCGAGGTAGATCCGGGGAGGGGGCGACTCGCTGGGGGTGCGGCGACGGCAGATGCGGCGGGGGAAAGGTTTAAATCGAAGGCGGCGGGGCTGGCGGCGGGGGCGGCGGCGAGATGGGGGAAGAAGACGAAATCGCGCGAGCTGAAATGTCCCTCCTGCCAACCGCTTTTGCCATATACAGGGCCCCGTCGGTTTGTGGGCGAAATCTGTGAATTCACGGTTCCGTGGGCCGATTTCACGGGTGCCCTCAAATCGTTTACGGTTTGGCGACATTTAAGGTTTCTGCTATTTCCGTTTTTAAGGTTCTAAAACCGTTTACGGCAGTTATTTTAATGTTCCGCGACTTTTAAGGCTCTGCTAGAGATGCTCTTAGTGACGTGACCCTCGGCCCTCCGCTTCTCAAGGTTCACCACCACTAGAAAAGGCATTATCCATGTAAACAAAAGGCAGTTTTCTAGAATTTTGACTAAATAATAGTTTATCTTACCATCATGGTATTTAGTTGCAAGAAAAGAAACCCCATTTATCGTCAAAATTTGTAGCACTACGGTAGAGATGGTCACCTTAAGAAGTCTAGGTAAAGACATTTATCATTAGCTCCAATTAATTCTGACTAGCACCCTGCTCACGCCAACAGCACAGACTGAAGAAAGAATCAATGACATGAAGGCCCACCGGCAGGGTTTTCAGAGAGATCCTTTCAAGAAGGTTTACTTCATGACACTATCATGCTTTCTTTTTAGTATTCTTGTCATTTTAATTCAATTTCCTGGGACTAGTATCACAGCCAAAGCAACGAAATTCTGCATGTCAGAGCAACAATGACCATTGATCTTCTCTCTCTGGAGTCACAAGACACCTGCTGATGTATACCTTTATGTAGAATGTAAGTTGATCGAGGGACCGACCAATGGTGCTATGTGACATGCAGAAAATCAATCTATTGTAGCGTGATTTCTAAATGAAAAACAAATGAGAGTATCGCCAATTCTGATCTTCCTTGATCAAATTCAGAAACTAATTTCCCTGGAAAATGGAGTTTGTTTTCTTGCATTTTTACACAAATTCTCATTAACTTCCCTGGAACTAATCCTGGGACGCCGACATGGCCATCTCCATGCTCACCAAGGCAGCTAGGAGCCTAGGATAAGCAAGCCCGGATCGTAGGTGGCCACGACAGCCGGTAGGGAAGCAGGGGGTACTTGTCACGGAGCGCCACGTCCTGCTCGTTGTCTGGCACGAAGTATGAGAGCTCGGCGACCTCTACGTCAAGAGAAAGAACATTGGGGACACCTCCAATTGTCCAGTAGGCGATGGACCCGTCCTCAGCGCACCCTGCGAAGCGGATATCGGCCCCTTCGGCTACCTTGTAGTCGTGGCCACGTGCGGCCGCGCCCGAGGTCCAGCGGCCGCCGCCGGCGGACGAGAACGCGCAGGCCGTGGCGGTGCAACCACGATAGAGCGCGCATGTCAGCCGGAAGTTTGACAGGCTGCAGATTGGCGCGCCCGCGTCCTCGCCATCACGGAGGAAGGCGCGCAACCAACGACATCCGTGGAACCATGCAGGGAGCGGGATCTTCTTGTAGCGCCGTGCCAGGGGATCGCAGACCACAAGATGTAACGGCGACGCCAGCGACCATCGATATCGTAGAAATCCATATAATTTAGGACCGTCGCTCATCCCGCTGAAGAGCTGGAGGAGCAGGAGGCCGCTCCGAATGCCGACAAGCTCCCAGCAGAAATCGCTGGATTCCGGCCGCGGGAGGAAGTCGAGCGCGAGGCTCCTTCGGGCGAGGATGTCCGCCCACGGCGAGGGGCAATAGGAGCGAATGAAGATGGGCTGCCAGACGCGGTAGTAGCCGACGATATGGGAGGACGGCGCGCCGTAGAGCGAACGGATCAGGCGGCCGTCGTCGGCTGCGATGATGTGTCTCCAACGCTTGCAGGTGCACGCCGCGCGGACGAGTTGGAGAGGCAAGGGGAGACGCAGGAACACCAGCTCAAATAGCTCGTCTGGGACGGTGTCAATCTTAGCCGCCAGCGCGGCTCTCCTCCGAGCATTCATGCGACGACGACGGCGGCGGCGGCCGTCCCCCATGGCCGTGATGGGTTTCGCTAGTGATTGATACGTCCAAATATTTAGAACGACACGTTTGGAAATCGTTTGACAAAAGAACTTATTACGCCGTAAAAAAGAAGATCTTCTTCCGATTTATATTTTTCAGTCGAGATGGTGCTCAACGTCGTATCCTGCAGCGATTCTTGTCCTGGTTTGTTCGTGTGTTGGACCTTTCACGATACAAGTGCGGGGAGTGGAGATTTCTGCACCCGAGCTCCGGTGCTCATGCCACTTAAAAAAAAAATCAAAAAATACATTTAAAAGTTTTTACAAAATTCTGAAAAAAATCATGCATGTTCTCGATGATGTATCCTATAGACATGAAAAATTAAACAATGCGAAATAGTTTATATTTCGATCTACACAAAAATAACAAATTTACAGATTTGATTAAACTTAACAATGCTTAGTTTCAAATCTACAAATTTTGTCATTTTTGTGTAGACTATAATATAAAGATTTTTGCTTTGAGATTTGCACGCTTCTAGTATGTATCATTGAGAACATGGTTGATTTTTTCAGATTTTTTAAAACTTTTACAATATAGTTTTTGAATTTTTTAAAGTGGCGGGAGCACCGGAGCTCACGAGCAAAAACTACTTTCCGGGAATTAAGCACCAGCGTGGACACTGAGGCCCTGTTTGGTTGAGCTGTGGCTTATCTAAAAGCAGCTGTGAGCTGTGTGCTATGACAAAGCAGCTGTCATCTGTGAGTTGTGAGAAAGATGTAAAAGCCATTTGGCAAGTAGCTGTCTGAATTGTGGCTGTGGGGGTAAATGTCTGATATACCCTAAAGATCTGAGAGGTTGTTTATTTATTCTTTAAATACTCTTAACATATTCCCTTCATTCAAAAATAATTGACTCAAATTTACCTAAATAGAGATATATTTACAACTATTTTAATATGTACATATTTCCAAATTAGTATAAAGTTGAGTCAATAATTTTGAAACAAAGACACATTACTTCGTAAATTAGATAGGATTTCCAATTTAATTAATTGACACTCATTTTTAACAAAAAGTTAAATGATATTTCACATACAAGATTATCTAGTAAATTACTTGTTGAATTTTCAAGTCAATTTATTGGCACACACTGTTTGATGAAAATAATAGTTTGCATACAGTACACTCTTGGCTGAGTACTTCGGATAAAATGGATTGGATCGTGTGGTAGCTAGCCGAGCACACTAATGAAATAACTTTGGATCCGGAAACATTGATCCCGAAGCAAGAACAGTACATGACGGCATCGCATCACAACAGAACTAAATTTCATGGCCCCCGGATGGAGCAGCTATGGGCACTGCCCGACGAAACGGAGAGGGGACAGCTGCTGTTCGTCGGGCAGTTCTGTGCGGTTGCTGCAGGGCGCCGTGGTCGAACTCCGGCGACCTGAGATGGCGTTGGAGGAGAATCAGCACGAAGCGAGGGAGGGGAAGGCGGATGCGCTCGGCCGGCGGCAACGAGCAGGGCGGCGGATGCGGAGCCCGGCCGGCGGCCACGAGCAGAGCGGCGGCGCTACCCTATCGCCAGAGAGACCAGCTCGGAATAAATCTTATCGTGTAGCTTCTTTTAGTCGGATGGTAGGAGGTGGGTAAATACTAGCAGCTTTAGGGGTAAACTGGGAAGGGTACACAGCAAAGCCGCAAAAGCACCTCCCAGCTTGCTTTCACCGGTACGCAGCTTTCTGGTTGGTTTTGGATATAAGCGCGTTTGCCTATTTTGCCGTTTGGTTGGGCTTTTGGCTTATAAGCCCGAAAAGCCACAGCCAAAGCCCAACCAAACAAGCCCTGAGTGGGCCGCAAGCAGCTTGCAGGCCATATATTCTGGGCCATTTTCTTTCTTGTTGGCTTGTGTATTTGACCGAGGTTGTGTGTTGTGTGCACGGGCTGGGTCTTTTGTCATGTTTTTAAATGTAGCTGCTGTTTTTCCAAACTCTAAAATTGAACGTTTTGTGCGATCAACCCTATCAAAAATGCGTAATATGTCTACATAAATATTTTAAAACATCGGTGGATATTTTTTTTTTCCAAAACAATTGCAACTCAATCTTTTTATATGTTATATGTATCAATCTCGATAACAAAATTTTAAAGATATGTAACTACTCACTTTTGAAAAGATCAATAGTGGATCTACATGCTAAATGTTATTTTCTTGGAATGCTAGATACAGTATTTTCTTTATTCGGTCTCAGTCGAGGGAACGACCGTCTGATACGAGTTATGATTCCTAAAAGTTGTGAATTTGTTGTGTGTTAACTTCGACCCGTTTCCGATGTGAGCTGTATTTTTTTCCGGAAATGTGCAATTTCAACCCGTTTTCGATGTGATTTACATTTTTCTCTTGCAATGTGCAACTCCAACGTGTTTTGATCAAGGAAAAAAATAGCGCGCTACAGAAAAATAGCGTCGGCCTTAAAATATGCTATTAGCGTGCTATATCACGCTATAATGTGCTATTAGAGAGATATTGTACACGATTTATTTAGCGAGACAATTCTTGAAACGCTATAGCGTGCTATTAGCGGCGCTATAACGCTATTTTTTTCCATGGTTTTGATACATGTTACATTTTCCATTTTTCTCAAAAAATGTGCAACTCCAACCAGATTTTTATTCGAGTAGCTCTTTCTTTAAAAAAACGTAAATTTAGCAAGTGATTTTCAAAAACAGTTACACTTTCTTGAGGAAACCTACAAGTTGCAACCGATTTTTCATATGAGTTGCAATTTTTGCATGCAAAACTCTAGTCGATTTGTTATACGAGTTGCACTTTTCTTAAGAAATATGCACTCTAACTAGTTTTTTATGCGAGTTGCACTTTTTTAAGAAACATGCAATTAGCAACTAGGTTTCGATACGAGTTGTATTTTTCTCAAGAAATGTGTAACTCAAACCGGTTTCCCTAACAAGTTGCATTTTTATCAAGAAATTTGCAACTCTAGGTGGTTCCGGAGTATCAAATTGTATTTTTGTTAAGAAATGGGCAACACAAACTAGTTTGTGATATGCAACTCGAAGTGGTTTTACTCTGCGAGTTGTAATTTTCTCCAAAATGTGCAATTCCAGCAGGTTTTTTATACAACTTGCACTTTAAGGAAAGTGCAGTTCAGAAGTATTTTTCAAAACGAGTTGCGTTTTTCTCAAGACACGTGCGAATTGCAACTTTTATATGAGCGAAACTTTTCACAATAAACAAGTAAATCCAGCTAGTTTTCGGGATAAGTTGCACTTTTCTAAAAAAATGTGCAAATCTAACCGGTTTTCAATACGAGTTTCACTTTTTTTTTTAAAAAGTGCAACCCCAACATGTTTTCGATATGAGTTGCGTTCTCGAGGAATCTAAACCGAACTCTACCTCTAAACTAGGTAAGCCACCATCTAGCTTCGTGCTGGACCCCTAACCCAAGTGCCCGTGTTGATTTTGAAATTTGAAACGTGTTGGTCGCGACTCGCCTATGTCTTCGTGCTTGAACCGGCTCGATCCTGGTCCGAGCATATGTCGACCCCATGCCCGGCTTGACTGGCGCAGTTTCTAGAATTTTTGAGTCGCCACATACTCCCTTCACGCCTAAATCGGTTTAGTGTCTGGCTCCTCCTGAATCCAACTCAAAACTAGACGCGTCCGGCGTCCGGCGTAGTCTTCAGTCTTCAACATATTCTACCCGTCGAGCGAGCTGCCTGTCAAAAATGTGTGCTAAAAGACGTCATGCACGATTAGTGAGAGTTGTTAGTATAAAACCGCGACTTCGGTGTTCAAATTGCGAAAAACCGCGACAATAATGTGGGATCACATAAAACCGCGATGTTCGTTTGCAATAAACACACATCGGTCGTTAAACACGAATTGACACTGAATCTGATGTTTGGGACCCACCCAACAGCTGACGTGGCATTGGGAGCCCCACTTGTCAGGACCAATTTGCATATTTTAACTGGGTCCCACTTGTCATCTCCATGAGAGCCAATTAAAAAAGAAAAATGTCTCAAAAAAGAAAACAAAAACTTCCTGCTCTCCTGACGCCGGCGCGCCCTGCTCCTCCGACGCCGGCGCGGCTCTGCTCCAGGCCCCATGGACGCAGGCCCCTGCCCGCCGCCGCCCTCCTGCTTCTCCACCGTGCCTCCCTGCTCGCGGACGTGCGCCGCTGAGCCCCTGCTTCGTCCGAAGCGCGTCGAGCCTGGCGAGCGCCCGGACCGGAGCGCGTCCGCACCGGCAGACCGAGGCCCTCGAGCACCCTGGCGCAGGTGATGCCGCATCACGCTGTCCTTCTCATGCCGATGCCCGCTGGCACGCGCTCATGGTGGTGGCGTTCTCGGCGTCCCCTGTCGGGGCGACAACGCCTGGCAGGCGCGCCGCGCGGATGCTTGCCTTGCCGCGTGCACGTCCTTGCCAGCTAGCTGCTCACCTAAGTACTCCCTCCGTTCGGAAAAGGATGTCGCAAAAATGAACTATAGATAGACCATTTTTGTGACATCCTTTTCCGAACGGAGGGAGTAGTAATCAATGCCAATCAATCAAAGGTCGCGTTCAGAGAGCTAGCTAGTAGGTGACTTGGAGCTGCTCATGTGCTGCACGGCCGCGTCCCGCAGTCCGGCGCTGAACGCAGTCACGCAGAGAGAGAGAGAGCAGAAGCGCACTGCACGGCCATCGCGCCGCCGCGTGCAGCACCGCTCGCTCGCCCGCCACGCACTGGACGCCGCTGCAGGGCAGCCGCCCGAGCTCTGCCCCGACCCGGAGTGTCACGGTTCATCGAGCTCGTCCGTGGTGCGCAGCGAGGTCGAGGACAGAGCATACAAGCGCGGCGGCCGGGAGCGCAGCGAGGTCGAGGACGGAGAGCGGCGGTGCAGACGAGCAGGCGCAGCTCCATTTGCCGTTCTGGGCGATGGCGGCCGACGCGTGAGCGCGAGACGGCGGTGCGCGAGCGGAAGGGACGCCTGCGGGCTGCGGCCAGCCCAGCACCACGCCACCGGGTGGTCTCTCCGCCGCAGGTCCGCGCCGTGCTCGGCGTGCAGGGAGGCGCGGTGCGCCGGTTCGTCTTGGGGTGGCCGGAGTTGGCGGCGCGGCAGCGAGTCCGTACAAGTTTTGTTTTATTTTTTAGACATTTTTGTTTTTTAATTGGGTCCCATGGTTCTGACAAGTGGGACCCAGTCAAAATATGCAAATTGGTCCTGACAAGTGGGGCTATGCATGCCACGTCAGCTTTTTGGTGGGTCCCACACGTCAGATTCGGTGTCAATTCGCGTTTAACGACCGATGCGTGCTTATTGCGAGCGTATGACAGCAAAGTCGCGGTTTCGTGCGATCCCACATCATTATCACGGTTTTTCACAATTTGAACATCAAAGTCACGTTTTTTTTTGAAACCAGCCAAAAGCTTTGTCTTTTATATTGATAAAAAAGAAGCAAACAAGAGAACAAGGCCTAAAAAGAAAAAAGTTACAACTCGATCCACACCGGCCCCGAGGCCACGCCCCACACGGGTCGACGACCAAGTTGCCCAAACAACCAAGGCCGACACCAAAACCCCTCAACGCAACACTGCGGAGGTGAGAATCCGGAGCCGCCGCTCCGACATCCACGCCGGCCCCAAAGCCACGCCCCACATGGGTCGACGACCAAGAAGCCCTAGCGACCAAAGCCGACACCAAACGACCTCGACGCTACACGGCGGAGGTGACCTCGACGCTACATAGCGGAGGCGAAGCATCCGGAGCCGCCGCTCCGGCATCCACGCCAGCCCCAAGGCTGCGCTCCACACGAGCCGACGACCAAGACGCCCAAACAACCAAAATCGACGCTCCACCACCTCAACGCAGCACGGCGGAGGTGAAGCCCGGAGCCGCCGCTCTGGCATCCACGCCGGCCCCAGGGCCGCGCACCCCAAGCCGAAGACGAAGACTCGTCGCCGCTACCCACCATCTCTCCACATGTCCCTATGGCCGGTGGAACATCCAAGGCGAGGCCCCAAGAGGCAAGCGGCGCAGGAGCGCCGCCCTCGCCCGATCCCGCGTGGGATCTGGGGTTTCCCCCGGAGAACCCGGCGTGGGGAAGCGAGAGCACCACCTCGACGACGCCTTCAAGAAGGACACGGCGCCCGAGGACGTCGCCGTCATCGGCCCTGGCCGACAGCCAAGGCAGGCTTTCGCCCGGTGATGTGTCGCAAACCCCGCAAACCGCCAAACGAGGACCGGCCAGACCACCATCTCCGCTTGCCGCAGCCGCCACGGCACCTCACGCCAAGGTAGGAGGCATGCCGACCATGACCCAATCGCAGCCGCAGGTCCGGGGCCGCCGCCCCGGCTTCCTCCTCCCTGTCCTCGCCCCTGCCGCAGCCAAGGGCGCAGAGCCGTCGCCCCTGCACCTGTCCGGGGCCGCCGCCCCGGCTTCCTCCTCCCGGCCACGCTCCTGTCGTGGTTTTATGCTAACAACTCATCCAGTGACAACCGAGTGACTCGGTCGTTTAGTTAGTTTGCTAGTAAGCAGTGTGTGCATGTGCATGTGTTAGCCAGGTCAAGTTAGGGTGCGTTTGGTTGCATCGCTCGTATGGGCATAGCCGAGCTAGCTTAGCTCAACTCAGTCGACCTTGCCGTTACCTGTACGTTTGGTTTGCTAGCTTTTGCTAGCATGGGAGAGGCTAGTCGTTTGGATTCAAGCTGTGGCTTTTGGGGCAATCGACGAGAACTCGTACGTGTACATGCACAGATGAAGTTGCTAACTGATTCTCATTAAATAAACTAGGGATAAGCGCGGGCTCCGCCGCGTCCGTGGGCTTGAACGAACTGTAGCTTTTTTTTTAGAGGGATTTAGTTTGAAATTTGGTGAATTTATTTGCATTTGGAATATGCTAACTCTCGGAAAAATGGGCGAGTTCGGAGAGAAGTTGGGAATTTGTAGTATTGGAATTTGAATTTTGATCGTGTGGCGTAATCGGTGAAATTATTCAGATTTGAATTCTTCTAGCGTTCGTAAAAATGGTCGATTTCGGAGGGAATTTTAAAATTTGAGATATTCAAATTTAAATTTTGATCGTACGGCGTAATTAGCTAGCATTTTTTTTCTAACGTTTTGATATATTTTAATATTTTTCGGACGAATATATTTGAAGTTATTGAATTTGCATTTTTTTAAAAAATTTAAGAGTTGTTTAAATAATGTGGATGGGAAAAAGGAAAAGCAAAAAAAAAATGACAGGTGGGACCCTGTGACGTCGTGCTGATGTCACAGGGCCAGATCTGGCCGGGGACGCCCGCGGCGGAGCCGAGGTCGCCGGCGAGCCGGCGGCGCGTTCTGGCAGACGCCCCTGCCCTCATAAGCTGCGCCTCCTCGCGGCGGACCCGTAGGCGGCGGCGCCGCCAGCGTTTGGTCGTCGGAGCAGCCGCGCCGCCGCGGGGACGCGCCGGAGGACAGCGGGCGCGGCGGCGGCAAATCCCGCACGGACGGGACGTGCCGGGACCCGATCTACGGCGAGAAGACGGAGGAAGAGGCGGCGGAGCGGCCCGTGGCCGCCGATTGGGACGGGGGAGGCCGTAGTGGCAGCGCGCCGCGGCGGCACCGGCGGCGACCACGGCCGCGCGAGGGGGAGAGAAGAGGAGAGGGAGACGTGCGGTGGCATTTTTGCACGGAGACCCTTCGCTTTCGCGCAAATCGCAACTGGGTCCTTTGGGGGGTTTCGTAAAAAACACCGCGCCAATAATCGTGCGGGTGGGTGACCGGTTGCGACCGGCGCGACCGGCCGGTGACCGGGGCGACGTGGCCCGTCGCGATTGGACAAAAATCGCAGATGAACAGTACGGTGGGATTGGGGGCGACGTGGGCACATCCGTGCCGTCATTCGCGCGGATCGAACGGCGGGCGTTCACCGGCGACCTGGATAGCCCGCCTGGCCGCGATTTCTTCCGTCTATTATATATAGTAGGATTGGACACACACGTGCAACGCCATGATTATAAACTGGACGCGTGTTGTATCAAACTGCAAGATAGGAAGCAGTACAAATTGAGATTTCTCGCAAAATCAGATGTTCATCTCTTCTCGAGTAACAATCTTTGAGGGAAACTCGTGTAGTAGTCAGCCAAATCCGCTGGATTTATTGAGAGGGCTTTGGAGCATATTGTTGGATATGAGAAAAATTGGGGGAGAAGTGGAGGAAGGAGTCAACGTGGAGAAGATTGTTGCGGACTGAATCGTGCATCCCGGAGAGTTCAGTACTTTGACGCTCACATCTTTCGCTCGATGTGATTTTGCCGTCGAGGGCGAGCCGAATCGGCTCTCCCAGGCGAGCGAGGATATTCTAGCCCGGTCAAGCTAGCTAGACCTCAGAAGCTAGACTATTAGCCCGTACCAAATGCCTACCCTAGCCCAGCTAGGCTATAACTGTTTTTGCTTAGGAACCAAACGCGCCTTAGTGGCCGGTGTAGTGGCAAGCGTGAGTGCATGATGGAGTGGAGTTAGTGGGCTGTGTCTGGCCGCGCGCGCGTGTGTGAGCCTATTTAAGGCAGTGTAAAGCATACTTCCATTAGGGCGAGTACAACGGGAGGCGCTAAGCGTGGGCGCCAGGATTTCATTCCCGGACTTGGAGCAGTTACGTCGAACAATCCCAGGCAAGGGGCGCTTATTATCTGGCGTCGACGCAAAGTGTTGCGCCTGGCTCTTGGCTAGTTTTTCGCTTGTGGCGTGAACAGAGGGCTGGATTAGTTGGACAAACAAGCGCTTAGAAATCTAGGTGCGCGTTGGAGCTCCAGGCTCTTGCATGGACGCTAGGATTTTTTGCCTAATTCTTTTCCGTTTAAGCGCCTAGATAAGCGTCCAGCATTGTACATGCCCTTAGTGAGAAAGGAGAGTGAGATACATGGGGTTGGCTATGTGAGGCAGTCGGCACCCAAATTTCTTGTGTCTTTACATATTCTTGTGAGAATGCAGAAGTAGAAGAGAGCTGTGTTTGGCAGTTTTAACATGCTAATCATTTATTATTATCCAAACCCATATAAATGCATGAATATGTTCTTTCTGAAATTCAGCATAGTTTTTCTTCATTTATCCTTTGTTCAGAGTTACAAAATACAGTTCGCTTGGGACGAAAGCTCATTCAAGTATAAACCTATATAAACGCACGCAACGCTAATTTTGAAAATTCAGCACATAATTTCTTGAATTATAGTTGTTTCTCGAAGGTCACACAATACGTTTACTTCGGATGACAACTCACTCGTTATCAGGACTAGCATTGAAGACATCAAAGAAATGGTACTAAAGGAGAAGGATGAAATCGAACATTTTAAAGTTCTACTAGAGAAGATATAATCCAGGTTAAGAGATTTTTTCAGAATATAGGTGTGAAAAAGCCTGGGCATACCCGGTTTGGCACGGTTTTTGCTGGTTTCAGAAACCAGACCATGTGCGACGGTGTAAGACGGTTTGGTCTGGTTACGTGACTTTACGTGACATGTTAAATGACGGTTTGGTGTGGGCTGATTTGCACGGTTTACACGGTTTGCACCATGTAAGCGCAGGCAGCAGACATGCATTACAATCCGATTGATACGCCGCCGCCGGTGACCACGCTTTTGTGCTGCGCTTGACCCGCCGCTGGCGGAGCAAGACATGGCCGGTGTGAGGCGCTCACTGGGCTTGGTCGCCGTCGGCCGGGTCCTCACGGCGTAGCGCCAGGCGCGCCTCAGCCTGTAGCATGACGAGCACCGTGCGGAAGCTACAGTGTGCGTCGGCCAGGCGAATGAAGTCGTCCAGCAGCCGCTCCACGAACGGGCCTAACGATGTGATAAACATATGTGATTAAGTTTATCATCGAAATGGGCCTTCATCACTTCATGCTGATTAATATGGGTTTTGCATAGTTTTTTGTTTTGACTAAATAAGACTTTCGTTCATGACACCGAGGGTCAGAAGACCCTGTCATCATGGTATTTAGTTGCAAGAAAAGTGACCTCCATTTATTGTCAATTTTTGTGGCTTTAAGGGTTACAAGAAGGTCACCTCAGAAAGGCAGGTAAATAAATTTGTCAATATGTCAAACTGAATCTGACTGAATAAAGGAACAATACCTAACGCTTGAAGGAAGAGGAGGATTTCAATGACACAAAATATGTTATCAAAAGAATTTGTTGTCATGTAGGAAGCTTAATAAAACAACCATCCAAACCTGAAAGAAAAAGTGGACAAACATATTGGTTCCACTCAAACACAGTAAAATAAAATCAAACTATGGGACACAATAAAACATATGCGTCATTTTAGAAAATCCTTGAACTGATGCACCCAGAGCAAAAAAAAGAAGAGAAAAGGCCATCTGGCCATGATATATTGATTTGGGTTGGGATGCTCAGGTATCACTTTGGTTGTGACGGTGCATATGCATGCTACCAGGGTTTGTATCAATGACTGTATGCAGATAATCGCCCCGTCTTTTGTACAGATTCAGATTTCAGATCATCACCAATAACAACTTTTATAGCTTCTTTCGTAGCCCTATATGCCATGACCTTTGGCACTCCTACTCAAAATTTGTCCTTGCATTATGTATCGAAGTATCAACTCTAGTATTAGTTTAATTTGATTTCTATTGCTATTGTATTGTGAATTTGTTATTCAAAATCATCAATATGATGGAGAGATTAGTTTTATCTCTAGTCGCGTTGCACGGCGGGAGCAATTAATCCAGGGTGGCGGGACGCGAAATGGTTTATTCGGTTTGCCTTTTTCCGGGGTCTTATAGAGATGTTCTTATTACAAGTCGACCTGAGGTTCTCCGAGATATATACTTTTATGAAAGTTAATCTTGCAGGTGGACATCGATAATAAAGACATTAAGGTTTCTTGTAGTACGTCATTAAAATTGCCCCTGAAGTTGATAAAAATTACCCACGTTGCCCCTCATAAGTTGTACCGATTCGTTTCTTATTTCCTTTCGTCCTCCTCCTGTTCGTCGTCCTCGGCGATTCACCGCACGATCTCCTGGACGTAAACGTCCGTGAAACTCCAGCACCAAGTCGCTGGTCCTATCTCACACAGCCACCTGGACGCCAAACTAGAGGCCCTCGCAATAGCTGGGACATGGACGTGTTTCGACACAACACGACGATCCGGGCCTTCGTTGGCACGGGCTTCTCGGGCGGCAAGCAGCAGGCCGACACCGGCCAGTGCTCCGCCTGTCCGCCTGTATGTGAGCCTCCTGGTCGACTGTCCGTGACACGAGACGCTAGGTACCACGGTGTTTGAGCTCGTCGATGCGGGCGACGTTGGTCGGGGAGAATCGAGTGCGGCGGCGTGGGCCAGGGCCAAAAGCACCTCCCAGACGACCAAGTAGGAGTGTAGGACGTCTGCAAGATCCTCGAGTTCGTGGGCGCCGGCGGCACGCTCTCGCCTTCCCGCAGAAGCCGCCCGACGAAGAGGTTGCTGGGCAATCCCAGGATCTGGCCGATGGCTCCCACGTCTCTAATTCCGTCCAGGATGCTTCCTCATCCGAGCACGAGGCCGCCGGCTTCAACATTGGCCAGACGGATGGTGATGGGCTACAAGCCTATTTGAAGAGTATGAGATACACGGGCTGCGGCCGGGCGTCAAGGGCGGCGGTGGAAAGCCTACCAGAGTTTACGCTCAATGAAGAGGCCGCATGTAGCTGAGCAGTATGCAAAGGACATCAACTCTTCGAGTTGAGGCAATGCGTGTTCTGTGCCTTCTGGCTACCGTGTAACAGCTAACCAGTACTTCCAGGCTGCATCCAGCCGAAGCTCACCATCAGGAGGGACCATGTGTGCCGTTATCAACTTCCCACTAATGACTTAGATTATTTTCATATGCTGAGATCAAACTGTTAGGTATTTTTCATTTGTTTAGGTATCTGGTCTGAATTTTAAGAAGGAATATTTATGGATCAAACATACTCCATTGGATCTGCTACAATGGACTCAGGAACCATCCATTATTTATGGATGAAATATACTCCATTGGATCTGCTACAGTGGACTCAGGACACAGTTTTAAATAGCCGGCTATAGCTCAGCTATAGCCCGGCTATAGCCTTTCGAGAGGCTTGGGGTTACGGCTATGACCCTCATAGGCTAAAGTGATAATAGCCGCTAATAGCCCGGCTAAACTGATTTAGCCCCGATTTAGCCCCTTAGCCGCTAAACTTTCGGCTCCGCTCGGCCATATATCAGAGCCAAACGCAACCCATATGATATTGTTGCCATGTAATATGTGGACATAATTATATCCTGAACTTGCTTTTGCTACATGCTAATTGATTTTGATGGTTATGAATATTTTGTCAAAATGATGTACTGAATTGCTGCTACTCAATGTTGTAATATGTTGACATAATACTCCTAGTTATTTGCATCTCTTATGTGACTATGTTAAATTGTTAATATGTTATGCATCAGTAAATTATTGATATATATATATATGAATATATGCTACCCAAATTTGAAATTTTTATCATTATTTATCAAAACGGCTATAAGGCCATAGCCCGCTATAGCCCAGCTATAGCCTTTCATAGCTTCTGAAATCGCCGGGGCTAAATGCAATAGCCGGCTATTTTAAACTATGCTCAGGAACCGGCAGCGGTAATAGTAAGGTTCAGCGCACTATGATTGAGCTTCTGAACAAAATTGATTGGTTTGAAGCAAACAATAAAATTAAGAATTAAGGTTCCTAACAAATAGGACATATTGGAACAAGCACCCTAGAGGCCTGGTCGTAATGACACGAAGATCGAATTTCCATATCCTAACGTGCAAATATAACTGATGATGTACTCGCCATAATCAAGTTCATACTGCCGGTTCATATCAGTGCCAACTTTGAATTAAATTACTCTATGTTGCTCATTCAGTCTCATGGTGACACCTTCAAGATTCATTCAAGGAAAATGAATGGAATTGATACACCATTTAATTGATATCATTTAGCAAAATGAAACACAGCATATGCATCCTTCTTTCGGCTAGAGAATTTCACGGGTCAGAGTGACATTGCTGACAAGATGAACTGCGCATGAAGGGTATTGTATAATTCAGTTGTTCTTTTTATGGAAGATGATTGATTCAGTTATTAACATATTAAGTAATGATTACATCAATTTTTAGTTTTGGCGTCAAATAATGTCGATGCGTATTTTTCTAACCCGTTGCAACGCACGGGCCTGTGTGCAGTAATTTTAAAAGACGAACACAACAATCTGACGAACTAAACGATTTCGAACACATGCAACAAATCATCTGAAATTGTTTGCCACTTGATGCCTACGAAATCCAACAGAAACAAGCGGTTAATGACAAGCTCACACGGACAAATAAGATGCTAGGATCATCAGAATAAACGCCGGCATGGACATCTTCAAGCCCACCACGGCAGCTAGGATAGGCAAGCTCGGATCATAGGTGGCCAAGGCAGCTCGTACTCCCGCCTGATCTGGTACTTGCGCGGGAACGGGTCCGGCAATATATTGGACCACGAGAGCTCGGCGGCCTCCTTGTCGAGAGCAAGAGCACCGTTTTTGACCGTCCAGTAGGCGGACGTCTCCGTGCTCGTTAAGAAGCTGACCTGCCCCGTCGCCGTCCGGTAGTCATCGTCGCAGATCGCCGTGCTGCAACGAGTGGTGGAGCCGTTGGTCCAGCGGCCGCCGGCGGCGGACGCTAACGAGCAAGCCCTGGCGATGCCATTGCGTTGGAGCGCGCACGTCACCCTGAAGTTTGACAGGCTGATGTACGACGCGCCCGCAGCCTCGCCGTCGAGGAGGAAGGCACCCAATAATTGGCAGCCGCGGAAGCACGCCGAGAGCGGGATTGCCTTGTAGCGTCGCGCCAGGGGATCGCAGAGGACGAGGCGTGATGGTGATCGCCGGAGGAGCAGGAGGCCGCCCCGAATGTCGGCGAGCTCCCAGCAGAAACCGCCCGATGCCGGCCGTGGGAGGAAGTCGAGCGCGAGTTTCCGCACGGCGAGGATGTCCGCCCAAGGCGACAAGTAGGGGACGAAGATGGGGTTACGACCGGGTGGACGTGAGCCGTACAGGCTCGGGGCGACGCGGTAGTGGCCGACGACGTGGGAGGACGGTGCGCCGTGGAGGGAGCGGGTCACGCGGCCGTCGTCCGCTGCGATGATGCGCCTCCAGCGCCTACAGGTGCACGCGGCGCGGACAAGGTGGAGAGGCAAGGGGAGGCGCAGGAACACCAGCTCGAGCATGTCGTCCCCGACAGCGTCGATCGTGGCCACCACCGGCGGGACTTTAGTTGGAGCATTGTTGCGGCGGCCGTCCCCCATGACCGTGACCGATCAATCACGTCGAAAATTTTGGAAGGCACACGTTTGGAACTCGTTGGACAAAAATGAATGTCTCGTTATTTTCTTGTCGGTACGCATGGCAAACTATCCTAACATGACACGGCTATTACCCTAGTCCTGGTTAACTACGAGTCTTTGCTTTACGGACTCAAAACTAGAAAAACTAGACGATGCCCCGCGCGTTGCTGCGGAATATGTGCTACATAAACTGAAGTGTGGAGACGAAAGAACTTGAACCTTATTTTAACTGATCGGAAGTTGGCTTTGATGATTGATCGTGTTGTAGCAAGGAATAAGCTACATTGAAGTGGACCTAGTGTGACTTTAATCGCAACATGTTCATTACAAAATGTATTTACATGTGAACAATAGTGTTGAAGATATGCTATTCACTGTAACCCAGTTATGACGGAGGGTTCAATTTTATTTTTGGCTCTGCTAGGCAGCAGACATCATAGAAATAAGTTTATACAGTACATAATCAAATGACCTAATACCTCCACAGAATGCAACCAAACAACGTAACGTGTCTAAAAAGATAATAAATCATTTTCTGTCGATCACCATGTGAAATAGTTGAGCGCATCCCCATGACTTCATTTACATTTCATCCAGCAGTTTAGTTTCTCAGAGTAGACATATGGATCAACGTCCCTGCTGACTTGTAAATTAGGTCCAACACCTCAATGGCGAGGTGACAAAGGTTGTTGTCGAGGGTGCAAGTATTGTATTCAGTTGGCAACCAAGCTACTGAGGACGCGTCGCGACTGGTCTGTAGGCGGTTTCGAGCAGGGAATAAAAAGCCTAGAAGATTTTACATACCCAGGCTACATAGCACAAAGTAGAGGCACTCCGGGCATAATTAGGCACCACGCTGGGCTTGAAAAAGGAGGCTACCCGCGGAGCAGTGAGGAGCTGCGGCAGGAGAGCGTCGTCGGCGAAGAGGTGTGGCAAAACCATGCAACGGAGCATGCATGAGGATCGCCACAGGGCAAGAGCACCCTCGTGGACAAAGCTTGTGGTGGTGGCAAGGTTGCCTCAGAGGCCTAGATGAACGCTAATGGTTACGATGTGCTGACGGCGAGCAGTATTTCAAGGCAAAAATTGACTGCTCGGCTACCTCCACAAATGTTAGATTTATTCTTCAGTTTCAAAACCATTTATGAGAAAGAAAATGTTAGTGGAATCTGAACAAACTTTATATGTTGTACGTGCAACGTGGGAGTAGATGAACCAGCAATGGAGGAGGCATATGGTAAGCCAAAAAGGAATTGAACTGGTCGGCAATGTGCCAGATGCACGCTGGGATAATGAGTGGGTGCTTTGCATGTGGAGTTTTAGCTCTTAATTACTGGTTAGTGGGTAGCTGAACTGGAAGAGGATAGGAGGAGAATAAATGGCAAGATAAATAGGAAAGAGAAGGCCGCGCGGCTGGTGGTGCTTGTGTATGTTTCTCGCCTTCAGTAAAAAGATCTTTTTCATTAGGTGGCAGCTTTGCTTAGGTGGCAGATTATGATTGCTTAAGGATTGCTTGATGAGGTGGATGCCTTGCATGTTGAGAGAAATACTTGTAGTGGGTCATTGCTATTTAGATATAGAAGATAACCAAACTTAGCAACAACAAGATTAAAGACAAGATAATTTCCAACAGTATGTCGGAATATTAGTC
Organism: Poa pratensis; assembly: GCA_947311845.1. Taxonomy (NCBI): domain Eukaryota; kingdom Viridiplantae; phylum Streptophyta; class Magnoliopsida; order Poales; family Poaceae; genus Poa; species Poa pratensis. Next base: position 43,483,025 of record CAMZMU010000077.1, on the reverse strand, counting down.
AATTTCCACATTTTTTTGCGAATTAAAGAACTTCATTAATCAAATTACAGGATTACAATCCTTACACAGGATATCAGTTAAGAAGGGTGGAATATAATTAATCCAAAGACACCTTCTTCTTTCTTTAACAAACTATACATATATCTAGTAGATCTACATATGAACCAACTACTAGTGTAAACAAAGAGAGAAGTATCACATACGTGGTGACCGGGAAAGTCCCCACCACAGCGTTGTTGTCGATATCGGCCATGGCGGTGATGATAAAGCAGACGAACCGCCGACTTAAGCGTTGGAGTCGGCGCAGCTGGAGTTGGACGGAAGTGAGCAGTCGCGCCGAGACGCTCCCAAAAATCTTATCGGCTATCTCCCGGTGCAGGATCTCAACGGACAGAGTTTCAGAGGCCTGCTCTCCCGGACAGCCGTGCACACGGTCGCTGGGATGGAGAAACCTGGAAGCAGCACAATAAAAGGAACTACGCAGTGGAGAGACAAGAAAAGTGTGGACGAGCTGGTGTTGTGGATCCATCCATCCTATACAGGCAGAGAGACGCATGCGCCACGTGGTGAAACAAGAAGTGCACGTGTCAAGCATGCACATGCCCGTTGACACGTACACACAGTTTGTGCGCACCAAAAAACAAATCTTCCACAAAAAAACGAGCTTTAATCGAACTCGATTCACGAAATGCGACGTGCGCGCGAGGCGTGGCAAGGTGGGCAGCGGAGGAGGAGCGCGCGTGTACTGCTCCTATTCTCACTTAATGAGACTAGAAGAGCTAACCTTATAAGCTGCTCCAACTCTCTCTCAACTAGCGGTATGTGACTAAGATTTAGTCCCACTCCCACTTCTTGTACACAACATGCACTAGGCTGAAAGGGCTTTTTAAATTTCAGAATTTGTTGGGCCAAATAATGTGAACAAGCCCAATAAAATCCAACACAGGTAGTCAACACGGACATAATAGTGCAAGGTATTTTTAGAAATGTTGTGAATAAATAGCCGGAGAGTTAATATTGTCATATTTTTACATCATAAGGTTACTTTCTAACTCTAAAACGAGTTACCTTGTGCTCGAAGACTTCCAAAATATGAAGGCTAACGAGCATTAGTTGTCCGCCATCTCATTATGGTCCCACTCGTCTTCTTCGCTCCTTCTACATCAACTACCACAACAAGCAGCTTCCTCTCCTTATAGATGTCTCTGTGTTGTTTGGCTAGGCTTTTCTAAGTGTGCTCGTGCAGTGCATTGACATGTTTGTGTTTGGTCCTATCGGCAGTCTAGTGCCTAGTATTTTCTTCGCTCTAGGGAGAGTGTCTCCATTATCGACAATTTGGCTCCCTTCGAGCCTGGGCAATGGAGCAGGGGTCCCTCTTCGACCATGGAGGAGGATGGCCAGGAGACGTTTCGCCTTCCTGGAGCAGACAAAGGCCTCTTTCACCTCGATAGAGTCCCGAAGGTTGTCTACGTCTCTTTCATGGTGCTTCATTCGTGGCGGAGAGCATTGACGACTAGATGTTGTTTTTCTATTGTTTTTATCTTTTGTTTGTTGTTGTTCGTGTTGTTGTAAGCTGTTCGCAGCATCCTGTATCTGCCGCTCGTGGTGGCCTTGTGTTATCCCAGGCTGGTTAATGACTTCGTTAATTCAAAATTAGACTCGTCTCGATCCGTCCGTCTAAAATTATGGGCCCACTCGGAGCTTAGTGACGATGGCGGTGCGTGTGCATGTGCACACGATAGACCTGTAGATCTTGGTGAACAAGGGCTTGTCGAGTTGTCGGACGGGAGCGATTCAAAGCATATGAGCGATTCGAAGCATATATAAGAATTTGTCCAAGTCAGCAAAACCCCACCTGACAGAAAATCTTAAGATGATCTCAATGGGTGATTTATATGGTTTGAGAAACCTCGAAGCGATTAAGTAACTGGTTTAAACTTGAAGAAGCAGTCGATCAATGATTCCTTATGGGACATATGGACTTAACTAAGACTAAAATTTTGGAAGGGGTCGCATGTTCGAGATATTATTTAGAGGAAATTATGTATGATGATATTTTGTAAGTGTATTCATAAGTTATGAGATTGTAGTTGAACATGTATCATCAAATATGTTTTTCGGTTGGGAAATCATATATTATATGATGCTTGTTCTAAGTAGTCTCTACTCAATAAAGTTATGAGGATACATAACCCCTTCTAGTATACAAGTCAGTTGGACCTGTTTCCACTGGTCATGGACATGGGTGGAAGAGCATTTTGCTCCCTTAATGATTTTGGTGTTGATGGCAATGCAATTTGCGCACTAATCGTGTGTATGAGGTTTATAGGTGTTTTATAAAAATGACACAATATTATACCTGGACATGGGTAGCTCGGCCTGGACGTCCCGACCCGACCCGATCTGAAAATCCCGGGCCAGGCGACCTGATTTTTGGTCCCGATAGTCGTGTCGGGCCGAGCTCGAGCTTACCAAAAACATGATTTTAGCCGGGAATGGCCCGGGCCGGTCGGCCCTAGTAGGACTTTTCCGGGCTTAGCCCGATTTGCGTGGCCCGACGGTCGGCCTAGGCTTGGGTCTGGATTTTCTGCGTCGGGCTTTCTTAGGCCCGGCCAAAGCCCAGCCCGACCCGACCTGAGAAATGGCAAGGTATAAACAAGATGGTTTGATGCCCGTGTTTAAAATGTTTTTGTTTTTGTTGAGTCATAGGTAAAACGTACTATCAAAAGGGATTCCATGAAGGAAAGGTATGGGTGGATTCGCTACAACGTACACAAACCAAAATGCACCTCAGAGCCCTCTGATTTGTCGAGGAGATCACCCTCCTTCTAAACCTAGCACCTAAAAATGCCATATCTGTTTGTACCGATTGGAGCCCCGGTTGTACCGCCAAAGGTCCCTATAATGTCCAGTTGTACCGGCTAGTACCGCCTCCTTACACGAGCGGTACTACCGGTGCTAGTACCGTACCACTACGTAAAGTGTCTAAAACTCTCTGTTATCGTCTCAAACTATTCATTAGAAAATTACAAAGTAGTTTATGGGCAGTATTGGGTGCGAATCGGGTAGTGCCACACCTGGTACTCTCTGATGCTTCAGCGGTAGTGCTGTTGCTGGCACTATCGCCGTGCACTCAGTACCGCATTTGGACTAGAGCGGTAGTATTGGACAATACTTTTTTAGTGGGCACTAACTAGATTTTGAGGGCCCCTATTTGCAGCCCACCTTCTTTCCCAAGAGGTGGCTGGGACTTTCCCTCTATTTTCTCCATTAATACAAGTTTTAAATGCACTAGGTCTCTTATTCGCTTGGCCCAAACACTTTGATTCTTTGTGGAGTGAAGGAGCCATTTGAACCCCTACTAATTATGTATGAAAATCGTTACTATTGAATTCTTTGAAACTGTAGGCGGAAGTGGTCACCCGGAAGCTCGTTCATGGTGTTGTTCGGAGCCTCCAATTGTGTTGCGGAGTTGTGCCCTAACATTATTTTATAAAGGTCTGATGTCCGCCTTCAAGTGCTCGCTTAGTGGATCGTGTCCCCTTACTTTGTGCGATAGGCACGAGAAAAATGTTGTGAGAATTTGTGACATTCGTGATCTTTGTGGCACCACACTCTCTCCAACGAAGACACACTTATATTGTAGAAATAATTTGAGAGATTACATGCTCGCCTCCACCCATGCAGTTATCTCTTACATTTTACTTGTTGCTACGTTGTTTTCTATATCTTGTTGGTTTGATACATAGGTTGATCACCTAGTCGCACATTTAGACCTTGTAATTTTGTAGTCGCATATTCATCTCCTATAGTCGACCATACCAATCTTTTTAATTGGTATTAGAGTCTCATCTCTTTATTAAAGACTTTACTACCTACAAAGCATGGTTGAATACATGGAGGATAAGGATGGTGGGGCTACATCCGCTAGCTATGATGTACCCGTGACGATGGGTGAGCTAAAGAAGGCATTTTTTGACTATAGATTATCCATCGGTCCTCTAGAGCAAAAAGCGCTCACCAAAACCCTTAAAGCCAAAAGATTGGACACACTACTTTCCACTCCCGTTTTAGTTGATCCTGGTGCCAAAGCCGATCAGACTAAACCAGGAGAGGAGGCCGCCAAGGATGAGGTAGTGCGGTAAATTTAAACTTACCACTGGAAGAATGGTTGTGCATTCATTTGATGGAGCCCCTACCGCAATTTTATGGCCCTTAAACCATCACTATGCAACACATTAACAATATTTGTCCCCAATTTTTGCTGATTAGAAATTTCTCATTGAATCTCATATTAGTAGCTCATCAACTCAATTGTTGAGAATTATTGAAGATGGATTCAAGCCGTATTATCAAAGAAACTTTTTTTTTTTTTTTTTTTTGCGGACAGAGGAATTACATCAGTTCTCCGAACTTACAGATAGATCCAGAAACAAAACGAAAATACAACTAGGTCCACTGGATCCCAGCGACAGAAACGACGGCGAAGCTGCCATTGACGCGCCGCTGCCCAAGCTTCCAACCTTGGTCGTCGAAGCCCACCACGAAGCAAACGGGAAGTCTCCAGCACCGCCACCTCCGAGAAGACGACTACTAGCACCACCACCACCGCCGCCGCGAAGAACTGAGGTACATACCTCTGAAACAGGTCCATCCAGATCCGCCGCCCCCGGATCTGGCCGTGGTGAGAGGAGACGAAGAAATCCACCGATTTCCAGCCTCCGGGAAGTCGCGCGCGTGACCACCAGCCTCCATGGAGCCCTGCCGCCGAAGAGGAACCGCGCCGACACCAAAACCTGCACCGACAGCCCCTCCACCTCCCAGGCGCCGCCGGCCGGAAACCCCCCGCACCCTACCCTATGTACACACCGTGAGGCGGGCTTCCCCCACCCTCCCGCCGCCGAAGCGGCCGCCGGAGAGGGAGGAACCCACGCCTCAACGGCGGCGAGGACGGGACGACGGGCGACTCTCAAAAATCGCCTTACTCTGGTACTGTAGCGGAGAGGAAGGGAGAGGACGACTCTCAGATATCAGTTGTTATTTTTTTATCAAAGAAACTTGACTCCAAAAGAAGACGTGCACAAGTAACTCAATGCAACCGCTTTGCACATTGTTCAAAAACCATTGATCTTGCTCACATTCGGTCAAGTCTTGACCGCCAAAAAAGTTTGGGATCATATCAACATGTTTTCGTCCCATTTCGCAATGTTTCGTCACGTCTGAGCACTGCTGCATGTCTGGTCTAACTGAATCTGACTCATCCTCAGACACGTCTATCTAGGTTTTCAGTCTTCCGCAGGTTTCTGCCTTCAACTGGTAGTCAGGCAGAAAATGACTGCCAACACTAAGCAACTACTAGGGTCAGAGTTTCTCATGTCAATATGATGATGCCCCTCACGAGCTTCTTCCTCTTCTATTTACTTCACAAAATTGCATAAAAGCATATCCATATGGAACCGTAAAAGTGCAAGGAGAAGAGAGAGAGCTTCTTCCTCTTCTACTTTTTTTTTTTTGACAAGCTTCCTCTTCTACTTGATTGGTCACCGTCTCTTTTTTCTCTTCCGTAAAGCACGAATCACGAAGAATCGATCAGTCAAAAAATCGATTGTTATTCAAGAAATTTCAGTCGCATGATGCCATGATCTATACAACAAATTTGATGAAAATAAGCATTCGAAGTTCGTGTCCATATACGGGACCTTGGACCCGTTTCCTCTCCACTACAGTACAAAAGGAAGCGATTTGTGAACTCCCGTAGGCGACCCGCCTCGCCGGCGCCGATTCGACGGTTCCCTCGCCCTCCGCCGGCCGCTCCGGCGGCGGGAGGACGGGGAAACCCCGCGTCGCGTCGTGCACATAGCGCAGGGTGGTGTATGGTATCCAGCCGGCGGCGTCCTGGCGAAGGAGGCGCGGTCGGTGTTGTTTTGCAGGTGGCGATCCTTCACCTCGACGGCGGCGCTTTGAGGAGCTCTGCCGTTGATCTGCTTCCTGCATCAAGCCTGCGGTTTCGTGGAGCTGTTCGGCTTGACTTCCCCATCGCCGGTTACCGCGGAGCGGTGGATCTGGCGTGTGAAGACCTCATGGAGGATCCTGATGTGGTTCGGCAAGACGATGGCGGCGACTTCCGGTGTAGATCCCTCGGGATCGGTACTCGGCGACTTCTCGCCGGCTTGGGGAGGCTCCTGATCCAAGGCATCAAGAGGAGTTTGAGCGGCGGCGCGCCACCGACAGCGCTGCGTCGTCTCCGGCGTCGTCTAGTTTCAGTAGGGCTGGTCTGTAATTTGTTTTCTTCTGGGGGCCTTTCTGTAAACTGTCCGAATTAATATCAGTGTCCTTTACCGCAAAAAAAAAAGTTCGTGTCCATATTCTTCTCGTGTTGGCGTCACCATAGTAAAGCACTCATGTCCCCACCCCTGACAATATCCCCCTCCTCTCGCCTTCACTCTCCTCGCGCCGCACGCACTACTCCTCCTCGACCTCGCCGCCGACGCCGCCATGCCGGAGGACGTCGAGATGAACGACTCCACCCCCGCTCCCGCCGCGGCCACCGACGCCCCTGCGCCCGCGCCCGCTTTCTCCACCCTGCAACGTGAGTAGCCTCCTCTCGTCTCCCCGTGCCCCTCCCCCAAAACCCTAGCTCAGCCTCCGGCGCCGCCGGCGCTGGACGGGCGGTAGCTAACGCGCGTATTCCTTCCTCGCGGTGCGTGCAGATCTGAAGGAGATCGCGGCCGTGGTCGAGGCCGGGTCGCTGACCAAGGAGGTGCGCCGGATCTCCCGCGCCGTCCGCCTCACCGTCGCCCTCCGCCGCCGCCTCGCCGCGGGCGACGTCGCGGCCTTCCTCGCCTTCGCGCTGCCCGCTTCCTCCGACGCCTTCGCCCGCCTCTCCCAGCTCCTGCCCAAGGTATTTTGATATTTTCAACCTACTGCGCGAGTTTGCTTGTGATCTGGAATAAACGAGTAATTATGCCTGAATCTGATGGGAACGCGAAGGATTTGGTGCATCGCGTGCTATGCTTGTTAGTTTGAATGTGTCTTGGCTGCTGAATTGCACGGTGGGTCGTTATGGATCGATTGCCTTCTTAGAAGAAGCGAATGGGAACTCATAATCTAGATGGTTGGTGTAAAGCAACTTTACTGTCTGGTTATGCGAGCATTTAGTAACTTCATATTTTGTGACTAGTTTCAGTTTCATTATGAGTTCATGTTGAACGTGATTCCTTCTGTTCTGATGCTTTGCTGAATGACATGGTAGATCGTTCTGGATTGATTGGCTTTTTAGAAGTGAATGGAAACTCATAATCTAGATAATAATTGTTGTAAGGCAACTGTACTGTATGGTTATGCATATTTTGCTATTGAGTTTCACCATTGAAGTTCATGTTGAACCTGGTTCCTTTCTGACGCTTAAATGCCAATTCTGGAATTGTTGCTTAGGTTTAGGGTTAAAACTTGTTCAGTTTCATTCTGTACACATCAAAAATTTGAAACTGGAGTCTTCTCTTGCCCAGAGACTTTTGACATTCATCTGAATGTTACCATTTTTCAGGAAGATGGAAGTGAGATGGATGTTGATACTGCAGCTCCAGCGGCTCAAGTTTCAATCAAGCATGGTCTCCCAGAGACTGAAATATACTGCTACCTGCTTGTGCTGATTTTCCTTATTGATCATAAGAAATATGACGAGGTATATATATCTGAAATTACCTCCATTTCGTCATCATTATCGAAATATACCAATTTGATGTTCTCTCCAGGCTAAAGAATGTGCAAACGCTAGCATTGCTCGTCTAAAGAATCTCAACAGGAGGACTGTTGATGTTTTGGCTTCTAGGCTGTACTCGTATTACTCGTATGCCCATGAACTCACCAACAGCCTTGCTGAAATTCGTGGGTGAGTTATTGTAACTGTCATGAATTGTTATTCTCAGTATGAATTATTTAAACAGTACTCCTATTTAGTTTCTCTGAATTTATTAGGTAAGTAGTAAGCTCTGTTTCCTGTTTGGTCCTGCTTCCATTTGCGCCTCATACAATTGGTGCTTTGCAGAACTCTCCTGGGGTTGCACAGGATGGCAACTTTGCACCGTGATGAGCTTGGCCAGGTTGTTCTGAGAACCTAGTCCTAGGTTTTAGACTTATAGCTTAAATGCTGTCAAATCATGGTGTTGACTTCTGGTTTTGATGACAGGAAACCCTTCTTAACCTGCTTCTTCGCAATTACCTGCACTACAACCTGTATGACCAGGCAGAAAAACTTCGGTCAAAGGCGCCACGTTTTGAAGCACATTCCAATCAGCAGGTAATAATCATTCATCAAGTAGTTTGTTCGCTCTCCTGTTTGTAAGCTAAGTAGTTTTGGTCGCTCTCCTGTTTGTAAGCTAAGGTGTTACAGTTGAATTAGAAATGCGATATATGCCTTTAGTGTTTGTACTGAGCTGGTTATTGATTTAATGATGAACGACCTATGAAGTTGTCATTCTGTCATTTGATTATGTAAAGGCCTTACTGTACACGTCCTAACCTCTCTACTGTTTGCCACAGTTCTGCCGGTATCTGTTCTACTTGGGCAAAATTAGAACAATTCAGCTGGAATATACTGATGCTAAAGAGAGCCTCCTGCAAGCTGCACGAAAAGCACCCACTGCAGCTCGTGGATTCCGTATTCAGTGCAACAAATGGGCTATAATAGTAAGGCTACTTCTAGGGGAGATACCAGAGAGAACTGTTTTCATGCAGAAAGGAATGAAGGCGGCTTTGACACCCTATTTTGAGCTTACCAATGTAAGTTCTCTTTCTTGGGAAAAAATGTGGACACTGCTGCATGGTAGATTATTAATTGTTTTTCATGTATGATCTCCAGGCTGTTCGGGTTGGGGACCTAGAATTGTTCAAAGCTGTTGCAGAAAAATTTGCAAGCACTTTCAGTGCAGACAGGACATCCAATTTGATCGTGAGACTGCGCCACAATGTCATCCGACTGGACTGCGCAACATTAGCATATCATACTCGCGGATCTCCCTGACTGACATTGCCAAGAAACTGAGGTTGGATTCTGGGAACCCTGTTGCTGATGCCGAGTGCATTGTTGCCAAGGCCATCAGGGATGGGGCAGTTGATGCCACCATTGATCATGCCAATGGTTGGGTGGTGTCGAAAGAGACTGGCGACGTGTACTCAACGAACGAGCCACAGGCTGCGTTCAACTCCAGGATTGCATTCTGCCTGAACATGCACAACGAGGCAGTCAAGGCTCTGAGATTTCCCCCGAATTCTCACAAGGAAAAAGAGAGTGCTGAGAAGAGGCGAGAGAGACTCCAGCAGGAGGAAGAACTCGCAAAACACATGGCTGAGGAGGACGACGATGACTTCTAGATCGTCTACCCCTCTTGGTGCATTCAGCTGCTGCATGTTTCATTAAAAAAATGTGAGGACTTTATGTCCATTTTAGGAGCCGCAAGATCTCCGTTCTACCTGCAGGGATAATTCGAATCATGCAATGTTTGCCATTATTTATTACTCTGGTTTTCTACGTTCCTCACAATTCTTTTATCACTACAAATTGCTTAGGAAGCACCTTATTGCCCATGTAATCGAGGAAGCGTGAGCCGCAACGAAAATTGTATTTTGCACCGCATCCCTGATTGCTTTGCGAGAAGCTGATTTGAGGACAACTCAGTGCGTCAACTTCATTTTCGCTGTACGTGATGCATATATGCTGTATGTAGCTCTGTAGTTTGTGTTCATAATCAGTTGCTATTAACATCATCTTGCTGTGTGTCGTATGTCCCTCTTTGTTGTTGTCCTTGATTGTGTGTTGACGTTAGATGTATTTTAGTTCGAGGTAAAGCAACATATATGGTTTGGTTCTGTGGGTACATACTGGGGCAACAAGAGTCTGGATTATAAGTTAGGGATACCATCTTGAGAGGAGTTCTGCAGCATAGTTCTGGAAGGTTTTGGTTAGGTTGAGGTGTTTAATATGCGAAGGGTTTACCCTGTTCTAGTGGCATCTGTGTATCTCTCACTTGGACAGTCAATGAAGTTGTTGCCGCGTCTCATCTTGTTTTCTTCTGCCCCTTTACATCTCCACTGACCGCATCCAAAGCGTGAATGTACTTATGTTCAACTTGGCATTGATTTTCTACCTGTCTTGCATGCTAGAATTTCTGTTAACGATATTACTTAGCTGGGTCCAATTTGTCAGCGGTAAACATGAAGTAAGCTTATGAGATAACATAAGTTCAAATAGCAGAACATATATCAGACAGTTATCATCATTTCCAAGCCTCCTTCCAATATATAATCACGAGCTTGATGATCTGTATGATTACCAGAGAACAATTGTGCAGTGTAAAATTGTGACACGTAATCTACGATGCCCAACAGAAATAGTATTAGTTTGGTTCGCAGATGCTTGGACATCTGCAAGAAATTTAGATGATAAGATCTCGATAAACTTGAAGCATGGTTGGCCTTTCTTTGGGTGAAGGAAGCAGGCAGTCAAATGCGACGAAGATACACCGCCTCACGTCTTTTGCCTCCTCAGTTTCGGGTTGTGGAAGTTGTTTATCCAAAATTTCTTCCGGGAGAAATTTGTCGCCCAATGAAGAAAGAAAATTTTGCACGTCTCCTGGATGTTTGCCCATCAACACCTCAAGCACCACAACACCAAAGCTATATACATCACATTTCTCCGTAACTACACATGTGTAGGAAAATTCTGCATAGACCATAGAAACATAAGAATTAGGGGCATGCATTAATGAAGAGCATTCTGTTGACCATTTACTGGAGGATATAGTACTGTACTGAATAAACATACCAGGTGCTATGTAGCCATGGGTCCCCGCTAGTGCACTCCAATTTGATGAATCGGGTTTTAACATTCTTGCAATGCCAAAATCCGAGACAAATGCTTTGTAATCAGCATCTAATAAGATGTTTCTGCTCGTGATGTCTCGATGAATTATGGGTGGTTGAACATCATGATGGAGGTAAGTGATGGCTTGAGCCACATCTCTTATGAGAGTTTTCTTTGCCAATGGAACTGGTTGCTAGTTCTTCATTGCTTAAGATAGAAGCTAGATTTCCTCTCTCTATAAACTGGCATACTAGGAACCGGTACCGTGGATGAGAACAATATCCATATAGCTTGACGATGCTACGTTGGCGAATTTTCGTTAACATTTCAATCTCATGCTGGAACCTTTCTTCATCATGTGCCTCTTCATTTCCTGCATGGAGTTTCTTTACTGCAAGCACTTGTCCATCTTGAAGTTCTGCTTTATAGACACTACCAGATGACCCCTCTCCAATGCAATGCTTGTCATCAAAATTGTCAGTTGCATCAACAATATCCTCAAATGCCATCCTACCATCAAAGTTCCAGACGTTGACAATATCCTCAAATGCCATTCTACCATCAAAGTTCATTACAGGGAACACACCCTTTTGTTCATATCATCAGAATTTGTAGATACTTTCTTGCGGCAAACAAAAAATACAGTTACACCAGCTGCTATTGCAATAGTAGCAACAAACATAGCAAGACTGACTGATAATATAATCTTTTGATGCTTTCGCTTGTGATCCGCACGGGCAAGTTACAAGGAAGCAGGCCAACAAGGTCTCCGCAGAGATCTTTGTTGTGGCGAAACCATTCAGCTGATGCATTGTGGATCCCTTTTGGGACAGAGCCTTCTAGGAAGTTGTATGAGACATCAAATATTGACAAGCTTTTCATGCTTGCAATGGAGACAGGGATGACGCCACTGAATTGATTGTGTGAAAAGTTCGCAGAGGTCAGCATCTCTTGTTTGCTAAGCTCTGATGGTATTGGTCCACTGAGACTGTTCATACTAAGATCAAGCATTCTTTGCAGGGAAGCTAAATGGCCGAAACTGCGTGGAAGACTTCCACTAAGGTTGTTATTATTCATATCTAATGACTGTAGTTTCAAACAATTTCCAATCGCTTCTGGTATTTTACCACTCAACAAATTGTTTGATAAATCCAGAATCTCAAGATTGCTAAGCTGGCCGATTTGCGTAGGAATCTGGCCAGATAGTTGATTGTTCTTAAATCTATCCAGTAAGGCTGGTTAAGTTGCCAATTTCCGGTGGTATCTCACTGGTCAACCTATTGAAACTCAGTCTGATCCTTTCAAGATTTTTTAGCTCCCCAAGCCCAGAAGGTATATTGCCTTCAATCATGTTGTTTGCAAAATCAATACTAGTCAAGTTTTGACATGAACCCCAGTTTGGTGAGAGCCGGCCTACAAATCTGTTTGAAGATAAACTAATCTTATCAAGATGTGGATACACCCCAAATGCTTCAGTTATGTCGCCCTCAATCTGATTATTGTGCATTCGAAGCATTGTTAGTGAACTGCAATCCCTCAGGCCTTTTGGGACAGGACCATCCAGATTATTGTTATGAACTTGCAACAACTGTAGCTTTCCACTTTGGCACAAATCTGGCAAGTGTCCGGTTAGCTGGTTGTGACTCAGTTCAACGAATGCCAAATTGGTAAGGTTGGAGAGTGTTGAAGGCAAAGGCCAGATAACTGATTGTCGAATAGCCGCACATCTGTCAGTCTCACCAATTTTGCAAAACTCCGAGGGATTGAGCCGGACAACTGGTTTATATGGAATCGAAGTACTTCCAAATTTTCCAAATTTCCAAGCTCAGTCGGCAACTCCCCGGAGATATTGTTGCTATATATGCTTATTCGGCTGAGTGAAGACATGTTCCCAATACTTGGTGGCACTGATCCAACTATGAAGTTTATAGAGATGTCGACACTTCTAGATTCATGAGATTCCAAACTCATGAGGGATGGATCCAGTTATGAGGTTACTAAAAACAGAAAAATAGGTGACTGAAGTAAGATTTGCCACAACACTAGAAGGAATAGAGCCGGTCAAACGGTTCTCTGAGAAGTCCAACTCAGTCAAGTTCGGGAGCATCCCAAGCTCTACGGGAATGGGACCAGTGAGCTGGTTCTTGTATGTGTGCAGGAACATGAGATTTGTGAGGTTTCCAAGGGAGGGAGGAATTGTGCCGTCTAGGCTGTTATTTTCCAAGTATAGCCATTGCAGGGTTTGGACCTGTCCTAGCTCTGGAGGTATGGGCCCTGACAGACGATTATGAGAAAGGCCAAGGTAGCTTAGGTTCGTTAGGTTTGCAAGGGTGGAAGGTATTTGGCCAGAAATGATATTCAAGCCAGATCCATCTCCGTCAAGTTCTGAAGCTGTCCAACCTGCCATGGGATGTTACCCGAGAGCCTATTCGCACCAGATAAAGAATAGCAAGTCTTGAGAGGTTACCCAAGGTAGGAGGGATTTGGCCAGCCAGATTGTTCATGGAGAGGTCGATTTGTGTGAGCCTCCAAGGTTGCCGATTGACACAGGTATGTGCCCGCCGAGCTGGTTAGCGGAGAAGTTGAGGCTTGAAAGCATGGAAAGAGAGCCGATGTCAAGAGGGATGCACCGGAGAGAAGATTGTTGTCACTGATGTCAAGGTTGACGAGGTAAGGGAGTGACTGGAAATTCAGTGCGTCCAGTTGACCTACAATGCCGGCACCAGCAAGGGAAATCCCTCTGATGACCTTCCCCGTGGTTCCTCTGTGTGACCGAGTGTCGCCGCAGGTGATGCCGGTCCAGTTGCACGGGTACATGGCCCCGTCGTCTGTCCAGGTTCCCAGCTGGTGCTTGGAGGAGTACCTGATGAATGATTTCCAGTGGAGAAGCGCACCGGCCTGAGCTGTCAGCGAAGTGGCTCGACGTGGCGTGGCGCTGCCCTCGGCTTGCCCAGAAGAAGGGAGGAGAAGGAGAAGCATGACAGATGAGAGAACCAGACGATAGAGCGTCCGGGACACCGCGGAATCCGCCATGATCGATCTCATCTCGCTACATACACGACGTAACTATGGCTGCAATGACAAATGCTCGTGTAAACTGAACAGCAATGTCTGACAGCAAAGACGCACACAAGCGAAAGACATGATGGTTAAGGAGATTGAGAGAAACAGCGCACCTGTAGTAGCCGTCCTGACAAGATTGAGAGAATGGCGCACCTGTGGTGGTGTTGTGTGTGTGTGTGAGCTCCAGGTGTGAAGTGTGAGTGTGAGATCCAGAGGTTTAAAAACACAAGTGCAGCAGCCTCACGACCACAAACTTGCATCTCGTCTGCAGCGAAAACCTTGACTCCGTTCTGTAGTACGGCTTTGTACTATCTGCTAGGATGAATGGCTCACATCAAACTACGGGTACCGTGGAAGTCCTCCAGCAACGACGAGCTTGCTATTCGACATGCACATGCACATCATCAATATTCCGTTTCTTGCACGACTAGCTAAGCTGATGGCGAATACAATTAATGCAGTTTAAACAGAGGAAATTTGTATCTACAAGTGGCATCCGTTGGAATATGGTAGAAACTTTCTGAAATTTCTTCTAGACGTAAAAATAGTATTTAGGGCTGTTTGACAAAGTTTAAGATCCAGGTTGGAACCACTATGGCAAGTAGGTACCATCTTGTTTTTTTTCTTCAAAAATGAGGATGACAGGCGGGTGCCAGCCGCGGGCGGCGGTGGCAGGCGGATCCGACCGGCGGTGGCTGCTAGGCCGGACTGAAGGTGGATGCGGCGGCAACGATTCTCCCTTATCTCGGACAGCGGCCGTGGTGTTGTCTTTCCCTTACCCCTTCGTTTCCACAAGAAAATACCCATGGGCACTTGGGACCGTGTGCACTTCCCTCCTTTCTGACAGGTGCACCCCGCTATCAGCCCGCGTGGCAAGACGTAACATTAGGGGTTGGGGCAGGGACGCGGACCTTACGTGATTTTTTTTAGAAATTCAGAAAAAGATAAAAAATTCTAAATCTTTTTTGCGCTCAAAGATGATTAAATCTTATATTCGTATAAAAAGTTTGGCTAGGAAATGATTCTCATATAAATCAGGCAAGAAAAACAAATCTATGACGAATATAGCGTGTATATAGTTTTTTTGCAAATCATTGACAGAGGGTGAAATTAAAGTGATTTTTTGGGGAATATTTTTATACGATAAAATACTTGATCATGTTTTGCCCGACTGAAAGATTCAGATTTTTTTAAATTACTAATTTCTTTTTTAATATCGGGTGCTGGTACCAACTTATTTCCGGTTGTTGGGGCAGACAGTTCTAAATTTTGGGTTTTGACCACTTGTTAGGGCATCTCCAACGCCCCCCCTCAAACGGACGGGCCATGTCCGTTTTTATCCGAACGGACATGAGACAGGCTGAGACAGGCTCCAACGGCCCACCGCAAATGGACAATTGTCCGCGCGGACACTTGGCTCGCTCCAAATCTGGCCCAAATTTGGTCGCGGTTTGGGGTGGCCGCGGACACGCTGTGCGTCCGTTCGTGTCCCCCCGGCCCACGTGGCAGCGAGCCAGGCCGCTTTAGCTACCTCGCACGCGTCATTTTTAATGGGGACCGGCCACCAGTCCCCACTTCACTTCCACTCCAACTCGTCCCCACCGACGCAAACCCTAGCCAAACCCTAGCCAAGCCCTAGCCCCGCCCGTTGCCGGCGATGAAGAAGCCGTCGTGGTGGAAGCCCGGCCGCCACGACAAGAAGGCCTCGTCCTCCGACGCCGCCGCGAGCGCCGCCCGCCGCCGCGACCGCGCACGGGTCTCCACCGATGTTGCCTAGCTCTACTGGGAGATCGCCGAGCCTCTCCCGTGGGGCGACATGCATCTCTCGGAGAGCTGGCACCTCAACCGACGGTGGATCCCGGTACCCGGCATTCCCCGCTCCGTCTGGGCGCGCACGCGCGAGATCCTGCGGCGGCGCTCCTTCCTGCCGCCCGACCTCCTCCACGACCCGGCCTACGCGGTCAACTCTGACCTGTGGGACCGGTGGTTCGAGGTGGAGCACGACCAGCGGCGGCGCTCCTTCTTCGCGGCACGTGCGCCGGAGCCGGGCGACCCCGTGCTCCTCGACATGGAGGAGGACGGCGAGGTGAAGGACGAGGATTAGGCCGTCGTGAAGGAGGAGGCCAAGGACGTGCCCAACTGGGGCGCGTACTACGGTGCTCAACCCGCGCCCGCTGCTCCCGTCGCCGAGGACGCCGACCTCCAGGCCGCCATCGACGCCTCCAACCTGGAGGAGCTGGCGATGTGGTCGGAGCTGGCCACGACGCTTCGCGCATCTGCGGAGGAGGCCGCGCATAGAGCCCGTGGCCAAGCTCCTTGGTCGCCGTGGGCGGAACGCGAGGAGGGCCAGGCTTGGGCGCCGGCACCGGCGTGGCCACAGGCTCCAGAGGCGCCACAGACGCCTCCTCCGGCCGCTCCACCGGCGCACCTGTACGCGCCTCCGCCCTACATCATCCTCGACGACGACGAGGACGAGGAGTAGGCCACGGCGGTGGCGGCAGCAAATCCCTCCCCCCGAACCAGTTGGATAGGGTTCTATTTTTCTTCTTTTTTATGTAATATTTTGGTGAACTCTGACCCGCGGGGCACTATAAATATATGTTTAATTAGTTTATTTGCATTTTTTTGTTTTTCTGATTTGCTCTGGACCGTTGGGTTCACCCACCCAAACGGACGCGGCCTAAAAATGTGTCCGTGTCCGTTTTGCGCTGGCCCTTGGAGATAACCCTTAGCTCCCCCACTCTCTCGCTCTCTCACACACATAAATCTGCCGATGCCCGCTGTCCTCCACCGCCGGTCAGCCTCCCAGACCCGTTGGGAGCGACGGGTTCCTAGGTCGCGGCTTCCAGGGATCCCTCAGATCCTGGCCCCGCCTGAACGGACCTTCTATGCACAATGGTGGCTCAGACGGCCCGCAGTGCAAGCAGCTCGTCCCCGGCCGTGGCGCTGCGGCGACTTCTGTTCTGGGACTGGGAGGCCTCCTCTCTGCCGCTGATTTTCTGACCAGGTAGATGGCACACGGCACGTCGGGCTCCCAGATGGGTTCTCTAGCGGCGAATTGGTGAGTGGGCTTGCAGCCGGACGGTACTCCGGCAGCGCCCCGGTCTTAGCTTTATTTTCCCTGTACGTGGTTCAACATTTGCTGTAGCGTAGCTTTGTGAGCCATAATCAGTTTGCACGCATTTTGGGTGGCTGGGAACTCTGTCGCTGCTAAAATCAGAGGGATTTGCATCCTTAGCAATGCCTCTTCATCTAGCCGAGTTGAAACATCCTGTCTCTACGGTGGTGACTGATTTCCGCTTTACACCTTGTTTTCCTCGCATGGATTCATAGGCAGTTTTATTTTTTTAGACTGTCTATGTTATTGTCCTTGACTGAATTTTGTCGTGAAGACTTCCCATAAAAACGAATTGTAGTTCCTGCCGTAAAGCACCATCCTGGGGCAACAAGTTGTCCAGCAGAGTTGTGGCAGTATATGGTTTAAGTTGTGGATTTTAAGTACAACCTGTCATGGGTTTTACCCTGATTAAGTGGTATCAGTGTATTTCACTTGTGCACTGGGCAGTCAATGAAGTTGTTTCTGTGTCTCATCTTGTTTTCTTCTGACCCTTCACATCTCCACTAACCTCATCCAAAGTGTGAATGTACTTATGTGGTTCTACTTGGCATTGATTTTCTACCTGCCTTGCATATGGATGGAGACATATCAGTTACCAATTGCGTGTTAGAATTTCCTTTCTTAAAGAAATGACTTAGCTGGGTCAAATTCTTAGAGATCCCATATTAGTTGGCAGTGGTAAACACGAAGGAAGCTTAGGAGAAAATAGAACATCAAATAGCAGAACATATATGAGACAATTATCATCATTTCCAAGCCTCTTTCAATATATAATCACGAGCTTGATGCATGATCTGTATGGTCACCAGAGAACAATTGTGCACTGTAAAATTGGTGAACCATATAACCTATGATGCCCAACAGAATAAACACTAGTTATTTGGTTGACAGATGCTTGGACAGATAATGTAGCCTAAGTTTGTTCTGAACTAAACAAGCATAAGAGGATACATCTGCAAGAATCTATTATATACTAAAAGCAAAATGAGTTAGTGTTTCGAGCCACCACGTTAATCCACATAGGTTATAAATACATAATTCGTTGATTTTTATTGTGATGGTTGAGATTAAAAGATAGAAAAATTACGTACAACGTTAGTCGGTACAAACAATTCGTTTTCAACACGTAAATCACGTCACGTTATCTCCAAAAAAGAAAAAGAAATCATGTCACGTGTATAACGCCAACATGTTACATATCATGCATCGATATCATGCAGCGCATTTAGGAAAGATCTGTAGGCACGCGTCCGCTTCCGGCCGGACGTATAATTATCCAATCGACCAGCGCTTCCGGCCCGGCGTATACTAGATCGGACATATAAATAGCTGGTCGATAAATCGGTAAATACAATTTGGATCTGTAGTACAAATCGGTAAATACAATTTGGATCTGTAGTACAATCGGATCGGACATATAAGTTGATCAATCGGACGTTAACTAGCTGATCAATCGATCAATCGGTCATAACCATGTGCTCTCTTAGGAAAAGCTCGCTCATGTTTAGATTTTTATCTTATTTTTTTAAGATTTAATTGTTAACTATACTGTCTTGAAGAATTACACGATCCATAGTTTATAGCTGATAGTCCGTCAAAAAACCAATTCCACTAAGTCAAAGAAAGATGTCCGTGTTCAAATTGGGATATGTAGTACAATCCGATCGGTACGTCGTATAACTAGCTGATAGATCGATCGATCGGTAATAACCATGTGCTTTCTTAGGAACGGCTCGCTCCTGTATAGATTTTTATCTTATTTTTTAAAATTTACTAATTAACTATATATGTCTTGAAGCATAACACGATCCATAGTTTCTATCTGATAGACAGTCAAAAAACGAATTCCACTAAGTCAAAGAAAGGTGTCCGCATACACTATTATAAGAAAAATACTAGACATCGCTTAGTTGGCCCCGAAAATAAAAAGGAGTTGGCCGAACTGAGTATGTTTTCCTTTATCTATAATCTTTACGTCCCACATGCCACATCGCTAATTGCATTGTGCGTATAACATGTACCTCATCCACCACGTAAATAACTCCAGCCCACCATGATGGAACAACGAAAATGTCCACCCGCAATTCTAGGAACAAAGGAAACAAGGAGACAATTAAAATGGCTTTCCAGCGTGTAAAATTGGGCATACACATTAACATACATAGTAAGTAAAAAAAGTCAACATACAAACATAATCTTATTAATTATACATGTCTGAGTAATAAGAAAATTTTCATCACAATTTTAAAATGTTCTACATGGCTACTTATGCATACGAATTGGTAGCAAAACGATATTTTTCGGATTCTGTTAGCGCAAGACATGAAGAGAAAACAAATATTGCCCTATTTTTTTGTACGACACTCAACGGGTGACAAACGATTTTGCAGGCACAAATACATCAACCAAATTTTGAGATGAAATTCAAGTAAAGCTATAAGATCATATATTGTAGAGATAATGACAAAAAACCACCACAATTGAACACGAGTTGACGCTAAACCACCACCTTTGGGTTTTCCGACACATAAATACCTCTATTCGGGACATGGTGTGACAACGAGCACTAATTTGCCTGTTTAAGCGTGTTAACACGTTTTCTGACAGATCGGTCCAACTTGTCGGGTCTACGTGGCAAAGAAAAAAAAGAAAAAAAACTGGTCAACGTTTCTCCCGGGAAAAAAAAGCTGAAGCTCGCCGTCGTCCTCGACGTCCTCCCGGCCGCCTCCCTCCGCCTCTCGCACGACGCCGCCGGCCACCTCGAGCTCCTACGGTCCTAGTGCCGCCGCCGCGCGCCCGCCCAGTACCACGACCCCGACGAGGCCGCGCTCCGGGACCACCTCATCGCCGCCCTCCACCACTTTGAGCTCGGGCACCCGCCCGACCCCTCCCAGGGCCCGTGCCGGCCGCGTGTGGCCGCGCTCGCGCCCGGCCTTCCCCTGCCCGCGCGGCTCCCGGTCGCTAGCCCGCCTCCTCTCCGCATCCCGGCTCTGAGGTCCAAATCGATGAATGGCGACGACGGAGGCGGTCCAGATCGATGAACGGCGCGCAGCACGCCGGGCCCCGACGGCGGTGGCGGCGGGAGCAGCAAGCGGCGGCCGGTGCGACGGCTGCGCGGGGCCGCACGGGCTCGCGGACGCGCTCGAGTGCGCCCACGACGGCCAGCCGTGGGCCGTGGGCGAGCACGACCAGGGCGGGCGGCGGTGGGCGACGTGCGGCCACGGCGCGCTGGTCGAGGTGGGGCCGGGCCGGAGCAGGCCACGACGCTGGGGCGCTTGGTAGCAGCGAGGCGGCCAGTAGGAGGAGCAGGCCAGGCTGGGGCGCAGCGCGTCCCGCGCGTGGTCCTGGCGCGGCTGAGCAGGGGCGGCGGAGACCGGCGGTGGGGGCGGCGCCGGTGGCCGGAGCTGGCGGCTCCCTGGCAGGCGGAGGTCGAAGCAGGAGGTGGAGCTCCGGGCCGAGGCAGGGAAGGAAGAGGGATGGAGCAGGGGCGGCGCCGGGCGCGAGCTCGAGGATGGCGGCATGGGGAGCCAAGGCCGAAGGAGGCCGGAGGAAGGTGGCGGGGCCAGGTGGCCGGAGGAGAGGAAGGGGAGGTGAGCGAGGTGGAGGCGCGGGAGGGAGTTGGTGCGGGTCGGGCTGGTGGGCGAGGGAGAAGGGGAAAGGGGCGGGGGCGAAGGAGTGGGAGGTGGCGGCGGCCGGAGGACGGCGGGCGGAGGGCGGAAGGGCGCCGGCCGGCGAGGGGAGGAGGAGCACGGGACGCGATGCGAGCTGCAAACGGGAGGAAGGAGGAGAAGAGATAAGGAGAGAGAGGAAAAGAAATTGGGTTAGAGATTGGGTTGACCCATTTTTTTCTTTTCTTTGCCACGTAGACCTGACGGGTGGGGCCAAGCTGTCAAAAAACTGTTAACAGTCTTAAGCAGACAAATTAGTGCTCCGCGTCACACCATGTCCCGAATAGTGGTATTTATGTGTCGGAAAACCCAAAGGTGGTGCTTCCGCGTCAACTCGTGTTCAATTGTGGTGGTTTTTTGTCATTATCTCTATATTGTAGAACATTGGAGAGACATATCACGATTTATTTTGTTTGGAAAACATGAAGTAATATATAAATATACACACACTCACTCATACGTCCATACACATATGCTCAGACAACATCATCGGACGACTAGAGAAGCGGATAATCTAGATTAACATTTTTTGTCTCTACCCATGAAATAATAACTCACCATGATGCGGCACACAAATAAGAAAACACACAAGCTATCCAGTGTGGTCCATCTTAGACCTATTTTTACAAGATTCAGTGAACATTTAACCTTATCGCTGCCCAAGATTTAGGCCTTTCTTACAAAGAATCTTTGTGAACCTGGTAAAAAGTGATATCTCTACTCCAATTTGTGGCTTCAGATAAACACCCCGCTCAAAATCTCTAGAGAATAATAGCTCCGTAAAATGTATTGACGGGCACAATAATACAACTAATTAATAGATTTTACAAGTATATCACAACGTACAATCATCAGCGAACTGTTGGATGTGAATCCTAATTAGTAGATAGACACCAAAACATATACATGTTACGCCTTATTTAAAGATGTAACTCTTGAAGTGCCACTAGAGGATGACCAATGACAATTTTATCTTTATATTCTTAATTATTAATTAGTTTTGGATGGATTTGAGTTTGTACGACGATTGTTATTTTTTAGGCCGATGTTACATGGTAACACATACCTATATGTGTGAGAGATACAAAGAGGGGGGACGGGGTAAGAGACATAGGGAGAGTCGAGATGTACGTGAATATGAAGACTGCATGATCGTTAATCAGGATTATGCATGGACAAAAGAAAATATCACTACATAAATATGATCAGTAACAACAAACATGCTTGCTATTATAAGTCGGTGATAATAGAAAGATCTACACAAATTAAATACATTTCTTGATGTTTAGTTAGTCTAACTATTTACAAGTATAAATTGGCGCATTAAACAAATTAGGTTTGTATCCTCAGCTTTCCATTTGTGAGGTTCACCTACGATTATTAATTGGATTAAAACATAAAAATTTGTGTAACGTTACAGTTAATGTCAATGACTTAAATCCTACCACAATGATTCAACATCACAACAACCAGCTCACGATCTTAACTTTAATCATGCAAATATGATTTAACACCATGTTAAAACAACAACAAAAATCAATGATTCTATTACTAATCATTCGTCTAAAAATTTAAAATGCATTTTATAAATGCAGTATTTTATTTAGCATTGCATTTAGGTGGATATATTTTCCTACCACATCCCATAAAAGTATAATTTTTACCTGTCACTTAAATACTAATATAAAGAGCTGCCATCGCATTTGCGAGGGCCACCTTGCTAGTTTAACATGTAACATTAGATGATAAGATCTTGACAAACTTTCAGCATAGTTGGCCTTTCTTTGGGTGAAGGAAGTAGGCAGTCAAGTGCCACAGAGATGCACCGTCTCACGTCTTTTGCCTCCTCAGTTTCGGGTTGTGGAAGTTTTTTATCCAAAATTTCTTCTGGTAGAAATTGGTCGCCCAGTGAGGAAAGAAAATTTTGCATGTCTCCTGGATGTTTGCCCATTAACACCTCAAGCACCACAACACCAAAGCTATATACATCACATTTCTCCGTAACTACAGATGTGTAGGAAAATTCTGCATCCAACACGTGAACATAAGAATTAGGAGTATACATTAATGCAGTGCATTCCTATTAACACAATTTACTAGATGATATAGTATTATAATGAATAAACTTACCAGGTGCTATGTATCCGTAGGTCCCCGCTAGTGCACTCCAATTTGATGAATCTGGTTTTAACATTCTTGCAGTACCAAAATCTGAGACAAAGGCTTTGTAATCAGCATCTAGTAAGATGTTTCTGCTTGTGATATCTCGATGAATTATCGGCGGTGAACATCATGATGGAGGTAAGTGATGGCTTGAGCCACATCTCTTATGAGAGTTGTCCTTCTTTGCCAATGGAACTGGATTGCTAGTTCTTCATTGCTTAAGATAGAAGCTAGATTTCCTCTCTCTATAAACTGGCATATAAGGAACCGGTACCGTGGATGAGAACAATATCCATACAACTTGACGATGCTGCGTTGGCGAACTTTTGTTAACATTTCAATCTCGTGCTGGAATCTTTCTTTGTCATGTGCCTCTTCATCTCCTGCATGGAGTTTCTTTACTGCAACCACTTGTTCATCTTGAAGTTCTGCTCTATAAACACGACCATATGATCCCTCTCCAATGCAATGATTCTCATCAAAATTTTCAGTTGCATTGATAATATCCTCAAATGCCATTCTACCATCAAAGTTCCAAACAGAGAACACATCCCTTTTGTTCATATCATCAGATTCTTCAGATACTTTCTTGTGGCAAACAAAAATGGTAATTACACCAACTGCTATTGCAATGGTAGCGACAAACATAGGAACACTGACAGCTAGTATAACCTTTTGATGCTTTCGCCTACGATCCTCAAGTGGCAAATCACAAGGAGACAGTCCTACAACGTCTCCGCAAAGACCTTTGTTGTGCAGAAACCATTCAGCTGATGCATTATAGATCCCTTTCGGGACAGAGCCTTCTAGGGAGTTGTATGATACATCAAATATTGACAGGCTTTGCATGCTTGCTATCGAGACAGGGATGGCACCACTGAATCGATTGTGTGAGATGTTTACAAACATCAGCATCTCTAGTTTGCTAAGTTCAGATGGTATTGGTCCACTGAGACTATTCATACTAAGATCAAGCATTGTTTGCATGGAAGCTAAATGGCCCAAACTAAGTGGAAGACTTCCACTAAGGCTGTTGTTATTCATCTTTAATGACTGCAGTTTCAAACAGCTCCCAATCTCTTCTGGTATTTTACCACTCAACCGGTTGCTTGAGAAATCAAGAATCTCAAGATTGCTAAGTTGGCCGAGTTGCTTAGGTATCTGGCCAGATAGTTGATTGTTTCCTAAATCTATCAAGTACATGCTGATTAACCGACCAATTTCGTGTGGTATCTCACCGGTCAGCTTATTGGAACTCAGTTTGAGCCTTTTAAGATTTTTTAGCTTCCCAAGCTCAGAAGGTATACTGCCTTCTATCAGGTTGTCTGCAAAATTAATTCTTGTCAAGTTTTGACATGAGCCCCAATTTGGCGAGAGCCGGCCACTGAACTTGTTTGAAAATAAACTAATATCACTGAGATGTGGATACACCCCAAAGGCTTCAGCTATGTCTCCCTCAATCTTATTACCACTGATTCCGAGGGATCTTAATGAACTGCAATCCCTCAAGCCTTTTGGGACAGGACCATCCAGATTGTTGGTATGAAGTAGGAAAACCTGTAGCTTTTTACCTTGGCAAAAATCTGGCATATGTCCGATCAGATGGTTGTCATCCAGTTCAATGACGACCAAATTGGTAAGGTTGGAGAGTGCTGAAGGCAAATGGCCGGATAGCTGATTAGTGAATAGTCGCATTTCTATCATCCTCACCAATTTTCCAAAACTCTGAGGGATTAAGCCGGACAGCTGATTTTGATAGGCTGAAAGTATTTCCAAATTTTCCATATTTCCAAACTCAGTCGGCAATTTCCCAGAGAGGTTATTCGCATGTATTACTATTTGTCTGAGTGAAGAAATGTTCCCAATAATTGGCGGCACTAATCCAACTATAAAATTGGACGAGAGGGCGAGCACTTCCAGATTCACGAGATTCCAAACTCATGAGGGATGGATCCAGTTATGTGGTTACTCCAAAGAGAAAAATAGGTCACCGAAGTAAGATTTCCAGCAACACTAGAAGGAACTGTGCCGGTCAGACGGTTCTCCGACAAGTCCAACCCAATCAAGCTCGAGAGCATCCCAAGCTCTACCGGGATTGGACCAGTGTGCTGGTTCATATATGCCGTCAGGTATCTAAGCATTGTGAGGTTTCCAAAGGAGGGCAGGATTATACCGTTCAAGTGGTTTCTTGCCAAGTATAGTCCTTGCAGCGTTTGGACTTGTCCTAGCACTTGAGGTATGGGTCCTGACAGACGATTCCCAGAAACGTCAAGAGAGTTTAGGTTCGTTAGGTTTGCAAGGGCAGGAGGTATATGACCAGAAAGGATATTGTAGCTCAAATCCATCTCCCTCATGTTCTGAAGTCGTCCGAGGTGCCATGGGATGTTACCCGAGAGCCTATTCTCGGATAGATAAAGAAAGAAAGTCGTGAGAGATTACTTAAGGCAAGAGGGATTTTTCCAGTGAGATCATTGCTGGAGAGGTCCATCAGTTTGAGCCACCCAAGGTTGCAAATTGATATAGGTATTTGCCCGCTGAGCTGATTACCGGAGAAGTTGAGTCTAGAAAGCCTGGAAAGAGAGCTGATGCCAGGAGGGATGTCACCAAAGAGACTATAGTTGTCACTGAGGTCAAGGTCGACGAGGTAAGGGAGTGACTGGAATCTCAGCGCGTCCAGTCGCCCTGTGATTCCGGCACCAGCCAGGGAGATCCCTCTGACGACCTTCATCGTGGTTCCTCCGCGTGACCGAGTGTCGCCGCAGGTGATGCCTGTCCAGTTGCACGGATACATGGCGCCATCGTCTCTCCAGGTCCCGAGCTGGTGCTTGGAGGAGTACTCCACGGATGATTTCCAGCGGAGGAGCGCCACGGCTTGAGCTCTCAGAGAAGTGCCTCGGCCGTCAGCTTGCCTGAAAATAAGAAGAAGCAGGACAAGCGAGAGAACCAGTCGATGTAGCAGCGGCGGGGGCGCCGTGGAATTCGCCATGATCGAACTGCCTACTCGGTATGATATGACTGCACACGCCAAGCGATCACGTAAATGAACCGAAGTACTCGTGCGAAAATACATGGATAAGGAGATGGACAGAATAGCGCACCTCCGGCCGGGTGGTGGCGTGTGAGCTAGCTCGAGCTGTGAGGTGTGAGTTGGGTACTCAGCTCGCTCCTCCTGGTCCATGGGTTCAAATTAAAACACGTATACAACAGCCTCTCAATCACATCCACGCACTTGCAATCTCACCTGCCGCGGAGACATTTTAAAGTCCGACAGGGTTTCATTGTATATTAATGGAACCGGGGACGGGGTCTCTGCTGCTCTAAGAAATAAATAAATAAATAAATAAATAAATAAAGGTTTTTTTTTGAACAGGGGACGGCCCCGAAGGACCCAGAGTTTTATTGATCACCGTTGGAACAATTTACATAAAAGGACTCCAGAAAGATAAAAATTACAAACAAGCCCTCACAACTTGTACAAAGGACCTTACAACGAAAAATAGAAAAGCAATTAGGTCCAGCTCCTTCTCCAGCGTGATGCATCCGAAGCTCGGCGCAGTCAACTTCAACGTCGCCGGGGACGGAACCACTTGGGACGAGGAAGCGGGAGCTCGCTACGCCGATGCAGAAGGCCTCCGATGTGGCATAGCAGCCTGGAGGTTGAGTAAATCCTTGTATCGCCGGCCGGAGAAAACCGTCACCAGCGACGAAGGTGGGAGCGGCCATCCTTCGGCCATATTGAACGACGACGAGAAAAGCGCCGCCGTGAGGAATCTCCCAGGAGAAGTAAAACTCCTCCCCTGATGCGACTCCAGTAGCAAAGAAGCACAAACAGGAACACCATCTCTGCTTTCGCCACCACGACGAGCAACAGAAGCAGCACCGCGATTCATACCACCACCAACAGAACCGCGATTAACGAACCTTGTTATTGAAGAGGTGGTCGAGTTGACGAAGCAGATCTTCTCCTCCATCCTCTGGAGCTTGATCACCTGCCTCGTCTCCTCCTCCAAGCAGCAGAAGAGGTTCTAGAACTTCTACGACTCGCACCTCAAGAAGGGGAAGACGGCTTTATTGACGGAGATGCCTCCTCCGAGCTCCTGCACACAACACTGCATCCAGAGCAGCGTCGTAGAGAAGAACCAGAGGAAGACGCACCAGATCCAGCCGATGAGATCCAGCGTCCTACTCCCAAACGCCATATAGGCAGAGCAAAGATCTACTAACACAACTAATATGTACATATAAATCCGACCACCTAATCCATCCCCTCGCCGGCGGGCGGACCTGCCGGAAAGAAAGAGGAAAAGGGGCGGTGGCGGAAGAGTCGAGACGACTCTCAAACAGTGGCGAGAGCGAGAGAGCGCAAAGGGGAAAAGTGAGGGGCTCTCTATCACATAAATAAAGGTTCTAAAGTCCGGCTTTGCGTCTGCTAGATTAATGAATGGCTCACATCTAACCGTAAAAGTCCTCTTGGAGACTGTTAGCACACGTTCTGCTTTGCGTCTGCTAGATTAATGAATGGCTCACATCTAACCGTAAAAGTCCTCTTGGAGACTATTAGCACACGTTCTGCATTCTTTTTTTTTTGAACAAGGGGTGGTCCCAGAGGGACCTAGAAGCTTTCATTCATAGCGGTGGTTTCATACAAGGAGGACCAAAAAGGAGTTAAAATTACAAACAGGTCCAGACAATTTGCACAAATGACCCTAAAGCTTAAACGGGAGTCGCCTTCAGGTCCAGCTCCAAATCCACCGCTAGCAAACGCCACGACACAGCCAAACACATCGCCTCCGGGGACGAAACCACTTGGGGCGAATAGTCGGGAGCCAACTGCATCGGAGCAAGAGGGCCTCCATGAAGGCACAACAGCCTGGAGGTTGAAAATCACCTGCAATCGTCGGCCGGAGGGAGCCGTTGCCGACGAAGAAGGAGGAGTGGTCGCCCTTCGACCATCTTGAATGGCAGCCAAAAGATGACTGCCATGAGAGCACTCCCGGGAGCAGCTTCTGAACTCCCAATTACCAGATCCCCAAATCCCGCGTCACCATCTTCTCTTTCACCTCCACGGTGAACAGATCCGGTGGTCAAAGCAAGATATGGATCTCTCACGAGCTGAAGAACGATGCCGATGCCGAAGTGAACCTCTTCGTCGCTCCACCTTGGAGCAAAAAAAGAAGCAACTGCCGGCCACACCCACGCCACCGCTCGCTGGTAACCAGGATCGGCCCACCTCTCTACCACTGCCTCCTCTGCAATGGAGAGCAGCAGCACCTCTTCCCGGCCCCCTCTCGCACCGCAGACCACCACCTGAAGCTGCTCCTTCTCCTCGCCACCACGATAGGCCAGAACAGGAAACAGAGCAGGGGCGACCCCGGTACAGAAGAAGCCAGACCTGCGCTTATTGAAGCGAGCCGCATCCAAGCACCCGCCGATCCTCTTCCTCCTTGGAAGCAAATCAGGTGCGCTTAGCAGCCACCGTCCTTTTGCCGCGCCACAGCTTAGGACGGACAAGCTCGAAAAGCAGAGGGTGCCACCTCCAGATCCGCCAATCTTGACGCCATCCCACTCCCTCCCCTCTCCGCCACGGCCGGTCAGAGGGAGCAGCACAGCCTCACATCTCCAGATCCAAAGAAGGCAAGAACTACCTTTATTCATGGGGCTTTCGACCTCCATCGCTCCAGGAACAACCTCCCACCTCGGGAGCTCGCCGGAGAGCGTCGAGGACGACCAACCAGCGCCAGGCAGCAGCACCGGTAGGCAGAAGCCCTACGGCATCTCTCCAAACACCAAGAAGGAACACACATCTAACCCTAAGCCTACTACTACGGAGCGCCACGGCCGCCAGCTCCAGCCCCACTCCAACCAGCGAAGCTGGCGGAGGAGAAGAGGAGCAGCGCCGGGCAGACCTGAGCGACTCTCAAAACCTGGGAGAGAGGAGGAGAGAGAAAGAGGGAGAGGAAAAGAGCCCTATTCAGAGGAGGTGCAAGCTGCGATCTCCTGCATTCTTAATTGTTTTTCATGTATGACCTCCAGGCTGTTCGGGTTGGGGACCTAGAATTGTTCAAAGCTGTTGCAGAAAAATTTGCAAACACTTTCAGTGCAGACAGGACATCCAATTTGATCGTGAGGCTACGCCACAATGTCATCCTGACTGGACTGCGCAACATTAGCATATCATACTCGCGGATCTCCCTGATTGACATTGCGAGGACTAAATTTGCAAACACTTTCAGTGCAGACAGGACATCCAATTTGATCGTGAGGCTGCGCCACAATGTCATCCTGACTGGACTGCGCAACATTAGCATATCATACTCGCGGATCTCCCTGATTGACATTGCAAGACAGGTGTATATTCTTTTTGCCAGCCTTATCTGTTTCTGTCACTATGCGTGGTCTTTCTCTCCCTCACGTCTCTCTTACACAGCCATACACAAGCAGCGCGAGGAAGAAGGGTTGGGGAGCCATGTCGCCGGTGCTTGGTGGCCTCCGCTTGGCCGAGATAGATGAGCGGTAGAGCGGCTGCCGATGTCGCATAAGAGAGAGGAGGAGCGACTACGTTGCAGGACCTCCACCCAGACCGCAGTTGAAAGTGGAGGGGGTGAGATCGGGAACGACCGTGGAGTCCCCACGAGCACGGCGGTGCTGGGGAGATGAACTCCGTGCATATAGACAGGTAGGTGACCTTCTACTTGCCCTCGGCCCCAACCAGCGCGGCCGGATTTACTCCTCGCCCCGAACCAGCGCTGCCGCCTCCAAGACCTCGTCCCCAACTACTGCCCCAGCGTCGTCTGCTACGGCAGCCCCGACGTCTGTCTCTCCATCAACCTGTTCGGCGTTCTCAGCCGGTCGTATCCGTTCACCTCCGTACGCTGGATCGTGGCACAACTTTCCTCTGTTACTGAATCATGGTGTTGCCACTCATGGCCGTTGTCGCTTATAGCCGTTGGTGGAAACGCCCCTCTGGGACATCATGTCCATCGCCAGGCTGCGGAGTCACCCTTTTCCAGGCACCGGATGGAATCGCTGCCCGTGGTGGAGGAACTCGAGAGCTCGGAGACAAAATCAGGTAAAGGCTCTATATGTTCCTACCCTTATTCATTCTTTCCTCTAACTACGATTTATTTTATCTACCCCAATCATGTCCGTGGTATTGAGGCTGGCAATATCCAGGGAGGCAGGAGAGGTCGACTTGGCACCTCTTTGATCCAGGATGTTAATAGGTAGCGATGGCAAATTTTTTTGTTGGATCAAGGGCAAGAGGACCCACTCCACTCATGTATGTAGGATGATCCTTTCTAAATGTTCTTGATGCGCATGCTACCAAGCTCTGTTTTCTCATGGTGCTGACTATTTTCTTGGAACTTTCAGGTACTTCTTTGGCCTTTGGTCATGGCTGGAGGATGTTCATCAGATCGACATACCTGGCCATAATTATGTGAGTTTTCCCACCCAACATAATTTAGTCCAATCATTGGTAGATATTTAACAAAGGGGGATTCATTTTGAAAATAAGCAAGGATTTTGCTCCAGTGAAATTTTTGTGTATCACATCTCCATGAAATATAAGGATGCTTGTTTGTTTGCACCTTTGGAAAGTGTAAATTTGTATGATCTGTTTGATGTGTTTGTTCGGAGTTGTGTGGATCAGTTAGAAGCGTAGATGATGTTAGATTGTGGGGAATACATATTACAGTATGTACTGTGTTTTGAATTGTAGAGCTTGTATTGCTAAAAACTGCATGATCACCATTGTTTTAAGGTGGAAATTTTGTCGCTTATGCCAATTTTTAAAAGCTCTTCTGCTGTAGTACCCCCACCATATGGCGATCCTAAGTTATAATTATACTTGCGCTAATTACAAATATTGGGGCATGTTACCACAACGTATTATCGCATAATCCTCTTATAACCTGTGCTAGAGTAGTTTTGATAAGTTTGTCGAATATTATGTATGAATTCTCGATGCTAACTTCTTTTTTTGCATTTTGCAGTCAATTGACTCAGTTCCTCCTATAACTCTGATGACCATGGAAAATGGGTAACTCTGTCTCATGTGAAAAACTATAGGACTGGTAGTATCGGGTATATGATTTCTTTCTTGTCGACAATTTTTTTAATTAGTAATAGTAATGCATTTGGTTAATGATTTATTATTAATAGTATTGCATTTGGTTAATGAGCTAATTAAGGCTAGACATTCTGGTTGCAGAAGGAAATCTCCCAATTGTTGCTCACATGTGTGAGTTATGTGGCTAAGCATTTCTTGGGCTGAGTTTTCGCTACAGTTTTGAAAGGGTATTCTCTTTGTTGGCATGTTACAAGATGCAACATTCAGAGCTGTAGCTGTTACTTTCACAGGGAACTTGGAAATTTCAGAAGTGAAACATATTTTCTGTACCCGAAGATGTCATAGTGTCATTGAGGATATATGAGGTTCCCTTCTACTCATTACATAGCTTGTTACTTTGTTGAGGCTTGCTTTTGTTTTCATACCTTATTAACTTGCTCTTTTATCATGTTTTTACACTGTCGGAAAATCTTACCCCTTTCCTGTGTTGCTGGTTGGTTGTGAGCTCAGCTTACCGAGAAATTTTACATTTAGGTGTTAAGATCCATAATGCCAATTGAATGATCATAACTAGATTAAGTCCTGATTTATGTTAGGATGTTACCTAACCAATTTATGTGGAATTGTGTAGTTCTTTTTGCCAAACCACATGTTTGTCCTACAACTACAACATTTGCTTGGCGGACATGGATAGAACTTAGGAGCCTGAGATTTTCTCTTTATGAAAAGGTGTTTTCTCTCGTTGTTTTCCATTGTCCTTTTCGTTGGAAACTAAATTCTAGACTTGGTTCCGTGATCTGCAAAACTGGGCAAGAGAAAAGAATTAGCATTGTCATCTTTTTGGCGGTTAACCATTATCACATCTCCTAATTCATGCTGTAACTTATTTACCGATTTTGTTCATAACGTGACATCAGTCGGCGGTCATATACATAGGTGTAAGTAAGCTACCTTTGGAATCACAATTATTTGTGAGGATCAATAAGATCACATTTTCTTGCGTATTAGGTGAAACACAAGGTCTTATTAGTTTCTAACTTGGTGTGTTGGTGAAATATCGAACTGGTCATGAATTTTTTCAGGTTTACGACCGGTTGGCATTTGAATTTGTTTTATTGGACTAATATATAATTGTAAAAAAACTATTCACTTAAGAATTTTCTGAGTTCCCCAGACTTACAAAACTACATACTATTGCATATTCATTATAATATTTAAACCTACTCTCCTAAAGAAGCTTCTGACCTGTTCACATTTATACAAGCACATGGTCCTTCATATTCCATCTCTGTTCTCAATCAATTAGGCACCAGTCTTGTTAACTCTGTGAGTTCCTTACACCTCTTACCTCTTCAATTGCCTCACTCATTTAATTGTGCATGTCTTCTCGAATTTGTTGGTTGTGTTCACTCTCGACATTGCGTTGTATTTTCAGGATTTTGGCACCTGCACTATATGTATTATTTGCACCTGCACTCTGTTATTGACTTCAGTTGAGTTAACATATAGGTTCGATGTTCTTCCTAGCATTGCGAGAGTCAAAAAGCCTTTGGCCATTTATGATTAGGGAAGAGAGCTACCTGATAAAAGATATTTGAAGTGTGTATCTCTCTTATTACGATAAATATGTTTGATTAGTATTGGATCCCTTTTTTTAACAATCCAATCAGCTAATTCTGTTGATTTACCGTGTCCATTATGTTCTCTTCTGCTTTGTTGTTGAGATTTCAGTACATTCTTCTTCCATTTATCCTTTTCGTTTATGATGCTTCTAAAATTCTTTTTTCTTTTCTGGTAAAGGTTATCTGGACTCTTAGCTCTGTCCGTAGAAGACATAATAAATATTTGCTGAGCTAAGTAGTAAATGACCAACCTTTCATCTATACTTCCCAGTTATGCTCTCTGATATAGTGGTTCTTGCATTGTTCTTTTCTTGTTGTTGCACCGAGCTACACTCCATCATGAATGTCTTACTGTCTGCAATCATGAGTACAAGGTTCTCTTTAATTTAACCTTTCACACTACTGTGCAAATTTAGGTTAATTTCGGACTGTTCTATTGTATATGCTGACGAAACATCTGCCTTGATTCTCCAGTTCTCTTATACTTGGCCCTCATAGCCACAAGCAGGTTGAACTCCAGGGGGTAATAGGTGTTCCAAACGGTTCAATTGCTCCTGCATTGCAATTTGAATTAACGCTGTACGCTTTCGAGATCTTCATTCAAATTTTGTAGACCGCCTCCTGAACTGTTGCCACTAATAATAATATGACGTTAATAGTTATCTTCTTCTTTAGATGACACCAATAATGTTATATGTCACATGATGGTGTTTCTTGTATTACGTGCTATGGTGTAGGAGAATCATGCCTTTGATCCAAGCTTAGGAAACATGTTCATTTGCTAACACACTGTAAAACATAATTTTTTTCCAAACGAATCCCGGTAGCTTATCCCTTTATTTTTACATACTATTGACCTAAATCCTGCAAGAAGGATACAACCAGAGGATATTGTTGGAGAGGTAATCCTGGTAGCTTATCTCTGTACTTTTACATTTGTTGGATCTAAATCCTGGAAGAAAGATACAACCGGAGGATATTGTTGGAGAGGTTTGGAAGGCAGAAGAAGGTGAGGTGGATCAGCAAGCAGCACAATAAGATGTCTAATTTTTTTTGTGATGTTACATCATTTCGTCACACAAGTACTTGATTTATAATGTGTGATTTTTCAGCAGTCTGTACTCTATAGTTGTTTGCTTATTTGTCCTTTCTGCAGTTTTCATAAGAGACCCAAGGTTATGTGTCTTCCAATTCTAGGTGAGTACTATTAACCTATCCTCTCATCTAATTTTATGTGCTTCTTTATTCTCCTTATAATCGATCAGTATAATACTTACAGGTTGCTATGATGGATTCACCCTTTTTGGGTACCATGAAATGCTGTAAAATTGATGTGAGATACTAACAGTATTGTGAATTTGTGATTATGGAATTGAAATTGAATAGGTGTATTATGCTCTAATGGAATGCAACATGGCTAATATTTCTGGGAAGAGATAAGCATGACGGGCATCAAGCTCACACTCACTGATATTCTCTTCTCGACCTGGGAATCTTGACCTGGACCTAGACTCGTGATATTATCGAACTGGGAATATGATATTCCGTGATTTTTTTTTTTGACATATTCAAGGTTGAATTGGGAAGAAAATGATGTTTTTCTTTTAAACAATCGTCGGGTGAGAAGGTCTCCACCTGAATATATTACCTCAAAAGAGCAGAACTGCAAAGGTTCACTAGCGTCGTATTCCGTGATTTTTTTTTGACATATTCAAGGTTGAATTGGGAAGAAAATGGTGTTTTTTCTTTAAACAATCATCGGGCGAGAAGGTCTCCACCTGAATATATTACCTCGAAAGAGCAGAACTACAAAGGTTCACTAGCGTCGTGAAGATAGGTAATCACGCCACAAGCCAGCGTGTACCTTTTGAACCGAATCTCTACATCGGCTAGACCATAACGTGAGGTCATCAACAAGTTCTAAAATAGTTGCATAAGGTTCTTGATCGATGCATCTTAAAACCACAGCGTTTCTAGGGTCCCAAATATCTTCAAAGAATCATGAGAGCAATCGAAAGCAAACAGAAGACTGAAGGGAGTAGGCGAGCTCCAAATATCAGCAAAGTCTCCAAACGAGGGGGTGATGCCTAGCCTGTTCCAAACAGTCCGGGCATATGGACATAAGAAGAAATGGCGATCTTCCATAGGGTAGCCACAACGCTGGCAAGTCGCATCATCAATTATAGTCTTCTTGTTGAGATTTGCTTTAGTGTTCAAACGGTCGAGGGAGAGGAGCCATCCAAAAATCTGGCATTTTGAGGGGTGAACGACTTCCAGACACGCTGAACATGATCGTAATGCAATTGGGAGGAAAGAGCAGTGTAAGCACCTCGAGTTGAGAAGCTGGATCCATCCATCAACGTTTGAACATCCGGATCACCTGCGAGCGCCACATCCTGCAACAAGAGAGGATGCGACACGAGCTCACTAGCTGCGGCCGAGGTTAGCCTGTTACGCAGATGAGTATCGAGCCCATCCTGCAGAACCATGTAAACAAGAGCATGGGTTTTGAGGTGGTGTGAAAAAATTGCGGGGAAGGCAATAGCTAAAGGTTCAGGGAGCCACCTATGACCTATCAAACCAAAAAAACGTACATTGGCCATTGCCAACATGGCACTGAGATATGAGGCGCAAGGCTTTAAGCTGCTTATAATTGTAAGTAGGATGTGTTTCAGGTTGATAAACGCTTTGTAATCAGCATCTAATAAGATGTTTCTGCTCGGCACCGTGCCCGGAAGAACATCATTTTGAACATCTCTCGTGACAATGTATCAGCTACAGATCACAATGACAAGGAAAGCATGCTGTTCGGATACTTTGTGGATACGCTGGGAACAGCTGTTCAACGCGTTAATGGGCTGAATTTGACCCAGCTCGGCATCCCATCCTGGGATCTGAGCAGCCTTGAGGCTGATGTGTCTATGGAGGAGGTTTGGGCCATCATCAAATCCCTGCCGGCCGACAAAGCGCCTGGGCCGGATGGCTTCACGGGTCGCTTCTATCAGTATGCTTGGCCCATAATAAAGTTCGATGTCATGGCGGCGATCACGCACATCTTCAACCGCAGGGATCGTGGATTCCATCGACTCAATGATGCGTTGATCTTGCTTCTGCCTAAAAAGGATGACAGCGTTGATGTTGCCTCCTTTCGGCCGATAAGCCTTGTTCACAGCTTCGGCAAACTCGTCACCAAAATCCTCGCCGCTCGGCTGGCTCCGGAGCTTCCCAAGCTCATCGCTCCAAACCAATCCGCGTTCATCCGCGGACGCAATATCCATGATAATTTCCGCATGGTGCAACTCGCGACCAAGGCTCTCATGCCCGGCGCGTTCCGACGGTGCTGCTCAAAATCGACATTGCCAAAGCTTTTGACACGGTGTCGTGGCCGTTCTTGATCGACATCCTCAGACACATGGGCTTTGGGGAGCGCTGGTTGGCTCTCGTCTGCTCAATTCTGCGCAGCTCCTCCTCCCGTGTTCTTCTCAATGGAGTCCCCGGCCCTAGATTCTGGCATCGGCGAGGCGTCCGGCAAGGGACCCCCTTGCGCCGATGTCTTTGTGGCGGTCATGGAGGCCCTCAACGCCTTCTTCCGCAAGGCGGAGGAGGATGGCATGTTGGCGCCACTTCCTTGTCGAGGCATCAAGCATCGTGTTTCCCTCTACGCGGATGACGCGCCATTTTCTTGACGCCCACAAGATCGGATCTCGAGACCACGAGTGCGCTGCTCAGCTGTTTTGGTGGCGCTTCTGGCCTTCGCACCAATGTGGACAAATGTACTGTGATGCCTATCCGCTGTCAACAGATGCACATCAGCGAGGTGACCACGGTGTTCCCCTGCCAAGTTTCACACTTCCCCTGCCCCTACCTGGGCCTGCCGCTATCCTACAAGCGCCCGTCGAAGGCAGCTCTGCAGCCGGTCCTTGACAAGATAATCAAACGCTGCCCAACATGGAAAGCACACCTTATGCCAAGCAAGGCCGCCTGATCCTTGTGAAGTTCGTCCTTGCCTCAATCCCGGTGTATCACTCGATTGCGCTGGAGCTCCCAGCCTGGTTCCTCAAGGCCTACGAGCGGCGGCTTTGCGCCTTCTTCTGGCAAGAACGGAGTCTGTCCATGGCGGACAGTGCATGGTGGCGTGGGAGACGGTCTGTCGACCTGTGTGCTATGGGGGATTGGGAATCCCCAACTTGAAGATGCTTGGCTGGGCTCTACGCCTCCGTTGGTTGTGGCTCAGGTTCTCGGCAGACCGTAGCTGGGCGGCACTGCCAGCCTCGCTGGACCCCGCCTTAGAGGGGTTCTTCGTGGCCTCGACCACGGTGGTTGTCGGCAACGGCGTCACCGCCCGCTTCTGGCTTGACAGATGGATCGGCGGCATCTCGGTGCGCACCATCGCGCCGCACCTCTTCGCGGCCGTTGACGCCACGATCGCGGAAACGCGCTCGGTCCAGCAGGCCTTGTTGGACAACTCTTGGATCCGAGATGTCACCGGGTTCTCACGGTCCCGGTCCTTACCGAGCTCCTGCAGCTGGTTAACCGGATCGCTGCGCTCCCTCCTCTCACCGAGGTTGATGATCGCTTGGTCTGGAAGTGGACCAATGACGGAGTGTACACAGCTGCCTCAGCCTACAAGGCTTTGTTTCTCGGGTTGGAATCCTTCGCTTGCGGCAAGCTGGTTTGGAAGACCTGGGCGCCCGGGAAGTGCAAGATCCATCTCTGGCTCCTGCTCCACCACCGCCTGTGGACGGCGGATCGTCGGAGACGCCACAGGCTTGATAGCCACTGACCTGCCCCCTGTGCGAGCTTGCCGCTGAAACAGCGGACCATCTTCCTGGAGTGCCGTTTTGCCCTCGCAGTTTGGACTGAGGTCCTTGGCAAGTGTGGCATGGCTGCCCTAGCGCCCAACTCCAGCTCCTTCGCTGATTGGTGTCAGCTGCGCGACTGAAGCTGAGGCCAGCTCGCCGCAAAGGTTTCGACAGTCTGGTCCTGTTGATAACCTAGAAAATCTGGTTAGAAAGGAACGCGCGCGTCTTCGAGGACTCGCCGTCGACACTCCAGACACTCTGCTCCTCCATGCTAGCGAGGCTCACCTTTGGAAGCTGGCAGGAGCGGCAGGTTTGGCCGTCGTCTGGAGGTTTTAGTCTAAGCTGTGGTTCGTTCTTAGCTGCTGAGGCGAGGTTGTGTGCGCCTCATAGCTGTGGTTAGTTCTTAGCTGCTGAGGCGAGGTTGTGTGCGCCTCAGAGCTGTTTTTTCCTCTTGCATCCGATGTATGGGCCTTTTTGGCCCCCATGTACTCTTGCTCTCTTTTCTATCTATTCACTCGGCACGCAAGTTTTTTGCGTGCCCGCAAAAAAAAAAAAAAAAAAAGATGTTTCTGCTCGTGATGTCTCGATGAATTATGGGTGGTTGAACATCATGATGGAGGTAAGTGATGGCTTGAGCCACATCTCTTATGAGATGTTCTTCTTTGCCAATGGAACTGTGTTGCTAGTTCTTCATTGCTTAAGATAGAAGCTAAATTTCCTCTCTCTATAAACTGGCATACTAGGAACTGGTACCGTGGATGAGAACAATATCCATATAGCTTGACGATGCTTTGGCGAATTTTCGTTAACATTTCAATCTCATGCTGGAACCTTTCTTCATCATGTGCCTCTTCATTTCCTGCATGGAGTTTCTTTACTGCAAACACTTGTCCATCTTGAAGCTCGCTTTATAGACACTACCAGATGACCCCTCTCCAATGCAATGCGTGTCGTCAAAATTGTTAGTTGCATTAACAATATCCTCAAATGCCATCCTACCATCAAAGTTCCATACGTTGACAATATCCTCAAATGCCATTCTACCATCAGAGTTCCATACAGGGAACACATCCCTTTTGTTCATATCATCAGATTTTGTAGTTACTTTCTTGCGGCAAACAAAAAACAGTTACACCAGCTGCTATTGCAATAGTAGCAACAAACATAGCAAGACTGACTGATAATATAATCTTTTGATGCTTTCGCTGTGATCCGCACTGGGCAAGTTACAAGGAAGCAGGCCAACAAGTCTCCGCAGAGATCTTTGTTGTGGCGAAACCATTCAGCTGATGCATTGTGGATCCCTTTTGGGACAGAGCCTTCTAGGAAGTTGTATGATACATCAAATATTGACAAGCTTTTCATGCTTGCAATGGAGACAGGGATGACGCCACTTAATTGATTGTGTGAAAAGTTCGCAGAGTCAGCATCTCTTGTTTGCTAAGATCTGATGGTATTGGTCCACTGAGACTGTTCATACTAAGATCAAGCATTCTTTGCAGGGAAGCTAAATGGCCGAAACTGCGTGGAAGACTTCCACTCAGGTTGTTATTATTCATATCTAATGACTGTAGTTTCAAACAATTTCCAATCGCTTCTGGTATTTTACCACTCAACAAATTGTTTGATAAATCCAGAATCTCAAGATTGCTAAGCTGGCCGATTTGCGTAGGAATCTGGCCAGATAGTTGATTGTTTCTTAAATCCATCCAGTAGAGGCTGGTTAAGTTGCCAATTTCCGGTGGTATTTCACTGGTCAACCTATTGAAACTCAGTCTGATCCTTTCAAGATTTTTAGCTCCCCAAGCCCAGAAGGTATATTGCCTTCAATCATGTTGTTTGCAAAATCAATACTTGTCAAGTTTTGACATGAGCCCCAGTTTGGCGAGAGCCGGCCTACAAATCTGTTTGAAGATAAACTAATCTTATCGAGATGTGGATACACCCCAAATGCTTCACTTATGTCGCCCTCATCTGATTATTGTGCATTCGAAGCATTGTTAGTGAACTGCAATCCCTCAAGCCTTTTGGGACAGGACCATCCAGATTATTGTTATGAACTTGCAACAGCTGTAGCTTTCTACTTTGGCACAAATCTGGCAAGTGTCCGGTTAGCTGGTTGTACTCAGTTCAACAAATACCAAATTGGTAAGGTTGGCGAGTGCTGAAGGCAAAGTGCCAGATAGCTGATTGTCGAATAGCCGCATATCGGCCAGTCTCACCAATTTTGCAAAACTCTGAGGGATTGAGCCGGATAACTGGTTTATATGGAATCTAAGTGTTTCTAAACTTTCCAAATTTCCAAGCTCAGTCGGCAACTCCCCGGAGATATTGTTGCTAAATATGCTTATTAGGCTGAGTGAAGACATGTTCCCAATACTTGGTGGCACTGATCCAACTATGAAATTCGTCGAGATGTCGAGCACTTGTAGATTCAAGAGATCTCCAAACTCATGAGGGATGGATCCAGTTATGAGGTTACTAAAAAGAGAAAAATAGGTGACCGAAGTAAGATTCGCGACAACGCTGGAAGGAATAGAGCCGGTCAAACGGTTCTCTGAGAAGTCCAACTCAGACAAGCTCGAGAGCATGCCAAGCTCTACCGGTATGGGACCAGTGAGCTGGTTCTTGTATGTGTGCAGGAACATGAGCTTTGTGAGGTTTCCAAGGGAGGGAGGAGTTGTGCCGTCTAGGCTGTTATTTTGCATGTATAGCCATTGCAGGGTTTGCATTTGTCCTAGCTCTGGAGGTATGGGTCCTGACAGACGATTATGAGAAAGGCCAAGATAGATGAGGTTCGTTAGGTTTGCAAGGGTGGAAGGTATTTGGCCAGAAAGGATATTCAAGTCTAAATCCATCTCCTTCAGGTTCTGAAGCTGTCCAACCTGCCATGGGATGTTACCCGAGAGCCTATTCGCACCAAAATAAAGGATAGAAAGTCT
Organism: Poa pratensis; assembly: GCA_947311845.1. Lineage (NCBI taxonomy): Eukaryota > Viridiplantae > Streptophyta > Magnoliopsida > Poales > Poaceae > Poa > Poa pratensis. The sequence continues at coordinate 43,442,715 of CAMZMU010000077.1, read as the reverse complement.
TGAGAGATTACCCAAGGTAGGAGGGATTTGGCCGGTGAGACTGTTCATGGAGAGGTCGATTTGTGTGAGCCTCCCAAGGTTGCCGATTGACACAGGTATGTGCCCGCCGAGCTGGTTAGCGGAGAGGTTGAGGCTTGAAAGCATGGAAAGGAGCCGATGTTAAGAGGGATGGCACCGAGAGAAGATTGTTGTCACTGATGTCAAGGTTGACGAGGTACGGGAGTGACTGGAAATTCAGTGCGTCCAGTTGACCGACAATGCCGGCACCAGCAAGGGAAATCCCTCTGATGACCTTCGCCGTGGTTCCTCCGCGCGACGGAGTGTCGCCGCAGGTGATGCCCGTCCAGTTACACGGATACATGGCGCCCTCGTCTGTCCAGGTTTCCAGCTGGTGCTTGGAGGAGTACCTGATGGATGATTTCCAGCGGAGAAGCGCACCGGCCTGCTGAGCTATCAACGAAGTGGCTCGACGTGGCGTAGCGCGGCCCTCGGCTTGCCCGGAGGTAAGGAGAAGCAACAGCAGCAGGACAGATGAAAGAACACGGTGATGTCGCGTCCGGGGCACCATTGGATTCGCCATGATCGACCTCACGACGTAGCTATGGCTGCATATGGCAAATGCTCGTGTAAACTGAGCAGCAATGTCTGACAGCAACAAGCAGGGAAAAGACATGACGGTTAAGGAGATGGAGAGAATAACGCACCTCTGGTAGCACACAAGGGAATGTCTGACAGCAAAGACGCGGGATTCTTGACAGCAAGAATGGCGCGCCTGTGGTGGTGTTTGTGTGTGAGCTCGAGCTGTGAAGTGTGTGCTGGCTGCTGGATACTCTGCTGCCTCCTGAATCCAGGGGTTGAAATAAAAACACTACATGTGCAGCAGGCTCACGACCACACACTTGCATCTCATCTGCAGCGAAAACCTTGACTCCGTGCTATGTACGGATTTGAATCTGCTAGAATGGATGGCTCAAATCTACTCCCTCTGTTCCGAAAAGATTGACTCCGTGGCAATATTTCGAAAAACCCCTCGGTCTATTCCCGACCAAACCCGCGGTCCCCATACTCTCTCTCTCTCTCACGCTCGCTCTCTCTGCCCTCCGGCGGCCGACTCACCGCGCTCTTCTTCGGCTTGCCGCCGCGCTGCCTTCCACACCTCCCACCAACCTTCCCTCCGCGATCTCCCATCCCCAATTTCGGTCGTATCGCACGCTCTTCTCGTTCTTCCCGCGGCGAATCTTGGAAAAGCTTGGACCTTTCAGTTCAAGCCGACGATGGATTTGGCATTGCCAAGCTCCGGGCACCGGTGGCCGCGTGATACGGAGGCGGTGAGGGCGGCGGAGTGGATGCCGCCGAGCTCGAGCACGCGGAGGTTGGGGTTGGCGCGGGGCACGAAGGCGGAGGCCTCGTCCCCGAGCCCGAGCCGGCCGCCGTCGCTCTTGCCCCACACCCACGCGCCGCCACCGATGAGGAGCGCCGAGTGGAAGAGCCCGCAGAGATCCCCACCTCCACGCCGCCCGTATCCATCTCCCATACCGAGGCAGCCCGGCGAGGCGCCCTGGCTCCGTCGTCCTCGATGGCCGGTGAGACACGTCCTTCTCCAGCTTGATTGTACTCAAATGGAATCCAAAGTCCGTTCTTAGTGCAAGGCCTAGTTTGCTTGCTGTATGCAAGTTCTGATTGTACTCGCAAACCAAAGCTTCGCTGTATGCAAGTTCTTAATCCAAAGCTCGCTGTATGCAAGTTCTTATTGTACTCCAGCTTGATTATTCTCAAACTGGAGGTCGATGTATGCTCTGTCAGGATATAAAGAACTTGGGATGATTTGATATAATTTGTTTTTGCTCTGTCAGGATATAAAGACCTTGTGATGATTGGGTTCAATTTTTTTTGCTCTGTCAGGATACATACTCATTACTGATGCAAAACTGAATTATTTGGTTGTTTCCTCCGATTTATGCATTTGCAAAGCTGGAGTACATATCTATAGATAGGCATGCTGAGAGTATTTGAATTAAAACAAATGCTTACTCTGACAGTTCAGAAATTATTTGGAGTATCCGGGAATGATTTGTCTCTGTTTTTCTTTGTATACTTCCATAGAAATAAATGTAATCTTCCATAGAAAAGCAGAGTCAACGACAGCATTGAATCTGATTTAAGTCTAAGATAACTTTGTTTCAGATACTCCATTACTGGCTGGTGGCTCTGCCCAGAATTGTACTCCAATAATAAAACTAGATAGCTGACCCAAAATATCTTGGAGTACAATAATAAAACTTAGCTGAAACTGGTTGAAATCAAATTATTCAAACTTGTTGAAATAAAAAAGTGTGCTCTGTTTTGATTATTGTTTGCAAACTGTACTCGTTCAGTGGTTATGGTCATATAATCAGTTGATTGATTTAGTTGCTCTGTTGACTGTGTACTTCATTTAAAAAAAGTTAATTGGCACCATCATATGCAGTTAAATTGTCCCTTGATATTGTGCAGCACTCCTTGATGATCATGCTTGAGCAAAAATATTTTACACACAACACTGTCACACAATTTCTGTGACAGTAAAGATCTGAAGATGTTTATCAAATCATTGCTAGTGAAAAGATAAATGTCAACTGCACATAATAACACTCTTGCTGTAGCTAACAGATTTCACTAGATATATATGGTCATATACTGATCCAAACCAAAACTGATCCAAAATTGGACAAACGGAGTATCTTCATGTGCTTCTATCCTGAACTGTATGGAATATCTTCATGTGCTTCTTGTTGTAGCTGTTGCTTGAGTATCTCAAATCTGTAATTGTTGTAGCTGTTGCTGTACTCCTGAACTGTATGGAGTATCTTCATGTGCTTCTATCCTCATGTGCTTCTTTCTGTTTCTCTTGCTACTTGAAGTCTGCTGCTCTTCTCTTTTTGCTTGGAGGCTGCTGGTGATCTTTTCTTGCTGCTTGGAGGCTGCTGGTACTCTTCTCTTGCTGCTTGAAGGCTGCTGGTGATCTTTTCTTGATGCTTGGAGGCTGCTGGTGATCTTTTCTTGCTGCTTGGAGGCTGGTGGTACTCGAAGGGTGTTGCTGCTGCTTGAAGGCTGCTGGTTCTCTTTTCCTGCTGCTTGGGGTTTGCTAGAGCTTCGAGGGTGTTTCTGCTGCTCTTTTCCTGCTGCTCTTTTCCTGCTGCTTCTGCTCTTTTTCTGCTGCTAAGAATGCTTCTGCCTCTTCTATAAAGGCCATGGTCTGTTTAGCTAGCTCACGGCCGATAGATAGAGCTATAGGAAGCCGTCCTTCTGCCTGCCGGCGCTCCTTCTGCATGTGAGGGATTTTGTAGTCTATCTTTCCTTTATTTATCATAACCTCTCGGATGCATGACTGCAGCGTCACGAAGCTTCGAGCTAGCTTATCAACAGGGTAGTTTCGATATTCCTCCTCCACACCTTCTATCAGTTCCCTGATGCTTCAAGGTGCTCTGCTATCGGTGTGGGACTGGAGAGACCTGAATTTTGTTAACTCTAAAAACATGGTTATGGGTGCTGGCTGTCCGGCCTTGATGTTTCATACATTTGCATGGTCACAAACTGGAATGCATTATCAGTAATTTTCATACAAGTACTCCTTTCCTATAAAAGTATCCCTTTCATCTTGTGCTTCTATCATTAGTTCTTTCACCAGTCAAAATCTCACCATCTATGGCACTACTCTTTTTTGCTCAATGCTCAATTGCTCAATAAATCTCATTATGTCTTGTGTCTATGTTTCTGACAGGCTGATAGGGTAAGCAAGTAATGGAACATTTGAGTACATTGCATTCCTTATGTGAGGTGCTTGGCATAGACTTCAAGCAAATAGTACATGAGGTGCACCCTAGCTTGGATGAGGCTGAAGGGTCAAAGAACCTAAGCAAGACTACAATCGACAGACTAGCATCGGCTGTGAACAGACTGCACGAAGTAAAAATTCAGAGGATGCATTTTCAGTGAGATTTGCATGAACTAGCCACGGTTATTGCAAGCGATGAAAAGGTACAGGAAAGTTCAGTCAAATTACCAGAGGATTGGGCAGACGAGACTGGCACAGACCAACACCACAATTGATTGCCTTGATTTCACAGATCAAACACGGAGGGCATCGATTGCAGTGGCCTTGAATTCGCGGATCGATCGCCTTGTTTCCCGGACGAACAAACGCGGAGGGCGGCGATTGCAGTGGTCGGAGAGCAGCCGATTGTAGCTGTGCGCTCGCCGGCGCTGTGTCTGCTCGTCGAGCAAGGAAATCGGATCTGCGCGCTAGGGCGGATCGAGGCTTCCTGCTGGGATTTCTCGAGGAAGAGCAGTCCCAAGCGACGGCGAGGATTGGGGCCTGCCGAGGAGAACAGAGGAGCGGAACGGGAGCAGCGCGACCTGTACCAGACGAGCTCGACGAAGAGCAGCGCGGAGATACGGCGGACCGCGGGGAGCAGCGGACGGAGGACGGCGGACGGCAAGGGAGCGGCGGACGGCGAAGAAGACGACGGAGCTTGGATTTTTGAATTGCGGGACGCTGCTCCCCCGTGCCTGTACCAGACGAGCTCGACGAAGAGCAGCGAGGAAATACGGCGGACGGCGGACCGCGGGGGAGCAGCGGACGGAGGACGGCGGACGGCGAGGGAGCGGCGGACGGCGAAGAAGACGACGGAGCTTGGATTTTTGAATTGCGGGACGAATCTTTAAGGTTTCTAATGTACGAAGGTTTTTTTTTAAAACGTACAGTGTACTACGACTACGACGGAGTCAATCTTTTCGGAACAGAGGGAGTAATTATGAGTACCGTGAAAGTCCTCCTGCAGCGACGAGCTTGACGCCCGGTCCTAAAGTGCGGCTATATTCTTTTCTCACCAAACGAGGACAGAGACAGATTTCAACGCGTTGCCAAACATCAGCACATATAGCGGTCTCCTAGTCTAAGACTCTCCCTCTCTTATTGCGGCTGGTTCTCTGTGATGATCTTGTTTGTATTCGACATGCACATCACCAATATTCCGTTTCTTGCACGACTAGCTAAGCTGATGGTGAATACAATTAATGCAGTTTAAACAGAGGAAATTTGTATCTACAAGTGGCATCCGTTGGAGTTACCATACACGACGAGCCTGGACGTCTCGCCTCTCCTGCTACAGTAACAGAGGGGCGATTTGTGCTTTCTCCTTCTCGATCCACCTCGCCACCGTTGAATCGGCGGATCCCTCACCCTCCGACGGCCGCTCCGGCAGCGGGAGGATGGGGAATCCCCGATTCACGGTGTGTACATAGCGTAGGATCTTGTAGGGCTCCTGCCGGCGGCGTCGTGGAGGTGGTGGCGCGGTCGGAGAGGATTTTGGTGGCGGCGCTCGTCCCCTTCGGCGGCGGTGCTCCTTGGAGCTCCGTGGTGGAGCGTTCGTCTTCCTCGTACTCGCAGTCCTACGGGACTGCCGTGCGCGCTATTCCCTCACCGGAGATCGAGTGGCGGCGGATCCGGAGTTTGAAGAATAAGGAGAAGGAGGTGGTGATGCGGAGCTTCGTGAAGACAACGATGGTGCAGGGTGCAGGTTCAGGAGCCATTGTCCGGCGACTTCCCTGCCGTGGAGGGGCTGCTTCTGTTCCAAGCCATCAGAGGAGCAGCGGCGGCGGCGCGCCACCGGCTCGTCCAGCTTCGTCGTTCTCTTCGGGATCCAGCTGGACCCGGTTGTAATATCTTTTTTAGTCTGGACCTTTCTGTAAGAACGAAGCTGTAATATCGCTCCTCTTTTCCCGCAAAAAAAAAGTGGCATCCGTTGGAATATGGTAGAGATTTTCTGAAATTCCTTCTAGAGGTAATAGTATTTAGGGCTGTTTGACAAAGTTCAGAATCCAGGTTGGAACCACTATGGAAAGTAGGTATCATCTTGTTTCTTTTTCCGAAAATGAGGACGACCTCGGTCTCTGCATTGTTAAATGCACACAATCATATTTTCAGATTATTCAACAATGCAAGGCTTGATGATGAACAAATCAGCTAACAAAAAAGATAAAAAACATACGACGACCAACCAAAGGTTGAACTTTAAATTTCATCCGTAATCCGAGCTTAGAGCCAACACACCTTCAAAAAGGGCATGCCGCACGCACATCGACATTATGTGATCTCTCATAAAGAGTCCGGACTAGAAGGTAGAAACATTACCAACATTACAGTGTTACCATTGCCTAACAAGAAGGATTACGAGGAGCAGTTTGCAAGAAGAGTGTGCAAGTTCAAGTTGTGCTTAGGTCTAAGCCTGTTTATCCCTGCAAAATAAACCTATTTAAGTGACAACTGTGCATCTCACTTGGGGCAGTAAATAAAGTTGTTTCCTTCCTCTATCTTTTTTTTGACGTATTATCTTATTTTCTTTTAACCCGTTACATCTTAACCGGACGCATCCTTGTCCAACCTGCTATCTACTCATTTGCGATCCATCACTGCCTCTCTTGAGGTTCAACATGATAGTAGTATTCTTATTTCAACAGTGCGAATCTACTTAACTACTAGTTCAACTTGGCTTTGATTTTCTACCTGTCTTGCATATGGATGGAGACATACCAACTTCCCAACTGCGTGATCGAATTTTTGTTAATAAAGATATTATAGCTTAGCTGGGTCGAGGATCGAAGGCAGAAAAGAAGATCATTGGTGTCACTGCGCTAAGTTTAATGTTGTTATTGTGTATTTCTAACAATATTGCTTCATTTACAAGGGAAATAATAAAAATCCATTGATATCAGTTGACACAATCAATACATGCTAGCTTCGCCCCTGGCTGGGTCCAATTTTTATAGATCCCCTATAATTGGCAATGGGGAAGCATGAACGAAGGTTGGGAGATAACATCAGATAGCAAAACATATATGAGACACATATCATCATTTTCAAGCCTCCTTCCAATATATAATCATGAGCTTCATGCATGATCTATATGCTCACCAGAAGACAATTATACGATGAAAATTCTTGACCCGTATTATCAATGACGCACAAGAGAAATAGCATTAGTTATTCATTTGCAGATGCTTAGACATAGAAGGCAGCCCAAGTTTATTGTGAACTAAACAAGCCTAAGACGATACATCTTAAAGACTATAACCTGTAAGTTTAGATGAAAAGATCTTGATAAACTTTCAGCATAGTTGGCCTTTCTTTAGGTGAAGGACACATGCAGTCAAATGCCACGGAGATGCACTGTTTCACGTCTTTTGCTTCATCAGTTTCGGGTCGTGGAAGTTGTTTATCTAAAATTTCTTCCAGAAGAACTTGGTCACCCCTTGAAGAAAGAAAAATCTGCACGTCTCCTGGTGTGTTCCCATCAATGTCTCAAGCACCACTACACCAAAGCTATATATATCACATTTTTCCGTAACTACAGACGTGTAGGAGAATTCTGCATACACCATAGAAACAAAAGAATTAGGAACATGCATGAAGGCAGAGCATTCCTATTAACACAATTTACTAGACGATATAGTATTATACTGGATAAACATACCAGATGCTATGTATCCATAGGTCCCCGCTAGTGCACTCCAATTTGATGAATCTGGTTTTAACATTCTCGCAATGCCGAAATCCGAGACAAATGCTTTGTAATCAATATCTAATAAGATGTTTCTACTTGTGATGTCTCGATGAATTATGGGTGGCTGAACATCATGATGGAGGTAAGTGATAGCTTGAGCCACATCCTTATGAGAGTTGTCCGTCTTTGCCAATGAAACTGGATTGCTAGTTCTTCATTGCTTAAGATAGAAGCTAGATTTCCCCTCTCTATGAACTGGCATACAAGGAACTGGTACCGTGGATGAGAGCAATATCCATACAGCTTGACGATACTGCGTTGGCGAATCGTTGTTAAGATTTCAATCTCATGATGGAATCTTTCTTCATCATTCGCTTCTTCGTTTCCTGCATGGAGTTTCTTTACTGCAACCACTAGTTCGTCTTGAAGTTCTGCTTTGTAAACTCTACCGCATGATCCCTCTCCTATGCAATGCTTATCATCAAAGTTGTCAGTTGCATTGACAATATCCTCAAATGCTATTCTACCATCAAAGTTCCATACAGAGAACACATCCCTTTTGTTCATATCGTCGGATTTTGTAGATACTTTCTTGCGGCAAATGAATAATGCAATTACACCTGCTGCTATTGCAATAGTAGCAACAAACAGAGGAAGACTGATTAATAGTATGAACTTTTGATGCTTTTGCCTATGACCCACTGAGGGAAAATGACAACGAGACAAGCCAACAAGGTCTCCACAAAGACCTTTATTATGAAGAAACCATTCAGCTGATGCATTGTGGATCCCAATTTGGACAGAGCCTTCTAGGAAGTTGTATGATACATCAAATATTGATAGGCTTTGCATGCTTGCAATCGAGACAGGGATATCACCACTAAATTGATTGTGTGAGAAGTTCACAGAAATCAACGTCTCTAGTTTGCTAAGATTTGATGGTATTGGTCCACTGAGACTATTCATACTAAGATCAAGCAGTGCTTGCAGGGAAGCTAAATTGCCCAAACTATGAGGAATTCTTCCACTCAAGTTGTTCTTACTCATATCTAGTGATTGTAGTTTCAAACAATTTCCTATCTCTTCTGGTATTTTACCACTCAACAGGTTGCTCGAGAAATCAAGAATCTCAAGATTAATAAGTTGGCTGATTTGCTTCGGAATTTGGCCAAATAGTTGGTTGTTTCTAAAATCCATCCAATACAGATTTACTAACTTGCCAATTTCCTGTGGTATCTCACCGATAAACCTATTGAATTGCAATTTGAGCATTTCAAGATTTTTTAGCTCCCCCAACTCAGAAGGTATACTACCTTCTATCATGTTGTTTGCAAAAGTAATACTTGTCAAGTTATGACTTGAGCCCCAGTTTGGCGAGAGCCGGCCAACAAACCTATTTGAATGTAAATGAACTAGTTTTAGATGTGGATACACCCCAAAGGCTTCTGTTATGTCTCCCTCAATCTGATTTCTGTTGATATCAAGAACCGTTAGTGAACTGCAACCCCTTGGGCCTTTTGGAATAGGACCATCCAGATTGTTACCAGAAACTACAAAAATAAGTAGCTTTTTACTTTGGCAAAAATCTGGCAAGTGCCCTGGCAGATGGTTTTCAGACAGTCCAATGTTGTCCAAATTGGTAAGGTTGGAGAGCACCGAAGGAAAAGAGCCAGAGAGGTGATTAGTGAATAATAGCATTGTTTTCAAGTTCGCCAATTTTCCAAAACTTTGAGGGATTGAGCCAGTCAATTGATTTTCGTTGGCTCCAAGTATTTCTAAATTTCCAAATTCAGTCGGCAATTGAGTTTATTGCCGTGTATTGCTATTTTTGTGAGCGAAGACAAATTACCAATACTTCGCGGCACTGATCCATCTATGAAATTGTCCGAGAGGTAGAGTTCTTCCAGATTCACGAGATTTCCGAGCTCATGCGGGATGGATCCAGTTAGGTTGTTACACATAAACGAGACCCAGGTCACTGAAGTAAGATTTCCAGCAACACTAGATGGAATTGAACCTATCAAATAGTTGTCTGAAAAGTCCAACTCAGTCAAGCTCGAGAGCATCCCAAGCTCTACGGGTATCGGACCAGTGAGCTGGGTCAGATATATGTATATGAACCTGAGCATTGTGAGGTTTCCAAGGGAGGACGGAATTGTGCCGTCTAGGTTGTTATTTTCCAAAAATAGTTGTCGCAGGGTTTGGAGCTGTCCTAGCTCTTCAGGTATGGGTCCTGACAAGCGATTACCAAAAAGGCCAAGATATTTGCGGTTGGTAAGGTTTGCAAGGGTGGAAGGTATTTGGCCAGAAAGGATATTAAAGCCCAAACCAATCTCCCTCAAGTTCTGAAGCTGTCCGAGGCTCCATGGTATGTTGCCCGAGAAATGTGACTTTCTATGGCGCACATGGCCAAGTGCGCCACAGAAATGTGACTTTCTGTGGCGCATGCGAAACAATGCGCCATAGTTTTTTTGTGTGGCACATGGCTATTTGGTGCGCCACAAAAAGTGATCCACAGAAGGCAGTTTCCTAGTAGTGATCCCCCCTGTGTCTTGATCTTCACGGGGGGGAGGGGGGCAACATGCGTTTGGTGGCACCCTCCAGCTTGGGGACGACGATTCTCGGGTCATGCTCAATGGATGAGCCGGGCGCGGGAGGAGGATCTCACTGGCATATCCCACGGGTCATGCTCACGCGGTGTGGCGTACCCGTACTCGGCCATCACTGCGCACAGGTCACGGCCGTTCCACCAGCGGCGGCGCCACTCCCCGTTGTGAGGACTGGGATGAGCGCGCGGAGCCTGTCCTCCTCCGGCAGAGGAGGGTCGACGTAGCCCAGCGCCGATATCGTCTAGCCGCCGCCATTGGGGAGGCGCCGGGGATGCGGTGCTTGTGGAAGAACGCCGCTTCATCCTTCCTAAGGCAGTTCTTGAAGCCATCGGCACCGCTGCTTCGTCTTTGTGCGTCATCGCTGCTCCCGTGTGAATTGTAGAGCAAGAGGAGAAGAGAGAGCGGCGGTGGATGGAGGCAGCGGGGAGGGCGCCACAAGCGCTTATAAGGACGGCGGGGAGGCGAAGCGCGGGAACGCAGAGCGGGAAAGTGAGGGCCGCCCATTAACGTCGGCGCCGGTTCCCGAGGCGTCGTAACTCCGGTGACGCGCGTTGAGAAGACGAGATATGACGCGTCAGAAACCGGTCAGCGACCGCAATAAATAACACTGACCGCCTGCTGTGTCGCTGACGCATCGGGCCCGCGCGTTGCCGCGGTTGTCGGCACACCCACTTGCTTCCTTAGAAACAGGACACGAAGCAGGGTTGCCGGGCTCTTCCTTTTGTCAATTAGGTAAGGTAATTGTACTGATGACTATACAAGTGTACCCATTAATTTCGTTCTTCTCATTCTTTGTGACATGTCCATCGGTTCATTATTTGTGTACTTGTTGGCCATTTCTTCTTGAAACCGATTTATTTTAGTACTTAACCTTCCGTACCAAAATATAACACTCTCTAGCTAGGTTCTGCACACATGTATCTAGACATGTTTTAGTGCAAGGTTCACATGAATTTTGCACTCAGACATGTCTAGATACATGTGTGCAGAATCTAGCTAGAAAGTCTCATATTTTTGATACGGAGGGAGTAGAAGGAAAGGACGCGTGTTGCCGCGTCCGCTCTATAAAGTATAGCCGAAGATAGATGAACAAATTGTTTTTTAGCGAAACATATACATATATATATATATATATATTCTAGCTATTCAAGAACCAGTTTCTGAATAACTATTCAGAGCACCTTTTCTGAACTTTCAGCATTTTAGACCGCGAACTTCCTTCTTGGCAGACGGTTTTTCCATCGTAACTTTCGAACCACAAGACCGATTGATGCAAACGATATCTTTTTGAAAAGCTGTTGACATTGCGCATCTATCCTATCTCTGTAAGTTTTTCGAAATTCGTTACAGTTTAGAGAATAGATCTGGATCTAGCTATTTGATTTTCTGTTCGTGTATCTCGGGCGGACGGTTTTTTTGCCGCCATTTTCAAACCGCTTGTCGGATTGATCCAACTAATATGCCGTTGGAAGGCTATTGAAAATGCGCATCTTTTTCGTATGTAATTTTTTTCCAAATTCGTTACGGTTTTTGATTAATTTTAAAAATACTATACTTTGTTTTCACGATTTTATCCGTTTTTGTACTGTTATTTGGGTGCCATTTTCACACCTTTTGTCGGATCGATGCAAATGATACACCATTGGAAAGCTATGAAAAATGCGAATCTTCGCTATCTCTAGTCATTTTTCTCAATTCTGTACGGTTTAAGAGCAGTTTTATAAATACACAATACCATTTTTTAGACTCTTAAATCCGGCGGAGAGTGTTTTGTCAATTAATTTCGAACCGCTTAACGAAATGTTACATATGATATGGCGTTGGAAAGATGTTGACTAGACGCAACTGTTTCATGTAGAAATATTTTCCAAATTCTAAACGGTTTTTGATTAATTTTAAAAATACAAAAAACAGAGAAATAAGACGGCATGAGAATCGAATTAAAATTGACACGTTTGTGGTGATCTGATTGGGCGAGTCAGCATGGGGAGTTAAATTAGACGCATATCCTTACTAATTGCACGTGGCAGGGATCGATTTGAACAAACGGAGCTCGTAGTGATGATTTCTATGCGTAGGATTTCCGCCCCAGAAAAACAGAGGATATGAACTTCCTTTTTACACGTTTGTGAACTTCGGAGTGTGCGGTAGTGAACTTCCGATCGCGACTTTTTTTGTTCAGTACCCTACATTGTTTTTGTTGTAGTTTTTCAACCATTTCACCAAACGATGCAAACGAGATACCGTTGGAAATGTATGAAAATTGCGCATCTTATTGTGTGGACCATTTTAAAAAATTCATCATTATTTAAAGGCTGTTTTAAATATACTAAGTGTTATATTATTAGAATTTATCTCTTTTCATGTTGTTATTCGGACTAAACTTCGAGATTATACAAATTGAACTTCGAAAGTTTCCTAGAGTGAACTTCTAAAATTGGGAACTTCGTGACAAAAATTATGAATATTTCCCACTCTCATGATTCGAAAATTTTTAGGGACATCAAGATAAATTAGCAGCGCGTACAAGGTGAACTTCGGATGTGATTAAAATAAACTTTTGACTTGATCAAAGCGAACTCCTGACAAAGAATTAAACGTACAACACATTTTAATATGAACTTCACGAAAACTAAGAGTGAATTTCCTTCTAATGTTCTGGGTGAACTTCCGAGAAAAAGGTATTATCCGACATGGTCAAGAAGATCTTCCGACATATTTAAAGTGGACTCCCCCACAATGGTTCAGGGAACTCCCATTAGAAAGGTAACTTCCGATGTGTTTGAGATAAACTTCCGATACCTTTAAAGTGAACTCCGAACACGGTCAAAGTGAACTTCGGTTAGTATCTTTATAAATTTTGTTTGGAGTGAACCTCCCAAAATAGAAGGTGATATTTCTAACGGCAAGCTTCCAAGGAGCACTATGTGAAACTCCTTACAATCCAATCTTTTTTTTTTGCATCCACTTAATCACTGAGTGAACCCCCAAAAAAAGGTGAACTTACGAAGCTATTAAAAATCACGAGTGAATCGCTAGCTAGAGTGAAGATTGAACTTGGTAGCTATTAAAGAGTATTAATGATAGGAACTAGTAAACTAGTTGTTGAACGCATTCTAAACATCTCTTGCATCGGAACTTCTCCTAACAAGCATATCAGTATACAACAAACTTTAAAAAAATCTGATAAACAAACAATTATTTTGAAAGTAGTGTGCTTGGAGCAAAACACACAGCAGCTCATTTCTTTGTCTCGAACTATCGTCAAAAAAATAACATCCATGCAGTTTAGTAGTTTAGTACACAACACAACATTTCTTTTCTTCTTTTCTCTTTCTCTCCGCCGCACAGCAGTTTAGTACTGTCAAAAAAATTAGTACACCGCCAGCAGTAGTAGTGCTGAACTTTACCTAAGCAAATAACTAAACAACACCGAAGCTCAACTGAGAAAACACTGTCGCAGCCGAAGACACAGGAGGTTCAGAGCAGCACACACGGGAGGTTCATACCCGCGCCCTGCTAGTCGCGAGGCATGGGAGGGGTGGTGCTGGGCTCCGACGCCCTACCTGCAGCCAGCAGTTCCCAAATCGGGCCGGGGGTCGTCGGTCTGCCCACGGATGAAGTTGCTTGGGGCGCGAGGCAACGAGATGGACTGCAGGTGGAGGCCATGGCGGAGAGCCGAGGAGGTCGGGGGAGCGCGGGGGAGTTCCCGCCGGAGGGGAGACTGGAGCCGGAGGTGCCGCGCCGCGCCGCGATGGGGCTGGGGCCGGAGGTACCGCGCCGCGCCTGGGGTCGGAGGGGACCACGCCGGCCTGGTATCGGAGGGGGCCGCGCCGGTCTTGGGTCGGAGGGGGCCGCGCCATGCCTGGCTGGAGCCGGTGAACTTCCGGTTCATGTAGACATATCAACAAACACTTAGTGGGCAACAAAACGCAAGGATGAAACACGATAGTTGTGCATTTTGTGCAGCCTTCCATGCATCCAAATTGAGTATACAAACCCAATTAATTTCAGATTCATGAGAAGTAGCTGGTTTTACGGACAAACCATGAGAGAAGCGAGAGCACATCAACAAGCTACGGTTCAAACAAAAAGAGACCAGCAGCTTGCGCTTAAGAGAGAGCGGCAGCAGCAACAAACACAGGACAGGGAGATATCGAGCAGTAGCAGCAGCGCGCAGCTCCACGGGGCCTGCGCGGGAAAAAGGGCAGCAGCAAGTGGGATTCCGCTCCCGTTGATCAGACTCTCGTCCTGGGCGAGCAGTAGCTCGAATTTTGGGCCGGTCTTCCGGCCTCCCGACGGCGGCACGGCGAGCAGACGGGCGCCGCGTCCCGGCGGCGGCGCGGCCGGCGCTTGGGATGTTCAGAGTGGCGCTAGCGAAGGTCAACGCCAGAGAGCACGGGAGTCCAAGCCGGCACACACGGGAGTCCACGAGCTCAGCAGACAGCAGCGCAAAGGTATGCCCACAGCTCGTGCGGAGGCGCAGGTGCAGAGGGGCAGTCGAGCCTCTTCGTCGACTTTGATGTTGTCTAAAATTTGGGCAGTTCACGCGGGTGGCGGCACAAGCTCACGCGGACGTGGCCTGCCGGCGGGAACGCGCGCTGTTGGAGGCTCGGGGCGTCTCCGCCGGACGTGGGCGGGCGCTGGTGGAGGCTTAGGGCGGTGGTACTGGTCTGCACCAAGGAGGTGGCAGGAGGCCGGGCTATGGCAGAAGTGTGAAAGAGGCCGAAGACGAATGATTCGGCCGGTGGAGGGGCTTGTGGAGGCCGGCAATGGGGAAGCGGAGGCGCGCAGCTCCCCGGCCGCCGGCGGGAAAGCAGGATGTGCGTGGGATCCCGGTCGACGCGCTCGTGGTGGAGGCCGGGACGGACGGCGACGCGCGGAGCAGGATGTAGGAGGCGGGGATAGGGAGGGAGGCGCGCAGGTGGCCGGCCGGTGGTGGCGCGCGGCGGCAGCTGGCCGGGATTGGCGGCGCGCGGGATCGTGTGGAAGGTGGGAGACGGAAGGATTAGATCGGGGCAGATTTTTTGGCAACGAACGGGGTCGGTGGGTGGGGATTAGAAGGTCACGTGGGATTCGGTAGGGATCGGGTTAAGAAACTCTGTAGTTGTTGGAAAGGTGCTCTGAATAACTATTTAGACCACTCTTAAGGGTGGTTTCTGAATAGTCCCACCCTATATATATATATATATATATATATATATATATATAAGCTCAATTGGGGCACCAAGGAGCCCGGGCACCATGCTTCATGACCGTCCGATCAGGTATCTGGACAGAGCCACTTTAACGAGTGTCAGCTTGGCGGGTATACCCGTTAGCATGGGTAGTTACAGAAAAATCATGCGTGGTGTAGGAGTACGTGATTGAAGGTATCAGTCACGGTTGATAAATGAGGAGCATTAAATGCTGGCTTAACTAGTACAGACAACCCAATAAATAGGTGATTAAGGTGTTTCTTCAGAGAACTTTTGACTAGGTTGGCCGAGCAGATTTTTTTTGTTTTGTTTTTTAAGCAAACAAGGTATGTCAGTTAATGTATTATTACAAAGGATACCCAGAAATCGTTGACGTGTTGTCTAACATTAGTGATTGTAAGATTATAATTTGACGTAGATTGGGTATATGATCGTGTTCACTATATACCCCAAAAAATCGTCTACGTGATGAACTGAAATAATTGTCCCAAAAAAATTGTGATACCTTGTCTTATTTAGTAAGTAATTTATTAGTACGAGCTGGGTATATGATCTTGTGCAATGGATACCCTAAAAATCATGGACGCGCCATAAAAAGTTTAACGTAGGATACCTGGTTAAAAGTGAAATTCTGATTCAAATAAACATTCGGTACCCTGACTTGTGGGTATGTTGCATAGTACCGTTGTATTATACCCATGTAGACACGAAACTCGAAAAAAAATCGATGACCCAAGAGGCCGATCCTTATGGTTAGGATCATGTTTTGGGGTATCGAGTCGCGAATACCAGGTATCTAGGTACGTTAGTTAATGGGTATATGGTTATCGTGAATATAGCACGTTTGGATGTTGCCGTCAAGAATGTTATGTGGGATATCGATATTGCAGATCATACAATATGTAATCAAAATTAAAATTCGGCTCTAAACATATTATCCCGACAATGTTTAGATAACAAGTGATACCTTGCGTTATGGGTATGATGATATCACATACTCAGGTTGTACATACCCTGAGTCGGATGCGCGGCATGGCTCTATGCGCCCATGCCATGTCGACGGTTGCTAACACGGCCTAGAGGGGCGCGTTTAGCCCTCTCCGACCAAAATATTATTTGGGTGAATAGATTTCATATCGTATGACATACCCATTTTAAATTAAATTTTGATTCAACTAAACATTAGGTACACGGTGTTGTGGGTATATTAGGGTCACATACTTAGGTCGTAGATACAATGTTGTATTTAAGACTTGACCAGAAAACCCAACGGATATACGGATTTGAAGCCCAAACCTTTAGGTTATGATCATGGTGGAGTGTATATAAGGTTTAACATGGTCTACGGTGCCAATATCGGTTGGGTATGTTGATAGATAGCACGGCCTAGTGGACCGCGGGATTGTAGTGCGGAACCGATTGCTAGAGTGATGAGTCGGATGCGCAGCGTGACTTTGTCTGCTTGTGGTGTGCCGTCAGAACCAGCACGGCTAAGTGGGGGCGCGTGCGGCCATTGCCACCGAGAAGATTATGTGGGTGTGTCGATTGCATATACGTTTCATATGATATACCCACTTTAAATTGAATTTTTTTTCAAGTGAACATTAGGTACGCGGTGTTTTTTTCTTTGCGTATTAGGTTCGCGGTGTTGTGGGTATGGTTGTGTCACATACTCATGTCGTACATACCTTGTTGTACTTAAAACCAATACTGGGTATGATATCTGGTTGAAAGTGAAGTCATGTGAAATATACCCCAGATTTGTGGGTATGTTAGGTATTACATTAGTATTATATTCATGTAGACAAGAAACTGCGGAAAAAAAACAATTGATGTCTGGTTGGGCAATCATTACGGTTGAGATCATGTATTGGGGGTATGTAGGCGCCGATAGTAGGTATGTTCATATGTTGATACCTAGTATGAAATGTGAGAGGCGAGTCGGAGGTGAGGTGTGGCGTTATATGAACTCATCACAATCAAGGGGGCGCTTTCGGCTAGCGCGGCTGAGAAGCATATACGTGTTTATGGATATTACATACTCAGCTAGTATGATACTCACTTCAAACTGAAATTCGGATCAAATGAACATCTGGTACTCAGAGTTGTGTGTATGTTGATATCACATACTTAGTTCATAAATACCCTGAATTGGTAAAAGGCCGGATTTCTAAACTGTGATTAGTTTGTGGCATGTTAAATATTTGAAGGTATTGATGTATACTCAGTGTTTGTGAAGAATTGGTTGTGGGTACACGGGACATCCATTATCAGTACCATAGAAATTTTAAGAAGAAAACTTATTATAGTATTACATAACACTCTCTTAGTAGAGCACCTTGTTCAAAAAGAAAAACATTAAAAATTATTACATAAACATTTCTTAATATGGAAGATAATTGTAGCCATGAACATCTCGGTTCTACCTATGTCCATGGAGAGACATATTGCCTTCAGACAGCAAGAGATGCCTTCTTGCACTAGCACACTTCTCTAACATGGGCATTTAGATACCTGCAATTAAAAAAGGGATTGAAGGACCGTGGATCTTGGAATGAATATGTATGCAAAGATCTGAATGAGAAAAATCGATGGTAACATGGGAAAAACGACAACCTAGCTGATAATTACACATATTCAAAACAATAAAAAGCTTCTCTGATCTCTGATCTCCTGGACAATGTAAGATGCACTCATGTATACCTGAATAAATATTGTCAGTAATGCCGTATGAGTGAACACGTGTTCGAATTATCTAGTATGGTTGACGTTTGAACATACCTTTGAACATACTTTTGAACATACCTTTGAGGTATCTCGGACAGCAAGAGATGCGCGTTTCCTTCTTGCACTAGCACTCTTCTGCATCCTGGGCATTTAGATACCTACATTTAAAATAACCCAATAATGAGTATGAAGTATAATAGTAAGAACTTAAACCAAACTTTTGATGAAAAAACTAAACTGATCATTCGTACAAAATCTAAGCAACTACGTTCTATTCCAGCTCCATCTAATTCCATTTAAACTAAGAGTTGATCAAAACAAGTCATGATTCTGTGCATAAGAAAAGCCACGTCTGGACTGAGCGGGAGGAAAAAATGCAATCTACAAATTGATCATTCGTACAAAATCCTGTGCACAAACAAGTGCTGATCGTTTAAGCACGGGTCCCCAACTGCCTCGCTGACGGTGTCGGTGGCCATGCCAAATACGATGCTAATTAAGCAGACGGTGGCGATATGCATAATTGTGCATGAAAAAAGACCATTCAGGAATGAACGCTGGTTGGAGCACGTACATACCTGAAGCCACAAATCGATTGAACGATTGGGAAAAATTAGCCAGCTTCACCTCCAACTAGATCATGACATGATGGTGAGATTCATATTGGAAAAAATCAGCCAGCTTCACCTCCAACTAGCTCATGACGTGATGGTGAGAACAATTAAGGCGCATATAAAAAAGGTCAGCCCGTGATACCTTGTTTTGGTAAGATTTCGGGAATGCTGCCACGGAATGAGCATGAATCACGCACGGCCGTATAAGAAAGGAAATCATCATTAATGGCTGTTTAATTATATTTGGAAACAGCACCACGGTTCAAAATTTCAAACATGCAAAACGGGTTACTAACAGGTTTTCTAGACCTCACATACCCGAATTGGTTCCTGCCCTAATGATCATGATCAAATGAATCCAGCGGTTGTTGAGCTAGGAGCCTGGGCACCTAGGAGCCCCTACTAATTTACATATATATATATATATATATATGACTATTCTACAACCCCTTTTAAGTGTTTGTAGAATACTTATTCTACAACCCCTACCTAAATTAGTTTCTAAACCCGCACCTACCCATCCAACAAAACCGGGCCGCCCCACTCAACTAACCACGATCCCCACCCTGACCCAGCCTACTGCCTACCCACCTCCTAGCTCGCGTCAACTCCCACCGACCACCCGATCCCGTCCTCCTCGTGATCTCCGGCGCCTCCAAGGCCCGCCTCCAGCTGCACCGCGCCTCCATCCGCCGTCAGCCCTCTTCCATCAACTCCCGCGGTCCCAGCCCCCGGACTCGGCATCGCCCGCCCCACAACCGGCGTCCACCGTGCCCGCGCCGCCGTCCCTCCTCCAAGCGCGCAGCCGCCGGCGTTAGTGGAGAAACACTCCCTAGGCGCCGTCAACTGCGTGAGCGCGCCTCCCCCTCCCGAGCGCTGCCGTGAAATCCATGGCCTCCCACCGCCGCCGTGGTGAAGACCACTGCCCTCGGAGGTCCTGCGCCGCCATGTTTTTTTCCTTCAACAGCGAGCGGTCGCAGACCAGCGAGCTCCCAGGGGCGGCCGCTAACTCCAACTTGTTCCTCATCCGGACTCCCTCCCTGCAACCTTCTGGACTCCCCGAGCGGTGCTTCTGGGCACGTCATCGTCGGCCTCCCGTCGAGCGCCGACCAGGGCCACGGCGCCAAGCCTACTGACCGACATGCCTCTCCCTCGTCCGCGACCCTGCTGCCTGCCGTGCCTCACCTCGCCGCGGCCCTGCTACCCGGAGACTCCCACCGACAGTGCGGAGTTCATATAGAGGATTTCGAAGACAAAAAATGCTCTTAATGCAGATGAACCGAAGTTGTGCGCTGCTCGTTGTGCTTGATTTTAACTGAAGTTCACTGCTCCTGCCAATGATGTGAATTGCTTTGCTGATGCAGATGAACTGCACTGCAAGCTTTTTTTCTTTTGTTTGTATTTGCTAGCTGTAACATGTTTGCTCTCTGTCCACAACATAGAATTCCATTAAATCAAGTGTGGGAAGTTCAATTCATTATTTCGAACAAGTTTACTTTGTCCATGATGAATTTTTGTTTGTTGGAAGTTAGGATTTTTTTGCCGTCCACCAAAAATGATGAAGTTCAGAAATACTCATCTGCGAAAATTACTATGAAGTTCACTTATGTATTGTGAGTAGTTTAGAGAAAATGATTGTCAGTCCAGGTATTAATTTGTGATGTGTTTCCCAAGTTCATTTTTGGGAAGAGCGAAATTCAAAAAAACTAATGGTCATCCGAGTAGTTAATGCGTGAAATTGTGTGTGAAGTTCATTTACTCACGGGACGTGTAGTCCATTTATGAAAAAAAAAGTTCACATAAAATAAGCCGAAATTCATTAACGTGAGGACCCGAAGTTATGTTTCAGTGAGTAAAGACGTGTAGTCCATTTATAAAAAATAAAATATTAAGTTAACTTAAAATAAGCCGAAGTTCACTTACGTGAGGATCCGAAGTTCCGTTACAGTGATGTGAATACGTATAGTCTATTTAAGAAAAAAATGTGAAGTTCATTTGAAAAAATCCGAAGTTCACTTACGTGAAGTACGAAGTTCACATGGGATGGGCGAAGTTCAGAAAAAAATATGGTCAACCGAGAAATACATTTGTAATTTTTTTGTGAAGTTCACTTGAAAAAAATCTGAAGTTCACTTACGTGAAGTTCCGAAGTTCACACTGGACGGGCGAAGTTTAGGAAAAAAAATTGTCAACCAAAAAAAATAATTTGTAAAAATTTTATGAAGTTCACTTGAAAAAACCCGAAGTTAACTTACGTGAAGTTCCGAAGTTCACACTGGACGGGCGAAGTTCAGGAAAAAAATTGTCAGCCAAAAAATTCATTTGTAAATTTTTTATGAAATTCACTTGAAAAAACCCGAAGTTCACTTACGTGAAGTTCCGAAGTTCACACTAGACGAGCGAAGTTCAGGAAAAAAATATGGTCAGCCGAGAAATTCATTTGTGAAATTTTTGTGAAGTTCACTTGAAAAAACCTGAAGTTCACTTACGTGACTTCCGAAGTTCACAGGGGGTTGTAGAATAGTTATTCTACAAGTGGTTGTAGAATAGCTGAGATGTATATATATATATATATATATATATATATAAGAGAGACAGTAGTAATAATAGAGAAAATAGTACCACTGTCCCTCTCTTTTGCAATATGACCACTCAATCATTCTCACATAATTAAACATAGAGAAGTAGAGAAAAGAACATAGTTATGTCAATTTTGTAGCAAGGTTAGGAGTACACAAGTGACGCATAAAAGCAGTCATTCTCACATAAACATAGAAGTAGAGAAAAAACAAAATTATGTCAATTTTATAGCAAGGTTAGGAGTACACCCGTGACCCCATATAAAGAAGTTTAACATCTGCATATACTCAGTTAGACGATCAGGATACGACCAAAATTATGAAATGTCATGAAAGTTAAATTGTGAACCAGGTTCTATGAAGATTTCAACAAAAATAATGATCAAAATTCCGACAATCTGTTGACAACGTACGATATGATGAACATTGCAGACTCGAGAGATAGATTTGCCAAGATTTGATGAGCCATCAAGGTCCTACAACCAAGGTCATTGATTTTATTTTAATGAAATCAGGTAAACTTTTCTGTCATGAATTATCCCCAAATTAGTAATAGTTGGCATAATTATGTTCTGGCATATTTAAATCAATTGCATCGAGTAGAGTCAATACTATATAAAAAGAGAGAAGCATTTCACCGATAAATTCTACATAATGCACCAAAATAGCGGAGGGAGAGAAATGTCGCGTGGCACAGACTGTGTGGACCTATGGTGGCGCTGGCGCCAGAGGAAGGATAAGGAGAGAGTTGTCGGAAAGTGCCGGTAGCTCCGAAAAATTCACCGCGTCTCCTTATTTAAAGAAAATCAAAACGACACGTCTAACTTTTAGTTTTGTTGAAATAAATCCTGCAACTACAGTAGTGCACGTACTCTAAAAGTGTTGTAAAAAATATTTTGCATTCTGGGGCTACAAAAAAAAAAGAAATTTTGAGCTACACAAAAAAGAGAAATTTTTAGAGGAAAGTGGAGCTATTTTTCCATTTCACAACCACAAATTTCTTTTTTATGTCGCTGGAAATACCAACTTTTTCACCGGAAATTTGTTAGATATGTACAAAACATGTGTATATATATAAAAAATCTCAAACTCAATTTTAATATAATATAAGAACTGAGTAGGGTCCACCATAGGATGGTACGTGTCACTGTTTCATTGGATCATATGTGAAGTAAGGAGAGAACTTAAATTCTAGCGAGCTTAGCATATGTAAGGATGTTAGTCCCTTATTTATAGTTTCATCAGAATAGGTGGTTTTGTGGGATGACCCACCTTTCTATGGACATGAATATTATAGAGATCTCTGAAAGGACAAGGATGTCGCCTAGAGGGGGGGGGGGGTGAATAGGCGATTAAAACTTTTCCGGTTTAGGCTTCATAATTGCGGAATAAAACTAGGTGTTTAAATTAACAAGCCAACAATCTAAATATACTAGGCTCACCTATGTGCACCAACAACTTATGCTAAGCAAGACAAGCAACAAAGTGATAGCAATATAAAATACTTCAAGCACGAAGGCTATCACAATGTAAAGTGCATAAGTAAAAAGCTCGGGTATAGAAATAACCGAGGCACGCGGAGACAAGGATGTATTCCCGAGTTCCACCTTTTTAGGGGAGTACGTCTCGTTGGAGAGGTGTGAGGCACCACAAAGGTCGATCTTAACGCCACAAAGGCTCACCCTATTCTCCGATGAACCGCACCACAAAGGATTGTTCACCTTTCACTATCGGAATCCTTCAAGGCGGAATCCGGAGCCTTTACTACAACAATCCGAGTCACAACCCACAACTGGATTGGGGCTCCCGAACGGGTACAAGTGACCACAAAGGTCTCAACCACCACAAAGCCGTATAGGGTCCAAAGACCCAAGAGTAACAAGTTCACAAACTTTCACATCCACGAATCCTTGTGGAGAGCACAAACCGATGCACAAAGCAATGGCAAGAGCACAAGTGCTCAAATCCTTCACTCTCAAATCCCACCAAAAGCAACTAATGCTTATGGGGGGGAGAAGAGAGGAAGAACAAAGAAGAACTCAACAAATGGAACTCCAAGATCAAGATCTACTAGGTTCCCCTCACTTAGAGGAGGAATGAATTGGTGGAATTGTAGATCTAGATCTCCTCTCTCAAATCCCTCAAAGATATGCAAGAATCATGGGAGGAATTGGGAGAGGGGCAAGCTTTCCAAGGTCAACAATGGAGGTGAGAGAAAGGGAAATTTTGTGCTTGGAAGAGCTGACTGCTTTGGGGAGAAGGGGGCCTTTTTATAGGCCCCCAGAAAAAGAGCCGTTGCAGGAAACTTACACCGGAGACTCCGGTCCAGGAGGGCCGGAGACACCGGCCTGGGCGGAGACACCGGACCCCGAGGGGGCGGAGACTCCGGCCCCAACCGGAGACTCCGGGGTCACTCCGGACCAACTCCGGACCGAAGGCAGAGAGCGCCGTCTTGTGGAGCTCTTCGCTCCAAAACTTGATGGGCCGGAGACTCTGGCCCCTGAGCACCCCTGAGGCCGTAGACTCCGGTCTAGGCACACCGGAAACTCCGGCCATGGCACACCGGACACTCCGGCCAGGAAAAACAGCAGCAAAACAGCAAAACCTGAAATGCAATAACTTTCTCGTTTGAACTCCAAATTAGGTGAAACCAATTTTGTTGGAAAGGTAACGACAAGAACCATAAATAGAGTTAAGTTGACACACATGGGATGGTGTGGAACTTTCCTCACGGATAAACCGATAATATTTCCAACACGAAAACGCAACAAGATTTCCCCAACAAAAACCGTTTTCGAAGAACTTGGGCTTGTCATGAAGATCACGACAAACACCAAAACCCAACTAGGAGAAAAACCAAATAAGAACCAAGAAAGATGATGATGCCAAGTATGCAAAGGTTTGAGCTCTCCACAAAGATGCGATCAAGTTACTCACTTGAGAGCCCCTCTTGATAGTACGCCGTCTATTCTATAACCGGTCTCCCACTAACACCATGAAACCGGTAAAATAGAAACCCTATCAAGATCATACCTTTGCCTTGCGCATTCCACTTGAGCTAGATGAAGATGATCTTGATCTTTTCAAGTGGACCACCTTTCCTGATTGCGCTTTGCCTGGTGAAGACCCACATATCGCTCCCCCATACACTAATATGGGAGAGCCTCTATAAGGCACATCTTCACTTGACCAATATCTCCAAAAGGGTGACAAGCTTCAAGCATAGGATTTCTTCGAGATGCTTCTCTTGAACTTGCACTTCAACTTCTTCTCTTAATATATATGATGACTTGGATATTGCTTTGGTCATCACTTTATCTTCTTCTTTCAATCTTGATACCAACACATGGTGTTCAAGCATTGCCAATGGACAAGCCCTACAAGGATAGCTCAATGCAACCATTAGTCCATAGAGATTGTCATTAATTATCAAAACCACACATGAGGGCTCATGCACTTTCAATCTCTGAAGTCGAAATCCCGACGGATGATGATCTTCGGTAGAACATGAGGTCAATTTACTGTTTCAGTGCTTCCTTTACCCTTACATTTTAAATAAAATGAAATGAGATACCACATACCAAAGCGAAAAATCATTTTGCCTCCCGCGATTGAGTGATCGCTTTATTTAAAGAAAATAAAAAAGCATATACAAGTTCCAAAAATTCTTAAAAATCCCAATGTGTATCATACAATCATGCAAAATCCCAATGCTTAGCTCTTTGAATTCTTGTCTACACAAAAATGACATATTTGATAAATTTGAAGTTTGAAAGCATGCACTGTTCACTATACTCAGATTCAGATTTTTTTTAAAATTTTCATGTAGCTCGGAATATAAGCTATTTCAAATTTACATTTTGCATGTTTGTACTATATTTTATTGTGGAGATCTATTCTTAATAATTTTTAAAACAAGTAAACATGATTTTAAACTTTTTGAAAACAAAGGGATCAGTGGATCTTGGTGAAAATATTATTTAGTTTTGTGAGTAATAGTTTAAAACTTCAATTAGGACTCTATTTTACATTTTGAATTGCTGAAGACGGCCCTGGCCACCATAATGCGATAAAATACCTCGGCGACGAATGTAAAGTAGTCTACAATAAGGGTGGTGCCGATCATAGGCGGATCTAGGGGATGGCATGGTTGTCTACGGACCAGTGGTCACAGTTCGTGCAACTTGGTGATCTCTCGTGCGTTTCAAACATTTTGTCAAATGTTCACTGATGACCCTGGCCCAATAACATTCCATGTTGGCCCACCCTGGCCCATTATCCTGGGTCCGCCACTGCTGCCGATCACTGTACTGATGGGTCGTAAGTCATAACCACCGGACCGGAGGAGCTCCGTTGCCTGGAGGAGGAGCTTGTTTGAATGCAGAGGCGCTGGCGAAGCCAGTGGTGGATGCTGGTCGGTCATGGAGAGCGGCGACATGGAGACAAGAGCCTTGGCGTAGGAACAAACCGGAGACGGAGTCTGAGGAAACGATAGGGTTGCGACGATCAATACAAGGTCGTCCCTTACCTTGCAGCCAAAATCCAAAGTTGCCGTCTTTTTGGTTGGTGAAGTTATCAATCGGTCTTCACTCTTCATATATCTGCTAGTATCATTTTCACTCCATCAGCCACCCAGCCGCGGTTCACTTGAAAAATGGGCTTCACCACGCTCGCGCTGCTACTCTTCCCCTTCTTCTTCGTCCTCCTCAAGCACATCATCGGTCGCTACACGTCCCCGACACGCGCGCTCCGACTGCCTCCCGGCCCATGGCAGCTGCCGCTCGTCGGCAGCCTGCACCACCTCCTGCTGTCGCGGTTCGGCGACCTGCCCCCACCGGGCCATGCGCGAGCTCTCCCGCACGCACGGCCCGCTCATGCTCCTCAAACTCGGCGCCGTGCCCACGCTCGTGGTGTCCTCCGCCGAGGCCGCGAGGGAGGTGATGAAGACCCACGACGCCTCCTTCGCCAGCCGTCACCTGAGCGTCACGCTCGACATCATCACCAGCGGCGGGCGAGGCATCATCTTCTCCCCGTACAGCGACAGCTGGCGCGAGCTCCGCAAGGTGTGCGTGCTGGAGCTCTTCAACCAGCGCCGAGTGCTCTCCTTCCGCCCCGTCCGGGACGACGAGGTCGCGCGCCTCGTCCGCTGCGTGTCCGCCGACAGCCGTGACGGAGGATGCACCGTCAACCTCAGCGAGAAGATTCTCGGCATGACCAACGACGTCGTGGTGCGCACGGTCATCGGCGGGAGGTGCCCCCAGCGCGACGACTTCTTGCACGAGATAGACGAGGCCGTGCGGCTAACCGGTGGCATCAACCTCGCCGACCTGTACCCGTCGTCGCGGCTCATACGACGTTTCAGCGCGGCCGCGCGGGACATGGAAAGGTGCCAGAGGAACATCTTTCGCATCGTGCAGAGCATCATACGAGAGCGCACCACCACCGGCTCACCGGTGCTGGAGAGAGACTCCGAGGACCTGCTCGGCGTCCTCCTGAGGCTGCAGAAGGACAGCGGGCTCCAGTTTGAACTCACGACCGAGATCATCAGCAGCGTCATCTTCGTAGGATACTATGATCTTCTCGCGGCCATGCTTGCATGCATCCTGATAGTATGGTTCTTCGAATTTCATTTTGTTGATACATTTGTTTATAAATTAACTGCAGGACATTTTTGCTGCCGGAAGCGAGACATCGTCGACGACACTTGAATGGGCCATGTCGGAGCTCATGAAAAACCCACGAGTCCTCCATAGGATCCAGTCGGAGCTGAGGGAGGCCTTCAAGGGGCAAGACAGTCTGAATGAAGACGATCTCGCAAATGCGAGGCTGGGTTACCTGCACCTGGTGATCAAGGAGACCCTGAGGCTGCACCCTCCGGCGGCGCTGCTGCTGCCCCGGGAGTGCCGAGAGACGTGCCGGGTGATGGGCTACGACATACCCAAGGGCACCAAGGTCTTCGTCAAAGTGTGGGCGATCGGGAGGAAGGACGGGTACTGGGCCGACGCCGAAGCGTTCAGGCCGGAGAGGTTCGAGGATAGCGCCGTCGACTTCAAGGGCAACAACTTCGAGTACCTCCCGTTTGGAGCCGGCCGGAGGATGTGTCCTGGCATCACGCTCGCCATGGCCAACATGGAGCTGGCGCTCGCTAGCCTCCTTTTCCACTTCGACTGGGAGCTGCCCTCTGGTGTCACCTCTCAAGACTTGGACATGACCGAGACCTTCGGGATTACTGTCAGGAGGAAGTCCAAGCTCTGGCTGCACGCAAAACACATGCGCAAATTTATTTGATGTGAGTTCAGAGGGACGCTGAATGAATTATAATTCTTGTAGCAACAAGTGTTTACTCATTCATGCGCCTAACTCGTTTGTTTGTTCCAATGATAGAGGGCAGTGCGCACACTGGATGCACGCAATAACCATTAACCAGTGTCCCATGCGCAGTCTGTCTATTTTTTTCATACGATCGGAAACAACGGGACGAAAAAAACCCACGAACATGCAGACTGGGCACTGGACTTGCATGATCGGGCTGCTAGCCTGCTACATAAGTGACCTTTGACAAATCGCAGGTCAGCTGGGTGTCTAAAGCAGATCGCAATTTGACAAGCGGATTTCTGAATGCTGAGGCCGTACCCATCTTTCGTTAGTGTAATGGATATGTCAACTACTTTGTCATCAATTTCACCAAGGGGATGTAGCTCAGATGGTAGAGCGCTCGCTTAGCATGCGAGAGGCACGGGGATCGATACCCCGCATCTCCATATATTTTTCATTTTCTTCATCATGGCCGACACAAATCCTTTCGTTTTCTTGTTTACATAGTACATTTTTTCCAGCATAGCAGCAACATATCTCGCGAGATTGATGAAAACAGTAACATAATACATCAGAGTTCAGAAAAGGGTGTGCATCTCCATATATTTTTCATATTTTTTATTTTCTTCATTATTGCCGACACAAATCCTTTCGTTTTCTTGTTTACATAGTACATTTTTTCGCAGCAACATATCTCGCGAGATTGATGAAAACAGTAACATAGTACATCGGAGTTCACAAAAGGGTGCGCATCTCCATATATTTTTCATATTTTTTATTTTCTTCATTATTATGGCCGACACAAATCCTTTCGTTTTCTTGTTTACATAGTACATTTTTTCCCAGCATAGCAGCAACATATCTCGCGAGATTGATGAAAACAGTAACATATTACATCAGAGTTCAGAAAAGGGTAAGATAAAAAAAAAGTTCAGCATAGGGACTACCTAAAGTTCCTGCAAACATTCACAGAATCACAAATCTAACAGGACAGCAGCGTTAACAAGGTGGAACCATTAGCTCCAAATGTATCCAGGAAACAGTCAGAAACTTCATCCCAAAAGACAAAAGGGCAGCAGGCTGATTAGAGGGGGAGCATCAGAACGGGGCAGGGGATGAATTCAGCAAGCAAATTCCCGTCGACGTGCTTCGAGTGGATCACTTCCATGCTCAGGACAACCAGGTCCAACTCCAACTCATCTGCGACCTCTCCGATGATAGCCGTCGGCTTCTTTCCTTCGCCAAGGCGCTCCATCAACCCAAACTCCGTAAAGCCACCTGCACAGAAGCAGGGATATGTCAGCACAGCGACGACTCGTAAATAGCACCACTTGAAAACAACTTCAGAATATCCTTCCTGTTCATGTTCAGGCAATCTGGAAAATTAAAGTTCCCCCCAAGATTCACTTCTTTTTGTGGCTTTTTTCACATAATAAACTTCTCACTAGAGATAACCTTGTAAAAAGACAACATGTAGATGATATTTCTTGTGTTTTCTGTACTGAACCTGAGTCTTGCCTGCACATCTTTTTTGATTGTGTGGTTGCCTAGGCTGTTTGGGTAGAGATAAAACGCATGCTTAATCAAGATGGTCTAGATGTTTCTTTCCACTCCATTGCTAGCATGTGGTTGTGAGAAAAAAAATTGCTGTTCATAACACAGTACATGCTGCTGCAATGTGGATCCTCTGGCTTACCAGAAATGACATCTATTTTAATCGTTCGCTGTGGATTGGTTTACAGAGAATCTGGAGATTGATGGCATGTACGCTGTCCCAGTGGAGGGTCCTATACTCAGAGGGCACAAGAGGAAGCATGGACATGGTGGTGAAGGAACTGGAGTTGCTTGCGAGAGCTCCACCTCCTTTGCTGTGGCCGGATCCTGGTTAACCTTGAAGGACTTGACTGGCTCTGAGCTGGTCCTGGCACCCCACACCCACCTGAGCAATGCTGAAGAAGAAGAAGCGTGGAGGATTACCACTGAAGGTCTGGCTAAGCGCCTGAAGGAAAAGAACCTCAAGCTGGTGGATGAGGACGGGAAGCTGAGAGTGCTTGGATAAATCTGTTCCGTTTCTCCCCGATGTTGGTTGTAATAAATTCCTTCCTAGTTGCCTAGTCGTTTAAAACCTTGTTGCTGGTGAAAAAACTGTATTTTGGTTCTCTGGCGTTTGCCGAGATCAACTAGGGTGCTGTGAGCTGGGACTCAACACCCCTGATGGATGTAATGACTGGTTGTAACCCAACTATGACTGGTTTCTTAATGGAGCCGGGGCGTGTGCCCTTTTCCTCTAAAAAAAACAACTTCAGAAAGGCCATCTTTTCATATTGGATCAGTAATATATGACTCTTGGGTGTTATGTCGCTTAGTTATTGAGAACTTTGTGATGCACAGTTGGACGAGGGGCAACTCTTTTTACTCATAAATAAATCAACAAAATGGTTCTAACCTTCAGAAAGGTGCCATCTAATGCTTGACATTTGAGTATCATGCTCCAGGAATGACTCCTTTGGCTTATCATCAATAACTGAAATCAATAGCAGATGCAGAAAAATTTAAGTTATGTAACCTAATATGCGCAATAGCTTAACAAAGGAAAAATAACTTTCAGAGCAACTGAGATCGTACCAACTACTGTAATGTTTGCACCATATTTCTTTGCTAGAGAAGTGGTTGTTGCTGCAGCCTGGTACATCATCAGCCGTTATGGATAAGCCACTATTTGAAGTGTATACAGAGCAAGTAAAAATGAACGATAAAGTAAAAAGGATCAGCTAAAAGTTCTTCCTTTGAAGATTATAAAACTACGGTCTAACTAATGGACATAATCAAACTTCCCTGGAAATTGTCCACACTGATTTGACTCTATATTATCAAAGCAATATATAGGTTATGTGTACTCATTTAGCAATGAACCACAAACTAATGAATATGGGAAAAAGGAAACAGACCTGCCTTGTACCTTCAGAGAGGTAAGGGTTGCGGTCAGTGATCGGAAGTAGAACATGTTTAACCTGGGAGAGAGCATCAACCGCTAAAGCACTTCCAGATTCGTTAACTTCAGCCCTAACTGGTACAGATCAAACAGCAAACAAACATCAGACACTAGCTGTCAGCTCAACCATCCAGCGTACCTCTTCAAACACAAACAAAAAATTAAGGATGTTCTTTAAATTTTCGTTACAAGTGCTGTTAGCCTGCAGTTCGATTCTGAATCACCATATTTCTCCTTGCTAAGTACAAAGCCAGACATGTTGAACAATCCACTAACTTCGGTGCAGCAAACAAAGTCTAATGCATTGTCATATACACAAACATTTGAACATCGCAGCTAAATCGGTAGTGGCGACCTGAATTCAGTCTACCTCGCTCCAAATCAGAGCTAAAGAAACTAATCTTGACTTCTTGAGTACACGTAGCAATTAGCGCACAAATCTGAGATGACTGTACGTTAAGCAGGAGATGGGCCAAGCATAAGGTACCTCCATGCCGGGCTCCCCGGCGCCGCAACGAGACGCCGCCCTTCCTGTTGACCGGCAGGAAGGCGAGCTCCGGGCCGGGGCCCGCACGGACGAGGGAGGCAGCCGCGGGCAGGAGCGAGCTGGCGAAAGCCATCCGGCGGTTGAGTTGCGGCGGCGGCGGCGGCGGCGACAGGGTGGCTTCTGGAGTGGCGTGGAATTGGGGAGAGACGACGGAGACGGCGACGGAGTGACAAGCGACCCTGCAGTTGGCGTGCTACAACGGGGTGGGGCCGGGCCCGCTCGGCGACGACGCCGGATGGATAAGATTCTCTTATTTATTTATTTTGGGTTATTCTGTATCCCAAAACGGTTTTAGGGCACTAAGTTTGGTTTTAGTATATCGGAATTTTTTCTGCCGTAGCAGATGATGTAAAATATGGCAGCAGATAATTTTCTACCGTAGCAGATGATGTAAAATAGAGCACCTAAATATGTTTTCCTTCTCCACAATTGCATACATATTGAAACAAATAATATCAAACGCATCTCAAATGAATCCAAAACAAATAAAACATAAATAGTAGTTAATTATTACATAGTTCATCAATTCTTAGCATAAAAATCAACACCAAGTTCATCCAACATGAAATATAGAGATGAAAACTAGTGGTTTCGTTGCTCATTCCATGCCCACCACTTCTCGATGAGATATTTTTGAAGATCTTCGTGCTTATCTGAATGTCGAATGTCATGGTACACCTCAAGAAAGCATCGGATTCGGTCTACCTTTCTACGCGGCCGCACCGGTTGTCCCATTAGGTCATAGAAGGTATATTCCAAAACTTTTCAACGCTCATTCTCAATGATCATGTTGTGCATGATCACGTAGACTGACATGATGTATCAAAGCATCTCTTATTTTCAAAACCTAGCCGGTCCTCGCACAATAGCAAATAGGGCTTGCAAAATCCTAAAAGCCCTCTCCACATCTTTCCTAGCAGTTGCTTGAGTATTATGCAAACAAAGTTGTTTCTTACCTTGGGGGATTAAAATTGGTTTCATAAAAGTAGCCCACTTCGGATATATCACATCCGCAAAGTAGTTGTCCATGTTGTATATGTGGCCATTTGCTTGAAACTCCACCGTGGTGATTCGTCATTGGCTAACTTTGAAAGAGTGATGACCGCTAGAGCACATTGATGTCATTGCAAGATCCAGGCATCCCAAAAAATGCATGCCAAATCCATGTCTCCTGATCGGCCAGACTTTAAGAATGATGGTGGCATCCTTCTTTAAGAATGATGGTGGCATCCTTCTTATGTCCTTTGAACTGTCCATGCCAGGCTGTAGGGCAGTGCTTCCACCTCCAGTGGATGCAATCAATTGAGCCGAGCATACCTGGAAACCCACGTGCTTTGTTCATCTCCAAAAACATGTGAGTGTCCTAAGCATTGGGTGCTCTCAAATACTCTGGCCGAGACACTGCAACTACCGCCTTTGCAAACCGCTTCACATATTTGATGGAAGTACTCTCTCCCATTGCCAAGTGATCATCAATGAGATCTGCCGGAACACCATATGCCATCATGCGCAATGCGGCAGTCACCTTCTGGATAGTTCTATGTCCAAGTGCTCCGGCGCAATTCCTCCTCTGCTCGAAGAACCGATCATGTTCCTTCACACAGTTGGCAATGTGAAGGAACAAATCCATACACATTCTAAACCGGAGTCGAAAGTATCGCTCTGGATACAAACTACTCCTACGTCGCAACAACAAAATTGAGAAACGAAAAAATTACCATTGAGCCTTTTCCTCGAACACCTAGTGTGCACGGAGGAGGATTCTGGCCGGCTGCTCGTCGAGGCCGAGATGGTCGCCGCGCCGGCTAGGAATGGCCTTGGGATGGCCTCGTTGACGCCAGGGAGATAGAGGTTTAGTCAAATGTTGGCGTCACCGCGCCGTCCAAGAGCTCCGAAGGTGTAGCGGCTTGGCTCGGCTAGGTCACGACCGTACCGTGGTCAGCTGCAGCGCTGCGGCGACCATTTGTCGACGTCAAAGAACATCATAGGGGGCGGAGGGGCGGCGACTGGCCGGAATCGGGCGGCGGATCCCGATTCGGCGCGGCCACGGGGCTGTAGCGGCGGGATCGGACGACTGAGTCAGGGCTGAGCCGGTGGAGAACGGCGGACCGGCGGCGGTGGCATGGGCGGCCGAGATTCCGCCGGCGGCGGTCAGGGGATGAAGTTTCACGCGAGCGGTTGGGCGGCGCGCGGGAAGACTTTTTGTTTTGCGGCAGCGGCTCGGCTGCCCCAAATTTGCAGCACTAGTGGGGAAAATATGGGGTTGCCGCAAATTTTTTGCATCACCAAATAGAGATAGGGCATCTGCTGAACACCTTTTTTTGGATCCAAATGCCCTAAAAAAGGGGTTTTTGGGCAGCCATCTGTTGGAGATGCTCATGGAGCTCCTCCGGAAGAGCACATGCAAATACATGCAGAATCTACCACATCGTCGCTGACATCATCGTATTAATTGCAAATTTCAAATATTCAAAATGATTTATCTACTAAACCGTTAATCCGGATCCGTCTTCACCGTTGTGTCCGTATCGACGAGGGTTTCAAAACTATCACATGTTCCTATGTATCGACTTTTTTTTTTGTCGCACCAGTGGCCATTTCTATATATCTTGGTTGTCAAATTAAAAACGAACAATTGCCAAAATAACGCTCAACTTTATTCCGAATGCAAAATATTGTCCTATGTCGTAGACAGCATTAGTTTCACAAAGAAAGAGCCGACTATGACAACGCAAGTATTATAGGCCAGGAAGAAGGGAAAATTGGCAGATACAGACATTTTGGGTAACCAAGTTCAGCAGAAAAGTAAAGTGGCCCATTGTGAAAGCAAGCTGAGCGATGCTGGCAAACAAGCATTGCGAAAACAAAATGGCAGTGGTCTTGCAGCAATCTTGGGGAGCGTCAAGCAGATCGCTTTACGATCGATCGGTCCTCATATCCTCTCAGAAATGTAGGCCGCCAGTCTGTCGGCAGGCCTCCAGTCTTCAACTTTCGCTTCTCCATGGCAACTTAGCTTTATCCGCACCAAGTAATCCACCGCGACCCATGCAAAGCTAAGCCTTACTGGCATTTCCTCTTCACCATCTGGATCCAGCATGGCCCTCGATTTCTCGATCCATTTCGGGTGATAGGTTACCCGGTACCACGCCGAGGCCTTCATCTCGTAGAGACGGTTCTTCTCTTCATCATCAGAGATTTCAGACGACTCATCTGATGTGATGCTTTCAAAAATAGATCGGTACTCCTTCCTGAATGCATTGTATGCATTCTTGAGCCTCTCCTTTATCTCCCCTTGCTTCCTGCTGTTGGTCTTGGTACGGGACCACATGTGCCCCGTCACAAGCTCTGCTTCGGTGCAGACCCTGTATTGGTTAAGCAACACGTTCAGCTCTGCTTCGTACGAGCACTTGCATTGCCATGCATCTGCGAGGAAATCTGATGCGCCAGGAACTTCCAGATCAGTATCATAAGGCATATCATTTGAGGTGCAAGCTTCTTCTGACACCAAATCGCCACCGGAGACTTCTTGAATTGACCGATAAAGCCGTCCAAGGATCTTCTCCGATTTATACGATTGCGAATCGTCTTTTAACATGAAGTCAGGGTAGATTTTTGGTCGAAGTTCTGATGGCATCACAACAATTTTGCCCGTCTTGGGGAAGTCCACAGCAGTTGCAGCTAGTTCAGCTAAGCGAACGCACTTCTCATCCTTTGCTCCATACTCGCTAAGGTCAGCATGAACAACATGAGCATTGCAGATCAAACCAAGATTCTCACTTACCATGTTCTTCAAGAAGAAATCAACGATATCCTGTTACAAAAACATGATATTAATTTTATTAATACAATGAATTACAACACCAATTATTTGTTCATAATCAAGAAAGCTATTTGCAGATACAAGATGGAATTAAGACCCAAGTCACGAGTAAGAGTTTTGGCTCCCACGAACCAGTACTGTCATCTTCAAAATTTTGAAAAGTGTGTTTTCAAGTTTAAAAAAATCCAAAGCAAATTCCATGGCTGTACATGTGGGAATACCGGAATACACTATGAACCTGCAAATAGCTCATGAACAAATATTCTCATTTGTAGGCTGCACCCAAAACGTTTGGAGCTAATAGAAAATACTAGTGCAACATACAAAAATTTCTCTTTTTCCACAGCAAAATTGGAGGTGTACAAAGTGATGCATCATTGACATTTCCGTTTTTTCCGGGACTTCTTTTGCACTGCACAATCTATTCATTTTCACCCAGGCAGACTGGAGCTTGGGAGCTATAAGGAGTTTTTGTACAACATATACCGCTTCTGTCAGCATATGCATCTCATCAAGTACTCAACTATGCAAACATTCAAATCCAAATAAAGAGCAGCCCTCGCGTCGCCCCCCCCCCCCCCCAGGCGGCGCTAGGGGCGCCCTCCCCTCCGCCGCTAGTTCCCCTCCCGTCGAAGCCGCCCTGCCGCTGCCGTCGCCGGCCTCAGCCGCGGCGGTGGCGGCACCCTCCCGCTGCCACAATGGTGGTCGGGGGGAGGTCCTCGTTTCCAGCTAGGGGAGATCGGCCGTGGGGGCGGCGGCGGTCGGGATGGTGGAAGCCGGGCCGGCGGGCTCAGGGGAAGGTCGAGGATGGAGCGCTGGCGGCGGGCGGCGGCATGGGGGGCCGATGGCGTCGTCGCCGGCGATGCGGGGAGCCAGATGGGCTTGGCGGGCCGTTCTGGGTCCGTCGGGCCTGGGCCGGGGCGCGCTTCCTACGGCGCGGAGATGGTCAGGCGATGCGTCGCGCAGGATGCGGCGGAGGGCGGGCGGCTCGTCGGGCTGGTGGCTGGCCAGTGGCGGGCCTGGAGTTGCAGCAGGAGGCGCGTGGTGCGTGGATGCGGAAGAGGTGCTGCTCGTGTTGTTCTGGCCGTGGTGGTCACGGGTGCGGCGTTTGTGGCTCCGCTGCGGCGGTGCGTGGAGTTTGGTGCTGGTTCTGAGCCTTCAGTGGTGGGCTCTGGAGCACCGTGAGGCGGGGTGAGCTTGGAGGAGTCCAGGAGAGTTGCGGCGACTGGCGCAAGGGGCTTGGTGGTCGATCTTCTCCGAGCAGGCGGGGAGGCTTGGCGTGTGGAAGCTGGTGGGCTAATCGGTCCCAAGGCGGGCGGGTGCAAGACTGGGCTACGTCGAGCGAAAGCTCTGCTCCGGCTGTTGTCGTGGCAGGCGGCGACGACGCCTCCGGGCGCCGTTTCTCTTCTTGAAGACGCCGTCGAGACGTGGTGCTCGTCTTCCACCCGGACCACTCCGGGGGAAACCCTAGATCTTCCGGGATCGGACGATGATGGCGCTCTGTGTCATGCTCCCCCTTGGGGGCATCGTTCTTGGAGTGGTGACCGGCTAGAGGGACATGTGGTTGCGGGAGGTGGTGTCGAGGCGGGTGTGGCGGCAGCATCTGTGGCTGTCTTTTAGGCCGGGGCGGCGGCCCCGGAGGTTGGTACGATGTCCGTGGTCTGCGAGCAGTTCTCCCTGGGCAGCTTGGGCTACGGGTGGCTGGTTCGTGCGGCGTCGTGGCTCGGTTGCGAGCGGTGCTATGTCGGGACGGCGGTCCCTGAAGGGGGTGCTGGCGGCGAGGCTGTCGGGGCTGCTGGGGCAGCGGCAGCAGCGGTTGCCTTTTAGGCCGGGGTGGCGGCCCCGGATGCTGGTACGACGGCCGTGGTCTGCGAGCGGCTTACCTGGTGCAGCTCGGGCTGTGGGTGACCGAGTCGTGCGGCGTCGTGGCCCGGGTGTGGGCGGTGGCATGTCGGGGCGGCGGCCCCGGAAGGTGGTCCAGGTGGTTCTGCATCATCGAGGGTTTCCTCCTTGTGTCGTGTGGGCGACAAGGCTGCTCTCGGTGCTGTTCGTCGTCGAGGCTCCCCGGTTGTGGCCGCTTTCATCTATGACTGAGTGTCCCGTACCTGCTCCTCCCATAGCAGTTGCGGTTTCTTCTCTCCGGCAAGGGTGGTTTGCTGGCCGGCTGGCCGTGGAGTGGGTGTTGTGTGGGCTCTGCCCCGTGGTGTTCGCGGTTGTTGGCGTTTGTTGTATGGTTTTCGCCCGGTTTCTTCCACTAATAAACCGGGCACCTTCTGCTTAATTAATATATGGGGCAAAGCTTTTGCCCCACAGTTTCAAATCCAAATAAAAAGATCTACTTGATAAAGGATTGAAGAAGTTTTTATCTAGTATTACGTACCATCTTAGCCATACACAAAATGTCAAGGGTTGTCACCTCATATTTCAACCAAGTAAAAAAAAGGGCAGGTGGCAACATAACGAAATAAAACATAAGGACCCAACTCTAGCTGAACAGCTAATTTGATTATACTCAATAGCTGCACTTCTATAACCAGGTTCCGATCGAACTAAAGTAAAGTCCAGTTGAACACATTAGCCTTGTTGACACCCACCGTCAGAACTGACTTCATATGGGTGATGCCAAAATTCATTCAGATCTCGTCAGCTAGCTTTATTCAGATTGACAATTCCATCGAGAGCTTTGCTTATCAGTAGTTGAGTACGCACAAATATATGTAGCTGCTCTTTTCCCTTGCTAGCTCCGTTGCGTAATTAAATTTGGCATGTGTGGGGATTACAAGAATTTTCAATTCTCCAGTCCTCCCAAGGCACGGCACAAGAAGTGCAGGCCTGGCACACAGCCTTACACGAAGTTTCTCCATTGACGGTCTGGTCGTAGCATGGAGATCACCAACGGCAACTGTTTTCTCGAGATCCCCTACGACGGCCTCGGCTATGGTTTACTGTTGCTACTCAGTAACGTTCGCTAGCACTTGTTCAATTTTTTTCCATGGGTGTATGAGAAGGCACCAAGGTGATGGGCTGATGGCTGCACATTGGAGAAGGAATGAGACAAGAACAAGGGCATTGAGAGAGCGCTCTCTGTTTTGGAAACAGAGGTTGAGGAGCGGATTTTGATGTACTAAAAAACCATGTATCACAATGCCATGTTTTTTGTAAAAATACGGTACTTGTCAGGACTAAACACATTAAAGTATTCAAATCTACAGATTATCAGAAACCATGGTATTACCAAAAAGACTTCAACAGACCCTAACTTTGTTATCACGGTACCAATTGAATGTTGATAGATTGACTTTTCTTTCCCCTCCCAGCTCCATTGAGAGTCGCTCGTGGCAAGCCCCGCCCGGCGCCTACTCCCTCCTCCTCCGGCGGCGCTGCTGTCGCGCGGGAGCATGGGATAGGTTGCCAGGTCCCCTTCCTGTATAGTAGTCGTAGATCTAGGTGTAGGGCTAGGTCTAGGTGTGTTCTTGTTATGTTTGGCGTGATGCCAGTGTGGAGTAGGTCGCTGGTTGCGGGACGCATCTTGCGATGGCTGCTGGGTCTTCTCTTCTTCATGGCGCTTCAGAGGATGGAGCTGGAGGAGGGGGAGGTTCCTATGGTCGGTTTCTCCAGGAATAAGGCCGTAGTCCTCTCAGATCTGGAGTCGAAGCTGCTTCTGTGTGCTTCAGTTCTGGAAGTTTCTTCTTCCTCTCTTTGGCTTGCTTCAAGCTCCATGGTGGAGAAGGGGGAGTTGGAGAGGAATATTGGCTGGGCCCTTGCTTATCTTCTTCAATATGGTCCGGCAGAGCACCACCCGCGGCGGCCATTCAGAAGCTACGGCGTCAATTTGGTCACCGGTCTTCGCACCGTCGCGGCATCTTCTAGCAGAAGGGCGGCATCAAGTTCTTTCCTCCTGGCAGATGACTACATAGGAAGCAGCGATGCTTCTTCTCGGAGGCTGCTTCATCGTTCTGCGGTGCGGCGGCAACCTACCCATCCAAAGTGGCTTGTCCCCGGCGGTGTCACGGCTGATCCGGTGAAGAAGATCAGTTGGACCCAATTGCAAACAAAAAAATTGTTCTGGGGTCCTGTCTGCTTTGTTAGAACTAATCTTGTCATATGTATATGCAAGAAGAAGTTTCTAGCTTAATCATGAAGTATTCAGGGTATGTAGGAGAACTCTAGAATTAGGAATGTTCTAGAGTAAGATATTTAGGAGTAGTATGAAATATCTAAAGTTTGTAGAGTATTCTAGAAGTATGGTGTAGGGTTTGGATTGTGCCACATGGCAGCAATCTTAAGGGTCATGTACAAGTATAAATAGGGGTACCACCCCTCCCACGTAATGAAGAGGGAAAGATTGTAAGCCAAGATGTAGCCTCAAGCATATATATATATGAAATATAGAGCATATATGTGTCTGTCATATATGCATATGTGTTAGTGTGTGTGAAGCACAACCTTATTAGAACTTATTAGAAGGGAGCTAAGTGATTTAGCTCCAACATGCTTTATGTCCGGGCTGAGTCGTAATTTATTTTATCTGTTGGGTCTGGATGTAAAATGTACGAACTGTACTTTCATGCTT
Organism: Poa pratensis; assembly: GCA_947311845.1. Lineage (NCBI taxonomy): Eukaryota > Viridiplantae > Streptophyta > Magnoliopsida > Poales > Poaceae > Poa > Poa pratensis. The sequence continues at coordinate 43,403,200 of CAMZMU010000077.1, read as the reverse complement.
ATCTAATGGAAGCCTGGGCCCTTCGGGGCCCTTCTGTTGTTCAAAAAAAAATTGAATGTTGATACCATTTGATATGTTCTCCCCTATGGTCATACCAATCACCCTACTTGTTAACGAACAGTTGAGATTGAGATGGGATTGTTCACTCGCCACTTAATTGCTTTGCAAAAACACCCTGAACTACCATGAATTTGCGGGTTGCCAAGCAGGACCTAAATTCAATAAAATAATTAGTCTTGTTAACATGTAGTGTGTCTGTTTTAGTCCGTCGCAAAGAACGGGTTTCTTGCAAATAATAATAATAAGAAGAAGAATAAGCAGAGAAGGATACATGGACAACAAGTCAACGACACATCAAATAGCAAATACAAACAGCACTAAAGACATCTAGATATAGACCAAATATCCAAGGAAATAAATGCTAGCATGTCGAAAACTGTACAACTTACATGTTGAACTACTTGGCGTGGTAGCTGTTTCGCTTCAGGTGGGGAGTAGTCCATGGGGTTCCAGCTCTTCTTTCCTGGAGGTATAAGTTTCTCATCCCATGTCACGAAGTAGAGATCCCCATCAAGATCACTTCCTGATGCTTCATCGGGATGTGGCCTCTCACCATTTTGTGGGAAAACCAAGCAATCAACCAGGTGATGCAGCTCGGGCACATCAACCGCTTCAAGGATCCGGATATCCCCCGGATGAAGGCATGGGTTCTTTGCTACTACCACTGTACCTATAATGATCTTTGTGACTGTGCTTTTGTTTGCTGACGAGAATCTTGAGCCATGCTTCATAAAACATTGATCAAGAGATGGAGCTGAGGCCTGAATAAAGCACTGCCCTTGTTCAAGGATAGCAATCTCATCAAGGCAGCCCATCAACAACCTACCCTTTGGCACAAAGATCCTTGTTTTTTCTAAAAGATCCAGCAACTGTGCAGACCTTATAGCCAAGAGCATTGCTCTCAATGTGGCTCAGTTCCAGGACCAAAGCCGGCACTCAGCATCAGCGCTGCGGTGTTTCCATTCTCGGCACAAGAGGTTGTTACAACCTCAAAGGCAACATCACTATCCGACAAGATCTTGTTGAGATTACAAAGCATGGACTCCTGCATTTGCGAAAAGATATCATCTGAGACTTCCAAGGATGACAGCAACAGTATAATCTGGCGATTCAAGAATCCTGGCTGGAACCTTGTCCAGCCAACCACCTCTAACACAGAATGGTTAGACTCAAACTTCCTCATACTTGGCCTTAGGGATAGTCGTATCCCATCGTCATGTCCTTGCCAGACTGCTATAACACCCTTGAAGCCTGCATACCTGATCTGATAAGCGGATGGGGGACTATCCGTAAGCTGCAGCCTCTCGGCGACTTCCATTGCAAGTTATTACGCTCAACATCCTCAAGATTCTCATTGATCTCGTGTGGTTTCACCATTACAGTGGCATATGTAGATGAGAAGCACTGGCCCATTCGAGCCGCATGTTTTGCTACGTTCTTGCTCGTAAACCGTCCCATCCACTTCCTAATGCTTTCCACCGTTGTCTTCCTGTCGTCAGCGAAGAACCAAGCACAACTATCCCTTAGCTGGTTCGATGAGAACGCGAGAAATGAGTACTTCCTGCCACACAAGTGGAAACCTTCTGTCAAAAACGTCTTGACTAGCTTGTACACTGTTGTCTTCTGCTGGAATGAGTTTGACATCAACTCCCTGACGATTGGTGCCGCATAAAAGTTCAGCACATAGTTGTTCAGCGGCTGCATCCCCTCATCCATAAAAGTGACTCTCAAGAATCTATCTGCCACCTCGTAATAATGCCGTATGACACGGTTTGAGAGCTCTACTTCTGGTGGTAAACAATAAGCCCTGGTCGGCGTGATCACGAGCCGCCGCACCTCCATATTGACATCCCAACCTTGCCACCGCGGAGAAGTTTGGGGTTCCTGATGACCCTAGCATGCGCCTTCATTAGCCTCCGGCATGCATCAAACACTGCAAACTCGTCCCCCCAAAAATTCTTTAACGCAGCGACATTGACACGATCATCTCTTCCCCTCAGCAAACTGAGAAACTCAGAATTGAGCTGGTGCTCATTAATGATTCCCTTGTGCACCAAATTATTCACGAGGAATAACACTGGAAAGGTTAGGCCCTCGGCATGCTGTAAACAGAAGAAGAGGTCCTGCATTGGCTCCTCGAACTCTGGCTCATCACATACCTTGAGACCCCGCCTTGGCCCTGACCACTCAGTGAACTCCATGAACGCCACCCTCCGTCCCTTCAAGTATTCAAGTGCCTCGTCCATCTTTGTCAATTTTCGTGGCGCCCGATGGCACCGCATGGTGTGATGTCGCTGGTCCGTATCCACGGGTCATCATCGTCGAGCAGGTCGTACGGCACCGACACATAGATGTCATCATCAGCCGTGCGGTAGTACACCATGGGCGCGGCCGCCAGCCGGAGGAGCAGCGAGCAATCGTTCCGGTAAACCTTGACCTGGGCAATGTCGCGCACCCAGAACTCCAGCTTAACGTCGCAGCGCATGACAGCCACCTCGCGGTATCCGGTGAACGCGAAGGCGATGTCACGGGTGAAAACCAGCCGGCAGCAGGCGTCGAACGGGTCGACCATAAACTCGAGTCCTTGGGCCGGTCCACGCCAGGCGGCGAGGAAGGTGTCGGGCGCGGGGAGCGCGCCAATCTCCAGGCTCGCGTCGGGGAAACGGAACGGATGGCTACTGCGGCGGCGGAACGCACGGAGGGATCTGTCCGGCGCGGCGGCGATGCGGAGGGGCTTCCCAGCGAGCAGAAGCTCCGATTTCCCCACCGCGTCGCTGGCGCGGCGCGCGGTCTCCGGGCGGGAGAAGTGGACGAAGGTGTGCGGGGGCACGCGTTCGTAGGGCGGCGGCGCGGAAGCGGCGGACGTGGTGGGATGGAGGAAGTCGGGGTAGGAATCCGGCGGGGTCCAGGAGCTCTTGACGCGGCATCGCCAGACCGGGCAGCCCTCGCGCTCGAAGAAATGGGCGAGTTCGGCCGCGGAGACGCTGCCGTCGAAGCCTCCGAGGCTCACCTGGTTCGTCACCAGGTCGCGCGGCGACGGCGGAGGGATGGAAACGCCGTCGCTCAGCGATTCCATTGTGGGGCGTGGGGTTGGGTGGGATGCGGAGATCAATCCGGGGCGGGGCTAGCTCGGACGCGGGAGGCCGGCACGGGCAGGAGCGAGCTGGCGAAGGCCATCCGGCGGTGGAGTTGCGGCGGCGGCGGCGGCGGCAGGGTGGCTTCTAGAGTGGCGTGGAATTGGGGGAGAGACGACGGAGACGGCGACGGAGTGACTAGCGACTCTGCAGGTGGCGTGCTACGGGGTGGGGCCCGGCCCGCTCGGCGACGACGCCGGATGGATAAGTTTCGCTTCTTTAATTTTCTTTTCTTGCTCGTCAGCTATTATCTCTCTTTTATTCTAAAAAAAAGCTATTATCTCTCTTTTTTTTAAAGTAAAAATTTGGATTTGTGTGTCTTTTTTGTCTCATACTGCTCCCTCCGTTGTCATGTAATTACGGCCAATATAGGTATATCAATATTGGCTGTAAAAACATCATATATTTTGAGACATGACGGAGGGAGTAGTTCTTAATAGATTTTATAAGTTAGTATATAAACATATAAAAATCATTAGCAGTGATATATAATTTTTTTCAATTTACTGAAAATAGTGACGATCTGATTCCATCTTACAAAAATTTCTGTAAATATCTATAATAATACTTACTTTGTTGTGACATTTTATTAATTTAGCCTAAAAAATATGGTACAAATATTAAGAGCATCTCCGACATATGATGTAAAATAGGACACCTGAAAACAATTTTAGGGCACCACTTTTTGGGTTTTAGGGCACTCATTTCAGGTGATGTAAAATAGGGCAGCAGCAAAAACCATACTGGTTCAATATATCATGGTTCTCAATCGAGAGAAATCCTTATTGTTGTCTACATCATACCTTCCACTTAGTGTCAATGATCTAATTAGGGCCGATTTCCCACCATATAAAGTTGTCAGGCAAGGAGATTCTCTGTCCCCTTTATGGTTTGACATAGTTGGACATGGGCTGACAATGCTAATCGGGAAAAGTCAAAGTGAAAGGACATTTCTATCCCTAATTTGTTTTGATGTTTGGTGTCAACACAATAAGCGGTCTAATTGTGTGCTAAAATATTTACAGGTACATCTCTAAAAGTTGCACGTGATGGTTGGACTATCTCTCTAAAAGGATTAAGCGCGAAATCGTAGTTTTCTTAGTTGTCTCTTATTCTTTATAGGAAAACCGTACTATCAAGAGGGAGGGGGTCCGTTGTGGAGGTATGGGCGGAATCGACTTTGTCTATTTACACAAAACTTATATGCACTTCCACATCCATCCTAAACCTTGTGGTCATTCTCAGTTTCCTATCTGAGTTTCTGTGTTCATCAGGGGCCGGTAGTACCGGGCCACAGCCGGAAGTACCGCCTGCACTTCTATGAGGAGTTGGGTACCCCGGCTGTGTTCCTGTACTGCCGGTAGTTCCGGAAATTTGCCCCGGTAGTACTGAGTCAGCACGCTCGGTACTTCCGGGCAAGTACCAGACCAACTACTACATTAGCTCTTTTGGTACTGGACTCCCGTCGTTTTTCCTAGGAAGTTGCCCCGGTAGTAGCCCGGTACTACCGCATGGACAGTAGTACCGGATCCTACCAGCCAGTAGTACCGGGGAAGCACTATCCATTCGGGGTTTGACCACACGCTGTCTGACCATTTTTTTGTTGGCCGGAAGTACCGGGCCTGGCCCGGTACTACCGACACTGCGCAGAAAAACTGCCAACGGCCACATTTTGTGATGGACTATATAAGCTAGTCCTCTTCTCCAAAGAGACTAAGATTTCTAATATTCTCTCTACTCCATTGATACAAAGCTTCAAACTACTAGATCTCCCACTCTCTTGGCCCAAACACCTTGATTCTTTAAGGAGTGAAGGAGGAGATCTAGATCTACACTTCCCCCAAAGCAATTTCAATTCCCCCCACTAATCCCTAGCAGATCTTGTTACCTCTTGGGTTCTTGGAACCCTAGACGAAAGTTGTGTTCTTCGTGGCTTTGGTAGCCACGGGGAAAAGACAAGAGACTCCAATTAAGTTGTGGATGTGTGCCTTGGCCTTGTGAGTCTTGTGGTTTTGGGAGCCGCGGGATTTTGGTGGGAGCGTCCAATTGTTGTGGAGTGTGCCTTATCCTTGTAAATATTTGGTTGTCGACCTCAACGACATCATATAGTGACCTGTGCCACTCCACGTTGGTGGAAGCACGAAGGAGATTACGGTGTGCCATATCACAGCTACACGGGGATCACTTTGTGACTCTGCACCGCTCCAACGGAGACTAGCTTCCTTGTGAAGTCAACTTCGGGATAAAATCTCTGCATCATTGTGTGGTTATCTCTTAACCTTTCCTTTACTTGTTATGGCTAGCTTATCTTGTTAATATATCTTGCTAGCTTGTATCTTGCTCACATGTAGGATTGTTCACTTAGTTGCATATCTAGAGAAATTATATTTGAGCAAAGCCTAAATTGTCAAAAGAAAAAGAAAATTTGTAGTTGCCTATTCACCCCCTGGACAACCTACTCGATCCTTTCAATTGGTATCAGAGCAAGGTCTCTTTATTAAGGGCTTAACCGTCTAAAGAGAAGGATGTCTATTGTGGATAGTAAAAGTGATAAAAATGACTTACAGGAGGACGACCCCGCTAAAATTGTTGAAACCCCTTCCTTAGTAGAACCCCCTCTCACCTTGAAGGCCATCAAGGATCTTTTTGATTCTATGAAGGCCGAAATGGTGAAAGAGGTTTGTGCTATGGTGATTAATCAAAATGCTTCCTCATCTAATGCCCCTCTTGTAGAGGTAGAAGGTGATAAGGAAGATGAAGATAAATTAAAGGCTAAAAAGCCTTTTGGTGCCGTTCCTCCACCCCCATCATATCTCACTCAAATTCAACCCACCTTCCCTCATAGAAACAACCAAAGTGCACCGCCTCCTAAGCTTGATAACACTCGATATTTCACTTGGCAAAAAGCTATGGAGTCTTATTTTTGCAGCTCGTCCGTGCAACTTTGGAGGGTGGTCAAGGATGGGTACAAGCCCGTCAATCCCAACAACTTTACCAAGCAAGAAGAAATTGATGAGCAACTTGATGCAACGGCGCATTACATGCTTGAGAGGGCCATGACCGCGGATGATGAAGACCAAGTCGTGCTCTCCCAACCACCAAAGAAGCATGGGATTATCTCGAGGCCCTATATGAAGGGAATGAGGGCATTCCACGCTCTCAAAAGGCAATTCTTCAACATGATGTGGACAACTTTATGATGTTGGAAGATGAGACTCCCTTCGAGCTATTCCATGGCTCACCAAGCTTGTGGTAGCTATGAGGGATAGTGGATCACGAGATATGGATGATGAATGGGTCAAGTCCAAGTTCCTCAAGTCAATCATTCCATACAATGAGAACATGGTGATGAATGTGAACTCAAGAATGGACTACCGGACCATGACTCTGAATTATGTGTTGGCACAATTTGTCACCATGGATATGATGAAGGCCACCTCCAAGAGTCCCAATACTCAAATCCGTGGAATGAAGAATCTAGCCTTGAAGGCTCAAATGGAAGAACCAAGCCATGAAAGAAGCTCAATAATTGAACAAATGAAGATTGAAAGAAGCTTACAATGAATGCCTAGATCTTGCGGCTACCAAGTTTTGGGGCAAAAGGAACTTCAAGAGCAACACTTCAAGGGAATCCACTTCCGAGAAGAAAAGGACTTGCTTCAATTGTGGAAAGAGCAATCACTTTGTTGTTGATTGTCCCTATGAGAGAAGGGAGGATAATGGGGGCCAACTCATTCTCAAGAAGAACAAGTACTCCCCAAGCCCAAGACTTTCATGAAGAGAACTCCTCAAAAGGCTCTTGTGGCATCTACACATGAAGAGTATGAATCCGGAGGAGAGGAATATGAAGATGAAGAGGAAAGTGAGGAGGTGGGGGTGGCGGCCCTCACCATGGGCAACCTCCCTCCTTCCTTGGCGCCCCTCTTCACCTCTCCAAATGACGACAAGAGCTCCAAGCCAATGTGCCTCATGGCTAAGGCATCTAAGGTGAATCCCTCACCTAAAATGACCATCTCCTCTAAACCATCTCTTTTGTATTGTGTTGAGGATGTAGGGGAAGGTGATGAAAAGGTGGACATGATCACTCCTTTCGTGGAGAACCTCCAAGGTAAAACCAAGAAGATGTTTGAGGCTCTCTTGTACAAACTTGGAGAAGCCAATAACCTCCTTGAGGAAAAGGAGGACACCATCTTTGAGCTTGAAGGGCATGCTCACGATCATGCTTATAAAATTGGTGCTCTAGAAGATGATTTTGTAGAAGAACAAATGCTTCGAGAGTCACTTGAGGAAACCCAAACTTTGGATTTATCTAAAGTAAAGGAGACCTGATGTTGCTCTTGAGACTCTAGAGAATACAAGCTAAAATATGATGAGCTTCTAGTGGGTCATACTAAACTCTTTGAGGATCTTGAGAAACTTGAGGTAGCCCACAAGACAACTTCGAGTGAGCTCACTAGTCTCAAAGGGTCATACGACATATTGCAAACTCAATACCTTTATAGCTATTTCACCTCTCCTCAAAATGATAATAATGAAAATGCTTGTGCCACTAACCCTTTGTGTGTCAAAGTATCTCTTATTGAGAAGAACACTAGGTTGAAGGCCCAACTTGAGAAAGGTCTAGCCACTTGTATCCAAGGGGAAAAGAACCTCAATAACCTTTTGAGCAATCAAAAGGGTGTTGTTGGTAAGGAAGGACTCGAGTTTGCACCCAAAGTCCAAGAAGGCCAACAAGAAGAAGAAGAAGCCCACTCCCCTTCCAAAGATATTGTTTTTGTGAAGGAGGGGGAGTTGGCCAAGAAGAAAAATACCAACACCATTGTGGGTGGTGATGCCACAAGGGGCAATGCCACCCATAATGACTTTGCGGGAAAATATAATCCATCATATGTTCTTATGAAATCTAGAGATGGAAATGTATTTGCTAAATATGTTGGTACTTCATATGGCAATGATTATCATTGGGCTATTTGGGTTCGTAAGACCCTTGTGACTAACAAAAGTGGACCCATCCAAAAATGGGTACCTAAATCAAAAACTTGATTTATTGTATGAGTATGCTTTTGGTGGATCTTCATGGCTCATTGATAGTGGGTGTTCATCTCATATGACCGGAAGCAAGCATTTGGTGAAGAATTTATTGAATCAATTTCTCCAACACTCTCATGTCACCGTTGGGAATAATGCTCAACTTAAGGTATTGGGATATGGCAAGGTGGTGATCTCTCCGGACTTGTCCATTGAGAAAGTCCTCCTTGTTGAATCTCTTTCATATAATTTACTTTCCGTAAGGCACTTATGCAAGGTTGGCTACACCGTTATTTTTAATAAATATCACGTGACCGTCCTTTATACAAAATCTCTTAAAGTAGCTTTTGTTGGATTTGTTGAAAAGGACTAGTATGTGGTTGATTTCTAGAAAGAGACTACTCAAGTTGCAACTTGTCTAATGGCTAAATCCGACAAGGGATGGCTTTGGCATCGCCGTTTAGCCCATGTTGGTATGAGAAATTTACAAAACCTATTAAAGGGCGAGCACGTGGTAGGACTAACGGGTGTTAATTTTTCCAAAGATCGTCCTTGTAGCTCTTGCATAGCCGGAAAGATGCATGGGAAGAATCATCCCAAGAAGATAATTATCACTTCCAAGAGACCTTTGTAGCTCCTTCACATGGATCTCTTTGGGCCGCCCACTTATGATAGTCTTGGTGTCAAGAAATATTGTTTGGTGACTGTTGATGATTATTCAAGATATTGTTGGACATTCTATATCAGGAAGAAGAGTGAAACTCAAAAGACATTCATTGACTTTGCAACCCAAGTTCAACGCCAATATGACACAAAGATTTTGGCCATAAGAAGTGACAATGGGACGGATTTCAAGAATTACACCATGGATGATTTCTTATGTGGGGAGGGCATTCGCCACCAATTTTTCGCTGCATATACCCCCAACAAAATGGTGTTGCCGAAAGGAAGAACCGCACTCTTATTGATATGGCAAGAACTATGATGGCCGAGTTTCGTTCCCCATGTAACTTTTGGGCCGAAGCCATCAACACCGCTTGCCACTCATCAAACCGGCTCTTCTTTCGTTGTCGGGGATGTGACCCCGGGTACCCCAGAGTTGTTGCTTTGACCGAAGCTCCTAGGACGTCAGATGCGCTCCAAGTTGAGGCAGGTGGCCTCGACTCTTCATCCTTAACCGGATCACTCTCCGCCGACGCCGGGACATCCTTAACCGGATCACTCTCCGCCGACGCCGGGACATCCTTAACCGGATCACTCTCCGCCAACACCGGGACAATTCTAACCGGATCACTCTTCACCAACGCCGTGACATCCCTAACCGGATCACTCTCCGCCAACCCGGGACATCCTTAACCGGATCACTCTCCCCCAACACCGGGACATCGCTAACCGGATCACTCTCCGCCAAACACCGGGACATCCCTAAACGGATCACTCTCCGCCAAACGTCGGGACATCCTTAACCGGATCATCTCCGCCGACGCCGGGACATCCCTAACCGGATCACTCTCCGCCAACACCGGGACATCCCTAACCGGATCATTCTCCGCCAACACCGGGACATCCCTAACCGGATCACTCTCCGCCAACCCGGGACATCCTTAACCGGATCATCATAAATATCTTCGGGAGAGGATAAGAAGAGGACGTGGAGATTCAGAAGACAACGGCTAGAAGACAAAGGAAAGGACGGCATCTCCGGAGATGCCGGAGACAGAAGCTAGAAGACAAAGGAGCCCAGTCAGCTCAGTGCTACAGTGCATGAACAGTGTTTCTTGTCTATTTGACCTCTCACTTGTCCCCTGGGCACCTATATAAAGGGCACCAGGGGGAAGAGGCGAGGAGGCTCCGGAGGCTGGCTTATTTCCCCCCTTTGGCTTAGCTTCTTCTTCTTCCTTTAGCTCCTCTCCATGGCTAGTTCCTCACAGCTCAAGGAGCACTTGTACAAATCATATACAAAGAGGAGAATACACCAAGTAGGCTAGTGCTGCAGCAGGGGTTTTACCTCCTCACGAGGGCCCCGAAGCAGGGTACATCGTGGTGTGCTTGTGTTTGTGTTCTTGGTTTCTTGCTCTTGTTCTTCGTGTTCTTCGTGTGCGGTTCCACCGCACCAACCCTCTCCCGAATCCTCAAGTGTCCATTCGGCCCCAGAATAAGCCACCTCGTGGCATCTGCGTGATTCCCACCACGACATTCGTCCTCTCATGGAGAAGACACCATATGAAGTCCTTACTGGTAACAAGCCAAATCTTTCTCAATTTCGTATATTTGGTTGCAAATGCCATGTTTACATTAAATGTTGTAAAATTGCTAAGTTTCAGCCTAGAACTTTTGAAGGCATATTTGTTGGATACGCCGCAAACTCCCACGCTTATAGGATCTACAATATATCCACCGGGTGTGTTGAAGAATCTATGAATGTGGAGTTTGACGAGGATAATGGCTCCCAAGCGGAGCATATTGATCATGATGTTGTAGGTGATCAAGCCCCTTCTCATGCCATAAGAACCATGGGCATAGGAGAATTTATTCCCATTGAGTAACCTATTGATACTCAAGAAGAGGGAACAAGCTTTACTCAAGTCGAGCCACCTACTTCAAGTAGTGATCAACAAGCTATCCAAGAACAAGAACAAGTCCTTCAAAATGATACCCAAGATCATGGTCAAGACCCACCCAACTCTAGTGGTGATCAAGAACGTCATGAACCCACCACTCCAAGAACTCCACAAAGGGGTGATTATGATCAAGACCAAGGCAATGATGAAGACATATGTGATGGTGAAACAATTTCCCAAGCTATGGATCGCCGGGTCATTCGTCGAGCATCAAGATTGGATCGTCATCAACACTTCAAAGAAAATATCCTTGGGAGCATTCGTAGAAATGTGTCCACTCGTAATCAATTAGCCAATTTTTTTGGTCATGTTTCTTGTTTGTCAAGTGTAGGGCCACTCAAGGTGTATGATGCTCTTGAGGACATGGATTGGGTTGCGGCTATGCATGAAGAGCTAAATAACTTCAAGCGCAACCAAGTTTGGTCATTGGTGGAAAGATCCAAAGATACCCACCATAATGTCATTGGGACCAAGTGGATATTCAAGAATAAGAAAGATTCAAGTGGTCAAGTCGTCCGCAACAAGGCAAGATTAGTGGCTCAAGGCTTCACTCAAATTGAAGGAGTCGACTACGGTGAAACTTATGCCCCCGTTGCTTGATTTGAATCTATTCGCTTATTAATTGCATATGCTTCTACTCATAAAATCCTCTTATGGCAAATGGATATTAAAAGTGCATTTCTTAATGGTCCCCTAAATGAATTGGTATATGTTAAACAACCTCCGGGATTCGAAGACCCTAAATTTCCTAATCACGTCTACTTACTCCACAAGGCACTCTATGGCCTTAAGCAAGCACCTCATGTTTGGTATGATCATCTCAAGGAGTTCCTAGTTGACCGTGGTTTTGAAATTGGGGTAATAGATCCCACTCTTTTTACTAAGAGAGTTGACGGAGAGTTTTTCGTATGCCAAATATATGTTGATGATATTATCTTTGGATCTACTAATGGAAATTTTAGTGATCAATTTGGTAAGCTAATGACCAAGGAGTTTGAGATGTCTATGATGGGCAAGTTGAATTTATTTCTTGGACTTGAAATCCATCAATGGAAGGACGGAATATTCATATGCCAAGCCAAGTATATTAAGGACATGCTCAAGAAGTTTGACATGGCGGATGCCAAGCCATATAAATTTCCCATGTCAACTAGTGCGGATCTCCACCTTGATCCGGAAGGTAAAGAAGTTGATCAAAAGCTTTATCGTTCTATGATTGGATCTTTGCTTTACCTTTGTGCATCTAGACCAGATATTATGTTTAGTGTGGGTATGTGTGGAAGATTCCAATCAAGTCCTAGAGAAAGCCATGATTCCGCGGTGAAAAGAATTCTTAGATATTTGGTTGATACTCCTAACTATGGTATTTGGTATCCCAATGGGACAAGCTTTGATCTTGTAGGATACTCGGATGCGGATTGGGCGGGTTGCAAAATGGATAGAAAATCAACTTCGGGTACTTGCCAATTTATTGGTAGGTCACTTGTGAGTTGGTCTTCAAAGAAGCAAAATTGTGTTGCCGCCTCCTCCACCGAAGCCGAGTATATTGCCGCCGGAAGTTGTTGTGCACAACTATTATGGATGAGGCAAATTTTAAAGGATTATGGTGTCATTTGTGACAAAGTGCCTCTTTTATGTGACAATGAAAGTGCCATCAAGATTGCTCATAATCCGGTGCTCCAAGGAAGAATGGATATCTACTCATGGATATTGGAGTGATGATGATGCCCCACAGCCCGAGGATCCCCCTCGTACTCCCGTCCACCGCAGCATGGGTGGAGTTTGATTCTCCATGGGACGTTTAGCATCATGCTCCTCCCTTTTTGGCATTTCGATGATAAAGGGGGAGAATGTGTTCTATTAGGACTTATCGTGGATTTGCATGGGAGGAACACAAGCTTGCCATTTCTTCGATTTTTATTGCTTGCGTCCCATCTTATTTGGCTATTTGGTTTATGAACTTTGTCAATCATGGCGTAAGACACGCAAGAACTTATGTGTTAAAGACTATGTTATGCTTGTAATAGAATTATTAATCTACTTGTTTTTTATCCATGTCTTATATCTTTTGAAAGTTCTATTTAAATTGTCTATCTAGATGAACTTGCTTGGCTTGTAAAATATAGGGTGAGCTATACCTATATGAATGTTGGGTGTTTTGCATTCAAACGCAAATTCCAAATAATGCACACATTTAGGGGGAGCCCGCTTATCTTTTGCAAACCTTTTGTCGCTAAATATTGTGTTGTCATCAAACACCAAAAAGGGGGAGATTGAAAGGACATTTCTATCCCTAATTCGTTTTGATGTTTGGTGTCAACACAATAAGCGGTCTAATTGTGTGCTAAAAGATTTACAGGTACATCTCTAAAAGTTGCACGTGATGGTTGGACTATCTGTCTAAAAGGATTAAGCGCGAAGTCGTAGTTTTCCTAGTTGCCTCTTATTCTTTATAGGAAAACCGTACTATCAAGAGGGGGGGTCCGTTGTGGAGGTATGGGCTGAATCGACTTTGTCTATTTGCACAAACCTTATATGCACTTCCACAGCCATCCTAGACCTTGTGGTCATTCTCAGTTTCCTATCTGAGCTTCTGTGTTCATCAGGGGCCGGTAGTACCGGGACACAGCCGGAAGTACCGCCTGGCACTTCTATGAGGAGCTGGGTACCCCGGCTGTGTTCCTGTACTGCCGGCAGTTCCGAAAATTTGCCCCGGTAGTACCGAGTCAGCACGCTCGGTACTTCCGGGCAAGTACCGGACCAACTACTACATTAGCTCTTTTGGTACTGGACTCCCGTCGTTTTTCCTAGGAAGTTGCCCCGGTAGTAGCCCGGTACTACCGCATGGACAGTAGTACCGGACCCTACCAGCCGGTAGTACCAGGGCAGCGCTATCCACTCGGGGTTGGACCACACGCCGTCTGACCGTTTTTCTGCTGGCCGGAAATACCGGGCCTGGCCCGGTACTACCGACACTGCGCAGAAAAACTGCCAACGGCCACATTTCGTGGTGGACTATATAAGCTAGTCCTCTTCTCCAAAGAGACTAAGCTTTCTAATATTCTCTCTCCTCCATTGATACAAAGCTTCAAACTACTAGATCTCCTAGTCCCTTGGCCCAAACACCTTGATTCTTTGAGGAGTGAAGGAGGAGATCTAGATTTACACTTCCACCAAAGCAATTTCAATTCCCCCCACTAATCCCTAGCAGATCTTGTTACCTCTTTGGTTCTTGGAACCCTAGACGGAAGTTGTGTTCTTCGTGACTTTGGTAGCCACGGGGAAAAGCCAAGAGCCTCCAATTAAGTTGTGGATGTGTGCCTTGGCCTTGTGGCTTTGGGAGCCGCGGGATTTTAGTGGGAGCCTCCAATTGAGTTGTGGAGTGTGCCTCATCCTTGTAAAGGTTTGGTTGTCGACCTCAACGATATCATATAGTGACCCGTGCCACTCCACGTTGGTGAAGCACGAAGGAGATTACGGTGTGCCATATCACGGCTACACGGGGATCACTTTGTGACTCCGCACCGCTCCAACGGAGACTAGCTTCCTTGTGAAGTGAACTTCGGGATAAAATCTCCGCGTCATTGTGTGGTTATCTCTTAACCTTTCCTTTACTTGTTATAGCTAGCTTATCTTGTTAATATATCTTGCTAGCTTGTATCTTGCTCACATATAGGATTGTTCACCTAGTTGTATATCTAGAGAACTTATATTTGAGCAAAGCCTAAATTGTCAAAAGAAAAAGAAAATTTGTAGTTGCCTATTCACCCCCTCTAGACAACCTACTCGATCCTTTCACAAAGAACAAGGTATAATTAATCACATGTTTAATTTCTCATCTAGTGGGGAAAGGGGGGAGGGGTGGAGTGGCTATTGTACAATATGCGGATGATACCATTCTCATTCTCTTGCTGGAGGAAGATTTCACCATTAGCGAAATGTTAAGTTTATTCTATGTGTGTATGAACAAATGTATTTATTGAAGATTAACTTCACAAGAGTAATATATACTTCGTTGGGGATGTTGCTGACAGGGATCGAGCAGCAATACATTGAAATATTCATGTTTGTAGTTGCCAAACTTCCCTTCAAATACCTAGGGATGTCGACAGATGAGAAGAGGCTGACTATCTCTCAATGGGACCTAGTGCATGAAAAAAATTGGGGGGGGGGGTCTCTGACGCTACAAAGATTTTTTTTTATCTATCGAAGATAGAGTAACTTTGGTGCATGCATGTTTGAGTAGTGTCCATTTGTACACGATTTCCTTTGTGGAGGCACCAGTAGGGACCATTAAGAAAATGGATGCACATAGGAAGAGATTGGTGTGTCCTGAGCTTGATAACAAGTAGACTCACCTAGTCAATTGGCATGTTGTTTGCTTGTCTAAAGATTGTGGTGGTTTGGGAGTTCTGGATCTTGCAACTACGGAGAAGAGATTATTGCACAAGTGGGTTTAGAAACTGAAAAACACTTATGGTACTTAGCAAAAAGTTTTGTCTAAAAAAATATTGAACAATTAGGTCTTATCTCAAGTGACTATTGGATCTGGTTGTTCTTACTTTTGGCAAAGTTTTATGGGCTTAGTCATACCTTTCAGGAAATTTAAAAAGTATGCAAACAATGGAAGAAAAACTTTGTTTTGAGAGGATTCATGGGTAAAAAATTTACCATTAGCATCCCAATTCCCAAGAATATACATTATCACTTTCTCGAACCAAATCATCGTCGGAAGACTTATGGCTAAAAGTTCAGGCCATTTTAGGTTTAAAATAACTTTGTGGGGAGAAACCGCATAGCAATGGATTTTAATCTAAAAAGAATGGTTGATGAAGTGAATCTAACAGATGAACCATACAATTCAAAGTTAAAATATTAGAGATTTGTATCTTTAGTTGAGATCTAATTAGTTTTTTCTTACAAATTTCATTGGAGATCAAAATCCCTCTCAGAGAATTTTTTCTTTGGTTAATGTTTAAAAACAACATCTTACCTAAAGACAATGTAATAAAAAAGGGATGGACTGGAAATAATCAATGATCTTAACTAAAGATAATATGTTGAAAAAGGGTTGAACTGGAAATAGTCAATGTCACTACTGTGGTCACAAAGAGATAGTGGACCATCGCCTCTTTAGTCGTGCTTTGGAAAAATTGATATGAAACTTGATGCTATGTGCTTTTGATATTTATAGACCTCTTGAAAATACAGTGGATCTTGCTGGGAATGGATCAAATCCTTCCCTAAACCCCAACACAAGCTGGTGTCATGTAGGAGATCAGTTGTTTGCTGGATTATTTGGAAAAGCAAGGAACATTATTTGTTCAAACGCAGATTTCTTGATGATACAACTACAACGGTGTATAGACTTTATAACATGATTAACTCGTGGACAATATTACAGAAAAACCAAAGCGGAGGAAACCTTGAAGCTGAAGCGGAGAAGATCCAGTTGGTGATTCGAGAATCCTTCTCAAAATGGTTTGGCTGAGCACCTACTACTGCAAGAATATGCATTTGATGCAAAGTCTATATCGAGCTGTTTGCTGCTGATGTTGCTCCTAATGATTTGGTTTGGTGAGCTTTGTTTGCTTGGAGTTTCAACAGGTCTAGGAAATGCTATTCCTGAGTAGAGTGGTGTTTTGGCTCCCGAGACCATATGCTCCTGCTGAATAAAAAATTCAAAAAAATAGTAAGACACTTCAAATTTTTTTGAAAAAAATCTGGTGATGAATATATAAGTTTTCCCCATACGTGACATGTTTCATGATGAAAATGACATGTGTGGTGCTCTGTGCAAAAACACAAAATCAGTTCTCCAAAAAGTTAATGTTTAAAAACAACATCTTACCTAAAGACAATGTAATAAAAAAGGGATGGACTGGAAATAATCAATGATCTTAACTAAAGATAATATGTTGAAAAAAGGGTTGAACTGGAAATAGTCAATGTCACTACTGTGGTCACAAAGAGATAGTGGACCATCGCCTCTTTAGTCGTGCTTTGGAAAAATTGATATGAAACTTGATGCTATGCGCTTTTGATATTTATAGACCTCCTGAAAATACAGTGGATCTTGCTGGGAATGGATCAATTCCTTCCCTAAACCCCAACACAAGCTGGTGTCATGTAGGAGAGCAGTTGTTTGCTGGATTATTTGGAAAAGCAAGGAACATTATTTGTTCAAACGCAGATTTCTTGATGATACAACTACAACGGTGTATAGACTTTATAACATGATTAACTCGTGGACAATATTACAGAAAACCCAAAGCGGAGGAAACCTTGAAGCTGAAGCGGAGAAGATCCAGTTGGTGATTCGAGAATCCTTCTCAAAATGGTTTGGCTGAGCACCTACTACTGCAAGAATATGCATTTGATGCAAAGTCTATATCGAGCTGTTTGCTGCTGATGTTGCTCCTAATGATCTGGTTTGGTGAGCTTTGTTTGCTTGGAGTTTCAACAGGTATGGGAAATGCTATTCCTAAGTAGAGTGGTGTTTTGGCTCCCAAGACCATATGCTCCTGCTGAATAAAAAATTCAAAAAAATAGTAAGACACTTTAAAAAATTCTGAAAAAAAATCCGGTGATGAATATATAAGTTTTCCCCATACGTGACATGTTTCATGATGAAAATGACATGTGTGGTGCTCTGTGCAAAAAACACAAAATCAGTTCTCCAAATGACAATGTTGGTGCTCTGTGCAAAAAACAGAAAATCAGTTCTCCAAACTTTTGGAGAACTGATTTTCTGTTTTTTGCACAGAGCACCAACATTGTCATTCACCATGAAACATGGCACGTATGTACAATATTTGTATATGTTCATCACCAAAGTTTTTCAGAATTGTTTGAAATGTTGTACTATTTTTTTATTCAGCCAAAGCATATGAGCTAGGAGCCATTTTGAATTTTCGATTGCTATGGCGTTTCTCGTGATGTAATAAGTTTTTTTTTTGAAACATCGTGATGTAATAAGTAGTTGTGGTAGCCGAAAGTGTTTTCGGCTACCGAGATCCAGTGATCCTGCTAGTTTAAAAAAATCGAAAAAAAATTTACGAGTTTGGAAAAAATACCGGATGTAGCCTATGGTGTATCCCACAAACACGCAAAAAATTAACTACAAATACTTTGCATTCTGGTCTACATAAAAATTGCAAAAGTGTGGATATGAATATGCATATTTTCAAATCTACAAATTTATTAGATCTTGTCATTTTTGTGTTGTTCAGAATACAAAATATTTGAATGTGATTTTTGGCATGTTCGTTGAATACACTATTGGCTACATCCGGGATTTTTTTTCAATTTTTTTAAAACTTTTAATTTTTTTTTTGATTTTTTTAAACTAGTAGGATCACTAGAGTTCCGGAGCACGAAATCTCCTCTCATTGTTGTAGCCCTTAGGTCAAAAGAAAAGTTGCCTCCGGTGCCGTTGAAAAAAGAAGTTGGGGAAATTTGGATCGCACAAACCAAGTTGGGAAGGCGTATTCCTTGTTGTCCACGTCCACCATGCCGTGCCCGAGTGTATCCTGGTTCTTCAAGAAAGAAAACGAGGCTCTTGCGTCGGCACGCACACGGATCCACGTCTCTCTTAGCCGCCGCCGATCTGCCGCACCGACCTAAACCCTAACCAGCCCGTCGCGCCGCCGCCGCAAAATCTCAAACCAGCCGCAGCGCGTCTCCCCCTCCCCCCAGCCTCGCCGGCGCAGCGGCAGCAGCCATGGCGTTCACCGCCCGCATGAAGGACCTCGGGAGGAAGTACGGCAAGGTGGCCCTCGGCGTCCACCTCTCCGTCTCCGCCGCCACCGTCGCCGGCCTCTACGTAGCCATCGACAACAACGTCGACGTCGACGCCGTCTTCCGCAAGATCGGCATCTCCACTGGCGTCTCCACCCCCGCCGCCGGCGACGACGCCCTGCCCTCCGGCGCCCCCGGCCAGGAGGCGCCGCCGACGCGCAACCGGACGGGGGAGCTGGTGGCGTCGAGCGGCGGCACGCTCGCGCTCGCCCTCCTCTGCAACAAGGCCCTCATCCCCGTCAGGATCCCCATCACCATCGCGCTCACGCCGCCCATCGCCAGGCTCCTCGCCCGCTGGAAGCTCGTCAAGAGCCTCAAGACCTGAGCTGTGAGCCCATTGACTTCGATATTCCCCTCTACGAGTTCACTGTCGCCTAGTCGGAACCAAAATTCGATGCCCCTCCACTGTACGATTGATTTAACCGTTGATTTAGTTGTGAGAGATTCTGTGAATTTGCAATGAAATCAGAAAGCTTGTGTCTTTGATGTTATTTTCTCTCTTTTTTCTCGCTGTATCTTCGAACTGTAATTCACTTCAGCTCGAACGACCTAACAGCATGGTGTAAAACGATTGAATTCTTAACACCTGTGTCGATGCTTCAGAAGCTGTAGCACAAGTTGAAATTGCTCAACGTTGATTTAGCTGTTAATTTGGTCGTGAGATTCTGTGAATTGTACCGCTATTGGGGTTGGTAGCTTTGCCATCGAATCGGGGAGCTTCTTTCTATGATGGAATTATCAATTTGAAGATACTATTGGGATAACCTTGCTATGGAATTAGGAAGCTCCTTTCTATGAGGGAATTAGCAATTTGAAGATACTTTTTTTTTTCAGTTATAGTACTCGCCGTTTGAACAAATTCCAGTACTGTCACACTGTTTTGGATGTCTAGGTGCCTTGGTGTTATAGCCTCTTTTTTGGCTGTATTTTTGAACTGAGGTTTTAACCTCTGATTGAACGACCTCACAGTATATTATAAGAATTTTGAATTCTTAACACTGTGTCAATGCATCAGAAATTATATCAGAATTTGTATCGACCCAGAGCTGTCTTGTGGGCACAACTATCAGAATGGCTTCCTAGTGTAGTGTTCATGAGCTTTCTCTGTGAATAACTTTATTTTTCAAGCTGGGCATAGCTGGTTAAGTAGTGTGTTACTGTCTTTATGTTATGCAAGTAAAATCTTCTGTCAAAGGAGCTTTGCATAACCATTTTCTTTAACGAAACTGGAGTTCAGTACAGAAGTTCGCTGGAAACATAGTCATGTTTGTGAGCCAGATGAGACACCCTCGGATTTAAACACTGTCCAGATGCCTGAAAACTGTAGCCCAAACCATGGCGTTGAACGAACATTCTAAAAATAGTCATATTATACCTGTTTTAGTGATATATCAAATATAATTTCATGGCATTTTCATATTAGGGGCCGCCCAACATATATTATGTCTGTTTGAGACCCGTTATTGTGTAGTGTTCTTGAGCCCCCTTTGTGTTATATTCAACAACTTTTTTTTCAAGCTAAGCATAGTGTGTTCAACAACTAAAAATATGTTATTATTATACGAGTAACAGTTATTCCACCATGACTGCTATATGCTGCTTACCACTGTATGGTTGCCTCTATACACATAATTTATAATAGCTTTGTTTTCCATCATCATATTTAGTTATCAAATTCAGTAAATCCTTCCACAGAATACATATATAGCTCTACCTGGTGCTTTGTACTCATCAGAAATTCATAATACCTGTTATTGTAGGTGTTTCGTTGCAAGTGCTCGGGGAGACTGCTGCATCCAGGATCCTTCCACCGTCTAGGGCATCCTGAAATGCAGCAAAGCTGTAAATTACCCCAGTCCGCCGTTTTGGGTCTGATATGCTTGTCTGACTTTTATCAGGTCGTGGATGGACGCACTTGCAACAAAGTTGTGCACGCAGGAACTCTTTTTGTCCTCTGAACTCCAGGCAGCAGCACCCCATTCTCTGATTTTGTAACATCTAAAAAAATGTTGAGAACAAAATAAGCACTGTTGATGATTAATGCGAGAACTAGTAGACTTAGTCGCAAATGGCCATCACGCGTTTTGCTGATCAATGTTTGATTTGTAATGATATGAGTGGAATTCATTTAAAATATGTTCAGTACATGTGATGTGATCTGTTCATTATTTTCTTCGAATTATCTGGTGATGTAACTTGTGTGTATTGTAACAACGAATATTGAACCTGAACAGATTGCATCAAGATTGGTGCGCCTCCGACCACAGGTTGGCGCTGGCCCTCCGATCCACTAGTATAGGGCTATAGGCCTTCTCGTCTCAACCCCGCCCACGGTCCCGCAGCCAGCCCCCTCAACCCGCCGCGCGCCTCCGACTCGCGGTCGCCGCGTCAACGACCGGCCGGCAGCGCCTCCGTCTCGCGGTCGCCGCGTCAACATGATCGTCTGCGTCGCCGTCGTGGGCCACCAGGTCAGAACCACGCCCCCGTCTCCCAGCTCGCGCGCTTCAGATCCCGAAATCCGATCTCGCGGGGCCTCGTGGGGCCGGCGAGAGTAAAGCTCTGATATTCTTTCCGTGTTTTCGGTCCTCGCTGCAGAACAACCCGCTGTATCTGCAGAGCTTCACGGAGGCGGACGACGCCCTCAAGCTCCACCACGTCGTCCACTGCTCCCTCGACGTCATCGACGAGCGAGGTAGGCGCCCTGATACATCAAGATCTATGTATCTGTTGATGTCAAATGCACTGGAGATAGCTCGAATCCGACTCAATTCATGTCAGATCCTTTGTGGAATCTAGCTCGTAACTGTCAACGTGTGAATTTTATGTCCAGATTAAACAAGTGATCCACGCTGGGTACAGAGGTTCAGTTTCAAATTCCATGGTTAAGAATCCAAAAAATGCTACTGTATTAGCTTTGGCGCTCTTGCTTAGCATAGCTCTCTGACGTGAATAGAGTCACATGGGGCTCCAGATGAGTCCTGAT
Source organism: Poa pratensis (assembly GCA_947311845.1). Classification (NCBI taxonomy): domain Eukaryota; kingdom Viridiplantae; phylum Streptophyta; class Magnoliopsida; order Poales; family Poaceae; genus Poa; species Poa pratensis. The sequence goes on along the minus strand of CAMZMU010000077.1, from coordinate 43,381,574 downwards.
AAGTGCGTGTGTGGTTGCATCGATCTCACTAGCTAGACTCAACTCAAATGCACTGGAGATGGCTCAAATCTGACTCGTCTCCCGTCCCGTCAAATCTTGGTTAAATGCATCGAAATCTGTTGATTATGCCAGATTATACAAGTGATCCACCTTGAGTAACAAAGGAGCAGCTTCCAGTTCCATGGTTATGAATGCACAAATTGAATTAACTTCGGCACTCTTGCTTTGCATAGCTTTTGATGTGTGCGTAGAACTGTACGGGTTCCATCTTCTGTCAATTGAATTAACTTCTGTCAAATCCATCTCACTAGGCTTGATTCAAATGCACTGGAGGTAGCTCAAATCTGATCCATCTTCTGTCAAATGCTTGGTTAAAGGGCATGTTATTTTAGTTCTAGTTTATAATTGCCGATGGATATTAATTATGTGTCACGTGTCAGATTAGACAAGTGATCTACCTGTTGAGTAAAAGGGAGCAGTTTCACATTATCTGCTGCATGGGTACTGAAATTGCAGTTAACTTTCGCGCTCTGCTGTGCAAAGCTTTTGGCGTGCATAGAGCCATAGGGTTCTGGCTGGGTTCAGATAGCTATTGGGGTCGCATCCATCTGAATAGAATTAGACTTAATTGACATCGATCTTGTCTAACTATTTAAATGAATCCATAAAGCTTCATTCTGGTGACATTTGTATTATCGTTTGCGGATCCCTCATATTGTCTATCTTACTTTTCTTCACATACATTCCGTTGACAGTGAACAATCCTAAAAGGAGTGCACCTACACTGAATGAGACATTCTTGGGTCTTCTATATCCCACTGAGAACTACAAAGTGTAAGTCCCTTTGCAGTTTTGGTTATCACCTAGTTTACATTTACTGTCTGTCTGCGTCCAGCTGTAACCGAAGTTTCAAAATTCAGATACTGGCGTTTACACATAGTCCCAGAAGCTGTTTTATATGAATAAGAAGTAAAGTCGGTAGCTTTAGTTTCAGAAAAGGGACATTAGATCTCGGAGTGTAATATTGTTTTGTTAACTGAGAGAAAAAAATCAACTGTTAAAAATATATTCTGCACTGTGCTAGTTTCTGAACATTTCGCCTCATTGCAAAGTTACTATTAGTGCTGGAAGCACTCACTGCTTACAAATTTTAATGGACTATGATAATCCATCATATGCAGGTATGGCTATTTGACAAACACAAAGGTCAAATTTTTAATGGTCACGACTGATCTTGATGTGAAAGATGCAGATGCCCGAAATGTAAGCTCTTAAACTTTTTATCAACAGCATTTTAATAGAGTTGCAAGATAAGTATTTCCTGTGTATCTCTCTTGCTCATCAGACATGAATAACCAAGCCCTGAAACATTCTATTAGAACATTGTTATTCTGTTTCTTGACTGCTCTGATGAGTTTGTTGTGCAGCTAAATCTTACAATGTGGAACCCACCCATTGATATGTGTACTCCCTCCGTTTTTTAATATAAGATGTTTTAGCATTTGTTCACGTGCATGTGTACACAAATGTATGTAGACATGTTTAAGTGTGTATGTTCACTCATTTTAGTGTGTATCTAGACAACATGTATAACACCTAAAACATCTTATATTAAAAAACGGAGGGAGTATTTTATAATTATACTGTACTCTTGCTGTGTATACAACTGACGTGTAGCTCATGCTTCCTTTTCTATGTGAAGGAAGGATAGAGAACCTTCTCACACGGTCATCCTTGTCTTGTCAGTTTTTCAGGAAGTTCCATGCGGCCTACGTAGACGCGGTCTCGAACCCCTTCCACGTCCCCGGGAAGAAGATCTCCTCGAGAAGCTTTGGCGCGAGAGTAAGCACCATCGTGAAATCCTTTGGTTCAGGGACAACCGGTTAAGCACCTGCCCGAGGTCTCCGCAATCAACTGTGTGTTTTTCCTCTTAACAAGAAATTCCATGTGCGTGTATGTTGAACAAGATGCTAGTTTGATACTCTGAGGAAGAATATATGGATGTTTGTTGTTGTTAATCAAAGATGTACCTTCTTCCTTTCTTATGCTTGTGTGTCCTGTCTCCTGGCTCTTCCTGGCTACTATTTTCTTCTTCGAGCAAATAATAATTTTGCTTGATCATTGTCAGACTTACTTAATCTTGGTCAGACTAGTCAGCCAACTAAAACAATACGAAATAAATTTGCAAAAACAAAAACAGACGTGCTCATCACTGATCCTGTTTCATCTACTATCTTTCTCATCTCATGCTTGGGACTGTGGCATTTTTTTCCTCCCATGAAAAGAATGCATTTTAGAAAATAACTTACGATTGACAACCATAGTGACGTTTACGTGCGCATGACCTTGGGGATTTTCTTCACATCCCGTGCACTTCATCAAGGTAGGAGCAGAACTGCAGAGTGGCAAGGTGATATGCATGCACCTTGGCATGACAAATGACAATGTGCATTCAATCATCTGTGACCGGCGAGAATTATGGCAGCCAGTGGCGGATCTAGCGGTTTCTCAAAGCCTGGACACACCACAAGCTAAAAGACCACTTCGATTTTTTTTTTTAAAAGACCACTTCGATTTAAAAAAAAGAGACCACTTTGATCTACCAAGAATCACAGATCACATATTTGGATAAACATCATGTGAATATAATTAATAATATTTCATAGATGTCAAATACATGAACTGAGATATCAAACATCCAGCAAAATTCGAGTAGCACAATGACAAACTTTTGACGAGTCGATAGTAGAAAGTCCAATATGCAAATTCCATAGTTCGCCGTCATGCCGCTTCTGTTTGCGCAAGTCGCTGCCTTGCCGCAGAGTCATAGCCTGACGGGAGGCACGGCCGCACACCATCGGTCCTTTCCCATCTCGGCGCTCGGCGGTCGTCCGTGCAATCGCCAATGGTCCCGTCCGTTTCAGCGTCTCATGGTAGAGGCAAACTCGCAAGCAATGACTGGCAGCCACACCAGGCCGGGAGAGAACAGATCGCAATCTGAGACTGGCATCTTTGTGCAGCATAGTGACCAATATAAGCTGCTGATCTGTAGTGACTGGGTGCTGCGTCTTATACCAGCCGAGATCCTCTTGGTCATTCAAAATAATCCGGAAATATAAGTAACATAGGATTCTAGTTTCGTAACATTTTGAATCCTACAGTAAACCGAAAACATAACAATGTGTAGTACAACACGTTTGGTTGAATTACAAGAAAGAATGCAATATCTTTTATACAGAATTATGTGCATATTATAGTTGTCACAAACAAAGTTTTTAAATAAGATTGCTGCTTAATAGATTTTTTCCCTTTGAAATTGCATGCAAAATGCATGGATCACAGAAAACGTTTTCCTACCGAACCAAACATGTCATGTAGAAAAGTTCTTAAGGAATAGGATTCTCTGAAATTACTTGTTGAAGGTATATTTTGGCTGCTAGGTATTTTATAAGCCAAATTAATTCAAATGAGTGTGCTTAGATTATTGGTTTGACATGTATATTGGGACTTGCTGTTTAGTTCAAAATGCAGGTTTCATGAGACTCGAGTACAAATACCATGGCGTCAGATCAAGTGTACGAAGTTATTTCCTCAAGACGAATATGTGGAGATTTGCATGCACTAACAGCAAGCTAGGACAAGTCCTCGGTAAATTCTGGGATATGGCGAGCTGATGCGCTGCTGCCTAGGACTAGTCCAAACAGACCTTGGACGCCAGGCTAATACGTGTGGATTGCAGGCTATCAAGTCACCTAAGGGAAGTGGGCCTTTCCCCTCTCTTCCCCCACGCGCTTTCCCCTTGAGAGTCAGCCGCCGCCGTCTCCGGCCAGATCTGGCCGCTCCCGCCGCTGGCGCTTACGCTGGCTGGTGTGGGGATGCTGTAGGGTGCCGGCCCTCTCTGTATAGCTGTAGATTAGGACGTAGATGTAGGGTTGACTTTGCTTTGCTGTTTGTCGACGTGCAGAATGGCATGATGCCGCGAAGGACTTGCCTACAGATGCGCCCGAGCTGTGTCTGCTGGATGGTGGTGCCTTCTCTCCTTCTGGCGGAGCTCCGAAGGTCGGAGCCGCATACAGAGGGCCGGGATGCCGCATCCTCCTTCTCCTCTAATAAGCTCGAAGATTGGTCTCTGGTTCTGGAGGCCAGTGGTGACTGCTCTGCAGCGGATGTGGAGCAGATTCTACTTCTTCCTCTGGCCGGCCGTGGTGGCGAGGAGCGGAAGAGGTACTTTTGGTTCTCTTCTTCTACTTTGAAGTGGTGGTTCGTGTGTGTGCTGCAGATTTGCGCGACCTACATGGTAGCCTTGATTGCTGCCGTGATCTTCGGTCAGAATGGTGGCCTTTCTTCAACCTCCGATGTGGAGGCCCTTCGGACCCTGCGCCAGAGCTCGGTCGCTCGTTGCCTTCAAGTGGTTCGTCCCCGGAGATGGCGGGCTGGCTGGTGGAGATAGTTCATCGCTGGAAGCGAGAGTCCGAGCACTCCTCTCTCCGATCTCGGCGTTCACAGCGCCTCGAGGTCGCCGGCGATCAGTGGTGGCGACCCCCAGACACCTGATTGCGTTCTATCCTCTTGTGTTTGGGGGGTTTCTGTAAATTTGGAGCCCTTATCTTCAAATACTAGGTTCTTAGTGCGAGTTGATGTAAAGGGCCTCCTTGTAAAATTGTACCCGCCACGTGGTTCTTCAAGATAATGCATCATCGGGGTCGTATGGCCCCACCTCTTGTTCAAAAAAAAAAGTCACCTAAGGAAGGTACACACGTACCAGCATTTTCATGATTGATTCGGTGGCTAAGCAAAAACCGAAATCTGAGTTGTACTAGAATTAAGCTGATACCTCATACCTTATTAGATGTTGGCAGATCAGTTAGGGAATAGGAATATTTATTTGGCTTGCATGCCAAGGAAATGATCCGTGTCTAAGCCATAGACCAGACGTACCTATATAGATAGGTATAGCTCTATCATTATGGTGCAATCACTTACTCCAATGATCTGTGACGGGCAATATCTTAATGAAAGATTTGATGAATTTTGACCAAAATATTGTATACCACCTTCGCCCTGCTAACAATCGGCTAGAATCAGAGGCACGCACTCATTTGGTAAGCTGCCATTTTGCTCCCTGCTGCTTGTCCGCTTGTGTTCTGGTTGTTAAGAATCATAGTGTTGGAAAACATACAATTTGTTAGATGGACCATCAAGTTCCATTCGTGCCCAGACATTTCACCACCGAAAAGCTTACGTTACAATTTTTCAGCTGTTTTCATGCATTACCTGATCTCTACAAACAAAAGATTTCACCTTTTCCGTTATGAATCAACGGAGGAGAAAACGCCGTGATGGAGCAATGTCCATCATCTCCATGACGTTCTTCAGGCTACTATCTGCCATTCCACGTGTACCTTTATGTTTACGACCAATCTAATATTTGGATCTTTGCCACATTTGTCTCCAGTCTCCCAAAGCCATCTTTATAATGATCATCGACGGAAATGCTGTGGGTGAGGAAAGAAAGCATCGCCATTGTAGCATCCAAGCCATGTCCACCCAAGAGAAATGCATTCTACTCAAAATTTTGCCTCATGTTAATGTAGTCATATAATTCTTAGTTTCCAAAAACAAAAATGATCCGCTACCCACGGTGATGCGTACGCACCCCTGTCAAACTTCGATTTAAGCCATATAAACCCATTTTTTAGCTTGATTTCCTAGTACAGGGCTTATACGGCTTATACGAGTGAATCCACTCTCTTCCAAAAAAAAATACACAACATCTAAAAAATATAGTTTACACTGTTTTGCAGTGATTCTTAAAATCTAAATAGCAAGAATTTTGGCAAATCTATACCAAACGGTTTGAAAATATTGCACTATCATACAACTCTGTTAACAATATCATACAACTCCTAGTATTGAATAAGAATATGTGAATCGCCAAGCCATGCATCTTTCCATATTTCTGACATTGCCCTTATCAAACATCCATCTATATGTATATATACAGTACTACCTTTGTTTTAGAATATAGACGTTTGGGGTAGGCTAAACGTGTTATATTTTGGGGGATGTCGAAGTACATCTTAGAGAAAAACATTTTGGTCGTTAGCCAGGTATATATTTGTAATAGAATGATTATTGTTTTAGCCAATCTAACGTATTCTACAATAAATCTCTTAACAATTCAGCATGCCAGTAAAAAGCTGATCGAACTCCTAATTCTCCATAATCAACATTGTTTTTCTGACAAGATAACCCCAACTTTGGCGAGTGACACTTATAGAAGAAAGCTCGTAGTATATCCGAAATATGATATTTTTCTCTAGCAGGCCATGTCATCAAGCACATATTAGGTATAGGTAGAAAGCTACTCTCTGTTTCTTTCTTTATTTTTCTCCCCTGCTATAGCTAGAATCTGTGTTTCCAAAGCACAATCTAGTATCATCAAATTAGGTAATAACTAACACCACAAATACCAATTACCATGACCTGTTTCATAGATAGATCAATCATCTCGATCTTCCTATCTTGGTGTCAGATACAAAGGAAAATTAACACAGCCTAGTAGTACGTAGAACTACACTGCAGGTTGCCATCGCCGGCTTACCACCTTTCATAATAGTAGTAGAAATTATGAAACCGATCGAGAGCCCATCTATCTGATCATTAAAATGGAACTTTTCTTCATCATCGCTCACTAGCTCTGGCACTCACATGTATTGTACCTCACTGATCAAATGATAGTCTCGTTATTTTAGGAATTCAACCACGTATGCAGGCGCAAGATCAAATGGAACTCTCAAATGGCCGGCTTAATAGCTACTTCTACTACGTACTCCCTCCGATCCCATTTAAGTGTCGCTAGCTCTTCACAAATTTGGACGTGGGTAAGTCATATTCCGCGTCAATATTTTCGAATCGGAGAGAGTACCTTGGATGCGCAAGGAAGCTTCTAGCGCTTGCCCGACCATTGTCACTCCTGCTGCAGCAGATCTTACCCGGGCCGTCTTGGCCAGATCAACGGCATCGGAACAACAAGCTAGCCAGTCACCTTTCTGACGATCTAGGTACAGTTAACATCAAGCATTTCTGAGCAGCTGCACGCCGGACACTGGAGTCACAGATCACTGCGCGGGCTGGCCCAAATCCCGAATTCCCGAGATCGATCGACTGAATTGCACTCGCATACATACGTGACCAGATAGTTAATTGCAGAAGCGCACACGCGCGCAATCGATCGGCTTTGCCGCGTCGCGCCTCGCCCTGCAGAGTCGGCGAGCTACCCAACCAAAGCCACGGTCGGAGCTGATCTAATCACCGCGAGACCATCGATCCGCAAGCCCGATCGACGGAGAATTCGAGTGAGATCTAGCCCAGACAACTAGAAATACACAGTACGAGACTGGAACCAAACTGATTCAGTTCAGAATTCAGAAGCCACCATGGATGAACAAGGGGATAGAGCTCCAACCCGAGCAAGTCCTATTGAGAAGATGAAGCTACCGACGGCGACTCCTCTGTCCTCCCCGGCGAGGAGGAAAGAGAGAGGACTGCGAGCTCGAACTACGAGCTACCCCCTAGCAATTACAAGAAGATCCCTATCTCGTCGTCTACTCCTTGTTTTTCCGGCCGGTGCGCCCTCCAATTACCTCCGTCGCGGCATAGATCTCGGCGATCAGCCGGTAGCGCTTCACTCTCCGCTGCCTCCCGGCAACCTCATGCTCCTCATCTTCCTCCCAGTCCAGGCAACCGCCAAGGTGGATCAGCTGCTTGGCCGCCTCGAGCTCCTTCGCCGTGAAGGCCTCCACCGCCGGCGCGCCCATCGTGCGCCGGCTGCACCACGCGCTGTCGGATTTTTATGGCGATTGGTGGGTGGGTGCATATCATGGTTTTTGTATTGTGCATATGTGTTGGTTTGTGCTTGATTGTGAATTGTTTTATTCATTTAGATTGTAGGAAGTGTTTTGCGTACTGTGAAGAGTGTGACTACAACTCTTCAATTGGCCAAGCCAAGTGACACCATAATTTGTCCTACAACACCGATTTTATAGTAATCGGACGCGAGCGGCTCCGTCCTCGTCGTCTCCCTCCACCCGCGCAGCAACCGCCGCCGCCACCACCGGATCTCCCACCTCCGTCCACCTCCGGCTCAGCCAAGCACATATCCGGCACCCCCTCGTCGTCCTCTCTCCATCCAGCCCGAAAAGCAGCTCCGTCCTCGTCGTCTCCCTCGGCGGAGAAGCTCGAGTCGAGCTTAAAGCCCCTCCTGCCCCCGCTCCCGTGCGGCCGCGCCGGGCCGCACCGGGGCGTCCCCGCGGGCTCCAGCGCGTTCCCCCTGCGCCTCTCCTCCTCTCGCCGCCGCCGGAGGCGTCGCCGGGCAAGGCACGGACGGTGCGGCGGCGGCGGGAACCGCGGTCGCCGTTCTCGGGCGCGGAGGCGGCGCTGCTCCGCTGCTTCAGGAGGTGACGCGACGGGTGTGCTCGAGATGGCATTGCCTGGGGCAACGGCCCGGGTCTGCAGGCGCTGGTCTACGGGCGTGGTGGTGCTGGCGGGGCGGGTGGGGGAAGAGGTGGTGGTCTTGGCGGGCCCGTCGCTGTGGGGCGGGTCGGCGGCCAGTTGGTGTCGCCGTGTGCGTGCGGGGTGCGGAGTGGGCGTGTGGGTCTTCAAGCTTCGGCTCTGAAGCTCAGGGAAGGCACGTGGAGGTGACGTGCGAGCTGGGCCTTTTCTCCGGTCTCCGGCGGCCGTGCGGCGCGCATGGTGCTCGCTGTCGCGGCTGATGCAGGCTGCGGCCATGATCCATGGTGGTTCTGGCCACGGGCAGCGCTCCTCTTGGCCTTGCCGGCTTGGTGCTCGGGAAGGTTCGGCGGCTTGCTGCGTCCGGTGGTTCTGCTCCTGTTTTCCGGTGTTGGTCCTGCTGGCCTGCCTGGCGGGGTGGCTGCCGGTAGTCTCCTCATGGCGCGGGTGGCTGCGGCGATCTTCCTTGCGCCTCTTCGTCGTCGGGCTTGATCGGTGGTGGTGGTGGTTGGTGAGGCTTGCCGGCGACGGTTTGGATTGTTATGCGGCTTTTGGTGTGTGGGGAGTTTGGGTGAAAACCCAGTGATGGCGGCGGCTGCGGCCATCGTATACCTTCTTGGAGGCATCACATTTTTGCTGCCACACCCCGTCGCATGCATTCAATCGCCGGTGCAGCTCCAGGGGAGACCCTTGATCTTGTGATCGAACGATGGCGGCGCCTTGGTGTCGTTTCCCTCTTGGGGGCTTCGTCTTTGGAGTTGGACATCGACAAGAGGGACCAGTGGAAGGCCGAGGTGTTCGCGTTGAGGCTTCTGTGGCGACGATGATGATGTTTGTGCGATGTCGGAGACGTGGCTGTGGCTGCGGTAGTCGGCTCTTCTCCGACGTGTCCTTGGGGTTGCCTCGGGGTGTCTTGTTGCTGAGAAGTCGAAGCTGCTGCGGTGGGTTCCCGGTGGTGTACGATGACTGGCGGCAGATGTTCCTTCGGCGAGTTTCCACGGCGCCAGCCTGCCTGGTTCTCCTTCTTAGCTCTTCTTCAGAGTCGGAGCTGCGCTGCCTTTGCGCTGTTGGGGGAGCTGTCGCAGCTCCCCGGAGGGTTGTTCTTTGTGTTGTGCCGGGCTTGTCCCCATGGTGTCGGTGTTGTGGTGTGGCGGCGGCAGCTGCGGCTGTCTTTTAGGTCGGGGCGGCGGCCCCGGATGGTGGTGTGACGTCCGTGGTCTGCGAGCGGCTTTCCTGGTGCAGCTTGGGCTGTGGGTGGCCGTGTCGTGCGGCGTCGTGGTTTCTCGAGGTTGTGAGGCTTCGCCCCGTGGGTTGTGTTGTGTTGTTGTATGGTTTTCGCACGGTTTCTTCCATAATAAACTGGGCACCTTCTGCTTAATAAAAGGTGAGGCAAAACTTTTGCCTCGGTTTCGAAAAATAATTTGTCCTACTATTTTTACTATCCTGCATGTAGTGTTTTTCTGTAGTATGCATGATAGGCTTGTTAATGAGTATTATATTGCTATGCTCCTATGTAGTGTGTAGCCACCCCCACCTTGAACTTAGTAGCAATGAGCCTGATAGAAAGCTTAGCCAAGCTTGGAAAAATGTTTTGATTAGTTGGATAGTGATGAAAACTAAAAACTAATCAATGAACTACCTGGGTGCTGGTTGGAGAACTATGATGGGTGACTACTCAGGGTTCCATGTCTATGGTTCATGTCTATGGTAATTACCTTTGGTGGAAGTGCACAATTGTGGAAAGTCACCCAGGCTAAAAGAGAATGTAGACTCTCCTTGTTCACGCGCGTCGGCTAATTTGTCTCGACTTTCTCTTCTCCCCGCATCTCTTACTTTTCCCTTCGATGGATTTTATCATGCGCAAAGACATTAAAAAGTGTATTTTCTCATCTTTATTTTTGGCAAGGCTTCAATACTATACTCTTTGGTGGATCTCATAAAATCCTGGCCTAGAATCGAATTGGCCCAGCTAGTTTTCGCATCATCCGGGGCAGTTTTCACATTCGATGTTACCATTGTGCGATGTTACCGTTGCGTAATGTTACTGTTGTGTGTTCACACGGTTAGCGAGACATGACATATGCAATAGGTACTCTTTGATACCGGTAGCGGTAGATGTTACCGTTGCGTGTTCACGTGGTTAACGAGACAACACACATGCAACCGGTACGGGTAGGCACTTGTATGCCAATAATATTTTAGGTAAACATATACGATCACTCCTACTTGAGACGGGTGGGAACCTTTCTCCTTTGACACATACGTCACCAGGAAAAGAATCCGATCATTGGTGATTGTAGCTGTCGATGTCATCAAAATTGGATACCCTCATGGGGGTTAAACAATGCCTAATAGGCTTACTACGGTCCAACACGAGGATTTCGCATAAGCGGAAAATCAGGACGCCTCATCAATTTGGAGTACAATGAAAGTCAATATTACTTGCTCGCAATACCATAGATAACATTGTATAATTTCTCTCACATAAGATCTAGATGTTTATTTTCAGTTGCAACAGACTCAACATCTTGAACCCTAGATCCTTGTATGTGTATATAAGGAGAGGAGGGGAACTGCCAAGTCATATCATCTCTCTTACTTCATCATCCACCATCACATCGTTCATACAAAATTCATTTTTTGGTAACATTTAGTTGAGTTGAAAATACTAACAAGCTATATAGTAAACATATAAATAACAACATAGAAACATGGTGTCAAGAATGCAAATGTTAGATTTTTTACGAATAATGCAATAAAAAACTAATCACCTAAGAGGTGCCCTTGGTAGTAAAATTATCAAACCTATAAAACAACCACCTTGTGACTGGTAAATGAAAAACTATCGATATTTTACCATTACCTTACACATTCCACCTAAACTAGATGACGATCATGTTATTTCAATTTGTTACACCTTTCTTGGGACAATCTCTTGATAAATACTCTCAAATTGCTTCCCCATAACAATTATGGGAAAGCCACACTTTTGGAATATCTTGTTCTGAGTTGTTTCCCAGAGTTGGACTCGGCAAGGCCAACTTGGCAGATGCATCTATAGTCTTAAGGAAGGTCAATGAACTATGTTCTTCAGATATGTCACAAAATGTGTGATTTAGTTGTGCAACCATACTTACAATAAGATACTTGTTCTAAATTGTCCCTAGTCGATGGAGTTGTGTGTACGGCATTCGACTGCTGACTCTCTTACTTGTCATGGACAAGTGATGCTAAGCCAGTACACAGTCTCAGCCAAAAGAGTTTGGTGAGTCGGACTGGCCCACTATGAGAAGCAATGAGCAAGTTATTATTTGAGAGTCTCATCAATTTGTATGACAATTTTTTAGACCTGAGATTGTTGTACGATCTGAATTATGTATCGTTCGGTTTACACTTTGTCAAACTCTATCCGTAACATCATAGTTATAAAGGAGTTTTTGTAACAAGTGCTTGGATTACTTCGCGGTCTTCATTGCCTCTTCATCCATGTGGCTCACTGTATCCACCCTTCATATGGAAGAGCTAATGCCGCCCATCATTTCAGGCCAATAAATTGTATAGTGAAGTTCGAAATGGGCCACAAAATATAATTGCGGTAGAGGCCGACTTTGGTGATGATGATCGTGGGCAGTTCATGTATGCACGAATCAATTTGAAGCAAGAAGATCCTGTTAGTGAATATTGCATTCAGTTTCAAAAACTTATGTTCAAATTACGTGGTCACAATCCATATTGTGACGAGACTATGTTTGTTGGATATTTTCTTAAGGGACTAAAGCATGAAATTTGTGTACCTGTTGCTACTCAATTACATGACATTTTTGACTAGCGATTTACTTGCACATGTGCAAGAGGATTTGGGTGGATGAGCTGCTCGGACGCGTCGAGCTTGCGGGCCATGAAGGCCTCCACCGCCGGCGAGTTCTTCATCTTGGCACGGGTACCGGCGTCGGCTGCGCCGCGCTATCGGATTTTCATGGTGATTGGTGGGTGGATTGCCGTGGATGGGTGTCGGTTAATTTTGCCTCAACTCTCTCTTCTCCCATTATTTCTTTGCCTCTTAGTTTCCCTTCTCATTTTTCTCTTTGACAATGACTATGAGGATGGGTTTTATCATGCGCAAAGACATTAAAAAGTCAGTGTTTATATTTATTTATTTTCTCACCTTTATTTTAGGCAAGGCTTCAATACTATCCTCTTTGGTTGATCTCATAAAAGCCTGACCTTGAATCAAATTGGCCCAGCTAGTTTTCGCATCATCGAGGGCAGTTTTCACACTCGATATTACCGTTGTGTGTTTACACGGTTAGCGAGACGTGACAGATGCAATAGGTACTCTTTGATACCAGTACCGGTAGATATTACCGTTGTATGTTCACGCGGTTAGCGGGACGCGACACATGCAACCAGTATGGTTAGCCACTTGTATGCTAATAGTATTTTAGGTAAACATATACAATCACACCTGCTTGAGATGGGTGGGAACCTTTCTCCTCTGACACATACATCACCAAGAAAGGAATCTGATCATTGGTGATTGTAGTTGTCGACGTCATCAAAATTGGATACCCTCATGGGGTTTAAACAACGCCTAATAGGCTTACTGCGGTCCACCACGAGGATTTGGCATAAGTGGAAAATCAGGACGCCTCAACAATTTGGAGTACAATACAAGTCAATATTACTTGCTCGGAATACCATAGATAACATTTTATAATTGCCTCACATAGGATCTAGATGTATATTTTCACTTGCAACCAACTCATTATCTTCTACCCCTTGATCCTTGTATGTGTACATAAGGAGGGGAGGGGACCTGCCGAGTCATATCATCTCTCTTACTTCATCATCCACCATCACATCGTTCATACAAAATCCATTTTTGGTAACTTTTAGTTGAGTTGAAAATACTAACAAGCTATATAGTGAACATATAAATAGCAACAAAGAAAAAAGGTGTCAAGAATGCAAATGTTTAAATTTTTACGAACAATGCAATAAAAAACTACTCACCTAAGAGGTGCCTTTGGTAGTACAATTATCAAACCTATAAAACAACCACCTTGAGACTGGTAAATGAAAAACTATCAATATTTTACCTTTACCTTACATATTCCACCTAAACTAGATGACGATCATGTTATTTCAAATTGTTACACCTTTCTTGGGACACTATCTTGATAAATACTCTCAAATTGCTTCCCTGTAATAATTGTGGGAAAGCCACACTTTTGGAATATCTTGTTCGAGTTGTTGCCCCAGAGTTGGACTCGGTAAGGCCAACTTGGCAGATCCATCTATAGTCTTAAGGAAGGTCACTGAACTATGTTCTTCAGATATGTCATGAAATGTGTGATTGAGTTGTGCAACCATACTTGCAATAAGATACTTGTTCTAAAATGTCCCTAGTCGATGGAGTTGTGTACGTGTACGACATTCGACTGATGGCTCTGTTACTTGTCACAGACATGTGATGCTTAGTCGGTACACAGTCTAAGCCAAAAGAGTTTGGTGAGTCGGACTGGCCCACTATGAGAAGCAACGAGCAAGTTATTATTTGACAGTCTCATCAATTTGTATGACAATTTTTTAGACCTGAGATTGTTGTACGATCTGAATTGTGTATCGGCCGGTTTATAATTTGTCAAACTCTATCGGTAACATCATATTTATAAAGGTGTTTTCGTAACAAGTGCTTGGATTACTTCATGGTCTTCATCGCCTCTCCATCCATGTGGCTGACTGCATCCACCCTTCATCTGGAAGAGGTAATGCCGCACATCGTTTTGGGCCAATAAATTATATAGTGAAGTTCAGAATGGGCCACAAAATATAACTGCGGTGGGAGGCCGACTTTGGTGATGATGGTCACGGGCATTTCATGTTTGCACTAATCAATTTGAAGCAATAAGGCACTGTTAGTGAATATTGCATTCAGTTTCAAAAACTTATATTCAAATTACGTGGTCACAATCCATATTGTGATGAGACTATGTTTGTTGGATATTTTCAGAAGGGATTAAAGCATGAAATTTGTGTACCTGTTGCAACTCAATTACATGACAGTTTTGACTAGCGATTTTACTTGCACATGTGCAAAAGGATTTGGGTGGATGAGCTGCTCGGCCGCGTCGAGCTCGTGGGCCGTGAAGGCCTCCACCGCCGGCGCGCTATCGGATTTTCTTGGTGATTGGTGGGTGGATTGCCGTGGACGGGTGTCGTCTAATTTTGGCTCAACTCTCTCTTCTCCCATTTTTTATTGCCTCTTAGTTTCCCTTCTCATTTGTGCCTATGCCTATGAGGATGGGTTTTATCATGCCCAAAGACATTAAAAATTCTGTGTTTTCATTTATTTATTTTCTCATCTTTATTTTAGGCAAGGCTTCAATACTATCCTCTTTGTGGATCTCGTAAAAGCCTGGCCTAGAATCGAATTGGCCCAGCTAGTTTTCGCATCATCTAGGGTAGTTTTCACACTCAATGTTACCGTTGCGTGATGTTATCGTTGTGTGTTCACACGGTTAGCGAGACGTGACAGATGCAATAGAACTCTTTTCATACCGCTACCGGTAGATGTTACCGTTGCGTGTTCACGCGGTTAACGAGACACGACACATGCCACCGGTACGGGTAGGCAATTGTATGCTAATAGTATTTTCGGTAAACATATACAATCACACCTGCTTGATATGGGTGGGAACCTTTCTCTTGTGACAGATACGTCACCAAGAAAGGAATCCGATCATTGGTGATTGTAGTTGTCGACGTCATCGAAATTGGATACCATCATGGGGGTTAAACAACGCCTAATAGGCTTACTACGGTCCACCTTGAGGATTTGGCATAAGTGGAAAATCAGGATGCCTCATCAATTTGGAGTACAATACAAGTCAATATTACTTGCTCGGAATACCATTGATAACATTGTATAATTGCCTCACATAGGATCTAGATGTATATTTTCAGCTGCACCAACTCAACATCTTGTACCCCTAGTCCTTGTAGTGTATATAAGGAGGGGAGGGGACCTGCCGATTCATATCATCTCTCTTACTTCATCATCCACCATCACATCGTTTATACAAAATCCATTTTTTGGTAACTTTCAGTTGACTTGAAAATACTAACAAGCTATATAGTGAACATATAAATAACAACAACGAAACATGGTGTCAAGAATGCAAATGTTTGAATTTTTACGAACAATGCGATAAAAAACTACTCACCTAAGAGGTGCCTTTGGTAGTACAATTATCAAACCTATAAGACAAACACCTTGGGACTGGTAAATGAAAAACTATCAATATTTTACCTTTACCTTACACATTCCACCTAAAATAGATGACGATCATGTTATTTCAATTTGTTACACCTTTCTTGGGACACTCTCTTGATAAATACTCTCAAATTGCTTCCCTGTAATAATTGTGAGAAAGCCACACTTTTGGAATATCTTGTTCGAGTTGTTGCCCTGAGTTGGACTCGGTAAGGCCAACTTGGCAGATCCATCTATAGTCTTAAGGAAGGTCACTGAACTATGTTCTTCAGATATGTCACGAAATGTGTGATTGAGTTGTGAAACCATACTTGCAATAAGATACTTGCTCTAAAATGTCCCTAGTCGATGGAGTTGTGTGTACGACATTCGACTGATGACTCTGTTACTTGTCACGGACATGTGATGCTTAGTCGGTACACAGTCTAAGCCAAAAGAGTTTGGTGAGTCGGACTGGCCCACTATGAGAAGCAACGAGCAAGTTATTATTTGAGAGTCTCATCAATTTGTATGACAATTTTTTAGACCTGAGATTGTTGTATGATCTGAATTGTGTATCGCCGGTTTATACTTTGTCAAACTCTATCCGTAACATCATAGCCATAAAGGCATTTTTGGAACAAGTGCTTGGATTACTTCACGGTCTTCATCACCTCTCCATCCATGTGGCTGACTGCATCCACCCTTCATCCGGAAGAGGTAATGCCGCACATCATTTCAGGCCAATAAATTGTATAGTGAAGTTCAAAATGGGCCACAAAATATAACGGCGGTAGATGCCGACTTTGGTGATGATGATCGCGGGCAGTTCATGTCTACATGAATCAATTTGAAGCAAGAAGGCACTGATAGTGAATATTGCATTCAGTTTCAAAAACTTATCTTCAAATTACGATGGTCACAATCTATATTGTGATGAGATTATGTTTGTTGGATATTTTCTAAAGGGATTAAAACATGAAATTTGTGTACCTGTTGCAACTCAATTACATTATAGTTTTGACTAGGGATTTTACTTGCACATGTGCAAGAGGATTTGGGTGGATGAGCTGCTCCACTGCAGGGAGCGTCCTTCGTCTTGGGCACGGGCACCGGCGTCGACTGCGCCACGCGCTATTGGATCTTCATGGTGATTGGTGGGTGGATTCTCATGGACGGGTGTCGGCTAATTTTGGCTCAACTCTCTCTTCTCCCCGTATTTCTTTGCCTATGACTATGAGGATGAGTTTTATCATGCGCAAAGGCATTAAAAAGTCCATGTTTACATTTATTTATTTTCTCATCTTTATTTTAGGCAAGGCTTCAATACTATCCTCTTTGGTGGATCTCGTAAAAGTCAGACCTAGAATCGAATTGCCCCAACTAGTTTTCGCACCATTCAGGGCAGTTTTCATACTCGATGTTACTGTTGTGCGATGTTACCGTTCCGTGATGTTACCATTCTGTGTTCACACGGTTAGCGAGACGTGACAGATGCAATAGATACTCTTTCATACCGTACCGGTAGATGTTACCGTTGCGTGTTCACGCGGTTAGCGAGACGCGACAAATGCAACCGGTACAGATAGGCAATTGTATGCTAATAGTGTTTTAGGTAAACGTATACAATCACACCTTCTTGAGACGGGTGGGAACCTTTCTCCTGAGACACATACGTCACCAAGAAAGGAATCCGATCATTGGTCATTGTAGTTGTCGAGGTCATCAAAATTGGATACCCTCATGGGGGTTAAACAACGCCTAATAGGCTTACTGCGGTCCACCACGAGGATTTGGCATAAGTGGAAAATCAGGACGCCTCATAAATTTGGAGTACAATACAATTCAATATTACTTGCTCGGAGTACCATTGATAACATTGTGCAATTGCCTCACATAGGATCTAGATGTATATTTTTAGTTGCAACCAACTCAACATCTTGTACCCCTAGATCCTTGTATGTGTATATAAGGAGGGGAGGGGACCTGCCGAGTCATATCATCTCTCTTACTTCATCTTCCACCATCACATTGTTCAGACAAAATCCATTTTTTGGTAACTTTTAGTTGAGTTGAAATACTAACAAGCTATATAGTGAACATATAAATAACAACAAACAAACATGGTGTCAAGAATGCAAATGTTTAATTTTTTACGAATAATGCGATATAAAACTACTCACCTAAGAAGTGCACTTGGTAGTACAATTATCAAATCTATAAAACAACCACCTTGAGATTGGTAAATGAAAAACTATCAATATCTTACCTTTACCTTACACATTCCGCCTAAAGTAGATGACGATCATGTTATTTCAATTTGTTACACCTTTCTTGGGACACTCTCCAATTGCTTCCCCATAATTATTATGGGAAATCCACACTTTGGAATATCTTGTCGAGTTGTTGCCCCGGAGTTGGACTCAGCAAGGCCAACTTGGCAGACGAAGGTCAGTGAACTATGTTCTTCAGATATGCCGCAAAATGTGCGATTTAGTTGTGGAACCATACTTGCAATAAAATACTTGTTCTAAAATGTCCCTAGTCATTAGAGTTCTGTGTGTGACATTCGACTGATGACTCTGTTACTTGTCAAGGACATGTGATGCTAAGTCGGTACACAGTCTCGCTAAAAGAGTTTGGTGAGTCGGACTGGCCCACTATGAGAAGCAACGAGCAAGTTATTATTTGAGAGACTCATCAATCTTTATGACAATTTTTTATACCCGAGATTGTTGTAAGATCTGAATTGTGTATCGGCCGGTTTAGACTTTATCAAACTCTATCTGTAACATCATTTTTATAAAGGTGTTTTTGTAACAAGTGCTTGGATTACTTCACGGTTTTCACCGCCTCTCCATCCATGTGGATGACTGCATCCACCCTTCATCTGGAAGGTAATGCCGCACATCGTTTCAGGTCAATAAATTGTATAATGAAGTTCAAAATGGGCCACAAAATATAACTACAGTGGAGGCCAACTTTGGTGATGATCGCGGGTAGTTCATGTATGCACTAATCAATTTGAAGAAAAAAGGCACTGTTAGTGAATATTGCATTCAGTTTAAAAACTTATGTTCAAATTACGTGGTCACAATCCATATTATGATGAGACTATGTTTATTGGATATTTTCTTAAGGGATTAAAGCATGAAATTTGTGTACCTGTTGCAACTCAATTACATGACAGTTTTGACTAGCGATTTTACTTGCACGTGTGCAAGAGGATTTGGATGGATGAGCTGCTCGGCCACGCTGTGAAGGCCTCCGCCGTCGGCGCGCCCTTCGTCTTGGGCACGGGCACCATATTCGGTTGCGCCACGCGCTATCGGAATTTCATGGTGATTGGTGGGTGGATTGCCGTGGACTGGTGTCGGCTAATTTTGCCTCAACTCTCTCTTCTCCCAGTATTTCTTTGCCTCTTCGTTTTCCCTTCTCATTTTTCTCTTTGCCTATGACTATGAGGATGGGTTTTATCATGCGCAAAGGAATAAAAAGGGTCGTGTTTACATCTATTTATTTTTTCATCTTTATTTTGGCCAAGACTTCAATATTATCCTCTTTCGTCGATCTCATAAAAGCATTGGTACCGTTGTGTGTTCACGCTGTTAGCGAGATGCGACATATGCAACCCGTACTCTTTGATATCGGTACCGGTACAAGTAGGCACTTGTATGCTAAAAGTATTTTAGGTAAATATATACAATCACATCTACTTGAGACAGGTGGGAGCCTTTCTCCTTTGACACATACGTCACCAAGAAAGGAATCCGATCATTGGTGATCGTAGCTATCGCCGTCATGAAAATTGGATACCCTCATGGGGGCTGAACAACGCCTAACATGCTTACTGCGGTCCACCATGAGGATTTTGCTTAACTGGTAAATCAGGACGCCTCATCAATTTGGAGTACAATACTAGTCAATATTTCTTGCTCGGGATACCATAGATAACATTGTATAATTGCCTCTCATAGGATCTAGATGTATATTTTCAGAGATGCAACCAACTCAACATATTGTACCCCTAGATCCTTGTATGTGTATATAAGGAGGGGAGGGGACCTGCTGAGTCATATCCTCTCTCGCACTTCATCATCCACCATCACATCGTTCATACAAAATCCATTTTTTGGTAAATTTAAGTTGAGTTGAAGATAGTAATAAGCTATGTAGTGAAAATATAAATAACAACAAAGAAACATGGTGCCAAGAATGCAAATGTTTGAATCTTTTATGAACAATACGATAAAAAAAATCCTCACCTAAGAGGTGCCCTTGGTAGTACAATTATCAAACCTGTAACTCAATCTGGCAACAACCACCTTGAGTCTGGTCAAATGAAAATCTATCAATATTATACCTTTACCTTACACATTCCACCTAAACTAGATGACGACCATGTTATTCTCAATTTGTTACACCTTTCTTGGGACACTCTCTTGATAAATACTCTCAAATTGCTTCCCCATAATTATTATGGGAAAGCTACACTTTGGAATGTCTTGTACGAGTTGTTGCCCCAGAGTTGGACTCGGCAAAGCCAACTTGGCAGATGCATCTATAGTCTTAAGGAAGGTCACTGAACTATGTTCTTCAGATATGTCATGAAATGTGCGATTTAGTTGTGGAACCATACAATACTTGTTATAAAATGTCCCTAGTTGATAGAGTTATGTGTACGACATTCGACTGATGATTCTATTACTTGTCATGGACATGTGATGCAAAGTCGGTACATAGTCTTAGCCAAAAGACTAGGCCTATGCGCCGGCCCTAGGTGGGCCTGGAGGGAGCCCAACGAGGCCTATGCGCCGGCCCTAGGTGGGCATGGAGGGCCTATGCGGCTGCCGGCCCAGGGACCCCTCGCCGCTGCTGAATCTATATATGGGCCAACTTGGTCAATCCTAACGGCCTACTTACTGTTGCGGGGCCTTATAGTGTGCACTAGACAGATTAGGTCTACTAGGAAACATGCCCGAAAAAAAATCACACTGGACACAAGAGCGCATATGCCCGTGGCGTCCCTGTGTCATGATAAACTAAGTGTGTGCAAACTTGAAATATAGTATGTCTGTTTTCAATAAACATAGTACCTGGAGGCCCTAACTACAATAGTTACCACTAAGTAATTAAGAAGTAAGCCAACCTCAGAAGCATCATGCTTCATGCACGAGTTGCATTTGCATGCACCGTGATCAAGCTTAATTTTATAGGAGTGAGGTGCTATATCATGATGTGAACATGCATACAGCCAGCTGAATGGAAGGTAGGTTGTGCTAACTTGGTGAAAGACGGCAGTACATGTGAACTTGTGGATGCCATGATATGCAATGTCGTATGAGTATGACGGTTGTGCTTGGGTATTTCATCGAGCAGGTGGAAGGTGGAGTAATATTTTCTTCCGCGACACCTATGAGCCAACAAAATGACAAATTCAGAGAGATGCAGCGAAGATGGTACCAAGAACTGATTCTCCTCCGCAACAACAGTCGAAACAGTTCTCTCAGATCCGAACAGGATTGAGACCTTGAGTCATCAAAGAAGAAGGACTGACAAGGTCCGGTCACCAGACATCTTGTGCGGCTGCTCTGTCATTGGCGCGCATGCGCTCGAACATCTTGGGGTGATGCCGGGCGGCCATGAAGGCGACGCTGATCGCCATCTCGTCGTCGACGAAGCCGACCTAACTCTCTGATCATGTCGTCCTCGGTCAGCGATTCGGCGGCGACTGGAAGGATCCGGAGCAGGCTTGGCTGATGAAGAGCGTGTGGCGGACGATGCCCTTGACCTGTGCTGAGGAGTCGTTCGACTCCCGCGCTTTGACATCGATCATCAGGGCGTGTGCTTCTCTAGGTCTTGTCTCGATTATGTTCGCGTGCCCGACAGCCGTAGTTGCGCTCACCCGTGGAAGACCTCGCGCCTCAGCAGCGGACACAGAGCCAGCTACAGCAACCGCGCGTCGTTTGGCCGGCGAGGACGCCGCCGCTCGTTGCCCAGCTCCTATCCGCCGAGGTGGTCTCCTGCATCCGCGCGCCGCTCCAGCACTCCGAAGTACTCCCTCCGCAGCGCCGTGCAGCGAGCGTGTGGGTTCGTCCTCCTGCGTGTCCACTGTCCACTGCCACCACGAAGACATCCGCTTCTATTTTTTAGGGAATGGTGATTGCAGGCCCACTCGCGAAATCGGTGACCGGAGGCGTCGACGCATGGGCTAAAAATCACAATATTAACACATCACTTAATATCTCAACTCCAAATTCGAGTCACAACAAAAAAGAGTACAAAAACAATAACTGCAATTAGAAATCCTGACTTGAATTTGATCTAGTTATAGAATAATTTGTCTTATTTTTGTTTCTACTTTGATAACTTTAACACATCAGTTGGATGTGAATGCGAAACTTCAACACATGCTACTCGTGAATTGTGTCTACTTAGTCATTTTCTCCAGGTTTTTTTACCATGCTAAGATTTATTTTTTATGCTGACCTAGTGCATCAGTACCACTGAAAAAAAATAGCGCGATATATCCCCGCTAATAGCACGCAATAGCGTCCTGGAAATGGTCCCGCTAAATAGATCAGTGTACAATGTCTCGCTAATAGCACGCTATAGCGCGAAATAGCACGCTAATAGCATATTTTAAGGCCCGCGCTATATTACTGTAGCGCGCTATTTTTTTCCTTGATAGTACACCTAATGTGCCTACTGCATCCTATATGCCCCCGAGATTTGCTAAGACATAAAACATAATTAGCTTACTTCTCAAACCTCTCGACTAAATCAATGCAGTGTTGTGCCGTTTTTTTGCTTTGACTGGAAAAGATAATGTCCCCATCTTGTTGCAGTGACGATCGGCCGGCCCACTTGTTATGCATTCGTCCTTGTATAAATACATATTATTCACTCTTCCGTCTTTTAGACATAATACGCACTATACTTTGTTTCAGAATCACGAACATACGACCAGTTGCGCAATTCCATCCGTGGTGGGCACCCAGAGCCGAAGCCCGATTCCAACCAATATACTCCTATATTGGTTGTAATAATATCTTATATTATGGGATGAAGGGAGTATGGGTTAATGCTTCACTATATGAGAAGCCATATAGAGAGTGTCCAAGAAAAGTCAACATAATGTATAATCAGCAAATGATCCATGAGTGTCGGTTAACTGAATAATAAGACTAAACCGTGTACAAAAAAAAGGGAGTTAATTACGTCGGAGGTCACACATCTCGTCACGTACGTGCAGATTGGTCACACATCTGAAAAACGGGATTTTTTAGTCACACATCTCGATTTTGCGTGCACATTGGTCACAAACGGGAAGTGTCATCCCGTTTTGGATGGTAAATTTTCAGAAAACCCCCTGGAGAAATATTAATTTTACAAAATGGTCCTCCTAATTTTACAAAATGGTCCTCCTAATATTACTCAGGGGGTTTTCTAAAAATTTACCATCCAAAACGGGATGACACTTCCCGTTTGTGACCAATGTGCACTTAAAGTCGAGATGTGTGACTAAAAAATCCCGTTTTCCAGATGTGTGACCAATGTGCACGTACGTGACGAGATGTGTGACCTCCAGCGCAATTAACTCAAAAAAAAAAGGGATGGGCAGCTTTATATACCACCCTCAGGATCCTTTGCTCTTACGAAAACAACATTTCGAAATGAAAAATCGAAGGCCTCCCGTCAATGTGTTTCATGTACACTCGAAAAAGTGTGAGCAATATAAAACTTGCCCCTGAATCCCTGGTCTAGATTAATCCAATCTTTAACGATGAAGTCCATGTGTCCGTACTGTACTGGACAATAGCTCGTGTCTGATGTTTGCTACGGCTTGCCAAGATAAGATCAGGCTAGCTAACTGCCTACCCACAGCTACTCTTGCAAGTGCACCTTGGAGCGTCAACTCTCCCCGTCGAGAGAGGCGGTTTTTGAAACCTCCGACCCACGCCACTCCCTCGCCGTCGATCCGCTTGATTCCCCGCCCTCCGGCGGCCGCTCCGGCGGCGGGAGGACGGGGAATCGACGGATATGTGCATAGGTGTTATGTAGGTGTGTGTTGGGTGTCGGCCGGTGGCGCTACGGCGGTGGAGGCGCAGCCGGTGTCGGTTTTGCAGGTGGCGGTCCTTCCCCTCGGCGGTGGTGCTCTCAGGAGCGCCGGCGTCGACCTGCTGCCTACGGCGAGTCCGTGGCCCTGCGGCGCTGCTAGGCTCGTTTCCCCCTTCGCCGGAGGCCGTGGGACGACGGCTCTGGCTCAGGAACTTCCGACAGGTGCAGAGGTGCAGCAGCGTGACGACGACGGCGGCTTCAGGTGTAGATCCTTCGGGATCGTTGATCGGCGACTTCCCGCCTGCTTAGGGGGGCTCCGGATCCAAGGTAAGCGGAGCTTGAGCAGCGGCGCGCCACCGACAGTGCTCGTCGTCTCCGGCATGGTCGAGTTACTCAAGGGCTGGGTTGTAATTTTGTTTCTTCTGAGGTCCCTTTTGTAATTTGCCGTTGTATTGCTGTATTTGTCATCGCAAAAAAAGCTACTCTTGCAAGTAGACAAAGCTAAATTGTTTGACAAACTATTTTCGAACAAAAATTAACCCAAAAACCGAGAAAAAGCACGGCTAGTGGACAAAGCTAGATAAAAAACATATAAGGCGAGGTATCAGGTGAAAACTCCTGTTCAGTGAAAACGTGAAAACTTTGGTTGTCAACCATCAGATCGGTAACAGACGACACAGATCTGAGGTGGGATCTAACCAACCACTTAAACACTGCTTTGCAGTTTACCCCCTCCTCTTACCCAGCATGAGGAAAATTCTTGGTCTGTTCGTCTTCGATCTTGTGCGGCCATGACGAATCGCATGCGTACCTCTCCCTCCACCGGCCCTAAGTCCCTAATCTTAATCCCTCTCCCTCCGTTGGCCCGAGATGGGAGATCCTGTCCTCCGCCTTCCGTCATCCCTCGCCCTCACACGGCAATGACCTACGTGACCACGACCTGGCGCTGCCCCCATGCGAAGGCGACCGGCGATCTCGGCGCTGCTTCTCTTTTGAAGCTTTGGTTCTGCAGCGGTTTGCTGCTTTTGTGTTGTTGTGCCTGAACGAATGCTTTTTGTGTCGTCGTCGAGCGGGAGCAGCGCTAGGTCGCCATCGCTGTAGGGCAGGGCCGCAGGGGTCACAGCCGGTGGAGGGTAAGGTGAGGTGTCCCGGCGGCGGCCAGCGTCGGCAGGGAGCGAGGGCTAAAGGCCAAGGTCAGAGGAGGCGAGGGCACACGGCCGGCGGAGCGCACGCGCGCACGACATGTGGATAGCGATTCTCCATGGCGAAACAACATCGAAAAAGAACATGCCAGTAATTATCCTCATGGTGGGTAAGAGGAGGGGGTAAACTGCAAAATAATGTTTAACTGGCCGGTTAGATCCCACCACGGATCTATGTCGTCTGTTTCAGATCGTATGGTACACAACCAAAGTTTTCAGGTTTTCACTGAATGCTAGTTTTCACTGGATACTTCGCCAACATATAAAGACCTCTATTGATAACATAAATCAAGTTATTTTTCCCGCAGCATGCCGAGACCATTGGCGTGTGGTTAGAGCATCTCCAGTCATGATTGCCAAAATCAGCCCCCAAACTGTCCGCGGACGCGTCCGGATGCGTCCGCGGACAGCCCATAAAAGTGACCTCCTCCAACCATGTACCCCAAAACCTCTCAAATTGTGGGGTCACTTGCATGTGATTGGTGGAGAAGGAGAGAGAATGATCAATGAAGGACAAAAGAAAAGAAAACAAATGAAAAGATGTCCCATCGGACGCGTCCGGTCACCTATGGGGTGGGTTTGGGGGTTGCCGGACAGCCCGGACCTATGAGGAGTGTTTGGAGACCATGGTTGGGTGCATGTTTTTGCCTCAAATCTTGTCCGGGCTGTCCGCCCGGACGTTTGGGGACGGTTTGGCAACTCCGCTTAGAGATGCTCTTAGAAGCAAACTAATGCATTACGGACGTACATTCGTACGCCTATATTCTCGGTAGTCAAACTCCACGTGAGGATCGACCAACTCCCATGCATCTTGTCAAAAATGAAGACCTCGCATTAATGATCACACACAATTGCAGAACAAGTCGATCTCGTGGCCAGAACAAATTTGGGAGAAAAGAACCAGTTAAAATTCAAATCGCAGTGGAGGGAACGCCAAACGCACTCGCAATCGTAATTAACGATGAGCTCCGTTATTTCGAAGTCTCGATCGGGACCCCAGATTTTCAAACTCAAATTCAGAAGTTAAGCACCATTTTTGTATTCCTGTACAAGTTGTGCTTCCCTTGTGCATGTCGTTATCCGTCCTCTGAAAAGGGATCGCCGGACGTTGCGGAAAGACGGAAACGACCCTACGACCAGGGCGTAATTACAAGAAAGACCTTTTTATAGCTGTACCACCTTACAAGAAAGACCTCTCAGATCCGAACAGGATTGAGACCTTGAGTCATCAAAGAAGAAGGACTAACAAGGTCCGGTCACGAGACATCTTGTGCGGCTGCTCTGTCATTGGCGCGCATGCGCTCGAACATCTTGGGGTGATGCCGGGCGGCCATGAAGGCGACGGTGATCGCCATATTGTCGTCGACGAAGCCGACCTGACTCTCTGATCATGTCGTCCTCGGTCAGCGATTCGGCGATGGCTGGAAGGATCCGGAGCAGGTTTGGCTGATGAAGAGCATGTGGCGGACGATGCCCTTGACCATGGGCGTGGGCTTCTCTGGGTCTCATCTCGATTATGTTCGCGTGCCCGACAGCCGTAGTTGCGCTCACCCGTGGAAGACCTCGCGCCTCAGCAGCGGACATAGAGCCAGCTACAGCAACCGCGCGTCGCTTGGCCGGCGAGGACGCCGCGGCTCGTTCCGAGCTCCTATCCGCCGAGCCGGTCTCCTGCATCCGCGCGCCGCACCATCACTCCGAAGTACCCCCTCCGCCGAGCCGTGCCGCGAGCGTGTGGGTTCGTCCTCCTGTGTGTCCACTGCCACCATGAAGACGTCCGCTTCTATTTTTTAGGGAACGGTGATTGCAGGCCCACTCGCGAAATCGGCGACCGGAGGCGTCGACGCATGGGCTGCACCAACCGTCCTCCTCGGCGCCGTTGTTCCTCTTACGAGATCTTGGCATGGGCTGCATCGCCGCTGACCTCGGCTCGAATCTTCCTCCATGTCATCCGTGCGCCTGTTTCAACGGTTGCGTGTGGCCTGCCGGCGTCGAGCGGCCACCTGCCGACGGGGCAAAACGGTCGTGGGCTCTTCTCTGCGTTGTCGTGGTTTTTTCTTTGTCGTGGTTGTGCGGGTAGCGAGACACATAACTGCACATGTAACCTATGGATGGCAGTGGGGGGTAATTTCCTTAAATTTCAGAGGTATGTGAAATGACGCATCATAGGAAATCATTCGACCTTTATTATTAGGTAAAGATTGACTCCGTAGCAAATTTAAGTATAATTTTTCAAAAACAAAATCACAATATTGACACGTCGCTCAATATCTCAACTTCAAATTCCAGTCACAACAAAAAGAGTACAAAAACAATAACTGCAATTAGAAATCCTGACTTGAATCTGATCTAGTTATAGAATAATTTATCTTATTTTTGTTTCTACATTTATAACTTTAACACATCAGTTGGATGTGAATGCGAAACTTCAACACATGCTACTCGTGAATTGTGTCTACTTAGTCATTTTCTCCGGGTTTTTTTACCATGCTAAGACGTATTTTTTATGCTGACCGAGTGCATCAGTACACCTAATGTGCCTACTGCATCCTATATGCCCCCGAGATTTGCTAAGACATAAAACATAATTAGCTTACTTCTCAAACCTCTCGACCGATTCAATGCAGTGTTGTGCCGTTTTTGCTTTGACTGGAAAAGATAATGTCCCCATCTTGTTGCAGTGACGATCGGCTGGCCCACTTGTTATGTATTCGTCCTTGTATAAATACATATTATTCACTCTTCCGGGTTTTAGACATAATACGCACTATACTTTGTTTCAGAATCACAAACATACGACCAGCTGCGCAATTCCATCTGTGGTGGGCACCCGGAGCCAAAGTCCGATTCCAACCAATATACTCCTATATTGGTTGTAATAATATCTTATATTATGGGACAAAGGGAGTATGGGTTAATAGTTGAGTATATGAGAAGCCATATAGAGAGTGTCCAAGAAAAGTCAACATAATGTTTATAATCAGCAAACGATCCATGAGTGTCGGTTAACTGAATAATAAGACTAAACCGTGTGCAAAAAAAAAGGGATGGACAGCTTTATATACCACCTTCAGGATCCTTTTCTCTTACAAAACAACATTTCGAAATGAAAAATCGAAGGCCTTCGGTCAGTGTGTTTCATGTACACTCGAAAAAAGTCTGAGCAATATAAAACTTGCCCCTGAATCCCCGGTGTAGATAATCCAATCTTTAGCGATGAAGTCCATGTGTCCGTGCTGTTGCCAAAATACTAACAAGCTATATAGTAAACATATAAATAACAACAAAGAAACATGGTGTCAAGAATGCAAATGTTAGATTTTTTACGAATAATGCAATAAAAAACTACTCACCTAAGAGGTGCCCTTGGTAGTAAAATTATCAAACCTATAAAACAACCACCTTGTGACTGGTAAATGAAAAACTATCGATATTTTACCATTACCTTACACATTCCACCTAAACTAGATGACGATCATGTTATTTCAATTTGTTACACCTTTCTTGGGACAATCTCTGGATAAATACTCTCAAATTGCTTCCCCATAACAATTATGGGAAAGCCACACTTTTGGAATATCTTGTTCTGAGTTGTTTCCCAGAGTTGGACTCGGCAAGGCCAACTTGGCAGATGCATCTATAGTCTTAAGGAAGGTCAATGAACTATGTTCTTCAGATATGTCACAAAATGTGTGATTTAGTTGTGCAACCATACTTACAATAAGATACTTGTTCTAAATTGTCCCTAGTCGATGGAGTTGTGTGTACGTCATTCGACTGCTGACTCTCTTACTTGTCATGGACAAGTGATGCTAAGCCGGTACACAGTCTCAGCCAAAAGAGTTTGGTGAGTCGGACTGGCCCACTATGAGAAGCAATGAGCAAGTTATTATTTGAGAGTCTCATCAATTTGTATGACAATTTTTTAGACCTGAGATTGTTGTACGATCTGAATTGTGTATCGTTCGGTTTACACTTTGTCAAACTCTATCCGTAACATCATAGTTATAAAGGAGTTTTTGTAACAAGTGCTTGGATTACTTCGCGGTCTTCATTGCCTCTTCATCCATGTGGCTCACTGTATCCACCCTTCATATGGAAGAGCTAATGCCGCCCATCATTTCAGGCCAATAAATTGTATAGTGAAGTTCGAAATGGGCCACAAAATATAATTGCGGTAGAGGCCGACTTTGGTGATGATGATCGTGGGCAGTTCATGTATGCACGAATCAATTTGAAGCAAGAAGATCCTGTTAGTGAATATTGCATTCAGTTTCAAAAACTTATGTTCAAATTACGTGGTCACAATCCATATTGTGACGAGACTATGTTTGTTGGATATTTTCTTAAGGGACTAAAGCATGAAATTTGTGTACCTGTTGCTACTCAATTACATGACATTTTTGACTAGCGATTTACTTGCACATGTGCAAGAGGATTTGGGTGGATGAGCTGCTCGGACGCGTCGAGCTGCGGGCCATGAAGGCCTCCACCGCCGGCGAGTTCTTCATCTTGGCACGGGTACCGGCGTCGGCTGCGCCGCGCTATCGGATTTTCATGGTGATTGGTGGGTGGATTGCCGTGGATGGGTGTCGGTTAATTTTGCCTCAACTCTCTCTTCTCCCATTATTTCTTTGCCTCTTAGTTTCCCTTCTCATTTTTCTCTTTGACAATGACTATGAGGATGGGTTTTATCATGCGCAAAGACATTAAAAAGTCAGTGTTTATATTTATTTATTTATTTTCTCACCTTTATTTTAGGCAAGGCTTCAATACTATCCTCTTTGGTTGATCTCATAAAAGCCTGACCTTGAATCAAATTGGCCCAGCTAGTTTTCGCATCATCGAGGGCAGTTTTCACACTCGATATTACCGTTGTGTGTTTACACGGTTAGCGAGACGTGACAGATGCAATAGGTACTCTTTGATACCAGTACCGGTAGATATTACCGTTGTATGTTCACGCGGTTAGCGGGACGCGACACATGCAACCAGTATGGTTAGCCACTTGTATGCTAATAGTATTTTAGGTAAACATATACAATCACACCTGCTTGAGATGGGTGGGAACCTTTCTCCTCTGACACATACATCACCAAGAAAGGAATCTGATCATTGGTGATTGTAGTTGTCGACGTCATCAAAATTGGATACCCTCATGGGGTTTAAACAACGCCTAATAGGCTTACTGCGGTCCACCACGAGGATTTGGCATAAGTGGAAAATCAGGACGCCTCAACAATTTGGAGTACAATACAAGTCAATATTACTTGCTCGGAATACCATAGATAACATTTTATAATTGCCTCACATAGGATCTAGATGTATATTTTCACTTGCAACCAACTCATTATCTTCTACCCCTTGATCCTTGTATGTGTACATAAGGAGGGGAGGGGACCTGCCGAGTCATATCATCTCTCTTACTTCATCATCCACCATCACATCGTTCATACAAAATCCATTTTTGGTAACTTTTAGTTGAGTTGAAAATACTAACAAGCTATATAGTGAACATATAAATAGCAACAAAGAAAAAAGGTGTCAAGAATGCAAATGTTTAAATTTTTACGAACAATGCAATAAAAAACTACTCACCTAAGAGGTGCCTTTGGTAGTACAATTATCAAACCTATAAAACAACCACCTTGAGACTGGTAAATGAAAAACTATCAATATTTTACCTTTACCTTACATATTCCACCTAAACTAGATGACGATCATGTTATTTCAAATTGTTACACCTTTCTTGGGACACTATCTTGATAAATACTCTCAAATTGCTTCCCTGTAATAATTGTGGGAAAGCCACACTTTTGGAATATCTTGTTCGAGTTGTTGCCCCAGAGTTGGACTCGGTAAGGCCAACTTGGCAGATCCATCTATAGTCTTAAGGAAGGTCACTGAACTATGTTCTTCAGATATGTCATGAAATGTGTGATTGAGTTGTGCAACCATACTTGCAATAAGATACTTGTTCTAAAATGTCCCTAGTCGATGGAGTTGTGTACGTGTACGACATTCGACTGATGGCTCTGTTACTTGTCACAGACATGTGATGCTTAGTCGGTACACAGTCTAAGCCAAAAGAGTTTGGTGAGTCGGACTGGCCCACTATGAGAAGCAACGAGCAAGTTATTATTTGACAGTCTCATCAATTTGTATGACAATTTTTTAGACCTGAGATTGTTGTACGATCTGAATTGTGTATCGGCCGGTTTATAATTTGTCAAACTCTATCGGTAACATCATATTTATAAAGGTGTTTTCGTAACAAGTGCTTGGATTACTTCATGGTCTTCATCGCCTCTCCATCCATGTGGCTGACTGCATCCACCCTTCATCTAGAAGAGGTAATGCCGCACATCGTTTTGGGCCAATAAATTATATAGTGAAGTTCAGAATGGGCCACAAAATATAACTGCGGTGGGAGGCCGACTTTGGTGATGATGGTCACGGGCATTTCATGTTTGCACTAATCAATTTGAAGCAATAAGGCACTGTTAGTGAATATTGCATTCAGTTTCAAAAACTTATATTCAAATTACGTGGTCACAATCCATATTGTGATGAGACTATGTTTGTTGGATATTTTCAGAAGGGATTAAAGCATGAAATTTGTGTACCTGTTGCAACTCAATTACATGACAGTTTTGACTAGCGATTTTACTTGCACATGTGCAAAAGGATTTGGGTGGATGAGCTGCTCGGCCGCGTCGAGCTCGTGGGCCGTGAAGGCCTCCACCGCCGGCGCGCTATCGGATTTTCTTGGTGATTGGTGGGTGGATTGCCGTGGACGGGTGTCGTCTAATTTTGGCTCAACTCTCTCTTCTCCCATTTTTTATTGCCTCTTAGTTTCCCTTCTCATTTGTGCCTATGCCTATGAGGATGGGTTTTATCATGCCCAAAGACATTAAAAATTCTGTGTTTTCATTTATTTATTTTCTCATCTTTATTTTAGGCAAGGCTTCAATACTATCCTCTTTGTGGATCTCGTAAAAGCCTGGCCTAGAATCGAATTGGCCCAGCTAGTTTTCGCATCATCTAGGGTAGTTTTCACACTCAATGTTACCGTTGCGTGATGTTATCGTTGTGTGTTCACACGGTTAGCGAGATGTGACAGATGCAATAGAACTCTTTTCATACCGCTACCGGTAGATGTTACCGTTGCGTGTTCACGCGGTTAACGAGACACGACACATGCCACCGGTACGGGTAGGCAATTGTATGCTAATAGTATTTTCGGTAAACATATGCAATCACACCTGCTTGATATGGGTGGGAACCTTTCTCTTGTGACAGATACGTCACCAAGAAAGGAATCCGATCATTGGTGATTGTAGTTGTCGACGTCATCGAAATTGGATACCATCATGGGGGTTAAACAACGCCTAATAGGCTTACTACGGTCCACCTTGAGGATTTGGCATAAGTGGAAAATCAGGATGCCTCATCAATTTGGAGTACAATACAAGTCAATATTACTTGCTCGGAATACCATTGATAACATTGTATAATTGCCTCACATAGGATCTAGATGTATATTTTCAGCTGCACCAACTCAACATCTTGTACCCCTAGTCCTTGTAGTGTATATAAGGAGGGGAGGGGACCTGCCGATTCATATCATCTCTCTTACTTCATCATCCACCATCACATCGTTTATACAAAATCCATTTTTTGGTAACTTTCAGTTGACTTGAAAATACTAACAAGCTATATAGTGAACATATAAATAACAACAACGAAACATGGTGTCAAGAATGCAAATGTTTGAATTTTTACGAACAATGCGATAAAAAACTACTCACCTAAGAGGTGCCTTTGGTAGTACAATTATCAAACCTATAAGACAAACACCTTGGGACTGGTAAATGAAAAACTATCAATATTTTACCTTTACCTTACACATTCCACCTAAAATAGATGACGATCATGTTATTTCAATTTGTTACACCTTTCTTGGGACACTCTCTTGATAAATACTCTCAAATTGCTTCCCTGTAATAATTGTGAGAAAGCCACACTTTTGGAATATCTTGTTCGAGTTGTTGCCCCTGAGTTGGACTCGGTAAGGCCAACTTGGCAGATCCATCTATAGTCTTAAGGAAGGTCACTGAACTATGTTCTTCAGATATGTCACGAAATGTGTGATTGAGTTGTGAAACCATACTTGCAATAAGATACTTGCTCTAAAATGTCCCTAGTCGATGGAGTTGTGTGTACGACATTCGACTGATGACTCTGTTACTTGTCACGACATGTGATGCTTAGTCGGTACACAGTCTAAGCCAAAAGAGTTTGGTGAGTCGGACTGGCCCACTATGAGAAGCAACGAGCAAGTTATTATTTGAGAGTCTCATCAATTTGTATGACAATTTTTTAGACCTGAGATTGTTGTATGATCTGAATTGTGTATCGGCCGGTTTATACTTTGTCAAACTCTATCCGTAACATCATAGCCATAAAGGCATTTTTGGAACAAGTGCTTGGATTACTTCACGGTCTTCATCACCTCTCCATCCATGTGGCTGACTGCATCCACCCTTCATCCGGAAGAGGTAATGCCGCACATCATTTCAGGCCAATAAATTGTATAGTGAAGTTCAAAATGGGCCACAAAATATAACGGCGGTAGATGCCGACTTTGGTGATGATGATCGCGGGCAGTTCATGTCTACACGAATCAATTTGAAGCAAGAAGGCACTGATAGTGAATATTGCATTCAGTTTCAAAAACTTATCTTCAAATTACGATGGTCACAATCTATATTGTGATGAGATTATGTTTGTTGGATATTTTCTAAAGGGATTAAAACATGAAATTTGTGTACCTGTTGCAACTCAATTACATTATAGTTTTGACTAGGGATTTTACTTGCACATGTGCAAGAGGATTTGGGTGGATGAGCTGCTCCACTGCAGGGAGCGTCCTTCGTCTTGGGCACGGGCACCGGCGTCGACTGCGCCACGCGCTATTGGATCTTCATGGTGATTGGTGGGTGGATTCTCATGGACGGGTGTCGGCTAATTTTGGCTCAACTCTCTCTTCTCCCCGTATTTCTTTGCCTATGACTATGAGGATGAGTTTTATCATGCGCAAAGGCATTAAAAAGTCCATGTTTACATTTATTTATTTTCTCATCTTTATTTTAGGCAAGGCTTCAATACTATCCTCTTTGGTGGATCTCGTAAAAGTCAGACCTAGAATCGAATTGCCCCAACTAGTTTTCGCACCATTCAGGGCAGTTTTCATACTCGATGTTACTGTTGTGCGATGTTACGTTCCGTGATGTTACCATTCTGTGTTCACACGGTTAGCGAGACGTGACAGATGCAATAGATACTCTTTCATACCGGTACCGGTAGATGTTACCGTTGCGTGTTCACGCGGTTAGCGAGACGCGACAAATGCAACCGGTACAGATAGGCAATTGTATGCTAATAGTGTTTTAGGTAAACGTATACAATCACACCTTCTTGAGACGGGTGGGAACCTTTCTCCTGAGACACATACGTCACCAAGAAAGGAATCCGATCATTGGTCATTGTAGTTGTCGAGGTCATCAAAATTGGATACCCTCATGGGGGTTAAACAACGCCTAATAGGCTTACTGCGGTCCACCACGAGGATTTGGCATAAGTGGAAAATCAGGACGCCTCATAAATTTGGAGTACAATACAATTCAATATTACTTGCTCGGAGTACCATTGATAACATTGTGCAATTGCCTCACATAGGATCTAGATGTATATTTTTAGTTGCAACCAACTCAACATCTTGTACCCCTAGATCCTTGTATGTGTATATAAGGAGGGGAGGGGACCTGCCGAGTCATATCATCTCTCTTACTTCATCTTCCACCATCACATTGTTCAGACAAAATCCATTTTTTGGTAACTTTTAGTTGAGTTGAAAATACTAACAAGCTATATAGTGAACATATAAATAACAACAAACAAACATGGTGTCAAGAATGCAAATGTTTAATTTTTTACGAATAATGCGATATAAAACTACTCACCTAAGAAGTGCACTTGGTAGTACAATTATCAAATCTATAAAACAACCACCTTGAGATTGGTAAATGAAAAACTATCAATATCTTACCTTTACCTTACACATTCCGCCTAAAGTAGATGACGATCATGTTATTTCAATTTGTTACACCTTTCTTGGGACACTCTCCAATTGCTTCCCCATAATTATTATGGGAAATCCACACTTTGGAATATCTTGTCGAGTTGTTGCCCCGGAGTTGGACTCAGCAAGGCCAACTTGGCAGACGAAGGTCAGTGAACTATGTTCTTCAGATATGCCGCAAAATGTGCGATTTAGTTGTGGAACCATACTTGCAATAAATACTTGTTCTAAAATGTCCCTAGTCATTAGAGTTCTGTGTGTGACATTCGACTGATGACTCTGTTACTTGTCAAGGACATGTGATGCTAAGTCGGTACACAGTCTCGCTAAAAGAGTTTGGTGAGTCGGACTGGCCCACTATGAGAAGCAACGAGCAAGTTATTATTTGAGAGACTCATCAATCTTTATGACAATTTTTTATACCCGAGATTGTTGTAAGATCTGAATTGTGTATCGGCCGGTTTAGACTTTATCAAACTCTATCTGTAACATCATTTTATAAAGGTGTTTTTGTAACAAGTGCTTGGATTACTTCACGGTTTTCACCGCCTCTCCATCCATGTGGATGACTGCATCCACCCTTCATCTGGAAGGTAATGCCGCACATCGTTTCAGGTCAATAAATTGTATAATGAAGTTCAAAATGGGCCACAAAATATAACTACAGTGGAGGCCAACTTTGGTGATGATCGCGGGTAGTTCATGTATGCACTAATCAATTTGAAGAAAAAAGGCACTGTTAGTGAATATTGCATTCAGTTTAAAAACTTATGTTCAAATTACGTGGTCACAATCCATATTATGATGAGACTATGTTTATTGGATATTTTCTTAAGGGATTAAAGCATGAAATTTGTGTACCTGTTGCAACTCAATTACATGACAGTTTTGACTAGCGATTTTACTTGCACGTGTGCAAGAGGATTTGGATGGATGAGCTGCTCGGCCACGCTGTGAAGGCCTCCGCCGTCGGCGCGCCCTTCGTCTTGGGCACGGGCACCATATTCGGTTGCGCCACGCGCTATCGGAATTTCATGGTGATTGGTGGGTGGATTGCCGTGGACTGGTGTCGGCTAATTTTGCCTCAACTCTCTCTTCTCCCAGTATTTCTTTGCCTCTTCGTTTTCCCTTCTCATTTTTCTCTTTGCCTATGACTATGAGGATGGGTTTTATCATGCGCAAAGGAATAAAAAGGGTCGTGTTTACATCTATTTATTTTTTCATCTTTATTTTGGCCAAGACTTCAATATTATCCTCTTTCGTCGATCTCATAAAAGCATTGGTACCGTTGTGTGTTCACGCTGTTAGCGAGATGCGACATATGCAACCC
This sequence comes from Poa pratensis, assembly GCA_947311845.1. Classification (NCBI taxonomy): domain Eukaryota; kingdom Viridiplantae; phylum Streptophyta; class Magnoliopsida; order Poales; family Poaceae; genus Poa; species Poa pratensis. The sequence goes on along the minus strand of CAMZMU010000077.1, from coordinate 43,345,074 downwards.
GTACTCTTTGATATCGGTACCGGTACAAGTAGGCACTTGTATGCTAAAAGTATTTTAGGTAAATATATACAATCACATCTACTTGAGACAGGTGGGAGCCTTTCTCCTTTGACACATACGTCACCAAGAAAGGAATCCGATCATTGGTGATCGTAGCTATCGCCGTCATGAAAATTGGATACCCTCATGGGGGCTGAACAACGCCTAACATGCTTACTGCGGTCCACCATGAGGATTTTGCTTAACTGGTAAATCAGGACGCCTCATCAATTTGGAGTACAATACTAGTCAATATTTCTTGCTCGGGATACCATAGATAACATTGTATAATTGCCTCTCATAGGATCTAGATGTATATTTTCAGAGATGCAACCAACTCAACATATTGTACCCCTAGATCCTTGTATGTGTATATAAGGAGGGGAGGGGACCTGCTGAGTCATATCCTCTCTCGCACTTCATCATCCACCATCACATCGTTCATACAAAATCCATTTTTTGGTAAATTTAAGTTGAGTTGAAGATAGTAATAAGCTATGTAGTGAAAATATAAATAACAACAAAGAAACATGGTGCCAAGAATGCAAATGTTTGAATCTTTTATGAACAATACGATAAAAAAAATCCTCACCTAAGAGGTGCCCTTGGTAGTACAATTATCAAACCTGTAACTCAATCTGGCAACAACCACCTTGAGTCTGGTCAAATGAAAATCTATCAATATTATACCTTTACCTTACACATTCCACCTAAACTAGATGACGACCATGTTATTCTCAATTTGTTACACCTTTCTTGGGACACTCTCTTGATAAATACTCTCAAATTGCTTCCCCATAATTATTATGGGAAAGCTACACTTTGGAATGTCTTGTACGAGTTGTTGCCCCAGAGTTGGACTCGGCAAAGCCAACTTGGCAGATGCATCTATAGTCTTAAGGAAGGTCACTGAACTATGTTCTTCAGATATGTCATGAAATGTGCGATTTAGTTGTGGAACCATACAATACTTGTTATAAAATGTCCCTAGTTGATAGAGTTATGTGTACGACATTCGACTGATGATTCTATTACTTGTCATGGACATGTGATGCAAAGTCGGTACATAGTCTTAGCCAAAAGACTAGGCCTATGCGCCGGCCCTAGGTGGGCCTGGAGGGAGCCCAACGAGGCCTATGCGCCGGCCCTAGGTGGGCATGGAGGGCCTATGCGGCTGCCGGCCCAGGGACCCCTCGCCGCTGCTGAATCTATATATGGGCCAACTTGGTCAATCCTAACGGCCTACTTACTGTTGCGGGGCCTTATAGTGTGCACTAGACAGATTAGGTCTACTAGGAAACATGCCCGAAAAAAATCACACTGGACACAAGAGCGCATATGCCCGTGGCGTCCCTGTGTCATGATAAACTAAGTGTGTGCAAACTTGAAATATAGTATGTCTGTTTTCAATAAACATAGTACCTGGAGGCCCTAACTACAATAGTTACCACTAAGTAATTAAGAAGTAAGCCAACCTCAGAAGCATCATGCTTCATGCACGAGTTGCATTTGCATGCACCGTGATCAAGCTTAATTTTATAGGAGTGAGGTGCTATATCATGATGTGAACATGCATACAGCCAGCTGAATGGAAGGTAGGTTGTGCTAACTTGGTGAAAGACGGCAGTACATGTGAACTTGTGGATGCCATGATATGCAATGTCGTATGAGTATGACGGTTGTGCTTGGGTATTTCATCGAGCAGGTGGAAGGTGGAGTAATATTTTCTTCCGCGACACCTATGAGCCAACAAAATGACAAATTCAGAGAGATGCAGCGAAGATGGTACCAAGAACTGATTCTCCTCCGCAACAACAGTCGAAACAGTTCTCTCAGATCCGAACAGGATTGAGACCTTGAGTCATCAAAGAAGAAGGACTGACAAGGTCCGGTCACCAGACATCTTGTGCGGCTGCTCTGTCATTGGCGCGCATGCGCTCGAACATCTTGGGGTGATGCCGGGCGGCCATGAAGGCGACGCTGATCGCCATCTCGTCGTCGACGAAGCCGACCTAACTCTCTGATCATGTCGTCCTCGGTCAGCGATTCGGCGGCGGCTGGAAGGATCCGGAGCAGGCTTGGCTGATGAAGAGCGTGTGGCGGACGATGCCCTTGACCTGTGCTGAGGAGTCGTTCGACTCCCGCACTTTGACATCGATCATCAGGGCGTGGGCTTCTCTAGGTCTTGTCTCGATTATGTTCGCGTGCCCGACAGCCGTAGTTGCGCTCACCCGTGGAAGACCTCGCGCCTCAGCAGCGGACACAGAGCCAGCTACAGCAACCGCGCGTCGTTTGGCCGGCGAGGACGCCGCCGCTCGTTGCCCAGCTCCTATCCGCCGAGGTGGTCTCCTGCATCCGCGCGCCGCTCCAGCACTCCGAAGTACTCCCTCCGCAGCGCCGTGCAGCGAGCGTGTGGGTTCGTCCTCCTGCGTGTCCACTGTCCACTGCCACCACGAAGACATCCGCTTCTATTTTTTAGGGAATGGTGATTGCAGGCCCACTCGCGAAATCGGTGACCGGAGGCGTCGACGCATGGGCTAAAAATCACAATATTAACACATCACTTAATATCTCAACTCCAAATTCGAGTCACAACAAAAAAGAGTACAAAAACAATAACTGCAATTAGAAATCCTGACTTGAATTTGATCTAGTTATAGAATAATTTGTCTTATTTTTGTTTCTACTTTGATAACTTTAACACATCAGTTGGATGTGAATGCGAAACTTCAACACATGCTACTCGTGAATTGTGTCTACTTAGTCATTTTCTCCAGGTTTTTTTACCATGCTAAGATTTATTTTTTATGCTGACCTAGTGCATCAGTACCACTGAAAAAAAATAGCGCGATATATCCCCGCTAATAGCACGCTATAGCGTCCTGAAATGGTCCCGCTAAATAGATCAGTGTACAATGTCTCGCTAATAGCACGCTATAGCGCGAAATAGCACGCTAATAGCATATTTTAAGGCCCGCGCTATATTACTGTAGCGCGCTATTTTTTTCCTTGATAGTACACCTAATGTGCCTACTGCATCCTATATGCCCCCGAGATTTGCTAAGACATAAAACATAATTAGCTTACTTCTCAAACCTCTCGACTAAATCAATGCAGTGTTGTGCCGTTTTTTTGCTTTGACTGGAAAAGATAATGTCCCCATCTTGTTGCAGTGACGATCGGCCGGCCCACTTGTTATGCATTCGTCCTTGTATAAATACATATTATTCACTCTTCCGTCTTTTAGACATAATACGCACTATACTTTGTTTCAGAATCACGAACATACGACCAGTTGCGCAATTCCATCCGTGGTGGGCACCCAGAGCCGAAGCCCGATTCCAACCAATATACTCCTATATTGGTTGTAATAATATCTTATATTATGGGATGAAGGGAGTATGGGTTAATGGTTCACTATATGAGAAGCCATATAGAGAGTGTCCAAGAAAAGTCAACATAATGTATAATCAGCAAATGATCCATGAGTGTCGGTTAACTGAATAATAAGACTAAACCGTGTACAAAAAAAAGGGAGTTAATTACGTCGGAGGTCACACATCTCGTCACGTACGTGCACATTGGTCACACATCTGAAAACGGAATTTTTTGGTCACACATCTCGATTTTGCGTGCACATTGGTCACAAACGGGAAGTGTCATCCCGTTTTGGATGGTAAATTTTCAGAAAACCCCCTGGAGAAATATTAATTTTACAAAATGGTCCTCCTAATTTTACAAAATGGTCCTCCTAATATTACTCAGGGGGTTTTCTAAAAATTTACCATCCAAAACGGGATGACACTTCCCGTTTGTGACCAATGTGCACGCAAAGTCGAGATGTGTGACTAAAAAATCCCGTTTTCCAGATGTGTGACCAATGTGCACGTACGTGACGAGATGTGTGACCTCCAGCGCAATTAACTCAAAAAAAAAGGGATGGGCAGCTTTATATACCACCCTCAGGATCCTTTGCTCTTACGAAAACAACATTTCGAAATGAAAAATCGAAGGCCTCCCGTCAATGTGTTTCATGTACACTCGAAAAAGTGTGAGCAATATAAAACTTGCCCCTGAATCCCTGGTCTAGATTAATCCAATCTTTAACGATGAAGTCCATGTGTCCGTACTGTACTGGACAATAGCTCGTGTCTGATGTTTGCTACGGCTTGCCAAGATAAGATCAGGCTAGCTAACTGCCTACCCACAGCTACTCTTGCAAGTGCACCTTGGAGCGTCAACTCTCCCCGTCGAGAGAGGCGGTTTTTGGAACCTCCGACCCACGCCACTCCCTCGCTGTCGATCCGCTTGATTCCCCGCCCTCCGGCGGCCGCTCCGGCGGCGGGAGGACGGGGAATCGACGGATATGTGCATAGGTGTTATGTAGGTGTGTGTTGGGTGTCGGCCGGTGGCGCTACGGCGGTGGAGGCGCAGCCGGTGTCGGTTTTGCAGGTGGCGGTCCTTCCCCTCGGCGGTGGTGCTCTCAGGAGCGCCGGCGTCGACCTGCTGCCTACGGCGAGTCCGTGGCCCTGCGGCGCTGCTAGGCTCGTTTCCCCCTTCGCCGGAGGCCGTGGGACGACGGCTCTGGCTCAGGAACTTCCGACAGGTGCAGAGGTGCAGCAGCGTGACGACGACGGCGGCTTCAGGTGTAGATCCTTCGGGATCGTTGATCGGCGACTTCCCGCCTGCTTAGGGGGGCTCCGGATCCAAGGTAAGCGGAGCTTGAGCAGCGGCGCGCCACCGACAGTGCTCGTCGTCTCCGGCATGGTCGAGTTACTCAAGGGCTGGGTTGTAATTTTGTTTCTTCTGAGGTCCCTTTTGTAATTTGCCGTTGTATTGCTGTATTTGTCATCGCAAAAAAAGCTACTCTTGCAAGTAGACAAAGCTAAATTGTTTGACAAACTATTTTCGAACAAAAATTAACCCAAAAACCGAGAAAAAGCACGGCTAGTGGACAAAGCTAGATAAAAAACATATAAGGCGAGGTATCAGGTGAAAACTCCTGTTCAGTGAAAACGTGAAAACTTTGGTTGTCAACCATCAGATCGGTAACAGACGACACAGATCTGAGGTGGGATCTAACCAACCACTTAAACACTGCTTTGCAGTTTACCCCCTCCTCTTACCCAGCATGAGGAAAATTCTTGGTCTGTTCGTCTTCGATCTTGTGCGGCCATGACGAATCGCATGCGTACCTCTCCCTCCACCGGCCCTAAGTCCCTAATCTTAATCCCTCTCCCTCCGTTGGCCCGAGATGGGAGATCCTGTCCTCCGCCTTCCGTCATCCCTCGCCCTCACACGGCAATGACCTACGTGACCACGACCTGGCGCTGCCCCCATGCGAAGGCGACCGGCGATCTCGGCGCTGCTTCTCTTTTGAAGCTTTGGTTCTGCAGCGGTTTGCTGCTTTTGTGTTGTTGTGCCTGAACGAATGCTTTTTGTGTCGTCGTCGAGCGGGAGCAGCGCTAGGTCGCCATCGCTGTAGGGCAGGGCCGCAGGGGTCACAGCCGGTGGAGGGTAAGGTGAGGTGTCCCGGCGGCGGCCAGCGTCGGCAGGGAGCGAGGGCTAAAGGCCAAGGTCAGAGGAAGGCGAGGGCACACGGCCGGCGGAGCGCACGCGCGCACGGCATGTGGATGGCGATTCTCCATGGCGAAACAACATCGAAAAAGAACATGCCAGTAATTATCCTCATGGTGGGTAAAAGGAGGGGGTAAACTGCAAAATAATGTTTAACTGGCCGGTTAGATCCCACCACGGATCTATGTCGTCTGTTTCAGATCGTATGGTACACAACCAAAGTTTTCAGGTTTTCACTGAATGCTAGTTTTCACTGGATACTTCGCCAACATATAAAGACCTCTATTGATAACATAAATCAAGTTATTTTTCCCGCAGCATGCCGAGACCATTGGCGTGTGGTTAGAGCATCTCCAGTCACGATTGCCAAAATCAGCCCCCAAACTGTCCGCGGACGCGTCCGGACGCGTCCGCGGACAGCCCATAAAAGTGACCTCCTCCAACCATGTACCCCAAAACCTTCTCAAATTGTGGGGTCACTTACATGTGATTGGTGGAGAAGGAGAGAGAATGATCAATGAAGGACAAAAGAAAAGAAAACAAATGAAAAGATGTCCCATCGGACGCGTCCGGTCACCTATGGGGTGGGTTTGGGGGTTGCCGGACAGCCCGGACCTATGAGGAGTGTTTGGAGACCATGGTTGGGTGCATGTTTTTGCCTCAAGTCTTGTCCGGGCTGTCCGCACGGACGTTTGGGGACGGTTTGGCAACTCCGCTTAGAGATGCTCTTAGAAGCAAACTAATGCATTACGGACGTACATTCGTACGCCTATATTCTCGGTAGTCAAACTCCACGTGAGGATCGACCAACTCCCATGCATCTTGTCAAAAATGAAGACCTCGCATTAATGATCACACACAATTGCAGAACAAGTCGATCTCGTGGCCAGAACAAATTTGGGAGAAAAGAACCAGTTAAAATTCAAATCGCAGTGGAGGGAACGCCAAACGCACTCGCAATCGTAATTAACGATGAGCTCCGTTATTTCGAAGTCTCGATCGGGACCCCAGATTTTCAAACTCAAATTCAGAAGTTAAGCACCATTTTTGTATTCCTGTACAAGTTGTGCTTCCCTTGTGCATGTCGTTATCCGTCCTCTGAAAAGGGATCGCCGGACGTTGCGGAAAGACGGAAACGACCCTACGACCAGGGCGTAATTACAAGAAAGACCTTTTTATAGCTGTACCACCTTACAAGAAAGACCTCTCAGATCCGAACAGGATTGAGACCTTGAGTCATCAAAGAAGAAGGACTAACAAGGTCCGGTCACGAGACATCTTGTGCGGCTGCTCTGTCATTGGCGCGCATGCGCTCGAACATCTTGGGGTGATGCCGGGCGGCCATGAAGGCGACGGTGATCGCCATATTGTCGTCGACGAAGCCGACCTGACTCTCTGATCATGTCGTCCTCGGTCAGCGATTCGGCGATGGCTGGAAGGATCCGGAGCAGGTTTGGCTGATGAAGAGCATGTGGCGGACGATGCCCTTGACCATGGGCGTGGGCTTCTCTGGGTCTCATCTCGATTATGTTCGCGTGCCCGACAGCCGTAGTTGCGCTCACCCGTGGAAGACCTCGCGCCTCAGCAGCGGACATAGAGCCAGCTACAGCAACCGCGCGTCGCTTGGCCGGCGAGGACGCCGCGGCTCGTTCCGAGCTCCTATCCGCCGAGCCGGTCTCCTGCATCCGCGCGCCGCACCATCACTCCGAAGTACCCCCTCCGCCGAGCCGTGCCGCGAGCGTGTGGGTTCGTCCTCCTGTGTGTCCACTGCCACCATGAAGACGTCCGCTTCTATTTTTTAGGGAACGGTGATTGCAGGCCCACTCGCGAAATCGGCGACCGGAGGCGTCGACGCATGGGCTGCACCAACCGTCCTCCTCGGCGCCGTTGTTCCTCTTACGAGATCTTGGCATGGGCTGCATCGCCGCTGACCTCGGCTCGAATCTTCCTCCATGTCATCCGTGCGCCTGTTTCAACGGTTGCGTGTGGCCTGCCGGCGTCGAGCGGCCACCTGCCGACGGGGCAAAACGGTCGTGGGCTCTTCTCTGCGTTGTCGTGGTTTTTTCTTTGTCGTGGTTGTGCGGGTAGCGAGACACATAACTGCACATGTAACCTATGGATGGCAGTGGGGGGTAATTTCCTTAAATTTCAGAGGTATGTGAAATGACGCATCATAGGAAATCATTCGACCTTTATTATTAGGTAAAGATTGACTCCGTAGCAAATTTAAGTATAATTTTTCAAAAACAAAATCACAATATTGACACGTCGCTCAATATCTCAACTTCAAATTCCAGTCACAACAAAAAGAGTACAAAAACAATAACTGCAATTAGAAATCCTGACTTGAATCTGATCTAGTTATAGAATAATTTATCTTATTTTTGTTTCTACATTTATAACTTTAACACATCAGTTGGATGTGAATGCGAAACTTCAACACATGCTACTCGTGAATTGTGTCTACTTAGTCATTTTCTCCGGGTTTTTTTACCATGCTAAGACGTATTTTTTATGCTGACCGAGTGCATCAGTACACCTAATGTGCCTACTGCATCCTATATGCCCCCGAGATTTGCTAAGACATAAAACATAATTAGCTTACTTCTCAAACCTCTCGACCGATTCAATGCAGTGTTGTGCCGTTTTTCCTTTGACTGGAAAAGATAATGTCCCCATCTTGTTGCAGTGACGATCGGCTGGCCCACTTGTTATGTATTCGTCCTTGTATAAATACATATTATTCACTCTTCCGGGTTTTAGACATAATACGCACTATACTTTGTTTCAGAATCACAAACATACGACCAGCTGCGCAATTCCATCTGTGGTGGGCACCCGGAGCCAAAGTCCGATTCCAACCAATATACTCCTATATTGGTTGTAATAATATCTTATATTATGGGACAAAGGGAGTATGGGTTAATAGTTGAGTATATGAGAAGCCATATAGAGAGTGTCCAAGAAAAGTCAACATAATGTTTATAATCAGCAAACGATCCATGAGTGTCGGTTAACTGAATAATAAGACTAAACCGTGTGCAAAAAAAAAGGGATGGACAGCTTTATATACCACCTTCAGGATCCTTTTCTCTTACAAAACAACATTTCGAAATGAAAAATCGAAGGCCTTCGGTCAGTGTGTTTCATGTACACTCGAAAAAAGTCTGAGCAATATAAAACTTGCCCCTGAATCCCCGGTGTAGATAATCCAATCTTTAGCGATGAAGTCCATGTGTCCGTGCTGTTGCCAAGATAAGATCAGGCATTTTGGCTGGCTAACTGCCTACACACAGCTACTCTCCGGGTCTCGGGAGATTCCATAGAAGGAAGGACACGGAAGACCCAGAGTCTGCGTACAAGATGGAGTCCCAAGACTTGGAAGATACGAAGGAGCTAGAAGGACCTAGAGTAGGACTCCGACTACGAGATAACCTCGCGGTAACTTGTAAACCAGGAGACCTGGTCATCTATATAAGCAGGCTCCTAGGTCTTAGATCGATAAGCCTAAGAAGATAGAGAGAGGTCAGGAGATAGAGCTCCCACGCTGGAGATATCTAAACTCCGGCAACCATCGCCATTGGCGCACCATGTAATCCATTATCATATAGTGATTTATAGCAGGATGTAGGGATCCTCCATCGAGGGGACCTGAACCTGGGTAAAAAATCTTCTCCCTCGTAGAGCTAGACCAACTCCTGAACACCAGAATCGCCTTGCCCCCAACCTCAAATTACCCCCAGGTAACATCTGCCGTGACAATCCCACGACAGTTCAAAAAATTTCTACGGTAATAAATACAGGCCGACTTCTTTGAAGTTCAAAATTTCTCTAAGAGGAGCAAGATGCAAAAGTCCCAGGTTGCTGCAGGCACACAACACGGCACATGGGGGCTACATGGTTCAAAGTGTTCATCTATCTATCACAAGCACCAATTTTATCGCGAGGTGATAAACTCGGAGCTTGGGAGCTACATGTTATATACATGAGAAAAATCAAAAGTTAATATTTTTGAGAACCGATAAAACTGGAGGTATTTGCGCCGGCTCTTCAAAAGCCGGGTCTTGAAAGATAGCCTCCATGTGAGTAGGCTTCATCAAAGTTCGGATCGTAAGAACCTGGAGCATCCTTCAGCACAGCCTCCGTATGAGTAGGCTCCATCAAAAACCTGGTCAAAGGACCCACAAAAGAAAACATGGGAATATTCCTGGCAGGATTTGCAGGATGTTCTTGAGATAAACCTGGAGGCATATGAACCCAGGAGGAAAATACCAGGTTATAAATTGGACCGCCAAAATGAGCTGGCCTAGCAAGTGTAACCTGGGTTTTATCCCTTTAAATAGTTATTTGTCTTATTTCAGGAGGTTAACCTGGATGATCGAGCTGGCAGCTTCACTTGAAACATGATGCTTAAGATCAAGATTACGAAGGAGAGCAAGCCAAGTCCATATCCAGATTAAACCTGGGGGCTACTGTTGGGGGAATCATAACCCGGTATACCCATGAAGAGCGAAGCGTAACCCGCCAGGCACGAGGCTTGAGCTAGGTTACCGCGCACTCCACATGGGCTGGATTACACTTGGGCCAACAAAGCTCATTCAAGACCCGGTCATGAGGCAGACCCGGCTAGGAGGCAGACCCGACCAAGAGGATGACCCAGCCAGAAGAAGACCCGGTTCGGGATAACCTGGTACCAGGAGGGGTTTCAGGATAACCTAGCACTGGGAGGGGTCTTGAAAGATGCCATAGAAGGAAGATTCTGGAAGACCCGGAGTCCTTATTCAAGTTGGAAACTCAAGACTTGGAGATCACGAAGGACCTAGAAGGACTTAGATTAGGACTCCGAGTTCGGGAATAACCCGGTTTTAGCTTGTACGACCAGGAGACTCAGCCACCCATATAAGCGGGCTCCTAGGTCATAGATAGACAGATTCTAGACAATTGCTATCAAGCAAACCCCTTGTAATGTAGACTCGGAACCTGGTAGCGATCTCGCCGCCTGGTTATCGAGATCATCATATCAATACAGCAAAGTAGGAAGTAGGTCTTTATCTCCTATAGAGAGGCTGAGCCTGGGTAAATCATTTTATCCCGTAGAGCTAGACAATCTCCTGAACACCTGAGTCGTCATGACCCTCAACTCAAGTTACCCCTTGGTAATATCTGCCGGGACAATCCCACGACAAGGATATTCATCGAAAATTGTTTGACAAACTATTTTCGAACAAAATTAACCCGAAAACCGAGAAAAAGCACGGCTAGTGGACAAAGCTAGATAAAAAAAACATATAAAGGCCTCTATTGTTAACATAAATCAAGTTATTTTTCCCACAGCATGCCGAGACCATTGGCGTGTGGTTAGAAGCAAACTGATGCATTACGTACGTACATTCGTACGCCTATATTCTCCGTAGTCAAACTCCACGTGAGGATCGACCAACTCCCATGCATCTTGTAAAAAATGAGCCAAACACACTCGCAATCGTAATTAACGACGAGCTCCGTCATTTCGAAATCTCGATCGGGGCCCCAGATTTTCGAACTCAAATTCAAAAGTTAAGCACCATTTTTGTATTCCTGTACAAGTTGTGCTTCCCTTGTGCGTGTCGTTATCCGTCCTCTGAAAAGGGATCGCCGGACGTTGCGGAAAGACGGAAACGACCCTACGAGCACGGCGTAATTACAGGAAAGACCTTTTTATAGCTGTACCACTACGACGACTCTCTCTAGTGGTCCCCGCCGTACCTCGTCGCCGACCCGAATCCGTCGTGGTGGTGGTGCATCTTCCTCTTCTTCTCCGCGGCAGAGGCGGAAGTCTCTGGTCTCGTGGTGGCGTAGAGGTCGGACAGAAGACGGTACCTCTTCCTCGCCCTCCTGTCGAGCTCCAGCGACACAGCCAGCACCTTGTCCGCCCGCTCCTCCTGGTCGACGGTGAGGTCCTGCGCCTCCTGGTCGACGGCGATGCCCTCGCGGCACGTGCTCACCGACCGCGGCGAGGAGGAGCGCGTAGTGGAGGTGGACGGCGCCGCCGCGTCGTCCCCGCTGAGCTGCAGCAGGAGGTCGGCAGCCGCCAGCTCGGCCGCCGTGAAGAGGCCGGCGATTAAGAGCTCCAGCTCCTCCTGACCATGGCCGAGGGCAAGCGACGACATAGCAACGGTCCGGCCGACCGCTCGATCGCGAGAGGAGAAGGAGGAAGGAAAACGAACGGGACGGAGCTGGCGTGGGCTGCACGCGCGGCTTTGTTGTAGCTAGCGGGGAACCGGCTGGGTCGATGTCGGGATCGAAGGAAGACGTTGGTGCCGGTGGGGCCCTGCGTCCTGGGTGGTAGTGGGCGGACCTGGTCGCGTGTCACGTGAACGTTGGGTGGGCTGGACCCTGGTCAGTGGCCAACGGGAATGGGACGCGTGGCACTGGCGTGGAAGGTGGTGTCGCCGGAGAAACGGAAGTAGGAGACGTGCGGTGCAATTGGGTCGGTCGGTCACATGGATTAGTACGTGCGGTGCTGTGCATTTTTGCATCGCCACTCGCCAGCCAGCGTTCCTTGGAATTTGATATTCATTATTTCATTAAGCCGATAAGCTCAAAGCAAGTCATGGTTATCGTAGAAAAGCAAACCAGGCATCCAAGTTTAATACTCCCTCCCTCCAAAAATAATTGTCTCAAGTTTCTCTAAAAATGGATGTATCTGTACATGAAACATGTCTACATACATCTACTTTTGACTAAACTTGGGACACTTATTACGGGACGGATGGAGTAGTTTAGACGATCAAGTTTGAACACAAGGTTTTGACTCATGGGTATAGATAAGTAAGTAATTTGCTGCTCTCTAGATCCAGTGATCTCGTCTTTTTAAAAATTAAAATATACTTAAAATTTCAGAAATTTTTGAAACAAATCATGCACATTCAATGATATATTCTATAGGCGTGCAAAATGTCAATCCACAAAAATGACAAATGTATAGATCTGAGTATAATGAACAATAGGTAGTTTCAGTGTTCGAGCTTTTGTCTTCATGTCTAGCTCAAAACGTATTGTATTTTGTAAGTTTGTAAGATATATCATTGAGAACATGCATGCTTTTTTCAGGGTTTTTGAAACTTTTAAGTATTTTTATTTTTTTTAAAGACGAGATCACTGGAACTCGAGAGCCAAAATGATTTTCCGGTATAGCTAAACATGTAAATATTGCATTTTGAATAGTATATTTAAAATGTAAAAAATCCGCTACAAATTTTCGGGTGTACTTGCGAACATTCTAGGTCCACCGGCAAAATTTTGCTGAAAAATTACTTTTTTTTGTCTCCCGTATAATTAAGACAAAACAATTTCTCATGAAAACTCTTTTTGGGGTGTCGAAAATTATCTTTTGACACATGACACAAAAAATGTCTTTTTGCACGAAACTCTGTGTGTGAACTTGAAATACCCGGATGTACACCCGAAAGTTTTATGCTTGGTGTCGTGTGTAGATTGTGTGTACTAACAACGAACGAAGCCGCGATTAAAATAATGAAAGGGCCTTCTTAGTAATCGCATGCCATGGCATGAGTAATATCATCTTTACAAAATATCTCAAAACTTCAAGCCGTAAACTCGTTTGATGTACTCGAAAACCATTTTACGGTTCGAATAATTTTGCCATCCAGAATTTAAATTGAAAAGTCATACGGCAATTTTTTTTTAAAAATTGACCATAGTTCATATATTGTTCGTCATAGTTCATATATGTAGTTCACTACTCGATGAACGGTAACGGAGGACCCTAACCCTAACAATGACTAGTTGATGTATCCAAGGTAAAGGGCGACGATGAAGGGGCGCACCGCGCATGGCCACCACAAGATCAAGGTCCTTCATGGGCCTCGTGACGCCGTGGCGCTTGGCTCAGCTTCGCGGGCGCAGATGCAGGATGTGCTCCTCAAGCACGTCAAAACCACTCCATGCCCTACTGATGCCGCTCTGAGATAGAGCGCGACCATGCACCTGCTGCGACTGTCAGTCCCGGAGGCGTTCCACCTCCTCATCCTCGTCATGCGGGTGGTCGAACGGCGGCGGGCAGGAGCTCAAAACCGATAAACCAGCAAAACCTCATATAAGGCCGAATTATAAGGGCCAGTGTATTTGCTAGAGATGCTCGAACCTGAGTAATGCAAGGTATTTTACGAGAGAAGTGGATGGCACGAGTGAACCATAGTTACCTATTATTTGTTATACACGACAAGAAAAAAAAAGATGAAAAAAATCATAATTAACACAGGGATACAAGTTTTTTAACGTGACAACCCCTCCAACGAGAAGAGAAAAGCCATGGGCGCCACCAAAAGTTCATTATTTCTGGAGAGATTACAAACACCGAGATTTACAACGACTCGACTTATCCCCTGGAACTTCTTATAAGTGGTATATAAAGAGGTGGTGACCTACGTCGATATTGATCCGTACAAAGTTAGCCTCCGGTCCAAGCCTCCGGCGACGAGTTTTTTGCTTCCCTTTGACAGAATTTAGTCTTTTATCTAAATAGGATTTATATAAATTTAGATCACAACGCAACAACATTATTTTCCCTTGCGGGAACAGCAAGCTGCCGCCGACGCCTCCGCTAAGATCTGTTTAGTTGTTGCTTAGCACAATCGTTCAGTTGTCCTTCCCTAAAACGAAAGATCGTCAAAGTCTTCCCCGCGCGCAGTCTTGCCGTCAAAATCTGAAGGCATGCGTCTCAAACCATTCCACGAATTTCTGGACCTCTCCTCCCCCTCTCTCTCTTGCTACAGTGTCCAGAGGCGGATCGGAGGCGACTCCGGTTTCCCCAGCGGCCGCCGACGTATCCGCGGGATTTCTCATCCTCCGGCAGCCGCCCCGGCGGCGGGCGGATGGGGAATCCCCGGATCGCGCTCCGGCGATGTAAATAGGGTGGAGTTCGGGCGGATCGTGGGCGTCGCGGCGGAGGCGGGGTCGCCGTGGTCGTCGTTTTGCTGTGCGGCAGCCTCCCCTCCTTTCCGGCGGCATCTTCGACGGCGTTGTTTGGCTGCTGCTGCGCCCGGCCGGCGCTGCCTCCGGTGTCGGCGGGCTGTCCGTGGGTGGTGTATAGGGGTGGAGCTCAGTTCTTGCGGGAGTTTGCCGGCGACGGGCTTGAAGACGGTGGCTTCTCCGGCGGCGCGTCGGTCCATGGTGGCTGCAAAGGCGAAGGACTTCCGGCTGCTGGTCTGTACAAGGCTCTTTGGAGCGATGAAGACGGCGGCGTGCCTTCTGCGCGTGTCGACGGCGGCGGCGGCGGCGGCCGTCCCTGTGGGCTTTGTTGTAATTTTCCTTTTTGTTCAGGGTTGTCTGTAACCGTGCAATTCCTTCATAGATCTGGGTTTTTATGTCAAAAAAAAAAAATCTGAAGGCATGTGGGATCTGGGTGTGGCGTATACAAAGTCAGATGCTGCTCCTCACCGATTGCACCAAGGCGAGGATGATGATATGCCGGTCGCCTAAACCAAGCAATTTCTCCTCTTTTGTGTACCGTGTGTATGTTGAACATAATGGTAATCGGATTGATGACTATACTCAAGGAAAGAACACATGGCTGTTTTTATTGATCAAAGATTGTGCCACCTTTTTATTCTCTTCAATTCAGTGCACCTGTTCGCCATTCTGTGATGTCACTTCCATTGTCTGCTTGTGTAGATTGTCTCTTGCCCACTGGACTGCTTCCCCGGCTTAGCTTTAGATAGCAATGGCTCGTTTTCAAAGCATGGTGGAATAGAGATGGTTCTATGAAAATTCAGTGCTTGAGTAGCTAGCAGCTCCTCTGCCTTTCGTCTTCAGGTCGGCAAGTGAATACTGAATTACTGATGAGGTGCTAGCAGCTCCTCTGCCTTTCGTCATCAGCTGGAGCCGACAAGAATTTACATGCACCTATACTTCACTACTACTACTCCCAGAATGCAGGACCCACTGGCTGGCTGGTCTTCTTTTTCGTCGAGCAGAAAAAAAAATTAGTTTTGCTTTTTCTGAGTTAGACTTGACTTGATCTTGGTTAGAATAGCTAGTCAGCCAGCCAAACAATTCCAAAACAATCACAAACAAAACCAGACGTTCTAAGCATTATCCTAATGGCGTAATGCTAACCATGCACATATGGCCTGTGTTATGTACGATGTTATCTCATCTCAGACTCGAAGCTTGGACATCCAGTATGGCTTTTACATGCATGACCTTTGGGATTTCTTCATGGCACGAGCAGAAATGCAGAAGGGTAAATATTGGCATCTTCGACGTGACAAATGACAACGTGCGTTCAGTACTACTGGGACCGGCGAGAATTGTGGCTGCTACATCATGTACCGACCGGGGCAAAACAGATTTTCACAATTTCTTAATTTGAACCTAAGAGGTCTTGAGTGTTACAAATCATTTATCTAATTATATTTCTCTCTTCCAATCCAGATCACAGCAAGGAAAAATGATTAATTATTGATTCTTCTAAAAAATCGTATGCTGGGATGAAATATACGCATGACAAGATCAGTGCGGAACTGGAGGGACAGACGGACATTGCAATCTCACCCACATGATCATCTTTGAACCGGGAGAGGCAGGCTAAGCAATTCATGTGAAGGCTTGTGCAACATTATTTTTTAGCATTAGTCTAAGATGCTGCTACAAAAAAAAAAGATAAATCATGCGATAAGCCTTGAGGCAGGCTAAAGCAATTCATGTGAAGGCTTTGTTCTGTATTTTTTGCTCCTCCTATATCAATATAAAAGACAAAACTTTTGCCTTCTTTCAAAAAATAACATGCTACTACAGAACTATATAGGAAATATACCCATAATTTAAGGTTATTTTTTCTAAAGAGCCAAAATGTCTCTTAAATTTTTAAGTCATGGCCTTTTGAGCACTTAGAGCTCCGAGGTGGCTACTTTTATAAGGAGGGGCGAAAAAAGATGAGAAGCACATTGGGCTAGCTCTATTTCTCGTGGTGTATTCTTGTACTGATGGGCAATCACAAAGAATAATCTAATGAAGGATATGATGAATTTCAAGCCAAATGTTACGTACATGCTTCACCTTGCTAACAAACGACTCCACGTCATTCGCGCAAAAAAAACAGGCGACTGCGGAGGAGGCTCACATCATAGTTGGCAAGCTAGCTTTTTTGCTTTCTGCTGCTTGGCGCTTATGTTCCGATGTTTAGAAGCATAGTGTTGGAAAGCTTACAGTTTGTTAGACAGACCATCGAGTTTCGTCCGTGTTCGGACATAACGCTACCCAAAAAGCTTACGTTACACATTTTCTGTTGATTTCCATCTGTTACCTGATCTCTACAGAACAAACACTTTCACTTTTTTTCTTCTTATGATTCAGCGGACTAGATAACACCGTGCTGGAGCGGTTTCCATCATCACCATGACGTTCTTCCGAGTTGCTATATGTGATAACATGTGTACCTTTATGTTTACAAATAAACTTATATTTGGATTGTTGCCGCGTTCGTCTCCTATTCTCCAATACAACCTCGATAATGATCATCATCGAAAATGTTGTGTGCGAGGGAAGCAAACACCATCCACCTAAAACACATGCTAATACTCCAAATTTTCTTCTGAAATTAATCATAGCCATATATTTCTCAATGTCCAGAAAGTGCTTGAGAACATCACAAAAATATAGCTTACACAGTTTGGCAAGGATCCTGGGTTATTAGTAATCTAAACACCAAGAATTATGGTAAACTTATACCAAACAGTATTCGTATTATTTCATTATCATGCAACTCCATGCATGAATCGCCAAGCTATGCACATTCCAGCAATGTTTGCCATTGTCCTTACCAACCTTCCATCATTCCAGCAAGCCAATAAACATAGATTGAACTCCTAATTCTCCATAGTAATTAGTAAACATTGTTCTTTTCCATAGTAAACTAACCCCAATAGGAAAGTGACGCTTGTGGGAAGAAACCCCTCGTAGTACATCTCAAATACAATTTTCTCTAGCAGGCCATATCAACAATCACATAGCTATAGGTAGAAAGCTACTCCATTTCTTTCTTTATTTTTCTCTCCTGCTATAGCTAGAATATGTGTTTCCAAAGCATAAGCTAGTATTTTAGTTAAGGTAATTTCTATACATTTGTAACAAGCACCACAAAAGCCCACTTACCTCGACCAGTTTCACAGATCCATCATCTCCATTTTATATGTATATACATCTTTTTTTTTAGATTTATATGTATATACATCTATCACACATTGCCTGCTAGGTGGCGCTGAGAACTAACATGCAGACATAATGAGCTTTGAGGTGCAATATATGTGTCGCATCAGCTGCAAAGAAATTCAACAGAAGATTACCGGTACAGAATACAAGTAATCTTTGTCGCCGTAAGTTTCTTCTCAGGTGATCTCACTGAACTTGATCGAACTAGACTGTTATATATGGAGCTGATCAGTTCAGCCTGAAGAATCACTGATAAACTGATAAGCTGTGGTACATATAGAGAGGTGCAATGTCAGATGGAACTTTTCATTTGCCAACATCATTGTCTCTGCTGCGCAGCAGCTTAGCTAGCACCACATCCCAACATGACGAGGCGGCGCCTGCATCGGGCAAGCTCTCGCTGCCTCACCAGCCCGGCGTGAGTATCTGCGTTTGCCGGCCGGCCGGCCAGCCGGACGACTCCGGCTCTTCCAACATTTCTGCCGATCTACTGTACGCAGCAAGCATTGCTGACCATCTGCACGCTCGGAATTGGTCTGACTCTCAGTCTCGACCAGTCCGCAGCGAACCTCGCCGCTGCCCAAATCCCAAATCGAACAGACGCAGCTCCAAATTCACGAGATCGGTAGATCGAATCGTACTCGCATGCGCGACCGAATAGTAAATTGCAAGAACTGCATGCACGCGCGCACGCTATTGAGCGGCCGCGCCCGCGAGCTACCCAACCGAACCCAGGGCGGAGCTGATCTAATCACGGCGGCCATCATCGATCAGCAGAGGCAATCGATTCTAAATTCGAGTGAGATCCAGGCATCCATTCCAGCCAAGGCAACTAGAAACATGGTACGAGACTGGATCACTGGAAGCAAAATCAGTTCAGAATTCAGAACCCGCCATGGATGAACACAACCAGAGCTCCAACCAAAGTCTTATTGAGAATATGAAGCTTTTACAAGCGAGATCGACGGCGAGTCCTCTCAGGCGAGGAGGAAGGAGAGAGGACAGGAGCTCGAACTACGAGCTACCCCCCAGCAATTACGTTAATCACAGGAAGATCCCTCTCTCTTTATCTCGTCATCTACTCCTTGTTCTTGTTCTTCCGGCCGGCGCGACCTCCGATTACCTCCGTCGCGGCGTAGATCTCCGCGATCAGCCGGTAGCGCTTCACCCTCCGCTGTCTCCCGGCCACCTCGTGCTCCTCCTCTTCCTCCCAGTCGACGCAACCGCCGAGGATTACGGCCGGGGCAGGCACAGGCGCCGGCGCCGGCGGGGCGCCCACGGAGCGCGAGGAGGAGGAGGAGCCGCCGGAGCCCGCGGGGGCGCGCGGGTGCCCGAGGACGCGCTGCTGCTCTCGCTTAGGTGGATGAGCTGCTCGGCTGCGTCGAGCTCGCGCGCCGTGAAGGCCTCCACCGCCGGCGCGCCCTTCTTCTTGGGCACCGACGCCGGCGCCGTCTTCGCCCTCGCCGGCTGCGCCTCGCGCTGTAGGGTTTTCATGGCGATTGGGTGGGTTCGTCTTCGCCCTCTCTCTTCTCCCTGTGTTTCGTTGGTTATCAGTTTTCCCTTCTCAGTTTCCTCTTCGTCTTGGGTGTGGTTGGGTTTTTATTATGGCGAAAGAGGAAAAAAATGGCTGGGTTTTTATCTATTTATTTGTTTTTCTATTTAGGCAAGGCTTTAATATTTTCCCCTTAGGAAGATCTCAAAAATATCAATCTAGCCTGGAATCGAATAGGCGCCGTAAGTTTTTACACATCAGAATGTTACCGTTACAGTTTCACGCGGCTAGCTAGATTCACGCGGTTAGCTAGACGCAATACCGGTTATACATGTGACATGGTACCTAGTTGTATGCTAATAGTATTTCGAGTAACGATATACACTCGCGTTGGCCTTAGACCGGTGAGAAGCTTTCTCCTTGGAAACCCGCGTCACGAAGAAAGGAATCCGATCATTGGTGATCGTATCCTAAGAGAAAACACTATGTTGTCTTAGGATAGATAAATGAACAAGCAACAAAACATATTTCCACATATGTGTCATGTCACCCCTGAAGGTGGCAACCTGACGAAACCAGAGTTTCCGCTCGAGTTCCCTCCCCAACATTCTTTTTTGCGTAGCGGCCCTATTCCTGAGGGTAAGGGCTTACATTGCTGGCGGTAATCTCGGCCGTAGACAAGTGAGTGTCAGAAAGGTGGGCGGGGAGTCATGCCGGCGGAGGCGTGCCTCCATATAGTCTCTGGATGGCAGATGTGGTGCCAAGTGTGGGGGCACACATGCACTGGTTGGTGGTAGGCAGCTACGCTTGTAGTCGGTGGCGTGAGTCTCTAAAGGCGGCTACATCGTATGGCTCCGACGAGCAGCCATAGTACAGTGTGCAATGGGAAGAGTAGGGCATCATGGCACGATAAGCAAGGGCCTAAAGGGAGTTGTTATTGCCAGAGTTTCAAGGGTTAGTCTGGGATTGGTCCTTGATCCGTCCTGGTAAGTGGTTGTGCATATTTTAGCGGCATCTAGGATGGCCAGCCTTGGTAGTGAGCGATGAGGTGCTCGGGAAACATTTTTAGACATTGATTTTGTGCGATCGGAGTGTCTCCTTGCACTTCTGTTAGGATTCAGCGTGCAAGTTTCTGCTCTGCGTCACTGAGACAGTGGACGTCGGAAAGACGGTCCCAGTCTTTGTCGTGATCGTCAAGGCAGTAGGTTTGGCAGCTTGAGAGCGGATCTTGCTTGGGCGAACGATAGTACGATATCGTAGAGACCGACTCACAAGAGGGTGAAGACAAACTACATTGGAAGTGATAGTTTCTCGGATGTCGGTGTGGCCGCCTCGAGCTATGTGGTCTCAACTTGTCAGATGTTGTGGATGGTGCAAGGTTCTGGATGTGGTGCTATTACACCTTCACCATTTGGTCGCCCCTACTCCTCTCCTATCACATCGTCTTGTTTTATCTTCCCTTTAGTGGTGGTGGGTTCGGTGAGTCAGTGTTGTGTTTTTCGTCGAGCCATCTTTTTTGCTCCTTCTAGGGTTTATCGTCGCTCTCCTGTCCTATCTGAACAATCCATGCTGAGTTTGCTCGGCTGACGATATTTAAAATCGAAGCGACGGGGACTTTCTTTGACAATATTTGTTGGTCGTGTTGAGTGCGTTTTCTTGAGATACGTCGCTTTGTCGACTGATATGGGTCTTTGTGCCGTTGTATCTGGTTTTTGCTTGATTCTCCCATATAATGGACAACTCTTTCTTCTATATGAATAGGAAGTTCTCCGCACAGTTTCTCGATTTTAGGATAGATATACTATCCTTCGACCTCTCTCTTTTCTTGATTAAATATGACACTATAACTTATGGATATCATGGGCCAAGGCAATGTAGATCCTTCCCTCACGGTGGGGCTTTATTTTTAGGAGTTCCTTTACCTAGGCATGAACTTTCCAGCCTCAAGTCTCATTAAGTTTCAGACGGATGGAAACAAAGATAACTATCAAAGTGATTTTGAAAATTATATTGAGAAGTTTCAATCGAAAAATTCTAGAAAAAACTTTGAAGGCACATATAACCTATCATACTTACTTAATTTACCCACTACCCTTCCACCACCTAAGCAAAGCCTGGTTGTCTTGGATAAGGCTACACCTACATGTCAACACACACTAGAGGAAAAAAATGATTTTACCATGCCCAGCTCTTTCGTGGTAGAAAGGGCTTTTTTGTGGCTAAAATGATTTCTACCATGGAAGGTACTGTGGTATAAGAGATCAATCTATTACGATTATAAAAATCCGTGGTAGATGGGTCTGAATCAACTACGAGAGAAAAATGTCGTGGTTAATGATATTTTTGTGACCCCCAGACAAGATTACCAGCGCTTAACTGGCTCTTGAATATCAACGTTCAGTGTGACGTCATCCCGTTACATGATGTGGCATAATCGAAACAATATAGGCGACATGGCGCCACATAGGATTCGTCTATACGTCCACCTAAGAATGTTTTATGTCTTGCGTGGTAGTTATGTTACGATAGACCTGACTATGGCAGATGACCGGCCCAATGCATGCTCATAAATCTTAAACATGCCGGTCCAACATAAAGCACATTTAGTTTAAACTGGCTGGCCCATTAAGCTGGTAGGTGGGACCTCGGCGCCCCATTTTCTGGCGCACCGTGCCCTTATTTGGTTGTTGTTTTTTTTTTGGACCTATTTGTTGTCCTTATTACACCCATTTATGAAACCCATTAGACGGCCCATCAGTTAAAAAAATGTTTACGGTGGTAAAAAAAATGGCTGATTGAAAACCTGAATTAATTATTACATAATATCGACCAAATATAAATTACATTCGAGTTAATAAGCACAACAATGTTTGGATGAAAATTTCTCGGTCAAAATCATACAAACCGGTAATTAACAAATCTCAATTCATGAGGAGACACAAGACTTCGCCATAATTTTCTTGGCATCATCAATTTCATATAAGTATTTATCAATAGATTTGATCGAATCTTCTATGCTCTTTATCAACTTTTTTGGTACATATTAAAGAGAAGCTACACTCTTTATTTCTACACTAGAGTATTAAGATCCTTATCACCTATAGGGATTGATTCAGGTGTGGACTGCTAAGCAAGTTGGTTGGTAGAACATTATTCTGAGAAGTGCCTCAAAAGATCATGGTATCATTCCGTCTGAGAAGCCAAACTAGTTAAAACAACTAGACATGCAAACATGATGGATTATGTGCACTATTTACACATAGTTACATGGAGTCAAAAAATAAGCAAATAAGTTGTTGGGAACCCCGAAATGGAAGGGATGATCATATACACAAGCAACAAGTATTTTGCACAGTTGAGAACCAAGATTTTTCGAACGTTGGTATTACCAAGACACAGCTTCTCCCCAACATTTCAGAAAGCATATCAATGTCGTGCTAGTTAGAAGTGTTAGATGTATGGTGTTATAGAAGTGATGAATGAAGTAAAAAACATGAATCAGTGTGTAGATAACCGTAAAATAAGTGAAACATGGACGTGAACAATAGTAAAAGATAAACCGGTGGTCATAGGTTCACTAGAGACATCTCTCGAAATAAACATAACATTGTGGGTGTACATATTACAATTGTGCAGCAATTAAATTTTACTTATCTTTACTTTATGATTACGATTTTCCATGGCCTGATTTACTTAGGGATTATGTTCAATATATATAGACTGTTACTAAACCGAATCTAAAATTTATAGTCCATTTCGAGAACGATATCCGTCATGCATATCTAAGATTTAGTTTCATACAAACAAAGTTGTCATTAAGTAACATGACATAATGTAAACAGTAGAAACAACATCCAATTAAGCGTGGCATAATAACCATTGTATTACCCTTAGTCGCTAAAACACAATGTATAGTCTTGTCCCTTTCCGTCTGAAGATCTAAGCATAATACGGCCAGAACATACAAATAAAATGGTGAGCATATATGACTACAAATTATGCATCAAGATATAACATCGTAGATATTATTATAAAGCATGAACAAACCTGCTCATAAATTGACAATTCATCATATATTAAAAAATAGATATTACACCACATGAATCTCAATCATGTAGGGAAGCTCATGAAACTTTGTATTGAAAAACATGGGAGAGAGAGAGTGCCATATAGCTACTGCTATGAACCTATAGTCCAAGGGGAACTACGTACTCACACATCGCATGGAGACAACAAGAGTGATGAAGAAGCCTCCGGGACAGTACTTGACATGCCTCCAGATGAGATCGTGCCGGGATGGCGTCTTCTGTGTCAGGTCTCGAAAATAATCTCGCCTCCCTTAAGTTTTAGGTCCAAACGAATATATATAGGTGAGAGACGATTTAGAGGCGATCCAAAGTGAACGCGTGGCCCCACCTCGCGGTCAGGGCCTTGGCCATGAGTGGCACCTGCGCATGGGCCGTGGGACCCCTGGCCCTTTCCGGTGCCCTTTGACTTCTTGACGAATTTGAATTGGCAATATTCCACGTAATTTTTAGAAACTGGGCACTTGGGTAATAGATTAGTTCTGTAAAATAATGTAAAATGATATGAAATCATAATAAAATGACAATCGCGTTAAGACAATGTCAGCTTCTAAATGGCACATTTTCCCTACAACTACTGTTTATCTCATTCACACTGAACGCATATATGCAAACTCTTCACCACACAGCCGAATGCAATTAGGTGAGAAACTGAGGTTATGGATGGAACTAATTAACACGTATAAATTCCGACGTGTAGCTGTTGCCAAGAATGGCATTGCTTCTCGAGCTCAACATCCCTGACCGGCTTCCACCAAGCTTCCTCGTATCAGCAACAAAAGAAAAGCCTTCGTCCGCAAGAAAGTATGCTGACGGCTTTCGTCGACCCATCCGTACATATCTGGATGTCAGTTACGCGTGAATGGTATTCTACGTCCGATTAATCAGCGCTGCCATTTCAATTTACAAGAGTGTCCATTCTTGCATATGTTGGTTATTTGTAGTACGTACATCGGTTGTCGCAATCACTTAGTTGATAACAAGGTTGTTTTAGCAAGTGGCAATTGTACATTTTCTTTATCAGATAATCTCGGAAGACGTATCATATTCAAAGGGAAAAAAGGCCAAGATACAACGCTACAACTCCACACATGACACACCCACAGTCACGCCAAACGGCTTCCAACGCATCCGCTACACTGACTTGACGAGGTGGCAGATCACTCATCTCGCCGGAAATCGTACCATGAAAGGTGAGCTGTGGGGCAAAGCAGAGGTGCAAGAATGCATCTCGATCTAAGTAAGACTCCAATGCAGTACCTACATGACTCCAAGGCTGCACGGACCAACGTATCACCTCATGCGCCTAGAGAGTCACCTAGAGTAAGGCAGGATCTAAGGACGGCAATGAGTAGGGTATGAGTAGGGTAGAACAATATCATACCCGTGGGTATTAAACTTTACTTGCACCCATACCTGGTGGAAACCCTTACCTAATGGGTACCCATTGGATAGATAAATATTACAAAAAATCGTAGCCTATCGTGCGCCTCCACATCACATATGTGTTCTTCTACTCTCTATCGGCCCATCGTCTGCCTACCACACTCCTACTTGCCGCTAACCCCACCAGTACAGAAGAAACATAGAAATTATTTTACATAGGGGTGGAAGATGGAGGTCGGCGGGACGGTTGCTGAGTCTATGCCTTGTAGTGGTGGTGTAATGGAAAGGGCCGGTGGGTCGTCAATTCGAAGATGCACTAGACTCCATGCCTTCAGATCATGATGGGTAGGGTTTGGCTATACCCATGGATAGATGGCTATACCCATGCCGTACACACGACTTGATGGGTAGAGTACGGTTACTACCAATGGGTACAAAAAATGCTGATGCCCAGCGTTACCCATCGGTACCAGTACCCATGGGTAAAATTGGCATCCTTACTAGGATTCCACTGGACTTGGGGAAGGTGTCGACTATGTTGCATGACGTACATTGGACCCAAGAGGTCCAAGCACTGGGCATCAACCAACACCGACATTGCCTCGTCCCCAGCCTGGCTAAAGAGACCAAATAAACCAAAATCTCCCAACATCACATCAGGCACTCCTCCCGGACCAATTGTTTTCCCAGCATCCGAGGAGAGGAAGACACATCTGCATCTAGGACCACATCTCTAGAGAGGGAAACGACGCTTGTAGACGTCGTCGTGGTCAGCATCAGTTGTCGCCGAGCAGAAATTTTCACAGTGGCCATTGACCATGACCCCGAATGTTGCTAGAGAAGGGCCGACTGGAGATGATGGGTGAGGATGTAAATGCTGGCATGAGCCACCACCACAAAGAGGAGATAAACACCACCGTATCACGGACGAAGCAAAAGGTCATCGATCACGGCTGGCCTCATCGACAGCCAGCCTGGGCTCAAGGAAGGATGACCCCATGACGACCAATTACCACGGTTGTTGCCAGACGATGTGTCACACACCGCCACCGCGCACCGGAGTCGTGCCCAACTCAGGCCCGTGCAAGCCCACGTCTAGCCCAGCTGCCAAGCGCTACCACAAGCGCCCTCCATCATGCGATGCAGCCCCCAACCACACACCTCTTTTGTGTCACGGCAGGCGCCGACCAAGTCAATGAGAAAACGCCGCCATCACTCATGCCGATGGCCCCAATGATGAGGAATCATGTTACGGGAGAGATCCCACCTCCGTCGGTGGAGGCGCGAGCTTCGCTTGACCGCGTACTCTGAGGCCCTGTTCTGAACGCAGGAATTGTAAGGGAATTGTGAAGGTTTCCTTTCCTATGGAATATTTTCCTGTGGACACGTTCGGAACAAAGGAAAGAGGAGTACAGTTTCCTTAGGAAATGTGAACTTTCCTACGTTTTTCACAGGAAACAAAACTTTGGCCAAGACCAAAGGAATACTCTCGCAGCTTTCATTCCTTTATTTTGGAAGCCTGTAGGTTTCCACTTTTCACTCCACCCTATTCCTACACTTTTTCCCATTCATTTGTTTTGTAATAACCCTCATTTAGAACAGTGTCTGATGGAGGCGTGGGAAAGAGAGAAGACAAACCCTCCGACGAGATCTAGTGTTCCCCTTGTTGGAGGGAAGGGAGGGACATCTCAGTCATCATAAGGAAAAGGATATGATCGGCTAGTTTATATGCTACCATGAAAACAAATTTTGGAAACTAAAATCAAACAACTTTTTCGTCGGTGTGTACCCCTGATGTAGATTAATCCAATTTGTTAATGAAGTAAACTAGCGATGCGTTCATACTCTAATATCTCTGGTCCGAGTTTGCTACCCTTGAGGTTTTTCAAGATAAGATCAAAGTGTCGAGAGCAGCTATAGCTACTGCTCCCCTGCATGGCTAGTCTTGCCTACGCAGTTCGCTAGTATTTTCTTGGGTTGTCCAACTCCACAGCTTCAATCTTGTCAAAAATGAAGACCACGCAACGCATTAATGATGTTCCACGCTGGGACAACAACAACTCGATCGCGTGTGTGCGCGTCCGGAAAAAAATACAGTAGAAGAAGAATTCAAATCGCCGTGGCCAAACATAGTCGCGCGTAATGATGAGCCCTCGATATTTCGAGATCTCGGAAGGCCGGCCAGATTTTCGAATTCAAAATTCAAAAGTGGAGGCGCCCATCCACCTCCTCCATCGTCTTCTTGTACAAGCTGTTTTTTTTTTCCTTTTTGTCGTATTCGGTTTATTCTCCGAAAATACTGGTGCCCAGCTAGCTGGCTAGCAAAAGCGGAGCCGGAACTTGCGGAAACAACCCTGCGACCATGGCGTATTTACACAAAAGCCCTTCTACGCGCAATAGTAAATTGCTCTCTCTAGCTTGCCCCGTACCTCGTCGCCTCCACCCACCGACGACGACCCGTGGTAGCCGCCGTGATGGCGCCTCTTCCTCTTGTTCGCGGCGGAGGCGGAGGCCACCGGGCTCGTGGCGGCGTAGAGGTCGGAGAGCAGGCGGTAGCGCTTCCTCGCCCTCGTGTCCAGCTCCGTCGACACGGCCGGCTCCTCGACGGGCTGCAGCTCCGTCGACGGCGCCACGACCTGCCCCACCTCCTCCTTATCCTCCGCGAGGTCGCACCACGAGCTCGCCGACCGCGGCGAGAAGGAAGTTGTCGACTTGGCCTTGACGCCGTCCCCTCCGGCGACGCTCATCTGCAGCAGGAGCTCGGCGGCCGCGAGCTCCGCCGCCGTGAAGAGGCCCGCGAGCCAGAGCTCCAGGTCCTCCAGTCCGGGCCGGCCGACGGCGTGCGACGACATGGCCGGGGTCGGTTGCTTACCGGGAGGAGATTTTTCTGGGTGGTGTGGTGTGGGTGCGGAGGAGAATTAATCGGGAGGAGGCGTGGGATGCACGCGGGGCGGCTTTATAGCGGGGGAGCCGGCTCGGTCGGTTTCGGCCTGGGGAGACGTTGGCGCCGTGGGGCAGGGGACACTGGCGTGTGGGGCCTGGAGCGTGGGTGGTGGTGGACGGACTTGGTCGCGTGTCACGTGAACGTTGGGTGTCGCTGGAGAAACGGAAGCACGCACTACAGGAAACAACGCGTGTGCCGACGGCCGGAAGCAACGCCGACGGCCAAATGTCGGGGCCGTCGGCACAACGACGCAACGCCGACGGCCAGATAAATCCCGTCGGCTTCAGAACACCGTCGGCTTAACAGGACCTATGCCGACGGCCACCGTCGGCGCAGAAAGACCGTCGGCGTAGGCATAGCTACGCCGACGGCCACCGTCGGCGTTAAATTGCCGTCGGTGTACCCCCCCACGTGGCACTTATGACCCCGCTGGAACGGAGCGTCGACGGCGTCAGCGCAATGCCGACGGCAGAACACGGAAGCCCGTCGGCATAACTCCCTGAACCAATGCCGACGGTTTTACCGTCGGCGCTGCTGACCCTAGGTACGCCGACGGTTATTACCGTCGGCGTAGATATTTTCCGATTTTCTTCCCCCTACCGACTTACATTTAATTTTATGGCCTAACCTACTAATTTTAATGTAAGGTCCATTGATGCCATGTCTAACTCCCAGGTGTGACCCTCTTCGCATGCATGCGGTAAATTTATCCACCCCCTCTCGACGCCGGCCAAGTTTGACTTTTCCAGCGGGACTAGGGTTTCGCAGGAAAATGACCTCCGGAGCGTCGGAATCCCACCTAACCTTGCATGGGCCCCTAGTACATGTGTAATATTGTTGTGGTAGGTGATGGGAGGCAAGACCCAACTTCGGTGTGTGACCCGCTTCACCGACACCGCTTGCTCCCTAGTAAAGTTCTGCACTTAGAGGTGAAAACACCCGCTACGGGTTCACCGGATGGAATCATGCGACAAATCACATACGATATTGGTTCTCCATGCTCCTACGTACTACCCTAATACAACCAAGCAAGAAAGTCCATTGGTCAACCCTCGTACGGAGAATTCTTGGGGTGTAGACGGCCAAGTTTGACTTTTTCCAACGGGGCTAGGGTTTCGCAGGAAAATGACCTCCGGGGCGTCGAAATCCCACCTAACCTTGCATGGGCCCCTAGTACATGTGTAATATTGTTGTGGTAGGTGGTGGGAGGCAAGACCCAACTCCTGTGTATGACCCGCTTCACCGACACCGCTTGCTCCCTAGTAAAGTTCTCCACTTAGAGGTGAAAACTCCCGCTACGGGTCCACCAGATGGAATCATGCGACGAATCACATAAGATATTGGTTCTCCATGCTCCTACGTACTACCCTAACACAACCAAGCAAGAAAGTCCATTGGTCAACCCTCGTACGGAGAAATCTAGGGGGGGTAGACGGCCAAGTTTGACTTTTTCCAGCGGGGCAAGGGTTTCGGAGGAAAATGACCTCCGGGGCGTCGGAATCCCACCTAACCTTGCATGGGCCCCTAGTACATGTGTAATATTGTTGTGGTAGGTGGTGGGAGGCAATACCCAACTCCGGTGTGTGTCCCGCTTCACCGACACCGCTTGCTCCCTAGTAAAGTTCTGTACTTATAGGTGAAAACCCCCGCTACGGGTTCACCGGATGGAATCATGCGACGAATCACATAAGATATTGGTTGTCCATGCTCCTACGTACTACCCTAACACAACCAAGAAAGAAAGTCATTGGTCAACCCTCGTACGGAGAAATCTAGGGGGGTACACGGCCAAGTTTGACTTTTTCCGGCGGGGCTAGGGTTTCGCAGGAAAATGACCTCCGGGGCGTCGGAATCCCACCTAACCTTGCATGGGCCCCTAGTACATGTGTAATATTGTTGTGGTAGGTGGTGGGAGGCAAGACCCACTCCGGTGTGTGACCCGCTTCACCGACACCGCTTGCTCCCTAGTAAAGTTCTGCACTTATAGGTGAAAACCCCCGCTACGGGTTCACCGGATGGAATCATGCGACGAATCACATAAGATATTGGTTCTCCATGCTCCTACGTACTACCCTAACACAACCAAGTAAGAAAGTCCATTGGTCAACCTCGTACGGAGAATTCTAGGGGTGTAGACGACCAAGTTTGACTTTTTCCAGCGGGGCTAGGGTTTCGCAGGAAAATGACCTCCGGGGCGTCGGAATCCCACCTAACCTTGCATGGGCCCCTAGTACATGTGTAATATTGTTGTGGTAGGTGGTGGGAGGCAAGACCCAACTCCGGTGTGTGACCCGCTTCACCGACACCGCTTGCTCCTTAGTAAAGTTCTCCACTTAGAGGTGAAAACTCCCGCTACGGGTCCACCGGATGGAATCATGCGACGAATCACATAAGATATTGGTTCTCCATTCTCCTACGTACTACCCTAACACAACCAAGCAAGAAAGTCCATTGGTCAACCCTCGTACGGAGAAATCTAGGGGGGTAGACGGCCAAGTTTGACTTTTTTCAGCGGGGCTAGGGTTTCGCAGGAAAATGACCCCGGGGCGTCGAAATCCCACCTAACCTTGCATGGGCCCCTAGTACACGTGTAATATTGTTGTGGTAGGTGGTGGGAGGCAAGACCCAACTCCTGTGTATGACCCGCTTCACCGACACCGCTTGCTCCCTAGTAAAGTTCTCCACTTAGAGGTGAAAACTCCCTCTACGGGTCCACCGGATGGAATCATGCGACGAATCACATAAGATATTGGTTATCCATGCTCCTATGTACTACCCTAACACAACCAAGCAAGAAAGTCCATTGGTCAACCCTCGTACGGAGAAATCTAGGGGGTAGACGGCCAAGTTTGATTTTTTCCAGCGGGGCTAGGGTTTCGCAGGAAAATGACCTCCGGGGCGTCGGAATCCCACCTAACCTTGCATGGGCCCCTAGTACATGTGTAATATTGTTGTGGTAGGTGGTCGGAGGCAATACCCAACTCCGGTGTGTGACCTGCTTCACCGACACCGCTTGCTCCCTAGTAAAGTTCTGCACTTATAGGTGAAAACCCCCGCTACGGGTTCACCGGATGGAATCATGCGACGAATCACATAAGATATTGGTTGTCCATGCTCCTACGTACTACCCTAACACAACAAAGAAAGAAAGTCCATTGGTCAACCCTCGTACGGAGAAATCTAGGGGGGGTACACGGCCAAGTTTGACTTTTTCCAGCGGGGCTAGGGTTTCGCAGGAAAATGACCTCCGGGGCGTCGGAATCCCACCTAACCTTGCATGGGCCCCTAGTACATGTGTAATATTGTTGTGGTAGGTGGTGGGAGGCAAGACCCAACTCCGGTGTGTGACCCGCTTCACCGACACCGCTTGCTCCCTAGTAAAGTTCTCCACTTAGAGGTGAAAACTCCCTCTACGGGTCCACCGGATGGAATCATGCGACGAATCACATAAGATATTGGTTATCCATGCTCCTACGTACTACCCTAACACAACCAAGCAAGAAAGTCCATTGGTCAACCCTCGTACGGAGAAATCTAGGGGGGTAGACGGCCAAGTTTGATTTTTTCCAGCGGGGCTAGGGTTTCGCAGGAAAATGACCTCCGGGGCGTCGGAATCCCACCTAACCTTGCATGGGCCCCTAGTACATGTGTAATATTGTTGTGGTAGGTGGTCGGAGGCAATACCCAACTCCGGTGTGTGACCTGCTTCACCGACACCGCTTGCTCCCTAGTAAAGTTCTGCACTTATAGGTGAAAACCCCCGCTACGGGTTCACCGGATGGAATCATGCGACGAATCACATAAGATATTGGTTGTCCATGCTCCTACGTACTACCCTAACACAACCAAGAAAGAAAGTCCATTGGTCAACCCTCGTACGGAGAAATCTAGGGGGGTACACGGCCAAGTTTGACTTTTTCCAGCGGGGCTAGGGTTTCGCAGGAAAATGACCTCCGGGGCGTCGGAATCCCACCTAACCTTGCATGGGCCCCTAGTACATGTGTAATATTGTTGTGGTAGGTGGTGGGAGGCAAGACCCAACTCCGGTGTGTGACCCGCTTCACCGACACCGCTTGCTCCTTAGTAAAGTTCTCCACTTAGAGGTGAAAACTCCCGCTACGAGTCCACCGGATGGAATCATGCGACGAATCACATAAGATATTGGTTCTACATGCTCCTACGTACTACCCTAACACAACCAAGCAAGAAAGTCCATTGGTCAACCCTCGTACGGAGAAATCTAGGTGGTAGACGGCCAAATTTGACTTTTTACAGCGGGGCTAGGGTTTCGCAGGAAAATGACCTCCGGGCCGTCGGAATCCCACCTAACCTTGCATGGGCCCTTAGTACATGTGTAATATTGTTGTGGTAGGTGATGGGAGGCAAGACCCAACTCCTGTGTATGACCCGCTTCACCGACACCGCTTGCTCCCTAGTAAAGTTCTCCACTTAGAGGTGAAAACTCCCGCTATGGGTCCACCGGATGGAATCATGCGACGAATCACATAAGATTTTGGTTCTCCATGCTCGTACATACTACCCTAACACAACCAAGAAAGAAAGTCCATTGGTCAACCCTCGTACGGAGAAATCTAGGGGGGTAGACGGCCAAGTTTGACTTTTTCCAGGGGCTAGGGTTTCGCAGGAAAATGACCTCCGGGCGTCGGAATCCCACCTAACCTTGCATGGGCCCTAGTACATGTGTAATATTGTTGTGGTAGGTGGTGGGAGGCAATACCCAACTCCGATGTGTGACCGCTTCACCGACACCGCTTGCTCCCTAGTAAAGTTCTGCACTTATAGGTGAAAACCCCCGCTACGGGTTCACCGGATGGAATCATGCGACGAATCACATAAGATATTGGTTCTCCATTCTCCTACGTACTACCCTAACACAACCAAGCAAGAAAGTCCATTGGTCAACCCTCGTACGGAGAAATCTAGGGGGTAGACGGCCAAGTTTGACTTTTTCCAGCGGGGCTAGGGTTTCGCAGGAAAATGACCTCCGGGGCGTCGGAATCCCACCTAACCTTGCATGGGCCCTAGTACATGTGTAATATTGTTGTGGTAGGTGGTGGGAGGCAAGACCCACTCCGGTGTGTGACCCGCTTCACCGACACCGCTTGCTCCCTAGTAAAGTTCTGCACTTATAGGTGAAAACCCCCGCTACGGGTTCACCGGATGGAATCATGCGGCGAATCACATAAGATATTGGTTCTCCATGCTCCTACGTACTACCCTAACACAACCAAGCAAGAAAGTACATTGGTCAACCCTCGTACGGAGAAATCTAGGGGGTACACGGCCAAGTTTGACTTTTTCCAGCGGGGCTAGGGTTTCGCAGGAAAATGACCTCCGGTGCGTCAGAATCCCACCTAACATTGCATGGGCCCCTAGTACATGTGTAATATTGTTGTGGTAGGTGGTGAGAGGCAAGACCCAACTCCGGTGTGTGACCCGCTTCACCGACACCGCTTGCTCCTTAGTAAAGTTCTCCACTTAGAGGTGAAAACTCCCGGTACGGGTCCACCGGATGGAATCATGCGACGAATCACATAAAATGAAATCCTTTGATATGGAGTCCTCTTATGTGTAGTAGTTGATAGGAAAAATGATAAACTTAAGTTTTACAAAAGTTCCAAAAACTTCTTCACAAAAAGATCAATCTTCTATAAACATGTATGAGTTTCGATTCAAATGATTTAGATATGATTATTCACGTGGCATAGTTTGTGATAATGTGTCCATATTTTCAAAAATTCCATATTACTAATTTGCAACAAATATTTGGTAGTTTATTCACAAAAAAAAACACTTTTTTGGAGAGTTGGGTCCAAAATTTGGAGATTCAAGCGGATCACAAAAAACTGACCAATGAGACGAGAGGAACTGCCTCCACGCGGATCACTCCGCTAGGCGCGATCTGAGCCGTCAATCGCCCACCCATCCAACGATGGAGCGCCTGCCGAGAATCCCTATCCTACTCCTTTTGAAACCGCAGCAGTGACGAAACCCTAACCCTAACTCCTCATTCTCTCCCTCGCCCCCAACCCCTCCTCCGATTCAGATCGACGGCGCCACTGCTCATATGTCCGCCGCCACCCCCTTCTCCCCCAGCCCCGGCGCCTACTCCCTTCTGCAGGCCCCTTCTCTCCCCACGAAGGCACGGCGTCTCCAAACCCTCCCCGTCCCCTTCCGCTCGCAGCCGCCCCCCATGTCCAGCTCGCAGATCCGATGTAGCCGGCCACCAAGACGCGGCCCTCACCTCCGCCGGCGTTCTCCGGTCCTTTGCCGCCGGCGAGCGCGTACGGGGCGCTGCGGATGGCTCCAGCTCCGGTCGGTCCTCCTCTCCACTCCCAATCTCCAGGCCGGCCTCCACCACCACGGCTGCTTGGGCGGCTGTACTGAGCGGGAGGAGCTGCGCGTCTTGCCGGCGGGTGGCGACCAGGAACAGCGGCGCTCTCGCCGGCTTCGACGACCAGAGGCACCGCCACACCACCTTCCCTCCTGCTCGAGCCCTGCCCGCCGCCGGGACTGAGAGGCCAGAGACCTAGCTGACGGCCAAGGCTGCTCCTAGATGCTGCTGCTCCATGTCTTCATACAACTGGTAAATCCTTCATCTTCATGTCACTTTGCGTGCGGTCTGCTTATTGGATGTACTCTGGTTTGCAATATCTAGTTAGAACTTTCAGAACCTCTATTGGTGAGATGCACTTGTTCATTTATAAAACGAAATCTTGACAGGGTAAATGTTGGAAGAGTAATCCTATTGCTAGGTGCTTTTGCAAGTTTAGTTTGTTCTCCACCCAATATCTGAACTGAAAAGGGGCACAGCTGTTTGTAGAGTGTGAGCGTATGGTCTTAGGGAAACTCTCTTGCTTGCACGTTTGTATCTTGAGTAACATGCTTATGGTTCATAGCTTGCTTTAGCGGTACTGAATTATCATGTAGAGTTGATTATGAAAGTAAAAGTCTAAATTAAAGCACAATACCTTACAATTGTTCTTTAATCAGTCAAGTCTGATTGTTTCCTCTTAGTTTTGAGAGAACATGGATCTGTCTTCTATACTATTTATAAACCATAATGCAAATTGAAGGGCTCTTACTGATATTGCCTTGTATGACGCAGTTTGCATGACACTAATTATTTCGTGGAATAACTCTGTCTACATTGATGTCTGTGCCATTTGAAGAAGCCTGACATTTTAATTTCGTGGAATAACTCTATACTATTTACTTCTTGTTGTGTTGGTTCTGACATTGGCGCCGCCGGACACGCTCATGTGTTTTAGGGCTTTACATATCTTCTAGCGTAATTAAAGGATGTGTTTCCCACCCCTATGAGCTTGCTGGCTGGCTGCATTATTTCGAAATGCTACTGATTTTGGACACCAAATGATTCAGTTGGATTTAAAATCTGAAAACTAAGCCCTCAAACTAATCAGATATTGCCATCTCAACTATGCAGCAAAACTACCATCGTTTGGTTATGTATGCCACTCTTCATGCATGCTGATTCGTTCTTGTGTCCACTATTACTTGGCTGCTCATTGTGTTGTACTAGCAAGCTAAACTGCCAAATGATGCTGTATGCTAATGCGTGTCCATGTGACAATACATGAGTTTCCCTAGCTTGTGCAAAACTCTTTCTTGCCTGACAGAATTATTTTGTTTTTCTACTCAGAACTTTGTCCCTCTGCTAGCATGCCCATGCTGCTACTGCTAGGACCATATGGCGAGGAAGGGGAGCTCAAGCTCAACCCAATGGTCGTGAAGCACGTGCTTCTGGTCTGATCTGGTGCTCGACACCGTCCGCATCGCCAACTACTTGGTATGTGCTAACCCACCCTTCTCCAACGCGTCCACACCATCTTTCCATTATCGTGTCTGTCCGTGAAACAACCCTGTACCTCATCTGCTTGTATGCATGTTTGTGGTTTTGCAGGTCAATGATGTGCCCCTGCAGCTCACCACTTGGTCTCCCGCACTGACGGAGCATCTCCAACATCCCAGCCAAGGTCTTCTTCGACTACGGCAACAATTCACGAGATCTTGAACTTGGAGGACGTGAACAAGGAGGAGGAGGCGTGGTGCCCAACAACATCGACAAGTCCTGGCCGTGGGGACGTCCGGAGGTGCTCCGGTGCCTGCAGAGTTCTGCACTACCATACGGCCATCGAGCCCTTATTGTTAGCGATGGTATGATGCCGATTTTAGGATTGTTAGGACCTGCTATTAGCTGGAATGCTGGATTTAACTTGCTGTGGCAAATTTAATCCCCATATCATGTAGTTTTGTGAATCCGTGCAATCATATTGTTTGGTGAAGATAAGTGTTGTGCTTGAAGTTTCATTTTTGCATTTCTTAATCCCTAAATTGATGCATTTAAAATGTGTGGTGTGACCTGTACTACTGGATGAACTACTATATGCATCTATTTAGATGAAAAGACTAACAAATAAAATTTAATTTTTTTAAAATCTTGAATACTTACTACTGGCGGACAAACCAGAAAGCACGCGACGGTATTACCTCCTGGACATTGGTGCATTGGTGCCGACGGTAACCGTCGGCATAGGTCCTACACGCGAGTCCCAGGTCCTGCCCGTGGAAGAAGAAGCCGACAGTTATACCGTCGGCATTGCGTCGGTGTAGGCGAGCCCCCCAGTTCCTGCCACGTGGAAGATGAAACCGACGGTACAACCGTCGGCATTGCGTAGGCGTATGCCGACGGTAATTACCGTCGGCATGAATCCGGTCGGTGAACACCCAGAACATGCCGCGTGGAGGTCTAAACCGACAGTGTTACCGTCGGCGTAGCTTCCGTCCGCCGTCAACTCACCGTCCGTCCGTGATGCGCGCCGACGGCCGAGGTACGCCGACGGCAAGATAACCCGTCGGCATAAATGCTCTACGCCGACGACTGTGGCTATGCCGACGGCCACGGAGCTACGCCGACGTTAGCTTTGCCGACGGCGCTATGCCGACGGTGGCCGTCGGCACGGTGTACGCCGACGAATTAAAGGCCTATGCCGACGGCAATTACCGTCGGCATTGATCCTGCTTCCTGTAGTGACGGGTGGCTGCTAGTACGTTGTCAAAAAAAAAAAACGGGTGGCTGCTAGTAGGAGACGTGCAGTGCGGTGCAATGCGGTCACGTCTCGGTAGAAACGGCTGCGCGCGCACGTTCACCGGGTGTGCATGCATTTTGCCTTGCAAGCCAGCGTGTATGCGTAACGTAAGCGGTTCAAGGTAATCCAGTTTAACGGTTTTATATATGTTCAAGGAATTCAGGTAATCCAGTTCAACGGTTTAAGAGCATCTCTAGCCGATACGAAAAAGCGGTCAAATCCAAATATTAGCATTTTTAGTCTAAAAGGACACACCGAATAGATCCCGTAAAACGAGATAAACTTATCACCTACAAACTCCATATAATCAGGTTTAGAGTCATGTTTTTAGGTGAACGGGAAACGAGTCAACGCTTCCGTCCGCGTCGTCACCGACAACTCTCGGGCTCGATTCCCGATGACTCGATTCCGATGTCCATATTCGATTCCCTTAGGTTCGATTATGATTGATTTCCCGCGAAATCATGGCCTGTTCGAGTATCTCCATGGCTAAGCTCCCCCATGTGATCACCTATACAGGACGAGCCGGGTAGAGGCGAGGGAGGACAACGCTAGGAGAGCTAGGTGAGGATCCGACCCGGGCGAGGGTGGTCTTACTCGCAACCCCAATGAAGCATCTCCATGGCCAAGCTCCTCATGGGAGCACCTCCACGGGAGGAGGCAAGTCAAGGCGGGGAGGCCAACGCTAGGAGGGCCAGGCGAGAGCCTGAGCCGGGTCAGGGTGCCGATGGGACCTGGAGCGATTCATCGTACAGTGCTCAGTTCGTACCTAAAAAATGAACTCATTGACGAAAATGAAGAAAAAACGTTTTATAATATGGTTTTATTGGATCTGTTCCGTGCAGATCTTTGCGATACGTAAAATCGTTTTTAGAGACACTGAAAATACGTTTTCCACTGTGGCGGAGCCAGCATGTAACCATTGGGTTCACATGAACCCAATAAAAGTGATTAATCCTCTCTATAATCACTACTTATTTACTGGAAATACCTACTTTAAACCTAGTTTTACAAAGCAGTGAACCCAATGAAAATATTTTCTATCTTCGCCTCTGCGATCGGATCGAACACTGCAATCTGCAATGGCCTTTTTGAACCAAACGGAAGGCAAGATGGGGTTGCTGGCTACAACAGGAGTGGCTTGGCCACAAAAGTGATTTCAGAGAAAATCAAAGTAGATAGCACATCCGAAACTGTCCTTGTCGTCTGATATTATTCTCCACTTCCGCAAGGAACTGCAAGCTCCAACTGGTCGACGCCTCCGCTAAGCTAAGCTTTTTTTTGTGGCCTTTTGCAGTTTGCTTAACACATTCGTCAAGGTCTTCCCCCCACTAAAAAATGATAACATATGATAAAATGGTCAAGGTCTTCGCCCGCGGTCGGTCTTGCGAGCAGATCGAACCGCAAAGCGTGTGGGATCTGGTTGTGGCGCATCCAAAAGTCACACGCTGCTCCGATCGCTGTCGGCGTAGCCTAGCGTGGCCATGCTAATTAAGCAGTGCAAGAAGCGTCGTGCAGTCCCGGCGACGTATGGATGGCCCCGCGCGTGAGATTGCAGCTGGCCCAGCACAGCTACAGACGGGCAAGGCCAGCTTGCGCGCGCAGGAAAGACTCCCGTCGCGCGGTTTCCGACAGCGCATGTGGTGGTCCCCACAGCGCACGGAGGGGGAAGAAGACCGCAACCGCCGCAGCCGCCGTCACCGTCGACGAGCTCGCCCCCGCCGCCGGCGCCGGCCTAACCGCCTGCCGCCCCGCCCTCTCAAATCACCACCTCCGCCGGTCGGCCGCCACCCCGACCATCCCTGTAACCCCCCTCCTCCCCCCCCCCCCCCCGCCCGCACGCACTTCTTCTCCGGCTCCGGCGACCCACCCCACCCCACCCCCAAGTTAAGTCTATCCTCAACGGCCGCCTTCTCCGCCGCGCCTCCGCGCGATGTCGCCGGCGCCGTCTCGGCCTGTTGTCTATTGCTCGGCTGCCGTCTCGCTCCATCCTCGACGGCGGCTTCTCCGCCGCAGCTCCCTTCGGTCGCCGTGGCGTCGCCGCTCACCGTCTCGCTGCTCGCTGTCTCGCGTCGTGGAGGAGAAAGAAATTGGGGGAGAGAAGGAGAACGTGTGGACTGTGGAGAGATGGGGAACGGGATGGATGAAAAGGAGGAAGAAGATAGGTACGTGGGTGGGACCCACCCACGTCCGTCCACGCGCTGCGCCTGCACGAGGCCGAGCACCACCAGCGCGTCAACGCGTCTCTGCGGAGCGAGCGAGCGCTCGCTCGCGCAACAGGTAGCCATCCTCGCTACAGACCGAGCACCCTCAGATCACACGGTGAACCACAACCCACAACACACTGCGAATACATTTTCATTTTGATAGGTACTACACTACTACTGTACGTTTTTTCTCATAGTAATTTTAATATAAAAGTGAACTTGAAGATATATTTGTATTTCAACTTGCACATTTCAGTTAAACTGTGTTACCCCACTAGTAGAAAAAGGACTTTTCGTCCGGAGTACTGTTTGCCATTAGCCCCGGTCCAGGCACTGGTCCCGGTTCGAGCTGCCAGGGCCCCGTGGGGCATTGGTCCCGGTTCGGTTGGGGGCATTGGTCCCGGTTCATGCCAAGAACCGGGACCAAAGCTCCAGAGCCGGACCACGTGGCATGCCGTGGAGCTTTGGTCCCGGTTCGTGCCAAGAACCGGGACCAATACCCCTCCCCTGCCTATATATTGTTGCCCCCACCCCCCTCTCTCCTCTGTTTTTTTTCCTGGATTGGTGGGAAGTGGAGGTGCTAGTTTTTTTTCTCTTTGCCACGCACAAGATGTGTTCGATGAAATGCCCGACCCGCACCGAGGTTAGCAACTATATCCTTTTCATCTGTAATTGATACAGAAATATTGCAGGCCTGCATAAATTTCTCTATTCCCGACCCGCACCGTGGTTAGCAACTATGCCCGACCCGCACCGTGGTCATTTCACTATTCAAGATGTTATTGTAATGGTATTTGATAAACTTAATTATATATATGATGCAGATGGATGCACGGATGCGATGGATGTACGGCGAACGACGCAGTTCCGAGTTTATTGCAGGCCTGCATAAATTTCTCGATGTGGCTGAGGCAAACAAAGTGAATAATTTTATGCCTTGTCCATGTGAGAAGTGTCGGAACGTCAGGGAGTACCCTGACCCGAGAACCATTCAAGACCACGTGATTCGGAAAGGTTTCATGCCCAGCTATAATTGTTGGACCAAGCACGGAGAAAGAGGGGTTACGATGGAAGACAATGAAGAAGAGGAGGATGATGACAACTATCCTATGTTCCCTGAGGAATGCGGTGATACTGTTATGGAAGACGTTGAAGAAGAAAGAGGTGAACATCGGGCATCAGATGAGCCCGCTGATGGTCTTGGTGGGGTCATTTCTGATGCAAAGCGAGAATGCGATACAGAAAAGGAGAAGCTAAAGTTGGAGGCCATGCTTGAGGATCACAAAAAGTTGTTGTACCCAAACTGCGAAGATGGCAGCACAAAGCTCGGTACCACACTGGAACTGCTGAAATGGAAGGCAGAGACTGGTTGTTCTGACAAGGGATTTGAGAAGTTACTGAAAATAATGAAGCCGAAGCTTCCAAAGGATAACGAATTGCCCGAGACTACATACGAAGCAAAGAAGACTATCTGCCCTCTAGGATTAGATGTGCAGAAGATACATGCATGCATTAATGACTGCATCCTGTACCGCGGTGAGTACGAGAACATGGATAAATGCCCGGTATGCAATGCACTGCGGTACAAGATAAGACAAGATGACCCTGGTGATGTTGAGGGCGATGACGAGCCCCCCGGAAGAGGGTTCCTGCTAAGGTGATGTGGTATGCTCCTGTAATACCACGGTTGAAACGTCTGTTCAGAAACAAAGAGCATGCCAGGTTGTTGCGATGGCACAAAGAAGAGCGTAAGAAAGACGGGAAGTTGAGACACCCCGCCGATGGGTCCCAGTGGAGAAAAATCGACAGAGAGTTCCCGACATTTTCAGATGACGCAAGGAACTTAAGATTTGGTCTAAGTACAGATGGCTTTAATCCTTTTGGGGAGCAGAGCTCCAGTCATAGCACTTGGCCCGTGACTCTATGTATCTACAACCTTCCTCCTTGGTTGTGCATGAAGCGGAAGTTCATTATGATGCCAGTGCTCATCCAAGGCCCGAAGCAACCCGGCAACGACATTGATGTGTACCTACGGCCATTAGTTGATGAACTTTTGCAGTTGTGGTCCGAACCAGGTGTACGTGTGTGGGATGAGCACAAACAACAGGAATTTGACCTACGAGCGTTGCTGTTCGTAACCATCAATGATTGGCCTGCTCTTAGTAACATTTCAGGACAGTCAAACAAGGGATACAATGCATGCACGCACTGTTTAGATAAGACTGAAAGTATACATTTGGGAAACAAGAATGTGTACCTGGGGCATCGTCGATTTCTTCCGAACGGTCATGCCGTAAGAAAGCCCGGCAAGCATTTCAACGGTGAGGCAGATCGCCGGAAGAAGCCTAACCTCCCTGATGGTGATGTTATATATGACATGGTCAAGGATTTAGAAGTAATCTTTGGAAAGGGTCCTGGCAGTCTATCTGTTCCGAATGACGCTGACAACCACGTACCCATATGGAAGAAGTGCTCTATATTCTGGGAGCTACCCTATTGGAAAGTCCTAGAGGTCCGGTCTTCAATCGACGTGATGCACGTGACGAAGAATCTTTGCGTGAACCTGCTAGGCTTCCTGGGCGTGTATGGGAAGACAAAAGATACACCGGAAGCACGGGCAGACCAGCAACGTATGAAAGACCCATACAACAAGCAGACGGATAAAGGGCGTCAATACTTAAGCAGATACGCTCTTACCAAAGCAGAGAAGGAAATATTTTTTGAATGCCTGAGCAGTATCAAGGTCCCGGCTGGCTTCTCGTCAAATATAAAGGGAATAATAAATATGGCAAAGAAAAAATTCCAGAACCTGAAGTCTCATGATTGCCACGTGATTATGACGCAGTTGCTTCCGGTTGCATTGAGGGGGCTTCTACCGGAAAATGTTCGAGTACCCATTGTGAAGCTATGTGCATTCCTCAATGCAATATCTCAGAAGGTCATCGATCCAGTAACTCTACCAAGTTTACAGAAGGCTGTGGTCCAATGTCTTGTCAGCTTCGAGTTGGTGTTCCCCCCATCATTCTTCAATATTATGACGCATCTCCTGGTTCACCTACGCGACGAGATTGCCATTCTCGGTCCTGTATTTCTACACAATATGTTCCCCTTCGAGAGGTTCATGGGAGTCTTGAAGAAATATGTTCATAACCGTGCTAGGCCAGAAGGAAGCATCTCAAGGGGCTATGGAACAGAAGAGGTCATTGAGTTCTGTGTTGACTTTATTCCTGACCTTAAGCCGATTGGTGTTCCTGAATCGCGGCATGAGGGGAGACTGAGTGGAAAAGGCACGCTAGGAAAGAAAGCACTGATATGTAGGGACGGGCATTCTTTAACTCAAGCACACTACACAGTTCTACAAAGTTCCACCTTCGTGGCTCCGTATATCGAGGAACACAAGAATTATGTACGCTCCAAGAACCCGGGGAAGGATGACTCCTGGATTAAAGAAAAACACATGGAGACCTTCGGCAGTTGGTTGCGATTACAGCTCATGAATGACACCACTGTCGGAGAACAGCTCTACTTGTTGGCCGCGTCACCATCTTCGACTGTATTGAATTTCCAAGGGTACGAGATAAATGGGAATACATTTTACACGATCGCCCAAGATAAAAAGAGCACCAACCAGAACAGTGGTGTCCGCTTTGATGCAACAAACGACGATGGGCAAAAGGACACATACTATGGTCGCATAGAGGAGATATGGGAACTTGACTATGGACCTACTTTTAAGGTCCCTTTGTTTCGGTGCAGTTGGGTCAACATGAATGGAGAAGGGATAAAGGTAGACCAGCTGTACGGGATGACAACAGTGGATCTCAAGAATCTTGGTTGTTACAAGAACGAACCATTCGTCCTAGCCAATGATGTGGCTCAGGTTTTCTATGTGAAGGACATGTCCTCCAGACCGAAAAAAAGAAAAAACAAGCAAACGAATACATCAGACGATGAGCCAAAGCGTCACGTAGTTCTTTCAGGGAAAAGAAACATCGTGGGAGTCGAGGACAAGACAGACATGTCAGCAGATTATGATAAGTTTGATGAAATTCCGCCCTTCACAGTGAGAACTGACCCAAGCATCCCGTTAAATAATGAAGATGCTCCATGGTTACGGCTGAAGCGATCATAGGCCAGGGACATACGCGAAGAAGGGTTCATGGCTTTTATGTAAATCAATGTAATGTATTAAACCTTTATGTGATGTGTAGTAATGTATTAAACCTTTATGTGGTGAAACACGCGTGGTAGGTGGTTGTCGGCTCCCACACCTCCCGTCCAAACACAGTTCCCCCTGCATACAGCCCGACGGTGGCTCGTGAGTTTGAGCGCCACTTCGATCCAAGCAGCGGTAAGACGTCTCTGATGATCTACAACCGTCCGGCAAGACGTCTCTGATGATCTGCAACCGTTTGGAACGGTCGCAGGTCATCAGAGACGTCTTGCCGCTGGTTGCCCAAAGATGCCTCTCCGAGTGACGCTGGAATGTTTTGTGTGAGTGAGTAACTTGTCTGAGGAGGGCGGCTATATATAGGGTACGTGTGCTTCTTTAGTCCCGGTTGGTAACACCAACCGGGTCATGTGGCTCACGAAGTGGTCGTGATACTGCTGATCCAACAGCTCACAATCCCTCAAAAGAAACACACCCCTGATCCAACGTCTCACAAGCGCTTGAAAGAAACACACGATCCGTGTGCTTCTTTAGTCCCGGTTGGTAACACCAACCGGGTCATGTGGCTCACGAAGTGGTCGTGATACTGCTGATCCAACAGCTCACAATCCCTCAAAAGAAACACACCCCTGATCCAACGGCTCACAAGCGATTGAAAGAAACACACGATCTGTGTGCTTCTTTAGTCCCGGTTGGTAACACCAACCGGGACTAAAGACGGGCTTTGCGGTCACGACACGTGTCCTCCCCCAGCGCTTCCCTGGGCACGTGTCCTCCCCCAGCGCTGCCCTGGAGGTCTTTATATATTGTCGCCGACGGGGTAAACCCTAATCCACCATTCCTAGCCACGAACGCATCGTCTCCACGAGATGGATCCGCCACGCCCGCCGCAGCGCCTTCTGGACGAGGTCGAGCGTGCTCGGCAGAGCGCGCTTGGGCGCAACCGCGGGAGTCTATCCCGCCGTATGCCCACGAGCCCGGCGTGGAGAGGAATGCCCAGCTACCGGCCTCCTGCTCCACCAGGTGCCACCGCACCTCCACCAGGCGCCGCCGCTCCTCCCGCGGAGGAGGAGGAGGACGACGAC
The DNA here is from genome assembly GCA_947311845.1 of Poa pratensis. Lineage (NCBI taxonomy): Eukaryota > Viridiplantae > Streptophyta > Magnoliopsida > Poales > Poaceae > Poa > Poa pratensis. Next base: position 43,300,744 of record CAMZMU010000077.1, on the reverse strand, counting down.
TTCGACTGGAGCGACGACGGGGAAGAAGGTTGTGGGTTGCAGATACAGGAGGCCATGGAAGCCTCCTTCCAGTCTGTCCGCGACTACCCTGTCCAGCGAGCCAAGACTTCCTACCAGCTCAAGGCGAAGGAGGCTTCCGATCTGGATTGGGCGCTGAAAGACTCATCCTCCATGGATCTTGCCCTCCGCCGCAAACGTGCGCGCGAGAACCGGGCGGCCGCCCACGGGGCTGGCTCCTCCCGCCGTTCCCCCTAATCCTACGGCCTTCGAGCCAGCAAGTCCGTTTATGTAGAATAATGTTGGTGATGTTGGATCAGGGGTGTGTTTCTTTCAAGCGCTTGTGAGACGTTGTATCATGTGTAATAATGTATTAAACCTTTTATGTAATGCATTAAGATAAATGAATTAATGCATTGTGAGTTTTGTCAATTCAAAATATGCAATAAAGTTAATGCATTTTTAATTGAAAATGGCAAAATGGTTAATAGTTTGTATAGTTAGAATAATTATTTTAGAAAACAGAAAATGGTTTTGGATTATTTATTCAAATTTAATAACTTTTCATGTTGAAAGTCTTTTCAGATTCAAAACCATTTGAAATTCATATCCAAACACCTAAATAAGAAAAAAAAAGGCGGGAACAAAATTTCAGAACTGAAAAGTTCGAAATAATTTTGAAAAATGACTCTTTGGTCCCGGTTTCTACCAAGAACCGGGACCAATGAGTCCGTGGATCCCGCGCTTGATCTGGCATTAACTGCCCACTCATTGGTCCCGGTTTCTGGCAAGAACCGGGACCAAAGAGGCATTGGTCCCGGTTCTTGCGAGCAACCGGGACCAATAACCCCTTCTATAACTCTGCCCCGGCCCCTTCTTCTTCCTCATTCACGCAAAACTGACGAAGGAAGACCGGAGGCGACGCGAGCGACACTACGCCGTCAGGCTGCCCGACCTCGCCCCTCGACGCTCCCTCGACGCCGGTGCCCTCGACGCCCACGCCGCGCCGCCCGTGCTGCAGAGAGGGAGAGGAGCCCGGCCGCACGTACGCCGGCATCCACACGCGCCCGTGCACGTCGGGGGACTCGCCGCCAACGCTCCGCCGTCCACCGCACTCGCCTCCGCCGTGCTCGTGGTGAGCATACGCTCCTCCTCATGTACTTCACTTTGTCCAATTTGCGCTGAGGTTGAAGTTCGCCGAACGCCAACTCCGGCCGCCGCGGTTGTGAGTAGCCGGAGCTACTCCGGCGACCTTTCCGGAGCGGCGCCACCACCGTTTGGTTCGCCTAGACTAGGTCTATCTCGTGCACCTTCCAATTTGTCTCAATTCGTTCGAATTCGTCGAATTCGAGTTCGGCCAGGAGCATAGCTCCATTGATGATGTCATCTTGACGTCATCGGGCCAATCCAATAATTTCCTGGATGCTCTAGAACTTCGAATGACTTGATGTCAATTTTGTTAGCTTAGTAATTTAAAATGTTAGTTATCCCTATTTTTCTAGAATTGTTAGAATTTTAGGATTTTTTTTGTATAGGAAATGTTAGTGTTAGGATTTTTTGTTAGTGTATAGGAAAATTTTGTTAGTGTTAGGATTTTTTGTTAGTGTATAGAAAATTTTTGTTAGTGTATAGGAAAATTTTTTATAGGATTTTTTTGTATAGGAAAATTTTGTTTTGTATAGGAAATAGCATTTTAGGTTAGTGTTAGGATTTTTTTTGGTAGAAATAGCATTTTAGGTTAGTGTTAGAATTTTATTGTATAGGAAATAGCATTTTAGGTTAGTGTTAGGATTTTTTTTGTATAGGAAATTACAAATATGTTTGAATCCAAATTTAGATTGTAATCCAAATTTGAATGTTCAAATATGTTTGCATTATATATTTTAGAGTATCTCCAATTAAGAAATAGAGCTTGTTTGCGGGTTTACGATACGAGTTTACGGGTTTACGATACGAGTTTACGAGTTTACGGGTTTACGATACGGTAGCATATGAAGTTTCTAATTTGTTCTTGCAAATGAGATGATATTGTAGATGTATCTTGACATATGGAACAAGTTACCCAACTAAAGTTTTGTGCATTGTTCTTAATTTGCAGAAACTATGGAACGAGACGAAGATCAGGAAAATATCCTCCAGGATATAATCCGCGGGCCGGAAGATATTGTCGATGTCACCACGGAGTTTTTGAACAACTCCGGTGAGGGAGATGAGTCTCTCAACCGAAGAGACGGCTCCGGTGAGGTAGAACCCGACGGCCGGGTGAGGGAGAAGTCAGCGAGGGAGAAGCCGACGAGGGAGAAGCCGAAGGCTCCGGTGGAACATTAAATGTTGCAAACTCCGGCGAGGTGCATATACATATATTAATGAAGCCGAAGATTGTATTAATTAAGTCTCTGATGTCTATATACATATATTAACGCTCTTTCTTCTTTTAGCCCTCCGGATCGAGCAAATCTTCTGTAAGGACAAAACGAGGCCCAGCCAAAAAGTTGGGCGACCAAGAAAGGTACACGATCGAAAGAGTCGCTGAAGACGGCACACCGACTGCTCCCCCTGGTGTTAAAAATAAAATGGTAAAGCAATGCGGAGTTCTTGTTAGGGACTTCATCCCGATCACCGTTCGAGAATGGCATCGGCCAAACGAGAAAGGACAGCTATATGTCAGCGATGAGGGCAAAGAAAGACTTTGGAGAAAGCTCATGGTTAATTTCACCCTGCCGGCGCCAGAGGTGGATTCAGATGAGGAGGATCCAGATGAGGCAGAAAAGATTGCCCGGAAAATCATGGAGCAAAAAGTCAAGGACTGGGCACTTAAGAAGATGGCCGAGCTATTCAAGAACTGGAAGAAAAGATTGAACAAACTGTTTGTCAAGAAAAATAAGACTCCAGACTTCGATAAAGGGTATGAGAAGATAAAGGACTACTGGGAAGAATTTGTGGCGTACAAGAAATCAGAGGAAGCTCTGGAAAAGTCTGCAAAAAATGCGGCAAATGCTGCTCTAAAGATGTACCACCATACTATGGGGCCTGGTGGCTACGCTGGTAGCATGCCTAAGTGGGAGAAACTTGAGGCGGACCTGCTGGCTAATGGGATCACTCCAGAGCCACTCAAGTGGATCGAACGGGCAAGAAATTGGTTTTACGGGCATGGGGGCACGTTGGACGCAGAAGGGAAGTGCATATATAACAGAAGACACAAAGATAATCCCCTACTACCCATCCAAGAAATTAGAAATGCAGTAAAGGATGTTGAAGAGGGACGGTTCATTCCCGATAGAGAGGATGACGAGCTCACACGCGCCCTTGGGAATAAGGAACACGACGGACGGTTACGAGGCGTACCTGGCTCCAAGCCCAAGACAATTGCGATTCCCGAGCACAGGAAGAAATTTCCTGATAGAAGCCATCAGAGGAGAAAGGAAAGGAGGCAATGGAAGCACGCGCTGCTGCAGACCGGCTGCGTAATATAGAAGAAGAATTAAAGCTGCAGAAGGAACAAATTGCCGTGCTTAGCCAGCAAGGTACTAGCGGCCAATCTCAACGGCACATGGTAGAAGCTGCATGCGATGGTACCGGTGCCCATCGAATCGGAAAAGCAGCGTGGCTTCCACGGAGCTCCAGGATGGTAATGATGATGCAGTGGCTCCACTTCGTCGCTACCCAGTGGATGATATCATGGAGAGCACACCTTGTGAGATGCATGTGAAAGTTTTTAACTTAACCTTTAAGGTGGCGGTCGGCTATGTCGTACCAATTGGACCTAATCCAACTTACCATTTCTCTCCGGTTCCAAATGGCTACGCTGTTGTCGCGGTGGATGAAGTGATGAAAGATTATGAGGAGCTGAAGCTGCAACACCCTGCAGGTGAAGATGGGGAGGTGCTTGAACTTGGAGAAGCCAAGAAAGCGACCATTCTATGGCCAAAGGAATTCATCGTGCTTCCGAACTGGCAGCCAAGGCCATCGACTCCTCACCAGTCTCCAGCGCAACAGTCCTCTTCACCGCCTCACATCTCCAGCGCAACAGTCCTCTTCACCGCCTCACCAGTCTCCAGCGCAGCCGTCTCCGCCGCCGCGTCAGCCGTCTCCGCCGCCGCGTCAGCCGTTTCCGCCCACCGCTCGTACTATGAGGGGTAAGCGATCACCGAAACGTAAAAGGTCGCCCCTCCCAACAGTACCTCATAAGAATCTTCCCATTAGACCTTATGACAGGACTGTAGCGGAAAACGCCGCGGAGGTGGCTGCCTACAATAAGGCTTTTTTTGCACCAAAAAAGCCCGAGCAGAAGCCGGTATATGATGAAAAACCAAAAAGTGGAGAAAGTCCTTCCTTGAGCAGCCATCCCAGATATCGATGAATCTGCCATCTGACTATGGTCGTGAACTTACTAAGCTAGCACGTGCCCAGTCTGAGCAGAACAAGGGAAGAAGTGCAAAAAGCGGGAAACAAATTGCCCAGCTCGGACAGCAGAAAAATCAATCGGTCCCCCCGCTCATAGTGTGTTCCGATGCGACAAGGACTTCAGAGTCGCTATGGATAAGGACCTGGAATTATTGGACCCCAGAGCCATAGCTGCTGCTAAAGAACTTGGTGTCACTGTATCGCAGGCCAAGGAACAGGCTACCGCCTTGGGTATGAGCCTTGGTCAACTTTTAGGCTATGAATCTGCGCCAATGTTAGAGATGGCACGGAAATATGTCCAAGGGGAGCCTATGGTCAGTAATGAGGAGCTCGCGGTCTATCAACACATATGCGAAATTGCATACTGGTACCTGGTGCACACATCAAAGAAGGACGCGAAAGAGTGGTTTCCGTGGACGTTAGAGTGGAGCATTTCTTCAAACGTTACGTTATACAGGTTCAACTGACTGAACTGTTCCAGTTATTCCAAAAGCGCGCCCTCGACAAATCTATCCTCTCTTGCTATTGTCTGTAAGTGATTTATTTTCGTAATTAAGTCTCTAGCTCAGCTCGTTCATTGCCTGTATTATATTATCCTGACTATATATATATCCTTTTGTACGCTATTATGCAGAATGAAGATGATGGAATGCAAAAGACTAAAGTTTTTGAGGTGGGTTCGTTGACCCATATATCGTGAATTCACATACTTAGTCAATCACCCCAAAGACGTGGAGCATGACCTGACCACCTTTTTAACCATGCAACATTTCTGTACGGAAATACTATTTCCTTACAACTTCAGTGAGTGTTTCTGTCTTGTACATATTTTTATTTGGCTTTCTCGATGTTAAGTGTAATTGATGAGCTATGCATGTCTGCTTTATGTAAACGTCCGCAGGTTCCACTGGATTCTGCTAAGCATTCAACCTGACAAGTCCACAGTTGAAGTCCACGACTCATTAAGTTGGGACCAAGCATGTGGTCCGACATGAAAGAAATGCTCAACAAGTAATTTCAATCATTATCGCATTATATCGCCCTCTTTCGTTCGTTCCCTGATGTCAAGTAATTAATAACTCCTTTGTTCATTTTCTTTGCCAAAGCAGGTGTTGGACAATTTCAAACAGAAGGTAGAAGGTCCATTCAAAGATGAGCTAACTTATAAATCGGTGAAGTCCGCAGCAGCCACCGGGGAGTAATTTATGTGGATTCTACGTTTGCGAGTTCATTCGCGAGTTGACCACTGAGCGGAGAACAACTCTTTGAGCAAAATGCGGGAGAGCTCGACCCAAACTGCGCGTAGGAGCAATTCAAGAGGAATTGGCGGGATTTCTGCTTAGGGAGGTCATCGATGAAAGGGAGAACATTATGCTTCGGACGATGAACTAATATGCCTTGATGGCTTGATCTATCTCCATGTAATTAAATAGTTGTATTCTCGCAAGAGATCGAATATTAATTATATATGCATCAACGTGTACTGTGTATATAGTAGAGCGTATAATATGCGTACGGAAACGATGGAGAGCACGTCGGCGATGCGAAGAAGGGGGAGACGACGGAGGCACCGGCGAGAGGGAGAGGGGGCACCGGCGAGAGGGAGAGGGGCACCGGCGAGAAGGAGAGGGGGCACCGGCGAGAGGGAGAGGGGGCACCGGCGAGAGGGGGCACCGGCGAGATCGAATCCTAAACCCTAAATACCAAAAAAAAAAGCACTCATTGGTCCCGGTTCGTATTAAGAACCGGGACCAATGAGTCTCCCCCACGAGCAGCCAGACCAGGCCACGTGGACAACCATTGGTCCCGGTTCGTGGCCCAACCGGGACCAGCATTGGTCCCGATTGGCCAGTCCCGGTTGGGCAACCGGGACTGAAGGCCCAACCGAACCGGGACCATAGGCCCATTTTCTTCCTTGTTTTCAACCAGACTAGACTATATCGGTGCCCCCTAAACGTCGGTGGATAGGGGCCGATCACCCCATACGTGCCCTCCTATAACCACACCCGCACTTTTAACCTTCATAATGCAAAATACATGTATGACGATCATACTTCACACCTAAAACTATCAAGAGTCACAAGTAAATAGTTCAAATGAGGAAAATACGTAGTTCACACAAAAATGTTCCAAGTTCATAATTCAGACATAAATGATTTTCAGCGTGGATCCACATATGTTTCACAAGATCATTGAGTAGTTGCACGTGCACCTGTTGATCTTGTGCATTTCTATAAAAAATCACATAATACTCTACATCATGTTGTAGAAGGCGGACATGTTCTCCGGACTTATCAAAATCATGCGTGCGGGCACCCTACGCACTCGTCCTTCGTAATCATGTTGTGCAAGATTACACAACAAGTTATCACCTGCCACAATGTTTTCGGATCCCACAACATTTAGGCTCCACGAACAATACTCCCAATGAGCTTGGAGCACTCCAAACACCCTCTCCACCACCTTTCTAACAGATTCTTGCATTTGTGCAATGAGAAATCATTTGTTATCTTGGGATTGGGTATAGTTTTTACAAATGCCACCCACAGAGGATATATATGCCATCTCGTCAATATAATACCCCATGTTGTAGTTATGCCATTGATGGTACGTGTAGTTGCATGGCGAAGCATTCCCATTACAAAGTCTTTTGAACAACGGAGATCACTAAAGCACATTGATGTCGCTGTGACAATCCGACGAGCCAAAGAAAGCATGCGAAATCCACAATTTTTGTATGCAACTGCTTCAAGTATGATCGTGACCACTTTGATGTGATCTTCGTCAGCACGCGCAAATCTGTTGGGTTTTCATTGCAAATGCATACAACTGACTGAACCAGGCATAGGTGGAAATATCTTTATGTGCAGTTTCCAGTAACTCTTCAGTGTCCTCGATCGGTAGTTGGTTCTCTCAAAAATTTCGTCCAAACACCCTCACCTTGGCGTACGAAAATATCGTCTTAGCTTCAATGCATGTGCTCTCCCCATCAAAACATGCTCGTATGTAACATATGTGACTTCACCATACGCAAGCATCCTCGGAATAGCTGTGCAATTTTACATAGGAGAGACCAATAGTTGTCTGCAACAATCCCCATGAGGGTGAAAGTAGGGATCATACTTCTTCACATCATCCATTATGCGCCGGAATAAAAGAGATCTCACCCGGAAGCGACGCCGCAAAAAAACAAGAGTAGATCCGGCTGCAAACAGGAGTAGGGTCTTTACCAAACAAAGGTTTTTAGGAGGGTAAATCTGGATATATTGTATCGAGTGCTACCATCAGGATCTTTTAAGCGCATCACCCCTATTTCCTATTGTCAGTCAAATAACTCTCTCACTAACCTTCCATCTAATCAATCTACATTTCAATCCATTTCCAAAAGGGTGATTCATAGGGGCCCTTAACTAGTTGCTTATTTATAACCAAATGAGAATGGTTTTCTAGCTACTCGTACTACCACTAAAAATATATTGCTCAATGCAATAAGGCATGTAAACATTGATTCATAATTACCTATGTTTAGTATCCCTAATTCTTCCCATCTCAGGTGACCGAGATTTTTCTAAAGTCCGAGTCGATATAGAAAAGTGTAACTTTAGTTTAGTTAAAAGTGTGAGTAGCATTTTTTCACCCAGCTGCATTTTCAATAGAACTGCAAGCTACACTTCTCACTAAGCTCAAGTAATTGCACTTTTATGAATTTATTAACACTTAAGAAAATCTCCATCAAGACATCAAAATCGTATTACTTACTCATACTCTGGCCTTGTTTTTTTGTTTGTCTTATGACACTAATAGGAAGTTGGGAACCCTCAATAGTCATAGTTATCCTCGATATTGTTAGCTTACAGGCCATGGGAAGAAGCATGTACTCCCTCTGATCCCTAATTAGTGTCGTGAGATGTACGGGAATTTGTGCTATCGCAGTAGTTCCCATGCGACAATTTTTCTGGATCGGAGGTAGTATCATATATTCATATGCAGCTGAAAGCTATACTCCATTTTCTTATTCCTTTTCTCCTCGTTTCCAAATTAAGCACACAAGCTAGCTAGCCAATTAATCGAGCTAATTGCTACGTTTTATAAAATACAACCATGAACTTGGAGGTGCATGTCTCTGTTCGCTGAAAATGATCGTGCGTGCGTCGTCGGTGCTAGCTTTTGCTGACGTGAACTTGGAGGTGAATGTCTCGGCGTCTGGCATCAACTACCAGGATGTAAACCCCATACTCGCTAGAACTCGAACTAGACTGAGCTGGACTGTTAGGAAATTCAGAGCTAGAGAATCCACTCACCCTGATCAGTCCAACTAGACTGAGATAGACTGCAGCCTGAAGAATTGCGGCAAATTATATATCGACAGTATCAGTCATACGGTCAGTAGGTCATACCCTATATATGTTGGATTCTCCTGAATTGAACTAACCAATATGGAGATGCGGTGGGTGCTCGGAACAAGCTTAGTGGCAGGAGTAGGAAACTAGGCCGGCCAGCCGGTGCGGCTCCGCCATCACTTCTGCTCAACTACGTGCCACGCAGCAAGCATTTCTCGCTCGGAATTGGACCCGGATCAGTGCGCGTCGCTCTGTTGCCCAAAATCAAACAGACACAGCTCCAAATTTATCCATCAATCCGCGAATCGCATTGGCGGGCGCCTCGGAATAGTTAATTTGCCAAAATCGCATGCACGCGCGCGCTCGGAATCACGAATCGCAGAGTGGTGAACTACCTGACCGAATCCATGGCGGGAGCTAATCAGATCGGCCCCATGCCAATCATCTTTGCCTCATACAGAGATCATAGATGGATCGAGAATTCGTGATCCAGCCTAGCTGCAAACACGAGCACGAGTGACCAGACTGAACTAACCCGCGCGCGATCGAGTTAGATTAGATAGAAATTCAGAATCCTCCATGGATGAACTGGACACAAAATCAAGCAGGCCCCAAGTCTTATTGCAAAGATGAAGCTTTTACAGAGACATAGATCCCGACTCCTCCACCGATCGAGAGGACTGCCAGCTCGAACTACGAGCTACCCCCCTAGCAACTACGTTAATCACAGGAGGGTCCTTCTCCTCTATCTCTAGCTCGTCTTCTATTCCTTCTTCTTCTTCCGGCTGCTGCGCCCTCCAATTTCCTCCGTCGCGGCATAGATCTCGGCGATCAGGCGGTAGCGCTTCACCTTCCGCTGTCTCCCGGCCACCTCGTGCTCCTCTTCTTCCTCCCAGTCGGCGCAACCACCAAGGACGACGGCGCCCGCCGGCGCCGGCGGGGTGTTCACGGAACGCGGGGAGGAGGAGAGCGTGGCCGCGAGGGCGCGCCCGGCGGCCCTCGGCGCACCGGAGGACGAGCTGCTTTCGCTGAGGTGGAGGAGCTGCTCGGCCGCCTCGAGGTCGCACGCCGAGAAGTCCTCCTCCGCCGGCGCCACGACGGGTTCCGCCTTGGGTTCCATCGCCGGCTTCGCTCTCGCCGGCCGGGCCTCGTGCTGCAGGGCTTTCATCGGCGATTGGTCTGGCCGTCTGGTGTGGGTTGCCGTGGACGCGCGTTGTTCGCTAATTTTACCTCCTCTCGTCTCGTCTTTATGATTTTTTTCCTCTTGATATCAAGGGTTTGTTTTTATTTATTTGTTCTCTCTGGCTTTTTAGGCAAGTTTTATTTATTAATTTATCTAGGTGTCTGGCATAAATACCGACCTGCCTAGAACCGAATTGGCTCGGCTAAGATTTTGTACAGTGGTAATCATTAAGTTTGGCCCCTAATTAAGGAAACGATAATAGGTTGTGGTGAGAAAGTCATTTTAGCGTGTACGAAGATTTCTCGAAACAGGATTTCCCTCCGCTTCGAATAAAACATGTCAATCAAGTACATACATGCCTACACACAAACAAAAGGTAATAAGATATTTGCTGGGCAGCACAAGTAAGCCCAACAATAAGAAGATAGCTAGAGGGGCAAAAGGGTAGGGGGGAGAACAAGAAGGGAAAACCAAAAACCGAGGCGCTCACGCTCAACGGCTAGGTGAATAGCAGAGGTGACGTGCAATCCCAGAAGACGATCAAGCATGTCATCTAACTTCTCCCAGTCCCCGCTGCCTACGTTGCGGGTTTACGAAGTCTATTGCTTGCTCTTGCACTTCAATTGTAAATGGACCCGTTTTCACATATGGTGTTACCGTCATTTTTGCAATGTGATATATGCTAATCGTGTTTGTATGACTATTTAGTGCGTGCATTTGACATGGCGTCTAACACCGCTATCATTTAAGATAATTTCGGTGAAATTTATTGTTCATCTTGCAGTGATTTGACTTCCATCAGTTATAATTTTTTCAGAATAATAGAAGCAAAGATCTTAACACAATCCACGAAAAGAATAAAATTACCCTCGAACTGGAGGGTATGTTTGGAATTAATTATGGATGTATGAATGTATTCCTGTTTGGATAGAGTTCCAACGTGGACACGGCGATTTGGCTAGCGGGTGCAGCTGCACCCGCTAGCCAGAATTTTTTTTTCCGAATGTCAAAAAATTCGAAAACAATTATTTGCATGTAGTCCAACATATTTGCACTCAGCACAAAAATTGGCATGGTGAATTTTTTTTTTTTGCAACCTGTGCGAAAAAGACAAATTCGGACATACCGAAAAGTATATGTACGTGTCCGAAATTTGTCTTTTTTGTACAGGTTGCAAAAAAAGTTTTTTCACCATGTCAATTTTTGTGCTAACACATCACGCTGTAATTTGCATCCGATTTTTTTTTCGGAATTTTTTGACATTCTGAAAAAAAATTAAAAATAAAATACATAGTGGGTGCATCTAGACCCATGCACCGTTATGAATATCCGGTTCCAACGTGTCCTATTGCCAAGAATAGCATTGCTTGTTGAGCTCAACATCCCTTTGCCTTCCACCAAGTTTCCCCATACCAGCAAGAAAGATTTTCCTTTCGTCAAATCAACAAGGAAGATTTTCCTCTCGTCAAATCAGCAAGAAAGCTAGATAGCTCTAGCTGCATGTGGGCTTCGATCCTTAATACTATTTCATCGACCATTTCGAGAGTGTTGAATCACGTGAGAAATGTAAAAGTACTAGGAAAATTTTGCGCGGCGACACCGCCGCGCCCGTGTGGTGAAATTTAAATTTAGAAATGTCTTTATTTTTAATTTGTGAAATTTTGAAATTATTGTAATGGAAAGGGAAGTTACGTTCAAAAGTTGTCTAGATCTCGGAAAATGTTCAAATTGGGAAGTTTTCTAGATTGTCCTTGGTGGATAATTTTTATGAATGTATTTTTTTTTTGACAAAAATATATATTGTGAATAGAAATGGTGATATTAGAGAGAGTTGAGTTCGATTTGTGCATTCATTGAAGTGAAGTCAAATGGTGAATATGTTGTACTAACATATTTCGAGACAACATAACTTAATTATCTCTACCTATGTAGTTACATATCAAAAATGCTTAGTTAGACAATTATTTGCAGAAAATTCAAATTTATCCTCTAACTGCCAATTGAATTTGAAATAATTTTAATAATTTCTCATGTAACTTATTCCCCTAATTGTTGAGTTAAACTTATTATCTAATAAAAAGTACAGACATATTGTACCAACTCGAGTAAGTTAATATTTAGATTTAATATAACTAAATTCCCTCCGATTATGCAATTCAGTTTTATGAACGCTCACATCGAACTTAACTTTCTCTAGCTGCATACTTAAATTTAAGTAATGGTTTAATGAATTGTTACTTCAAAAATGTTAAGCATTTTTAGCATTCATTAAATATAGTTCTCTAGCTGCATACTTAAATTTAAGTAATGGTTTAATGAATGGTTACTTCAAAAGTGTTAAGCATTTTTAGCATTCATTAAATATAGTTCCATAATTGGAGATTGTTCAATTAAATTATCTGTGAATACTAATTTCTTCGAAACGGTATAGTAACTCGTTGTCCTTAATTCTTCTTTTTTAGCTGATGTCCTTAACATAACGTTGAAGATTTTGATCTAGCTCTATATGTAGCCATGGTTTAATGGTTAATTTCCAAATTTGTCAGCAGTGGAGTAGTACTATGAAAGATCAGAAAAACCCCAACTTCTGTTATGTTTTCTAGGGACAACTTATATTACATATGAATCAGACGTTTTTCTAGTGTGCATCGTACACATCGAAGGAAAAGGAGGGCGGTTGATGGCGTTAAAGAATTTTTTTTTTCTTTTTCTGTGGGCTTCGATCCTCTACGCGTTAAAGAAAGATTGTGGTCTTCGATCCTATGCGCGTGAATGATTCTGTGTACGATCTATGACCGTCTGGAGAGTTTTTTTTTTTTTATTCACAGGGAGCTCCTCCCCAGTTCCATTTCAACATCTCGAGAGTGTCGATTCGCGGGACAAATATAAGTGTCGGAAATACTTTGACATACAGTTCCTGACATAATTAGCCTGATTGTAACTCATGCATAAAACCATGGCTGAATATATACCTAGATCAAAATTTCGAACAAAAATGAATTTTTTCGCTGAGAGCATGCCAAGCTCGTTGGGGTGTGCTCGCTCCTGCTATACTCTTGGCTTGATTAACTCCATTGTAGGTGCCAAATCAAATTGCAGATCGACCTCACATAGTCACATGAGTGATAACACACTCGATCATCATGTGCATAGGAACACGCAGAGTAGTAGTAGATCATAATGGCAAACCACGTAAAACCGGCAGTTCCGATAATGCTGGGTGCTCCGATATTTTCGATCGAGACCTTCACATCAAAAGTGGAGACGCTAAGAACTTCTTTCCTGTACAAGCTAGGCGTACGTAGACGGTAGACCACGCCGTAATTAGACGAAATCGATTCCCTACTAATTCTACTAGACTACTGCTCTCTGTAGAAGGCCAGAACTAGTCTGACACTGACTGGCCGCCGTCGTCGCCTGCTCCTCTGATGAGGGACGACGCTGACTCGCCGCCCTCGTCGTTGTCACAGGTCTTCCTCTTCTCCGCGGCCGCGGCGGCGGAGGTCACCGGGACCTGGATCGTGCCGGCGTAAAGGTCGGACAGAAGGCGGTACCTCTTCCTCGCCCTCCTGTCCAGCTCCGTCGACACGGCCGGCTCCTTGACGACCCGCTCTTCCTCCTCCGGCTCTTGGTCCACAGTGAGGTCCTCACGGCACGGGCTCACCCAGCCCGGCGAGGAGGAAGGCGTGGTGGAGGCGGACGGCGCCGCCGCGTCGTCACCGCTGAGCTGAAGGAGCAGGTCGGCGGCAGCCAGCTCGGCCGCCGTGAAGAGGCCCGCGAGCTCCAGGCCGCGGTCGAGGGCGAGCGACGACATGGCTGACGCAGCGACCGTGAAGAGGCCGAGTGGATCGCAGATATTTTGCGTTGTGGATGAGGAAGAAAAAAATGAGGCGTTGGCTGCACGCGCGGCTTTATAGCGGGGAACCGTCTCGGTCGGTGCCGGGAAAGGCGTTGGTGCCGTGGGCCCCACGACGCTGTCACGTGTCACATGAACGTTGGGGTGGGCTGGACCCGAGGCGACCAAAAGGACGGGGACGCGCGGCACCGGCGGCAGGGACCGGGATTCAGTGACTGGCCTTTCCGGTCACGTTGTAACTGTCCCCACATATCTACCCTAGATTCTCAATCCAACGGCTACGATTAAGCTAAAAAGAGATCTCGAAATTCAAATATTTTAGAAAAAATTGAAAAAATTCTAGCAGGTCGTATATGGTCCGTTATGTATTTCTGCGAAAGTTTCGTGTCATTTTGATTGTCCGTTTATGATTTATTAGCCTTTTAAGATTAAAATTGAAAAGCTATTTAAAAATAAATCAATCATCCAAATGACATGAAAATCTCACAGAATACATAACGGACCATATACAACCTACTAGAAATTTTTCAATTTTTTCTGAAATATTTTAATTTTGATATCACTTTTTGGCTTAATCCTAGCTGTTGGATGGAAAACAAACGGTAGATAAGTGTGGGGGGGGGGGGGGGGGGGGGGAGTTACAACGTGACTGGCCAGAGGCCAGTCACTGAATTCCCGTCCCGGCGGCAGAGGGGTCACGGCTGATCCGGTGCGGTGATGTCGCTGGAGAAATGAAAATCATGGCGCCAGCCGCCGGGCGACGTGTAGTGGAACATCTATGTTGTCGTCGATCCGGTGTGCTCATCATGTCTATTCATAAAAGGGGTCATTCATCTCATGTCATCTCCTTCTCCAAAGGCCATGCATGGCCGTCGTTGATTTAAGTCGGGAAGCCATGTACGAGGATGAGCAAACGGGATGGGGCTTGTTGCAGCCAGCCGATGGCCGGTCGAGTGGGTAGCCTGGCGTGAGAAAGATGGCCGAAGAAAAATAGGATGCTAAATTCGAAATGGTTGTCATACATACATCATTTGTTGAATACGGAGTATACTTTATCTTCCATCCCCACAAGGTACTGCAAGCAGCCGTAGTTGCCACCGCTGATCTTTTTTTTTTTTTGCTTCGCAGATTGGTTGACACAATCGTCAAGGTCGTCTTCCTCGCAAAAGGATCGTCGAGGTTTTCGCCACACGCATGGTCTTGCTGGCCCGAAAGCGTGTTGGGTTCGGGTCTTTTTTTTTGAACGGGATAGGCCCCGAAGGGCCTGGAAACTGGCATTTACTTAATCCCCGGGTACAAAGTTACAGATAGGCCCCTAAGGAAAAAAAAATTTCAACTTGGGCCATGAAAGTTACAAAGAGAACCCTGTAGAAAAAAGAGGAAAAGCAATTCAGTCCTTGGTTCACTCTGCCGTAGATAGGCGACCTCCCGGTTCGGCACCGTTGCTGCCACCGAGGAACAAGCCACTTGGGGGAGGCGTTGGCATTGAATCCCAGACCGAGGTCGAGGAAGATCCTCTCGAGGAGGAAGAACAACCGTGAAAGAGCCTGGCTTCCCGACCTGGAGTGGCTCCCTTCCCCATGGATAGCCCGACGCGAAGCTACCGGTGTTGAAGAACACCGAGAGCAAAATCCTTAGTCCATGGAGCCACATGGACATCCCGTCGAGCACGGAAACCTGGAGCACGACCACCTCCTCTTTGATCCCCTGTCTATCACCACGACCACTAGGGGAGAACAGAGAAGGAATGCCATAGGGAATCGCAGATTTTTTAGGTGGGTGAGGAAGAAAATGAAACAAGACGGATGTGCACGCGCAACTTTATAGCGGGGAACCGTCTCGGTCGGTGCCGTATTTTTTGTCAAATCTGGCCCTTTTACGAAAGTAATGACGAATCTGGCCGCTCTGCGAAATTATTCTCAAATCTGGCCCTTGAGGTTGGCTTCATAGGGGATGGCGCCGACTTTGTACATGTCGGCTCGATACTCGTTGGCGCCGACCCCCCGTTTAATTTTTTTTAAGTTCTTAGGAAAATTGTGAGACTTTCTAGATGCCGCCGAACTGAACAAGTTCGGCTTCATCTCTTTTACGCCGAGCTCAAGAGGCCAAATTTGAAAATAGTTTTAAGACATATATGTGTTTAGTTACGGTCAGATTTGTTAAAAAAAAATACGTCGGTGCCGGGAAAAACGTTGGTGACGCTGTCGCGTGGAGTTGGGTACTCGGGTGATGGACGACTTGGTCGCTCGCGTGTCACAACTCACACGTTGGGGGTGATCTGGACCCGAGACGGCCATCAGGACGGGGACACGTGGCACCGGCGGGGGAGGGTCAGCTGATCTGGTGCGGTGGTGTCCCTGGAGAAATGGCGGCTTATCCTGGCAACGTGTAACACGAACATGTACATCCGTACATCGTCCACCAGCTGGTGCGCATTGCTTTGCCAAGCGAGCGTGTGCCAAGCAAAGTAAAATAAAAAGTGGTCACTCATCTCGTCTCCGGCCCGCTCCAAAGGCCGGCCATGGTTATCGTTGATTGATGTTGGCATGCGATGGAAGTTCAAGCGATCAAGTTTGTTTCTCCATATGCGAGTGTGTAGAGAGCGTGCGTGCTCGAATAAAGAAGCCGCAAGGATTAATAAATTAATATAAATAAAAAGTAAAGGACGGGCCTTGTTTTCGACGGCCGGGTTTTTTTTTTGTTGCTTTGCAGTTTGCTTGACACAATCGTCAACGTCGTCTTCCCTTAAAAAAAAGATTGTCAAGGTCTTGCTGGCAAAACTCCCGAAAGCGTGTGAGATGAGGGATCTGGATGCGCCGCATCGATTCATGTGTGAAGCAGTCTTTTTTTTTTCTTGTACCACAGTGAAGGCCTGTGCAATATTATGGCCTCTTTAGTTCAAAGATTTGAAATACACCAGTAGCCTTGCACGTGCACGCACGTCTATACAAGATACATCTTTATGATTTAGTTGAATGTCACCTTTTAGTTTTTACATACACAATAGAAAGTATATTTGGTATATTGATATAGACGTATATTGTGTCACATACTCTAAGTTTGGTTAATCTGCGACCACGGGCACCCTGCCATGAACAGCAAGGGAAACACCGCATTGCAATAACCTTGTTATGTTAGCCTTTAGTATTGTTCCGCTGACAAGGAAAAAATTGTGATTCATTTGTTAAACTTTCAAACCTCTAGTATATGTATCACCAATTCCTTTTATTTTTCAGCGGGGAGGGATCATGAGAGTAACCTGAGTTTTTAGTGGAAAGCAATGTTTAATATCAAGAGAACAATCCTTTACAAGAAATATCAAGAGGCCCTCATGTGCAGGTCAAAATGCAACACAACCAGACCACAAAGCTTTAGTACCAAGAGTTGCAAAATCATGAGCTACCGCATTCCTTGATTAAACAAAAAATAATATCTGACCACACCGGTTTATACCGTATCATATTAAATCCTGATGAAGCGTAGCTTGACAGATAAGCTTGTCCTCAAGCAAGGAAATCCGTTCCATAATCACTTCACTGCCAGATTCCAAGATAACATTGTGCATGACATGATTCGAAAGTATATTGGCCATGGAGCAGCATGGTCAACTCCGACTGCATGATTTTCTTTCTTTCAAAAACATCACTTCACTTTCATCTTGGCGCATGCTACAA
Organism: Poa pratensis; assembly: GCA_947311845.1. Classification (NCBI taxonomy): domain Eukaryota; kingdom Viridiplantae; phylum Streptophyta; class Magnoliopsida; order Poales; family Poaceae; genus Poa; species Poa pratensis. Next base: position 43,283,290 of record CAMZMU010000077.1, on the reverse strand, counting down.
TTAAAATCGATTTTCTGCTGTATTGACCAACAGAATCTCTGCATCAATTTTCTTCACAAGTAAAAGTTACAGTTAAGTGAATGTGTTTTCTCATGAATACAGTATTGCTTAGAAGCTATACACTTTTGTAATACAACTACTTAACTGAGGAAATTATGGGCATTTATAACATAAGATGAGAATTAAGAAGTGCATTCAATCCCCAACTCTTTCTCTCGGCATCAACCAAATAATGAAATCTTCTTTGGCTTGCCTGCACTTAATCGTACCGTAAAAAATGACAAATATATTACCATGCAGATAAAGAGGGGGAAAATGCAATTGTATACTGAACATGTTTAACAATTGTGCCAGTCAAAATGTTGTATCAGCACTGTAAATCTGGCTGCAGCTTTTCATCTTCACTCAAGGATTGTAATGTCAATAAGTAGCATCTTTTTAATATGCTCCCATTTTCCTATTAACATATCTGAGTATTATCATCTGATTTTTACGTGGTTGTCACAAAATCAATGGGAACAATTCGAAGTTGCTTGTTATCTGCTTCTGCTTGTCAGTGAAAAATATTTGAGTTAGGTACGGTTGCCCTGTAACTGCAGGTTGTATGTACTAGTACATGTGTTTAATTGCAGTGGAAGCCTGAAGAAAACAAAGCAGAAATTAAGTCAAGAAAAAAAACGAAATGTCAACCATAAAAAGGAACATCTAAATGCACACTTTTGCTACTTCGAACTACCGGTCAAAAATGTCATAAGCCTAGCACTACGCTGACCACTGGCTGACTGAATTCAGTAACAGACATAAGCCAATATTTCAGAGGATTATCATCAGCTTCATGAGTGAAAAATCAGATCTGAATTGTGCTTACCACTCTGCGCAGGATCAGTTTGACTTGGAAAATGCTTGACAGGGATCATTCTCATGTATAACAAGGATGTAATGCTGCAGGGCACCTAGAATTGCAAAGATATTGCAATTAATTACGATATATAGAGACTTTGCAGACTGCAGCCTAAAAAGCCCCTTCCTCCTCCTCCACGGCATCACAAATCATATGAAATTCCACCAAACTCCGTTCTTCCGTCAGACGCGATAGCACGAATCACGACATTGAGCTACTGTGACAATTCAGAAACAGGGGAGATGGATAGTGGCCAGGAATCTCACCGTATCGGGGCTCCCGAGCCCGAAACGGCAGCGTGGGAAGGCCGTTAGCGCTCGAGCACCGAGCTCTGTCGCGGAATCCCAACCCTGTCACGACGGCGAAGCCTGAATCACCACGCGCGAGTGCCCGAGCTAGAGGGGTGCTCCTCCCTCGCCTTCCTCGTGGAGGAGATGGGGTCCGTGTGTCTCCAGACGTGGGAGCGGCGCGTCGTGCGCCGGTGCGCGTAGATGCAGGAGAAGGATGGGTGGGATTGGGCGTTGGTGGTGTGCAATTTTCTCTTGTACGTGGGGGATTTCGGGTGCGCGGTGCTGGCTGTGCAGGGCGCGGGACTACGATGGCCGTGACGCGTGCTGGCAGTGATGCTGGAGTGGGCGGCGCGGGGGTGCAGGACCGGGAATTACGCCGTCGGCGCGTCGTCGTGTAAGGCGAGTGTGCAGGCCTGCGTCGAAGCGAGGGCGTGCGCTGCTCCTGGTTGGGACTTTTTTTTTGCGAAACACAGTACAACGTAGGCGCTCATATACACGCGCACACACTCACCCCTATGAACGCACGCACGCACACCCTACCCCTATGAGCACCTCCGAGAGACTGAGTCGGCGGGTTGAGTTTTGAGATTGACGAAGTCACCACGGGCGCCTCGCTGTCGACGGAAACGTCGCCTCCCACTGAAGAATATTCCGCCTTAAATAAGAAATATCAGTGTCAAACCTGGGGTTTGAACTCTGGTGGACTGGGGGTACAACCACCCACCTAACCATCTAGTTACAGGCAAGTTCTCCTGGTTGGGACTTGGGAGACATCATGATAATGCAGGTGGCGTGGGATTACGGTAATATTTTGGCCTCGTACGGGATTACGCGAGGTGATTACAGAGATTTGGGCAGAGGAATTACAGACGCCTGATGAGTTTTTCCTCTGCTGGTAGAGTTTTCGTCCGCTCAATGCAATTGCTACGCGCACGCTCGAGTGGGATTAGAATCATCTTAGCGGTTGGATTCAATCAGATGGGGCTAATCTGGTGGTGTTAGTATTTCCGTGTACGTTTGTGGGGTGGTTGTAGGAAAGAAAATGTTCGCTTGTTTAATAGTAGTAGAGATAGAGATTGTAGGATCCTAATTTATAGGAATTTTTTCTATAAAGTTTATTTATTTTCCTCTAAAGTTCACGGCGTGTGCTAAGTTCTGCGGAGCGAGCGAGCTAGCCGGTATGGTTTTTTCACGTGAGGATGAATCAACCGTGCACGTACAGCTCAATCCGGCCGAGTGGGCCTTGAACCCGTGTACTGTATCCCACACGGTGAGATCTTTTTTCGAGCGCAAACGCTGATTACATTAAATCAACATTCTTTTAGGGCACACGACACGCACTATGTCCAATAAACCTGCAAGTACAGCTCGAACTGAACATTAGCTCGAACTGAACATTGGCGGGTGAGATTCTCATTTCTTTTAGCACATGTTGATTACCTTCGATCAACTTGCACGTAGAGCTCCATTTATCGTCACTAAAGTACACAAGACATAAATATATAATTATAGTTGTATATAGTTAATTGGAATGGTTCTCACAATATGCCAAAAAAACAACAAAAAAACAAGATGATTCTTACAACACGCCGAAGGGAAAAAAAAAAAACATTGGTAAGTAAAAACATGGATGCTAGCACCATAGATAATGTCTCCTCGGCGTCTAAGGAGTCCTAGCCAATGCATTGCTTACAACGGTGTCTAAGGAGTTCTAGTCAACGCGTGGTTTACAACATTTACATGCCCCTGTCCAAAATCCTCCTACACAAAAGCCAGTTTGAAACCCATCTTCCTTGCAAGTCTTATCGCAAACCTTGTGACGCGCACATCCACCCCTGTACTTGCCACTTGGTCCTACACACAGGCCGGCTGGACATTCGTTGATATCTCCATCTAAATTTGAAAAATCATACGTCAACATAAAAAAACTGAATATAATGCATGTGATAGAAAATCTAAAACCTCAAACAATAACAAGTTTTACTATTTGGATAAAAGCAGTTGTAGGTAGAACAACTTAATGGATGTTACCCATTTGTGCCTCCACAACTAGCAGCAGCGCCATGATGATGAGTGGGCGCAGCTTTTGTAGCGACCTCATTCTCATTCTCATTAAAGTGGTGGCTCAAGCAAGAGGGTTTTGACCAAGCAGTTACAAAAGTTTGGTTGACTCCGTGTAGTTTTACAAAAGCCATTGACATTTGGCAGTTCAGAGTCAGATCCTTTAGGAAGTTTGCTAAAGGTTGGTGTGCCAATATAGAGGCAGCTCAGAATAAACTTAAGCAGCAACTTATTGTTGAGTATGATTTACTTGATGTCTTATCCGAGACGCAACCTCTGTCGCCTGTTTCTAAAAACAGAATGAAAAATATCTCTTCTTCTTTGACAGATATGTGCAAGAAGGATGAAATTAAAGCAAGGCAGAGGTCTAGGGAAAGACAAATCTTGGAAGGTGATCAGAATACTGCATTTTTTCACTCTGTGGCTAACCAGAGAAGGAGAAAGAAGCAGATCACTACCCTCCAAGGCCCTGATGGTCCTGTGGAGGACAACGAAGGTATATTAAAGATTGCTGTAGATTACTACAAAAAGCTTTTTGGTTTCTCCCCAAAAATTAATATAGAATTAGCTGATGATTTTTGGGAGGTTGATGACTTGGTCTCTGTTGAACAAAATGCCTTCTTAGAGGCAGAGTTCACTGAAGAAGAGGTGAAAGAGGCTGTCTTTAGCTCTTATGCTGAGGGCGCGCCAGGCCCTGATGGTCTCTCTTTCCTCTTTTATCAACATTTTTGGGATTTGGTTAAGAGTGATCTTCTAGCTATGTTCAATGACTGGCATAAAATGGATTTGGACTTATTTCGCTTGAATTTTTCTCTGTTGACTTTGATTCCAAAAGAACCTGATGTTGTAACTATTCAGAAGTTCAGGCCTATTGCTCTCACTAACTGTAGCTTTAAAATCTTCTCTAAGTGTGTTACCACTAGATTAGGTGTGGTGTGTGAGAAACTTATTTCTCCAAACCAGTCTGCCTTCCTTAGAGGGAGATATATTCTTGAAAGTGTGGTGTCGGCTCATGAAATTATTCATGAGGTTGCCCATAGTGACCAGGAGGGGTTTATCTTCAAGTTAGATTATGAGAAAGCATATGACATGGTCAATAGAGAATTTCTCCTTAAAAATGCTTGCGGATAGGGGCTTTAGTCCCAAGTGTATCTATATGTTTAAATGTCTATTGGATAAAGGTTCAGTTGGTGTTAGAATCAATGATATCAACAGTGATTTCTTTGTGTCCGGTAGAGGAGTCAGACAGGGGGACCCTATATCTCCCCTGTTTTTTAATTTGGTAGCTGATGTCTTTACAAAAATGTTGATTAAAGCTGCTCGCCACTCCCAGATTTCTGGGTTACTGAGGGCTTTTCATCAACATGGGGTTATTAGTATGCAATATGCCGACGATACCCTGTTGTTCCTTAATAAAGATCTGTCTCAGGTCATGAACCTTAAGTGGTTGCTATCCTGTTTCGAGCAACTCTCGGGGCTTCGGATCAACTTTCATAAGTGTGATCTGGTTCCTATCAATGTGTCCCCAGAGGAGGCTCAAGCTTTTGCTTAGTCCCTCTGCTGTAAAATAGGTAGTTTCCCTCTGAAATATCTTGGTGTTCCTCTACACCATAGTAAGCTTAGGAAGGAAGATCTGCAACCTATTGTGGACAGCCTCCTTAAAAGGGCAGCAGGGTGGAGAGGCAAACTGTTGTCGCATGCTGCTAAGCTTGAGTTGGTTAGGAGTGTTCTTGCTAGCATTCCCATATATTTGCTTAGCGTTATTAAGTTCCCAAAATGGGCCATTAGGCTTATAAACTCTCAGCTGGCTCACTGCCTATGGGATAATTATGAGGGTCATTTTAAGTATCATTTAGCCAATTGGGGACTGGTCTCCCAAAAAAAAGAGTTTGGGGGGCTTGGAGTTCCCAATATAGCTGATATGAATATGTGTCTGCTTGCTTCCTGGGTTAAAAGATATCATATGGATAATCATAAGCTCTGGAAACAGATAATTGATCATAAATATGGTGTTAACACCCCCAAATATCTTCACCTCCTCTCCCGTAGGGGCTTCTCCCTTTTGGAAAGGTGTCCTTTGGGCGGCTAAAGCTGCTCAATTTGGATATAGGTGGAATGTTGGTGATGGGAAGAAGGTTAGGTTTTGGGAGGACCAGTGGTTTGGCTCTTCTAGCCTTGCTACCCAGTATTGGGAGGTCTATGTTTTAGTTAATGAAAAAACTGCAACTGTTGCAGACCTGTGGGATGGGAACCAACTGAAGGTGACTTTCCGCAGGTGTTTTGACCATAGGCTCTTAATTCAGTGGTATGAAATTCTCCAGATTGCACAGACCATCCACTTTAGTGGGGAAGAAGATGCTTTGATCTGGAAATTTGATGCCAAAGGAACTTATAGTGTGAGTTCCTTTTATGCAGTGGTTAACTTCAAAGGGATCTTGCCAGTTTATGTTCATGCTGTGTGGAAGGTTAAACCCCCCCCCCTCCCCCCCAAGATTCATTTTTTTGTGGTTAATTGCTCAAAATAAAATTCTCACTAGAGATAATCTGGTTAAAAGGCAACATGTTGATGACCTTACCTGTGTTTTTTGCTCCGAGCTTGAGTCTTGTGATCATTTATTTTTTGATTGCTGTGTTGCTCAAGTGGTATGGAAGGAGTTGAGACATATTATGGGCTTTGATGACATGGTGTTCTCTTTTACCTCTGTTGCTAGCATGTGGCTATGTGAGAAAAAGCATGTACTTCATAATTCTGCCATTGCTGCTGCCCTCTGGGTCGTCTGGACTACCAGGAACGACCTATGTTTTAACCACACTCCTTGGTCTGGTATGCAGAGAATCTGGAGAATGCTGGCCTCTACGCTCTCCCAGTGGAGGGTCCTATTCTCCGGGGACACAAGTGGAGACGTGGACAGGATGGTGAGAAGATTGGAGCATCTGGTTCAGGCTCCACCTCCTTTGCTCTGGCCGGATCCTGGGTGATGCTCCAAGAGCTGACTGGTGCGAAACTAGTTCTAGCTCTACATTCCCGCCTGGAAGATGCTGATGAAGATGTGGCGTGGAAGATCACAACGGAAGGGCTGAGGCAGCGTCTGGCAGAACAATCGATCAAGCTAGTTCCCTGCTTCGCTGTCATGCCTTAAGTTGGTTGTCTCTGTGAGCGTTTTGTAATAAGTCTTTCTAGTGGTGGTTTAGGACCTTTAGGTCTTGGGCTATGTTGCCCCAGAACTGTAGTTCTGCTATGCTTGAAAACTGAATGATGTACAGAAGACCTGTGGTTTCTATAAAATGGAACCGGGGCGAGGCCCTTTTCTTCTAAAAAAAATTTGATGTCATTTTTTATGAGTTCTTCCATACTTTTTTTATGTCGGGAACAATGATGGCACCTCATTCTTATATACACATAGACTAAATTACATTGAAGGAACAAGTACCACGTGGCGGTCGAAAAATGGATCGTGACCCTACATGTATCTTATTGGCTACTATTAGCTATACAACACAACCCCTATATATATGTAACTACCTAAAATTAGTTTTGAAATGCACGGCCGGTGCTATATGACTCATAAAAATAGAATATTTCGGATCATATGGGGTTAACGGGTAACTTGGTTCCAAAATTACTCTCCCCCTCCGTATTCTTATTATAGTACCATGTTAAACCATGACTTTAAGGATTTCAAGCTAGCTACACTAACAGGAGCGAAGTAAGAGAAGGATCAGTAATAGTTAGTGGTATATTGTGTATGGTGTAATCTTTCTCCGATGAGAAATGGCAAGAGTAATCTAATGACGAATTTAATAAATTCCAACAAAATTATTTTATACCACCTCCACCCCTGCTAACAAGCGACTCTGACCAAACGCTTACACACATTTGCGAAGTTGGCTTCTTTATGTGGTGCTTGGCCGCTTGTACATGTTGTGTCTTGTAAGAAGACAAGTGTTGGAAACCTTCGATTTCTACGAGGATTATCAAGTTTCATCCATGTCCGGACATTTCACCACCCAAAAGTTTACATGTACTGATTCACTGTTCGTCATGATTCCGTGACGGATAAAAGACCTCGTAGCGGTATTCATCACCCTTCGTGATATTCTTCTGAGTTGCTATCTACCATTGCAGGTGTGCCATTTAGTTTACAACCGCGCTTTGGATATTTTTTGTGTTATTCTCCAATCTCCCAGAAAGAAATTCGAGTTGTCTATACGAGGAAAGAAATATCATTGTTGTTGCATCCGAGGCATGCCACCCCAAACACATGCAACCTACTCCAATATGTCTTAATTATGTAATAGTGATATATCTTAGTCTCTAGAAATTGTTTAGAATGTCACACAAGACACTTACACAATTTCGCTGCCAAAGTTATACCATCACACACAGATAACAAAGTCATCGCACACCCTAGTTTATAGCAAAACTGGAAAGTCAAATGACTTATTTTCGGACTCTCTTTTCTGGCAGTAATTATATATAATTTAATCGGATTATCTCTAGTGATCAACTTCTTGTGGGAAAGTGGCCGCGAGAAATCACATGAACTCTAATATGGCAAAAAATCTCCAGTCGGAATGAATAAACTTAAGAAAAAACTATAAATTTCTAAAATTAATTACAACATAAAATAGACTGTATGTGATACAGTTCAGTTCCATAGATCTACATTGCATCAGTTCAGTTCAGACAATTTCATTTTAATTAGATTCAGTTGCAAACCTGCTAAAAATCATGTAAAATAACTATTTCATGGAGCAAAGCAAATACAACGAAGTACTTTTTTTATAAAGGGATTTTATTACTTAAGAGTATTAAGCATTACCCCCGGCCTCTGCATAAGTAGGATGCACACAGCCCCAACGAAGTACTTACCTGTCTGCTCGTTCCTGAAGGCGTAGAAGTCGTGGTCGACGTTCTCGAGCTGCTCCAGCAGCTCGTGTCCTCGTCACTAGCCTCCCTACCTAGCTGCTAAAAACTCTTGACGAAGTACTCGACTGTCTGCTGTTGATTCTTATTAAATACCCTTTGGTCATGGATAATTTCATTGCTTGAAATCAGTTGTTTCTTGACGGGACGGTTTCCACATAAACTGTTGCGTAGCTTGCTACACACAACATGATTGTCCACCCATAGACAAGGGGTATGAACATTCTATTCCTAGGTAGCTACAATGAAATCCACACGCGCGATCACTTTTTCCAACACCGTCGCCATCTCAAACATCCTCCACCTCGGCAGTGCCACCACCACACGCGCGATCACTTTTTCCATGTTGCACCCGAATCTGGCACACCGAAAGGATGAGATCATGGGATGAAGGAGAGTGGGTAGAGGGGGAGGAGACGAGTAAGAATCACCATCCCTTATGTGTTATATCTTATATTAAATACAAGGCTGTTAGCACCCGTTTTTGGCAGATTGCCAGTTTCAGGTTTAAGAAATGTTTGGCGGATCGAAGAAGGCGGCAAAGAGGGCTAAAATGATGATCTGGAAAGCTTCCCAGGAAAGGCGGCCAGAAGAAGGCGACAAATAATCCGGCAACACTGGAACAAGGCGGAAGCCGGATTCGTGGTGCGCAAAGTTGCCTAAAGGTCTAGAAAGACAAGTTAAGATCAAGACAGAGAAAGAGAAGACAACTTTCAAAGTCAAGATAATGGCGGAAAAAGAGAAGGCAACTTTGCAAGATCAAGGCTGGAAAATGAAAGGCAATTTTCTAAAAAGATGCCTGATGGCTGAAGTCCGGGTCCAATACGAAACCGATCAAGATATCACATCTCTGAGGAAGAAGACAAGTTTGAAGCCAATACGGAAGAAAAAAAAGGCAACTTTTAGCCAGCAAGTTTGAAGCCAACGCGGAAGGACAAAAGGCAATTTTCCAAAGTAGCTAGCAAGTTTGAAGCCAACGAAGCCGGCTAAGAAGTTGCCTAGTTTAGAGATGGAGTCGACTTAGACTATGATTGTAAGCCTTATAGAAGTCCAATACTTGTACGGAAGTCCAGCCGCCTCATATATGTGAGAGGTGATGGCCGATTGAAATTAAGCAAACAATCGACAACCTATCAATACAACCTACTTTTTTTCCCTCAAACCCTTGTTCATGCTTCCGTTGTTCGGTGATTTCGCTTAGATTTCACGGATATCGAAAATCGAGCTAAGAGCAGCCAAACCCGGCTTTGTTTAGCCAATCGTCGCCGGCTTCCTCAGACGGGGCTTCCCGAGGAGCTGGGGCGTCTGGTGTCAAAAGCGCCGGCTTACTGTCTTGCGTATCACGTTGGAAGCTGGCCTCCCGTGGGGCGAGTTGCGGAGTATCTCCCCCGGCACCGCGGGTACACGAGGAGGAGTTTGTGTGACGTGTTTCGAGCGCAGCACACTTTTTGGCGACTCCGCTGGGGACGATTCGATCTAAAAATTGGACAGCAATGACCAGTTCCAACACTGATGCTGCCAGCATCAGCACCGACAACATCATCAAGCCAACTTTCGAGAATTTGTCGGAAGAACAACGCCAAGGCCTGGAGGCGTGGAAGGAGAAAAGAAAAGAGGAGTTCGAGGCACTGCGGCTCAAGCGGGAGTAAGAAGATCAGGAGCTATACTTAGCCAGCTTCAAGGTAGATCGGCAGGGAGTCATCTCGCCGATCAAGGAGCCGGAATTCGTACCCTGGACGTCAACATTGACAAACCCGATATAAGCAAAAACCTTTTTTTCTTCTGAACAAATAGCCGAAATTCAATATCATGTTTCGCAAGGCACCGCCAATGTTTACGATCTTATGCTAGATAGCGAAAAGGCTAAGAGAAACACGCTCCAGAGCCAGCCAGCGGACAAACAGCCGATTGGCCAAAATAGGGAAAACCAGCTTGTACCTACAATGCCATGTCTAACTCCTATCTAGAGTATGCCTAATCCGGCAATCCAGCCGGGTCAAACGGTGCGGCTCCTCGGTCACGAGTCAATGCTGAATCAAAATTCGGCTACTTGGGTGCAAGCTGGCCCTGCCGCCAATTCTTCTCCTGTACCGGCTATTTGATGACCGAGTTTAGGAGGAAATTGGACCAAATAGCTTATGATAAATTCGGGTTATGCCAAAACATAGGACTTACATTAAGTCTTACCCCGATTATTTTGATCTGCAACCTTATCCACCTGGTTATAGAGTTCCTGAGTTTACTAAATTTAATGGGGTGGATAATAAATCAACATGGGAACATATTAGTCAGTACTTGGCTCAATTAGGCAAAGCTAATCATGATCATATTAAAGTTTGCTTGTTCTCATTATCTTTAACCGGCATTGCATTTTCATGGTTTTCGGCTTTAGCTCCTAACTCTATACATACTTGGTTTCATTTGGAGCAAAAGTTTCATGAGCACTTCTTTGCCGGAGAAATAGAATTTAAGTTATCCCACCTTACATCGGTTAAGCAGAAACATGACGAATCGGTATCCGATTACGTCAAGAGATTTAGAAACACCAGAAACTGATGCTATAGTTTGGCAATAACCGAAAGAGATATGGCGGACCTGGTTTTTAATGGGCTAAGGACCTACCTAAAAGAGAGGTTAGAAGGACATGATTTTTTGTCTGTTGGCTAGGTCCAAGAAAGAGCTCTGGCTCAAGAGAGCCGGGTCAATGAGTCAAAAGACTCACATCGGATGAACAGGAGCCGGCTTAATATTGTCAAAAATGATGCCGACTCTGGTGATGAAGCCAATGTTTATTCTGCCGAGTTTGTTTGGCCCAGCAAGGCCAAACCTTACATGTGTGATGATTTGAAGCCGGTTCGAAAGAATCGGGATGACGAGATAAAATGCACCTTTGACGTAGGCAAATGTGATAGAATATTTGATACCTTGTTGAAGGATAAAGTGATAAGATCAATCATGTTATACCATCGCCTGATGAATTAAGGAGATGGGTTTATTGCAAGTGTCACAATTCTTTCTCTCATGCTACTAATGATTGCAATGTTTTTCGTCGATAGATCCAATCAGCCCTCAATGATGGACGATTGAGCTTTGCTGGCATGGCAATTGACACGCGGCCGTTTCCAGTAAACGTGCTAGACCTGGAGGGAAAGAAGGTTCTATTTCGGCCAGAATCGGCCGAAGCCGCTGATAAATCTAATGTTGTTGTTGGTGAACCCAGGAAAGTAGCCGACAGCAAGGCGACAGGAAGACAAGTTACAGTGAGCCGGTAACCCGATGGAGGTGAAGTCATCAAGATTACCGTTAATAACCCTACACTCGGGGGGCAAGGACCATGGTCAGACAAATCGCCGCCTAGATTTATCAAGCCCAAGAGCCCGGAAGTTGGCAGATGGAAGACGAACCAGGTTGAATATAGACCAAGAAGAAAAAACCAACTTTTGACATGCTGCTAAACAAGTACGTGCATCAAGCCGGGTCAAGGTCACGCCAGTGGCAGTATGGGAAACGACCAAGGTCGCCATCTGTCGAGGAAAGTAGTCGGCATAATCCGGCTGACGAGTTCAAACGCGGGGCAACCCGGCAATCCGTGCAGAGCCGGCTTGTGTATCCCAGGGACTCGTCATATTAGTGGATCAAGGCGCAAGGTTCTAAAAAGGTGGAGCCAGAAGGCGGATTAGTCTCAGACAACTTATTGGTTGTTGAAACTCATGTACTAAAGTTAAAGGACCCGGTCATAGAACCGGCAGACAGCGGGCCGATACTTGCTATCGCGCCAAAGGCAGCAACTAGTGACCATGAAGCTGGCTCCAGTCAAGTCGCAGCAGCCCAACCCCGGGATCCAAATACACTAAGCTAAGGCTGGGCGTTCGGGTTTACCCGAAATTTGGGTCGGGTAATTCGGGGTTTTAAAATTTTGGGTTTTCATATTTAACACCTGAACTTTGCTTGGAAAATTAGAAACCGAAAATTCGGGTACCCGCAAAATCGGGTTCGGGTTCGGTTATCCCGAATATCCCGAATTACATCCCAACAAACATAATGCGTGTGCAGAGAGCTGTAGATTGAGGAGTGTCCGCCGGCGTTTTGTCCCAACGTGAGGACTGGTGGGAGGAAATCGAGCGGCTGGCTGCAACGGCAGCTCCCCGACGGGCGAGCAGGGAGTGGCCGGCGGCAACAGCAACAACCCCCGTGCGAGCAGCAAGCGGCCGACGGCGACGGCAGTGGCCCAGCGGTGCCCAAATGTAACACCCCAAATTTTGGAACTAAGAAAAACCTAGTTGTAAGAGACCCAAAATTCAGAGCCAACAAAAACTTTGTGAAATACTTCACTAATGATTGTGTTTTCCTTCCTATTGCTCTGTTTGACCTTGTGTAACTTATTGTTTGGGTTGTTTGGCCACTACATATCAACCCAAGAACTAAACCAAGATAAAATATATTTAATCTTGGTGATCATGTCATGTCAAGAAAATATTCCATATATCTTTGGGTTAATTATCAGGATGCCCTCAGTTGTGCCCACGACCTCAGTTTTGCCCCTAGTTGCGAATCGACCTCAGTTTTGCCCCTAGTTTGTGCGCAAGGATTCGTTCCGTGACTCTTGCCGTCTCCGTCAGGTCTGCTGACTTGTGGGACCCAGAATACAACCGTTGACTGCTGACTTATGGGACCCAGAAGACAACCGTCGGCCGCGGCTTGTGGGACCCATAATAGAACCGTTGGCGCGGCTTGTGGGACCCAGCTGTTGACCGTTTGCTTGCGGCTGCGCTGTAAAAGCGGCGGAGCGCGGCCCCGGAGCTCGCAGCGGTGAGCAGGAAAATCAGCCGAGCGACGGAGAGGGCGGCCACGCGCAGAGGTGGGCGGCGACCCCTGTTGATAGGAAGGAGCCGGACGCGGGCGACGGAGAGGGCGGCGTCCACGGGTAGCGCCGCCGACGGTTGGAAGATCGCCGTGGAGGGTGCGGCCGTCTGGTACAGCTACAGGGGCGACATCCCCTTCTTCTCCGGCGGCATGTCGACGAGCTCCGCTTCCGTCTCCGACTCTAAATGGCCGCGCTTCGGTCCAGTTCCGCTGGGAAGGTGCCCTGGGTGCGGACGGACGGCGTCCCTGAAGCGGCGGGTCACCACGAGCGACAAGAACGGCAACCGCGGGCGCGAGTATGTGATATGCGAGAGCAAAGAACAGCCGGGGGAGGTGAGATATGTGTTTCCCCCCTCTCAATTTCGTTTTATGTTTCCTCAAATTTGGGTTTCAGCCGATTTGGGTTTTCATCCGATTTGGGTATGCATCCGATTTGGGTTTTCGTATTTGCAGGCATGTGGCCATTTCGAGTGGCTTGATGTGTACATCAAGAGGTTTGAAAAGGAGGGCAAATCCCTGGTGCCCAATTTGCCACCGGCGGTGGAGCAATTGGGATCTGCTACTGGGGTTGTTGCTACGGTGCAGAATGGGGTGCAGAAGGACGAGTTGAAGAAGATGGCCAAACAGCTGGAGAAGCTTGTCGATCTGAAGAAGCAGAGCAATCTGCTGGCTGCAATTTTTTATCTATGTGCAATTGTTCTTGGAGTTGTCTATTTGCTGATCATTAGTCAAAAATAATGTAGTTAGTGTTCCAGTTAGCTTGACATGGTCAATTTGTGTATGGCTAAGACATGGAATAAATGCGTCAGGAATCCAGCCCTGATTTGGTTTGTTTCAGTTCTTATGATTTTGTGCAATGTTCAGTTCAGTAGAAGAAAAAAAATTGAAAACGGCTACGAGAAAAGGCCAGGCCCATGTAAAACCTAGACAGGCCCTAAATGAAGTGCTCTCAGCAAAAAAACAGACGTGCACACTTTAGGTTTAGGTTTAGTTTTAAATGTTATTTCCATAGCATGTTATTGCTGGATAAGTTTAGGTTTAAAAGTTTCCATGCATGTTTCTATTGGGATTAATAATATGAATAAGTTTTGGTTTAGAAGTTTTCATGCATGTTTCCATATCACATTTGACGCACATTTTCGTTGACGATGAGTTGTGAAGCTAATTTAGAAGTTAGTGGATTACTTTTGTTCAAAAATAATTCAAACACGAGCAAACACTATTTTATATTAACACAAACATTGGCCCACTTTACATATAGAGGGGCCCTACCCACATTACATATATTAAACTAAAAAAAGAAAAAAAAATCATATAGGGCCCTAAATCCTAACCGCTGGCGCCCCTTCGTCTGCGGGCGCCCTTCCGTCTGCCGGCCAACCGCCGGGGGTTGGCCTACTCCATCGGCGGTGCTGGGAGCGCTGACGCCGGCGCCGACGCCCTCCAATCCGCCGCCCTGTCGCCATCTCGCGGTTGGACGAGGCCCGGAGATTGTCCTCCCGGATCCGGTTTTCCTCCCTTTCCCGGCGCTTCAGCCTGGCGCGCCGCTCCCTCGCCACCGCCTTCTCCTCCTCCCTCTCTTCGTCGGCGGCGAGTTCCTTCTTCTCCTTGTTCTCCAGGATGGCGAGGCGGCGCTGGAGTCGTTCCTTGTCGGAGCGGTTGGCGATCTTGACCTCGTCGGCGTCGGGATTGTGGACGAAGGGGCCCGACGCCCACGGCTGGCGACGCCGACGCACACGCTTCGGAGGTTTCTCCTCCGGCTCCTCCGGCGCCTCCCACCAGTCTCGACGGTTTGGGTGGTTGTCCTCGTCGCTGACGGACTCGGGGCTGGAAGGGAGAGAGTAGGTCGACATGGTGGTAGAGGGAGGAGGAGGCAAAGGGGCTGGAGATGGATGAGAAGAAGGGAAGTTGGCTTGGCACTATTTACAGACCCGATGAGGAGTGTGAATTAATTGGGGTAGATGAAGAAGTTACGGGCGCAACTGTGTGAAAGACGTGATGACGAGTGTGAATTAGGCTTAGTAGTACGTGCCGCGCGCCACGTCGTGAAGCTGCGTTGCGGTCAATGCGGTGACTGCAAAAATAGCTGGGCTAGGATGCGACGTGACCCTGCACGACGTGACCCTGCATGCGTGCATTAACGCAAAGAGGTGAAAGCAAGTCCAAAGTCTTACGCACACGCATGCAGAAAACCTCTGCCTTAACTAGCTGTGCAGCACAACGGAGACCGAGGAAGCAAGAGGCAGAACGGACCAACGCGTGCCCCGTGCATTAATGGAAAGAGATGAAAAAACTGCCAAAGTCTGCCAAACCTAGTTGGCGCGGATGGTTTTAGCAGACTCTTTTGCAAATAAAAATCAAATAAAAAAATACAGTAAAATAGACTGCAAATATAGATATATAGATGAACTTGGACGAACATGATTCATTACACGAACAGACGATTCGATCCTAAACCCTAAACACTCGATTCAATAACCCTAATAACTACGAATCGATGAACTAGAACTCGAAGTCGGAGTCTGAGGAGAAATCGGAATCGGAGTTGGTGGTCTCCGAAATCTCCTCCTGCAGCGCGAGCCACCTGGGGTCGCCGGCGGGCCAGTTGGCGAGGCCTGCCGCCAGGTCCGCCTCAGCCTGCTCCTTCGCTCGGCGGCGCTCCTCCCGCTCTTCGTGGCGCTCGGCGCGCCGCTCCGCCCGCTCGCCCGCGCGGGTGTTCCAGAACTCGAGTTCGGCGAGCTCTTCTTCCGGATGGTTCCGGTACCAATCGTCGACGGCGCGCTGGTCGCGCTCCTCGACCAGGCGGAGCGTCGCGCGGAAGCGGTGCGCGCGGCGGTCTTCGGCGGTGACGAGGCGCGGCTCAGGCGCCAGGCTGGCCGCCTCCTGCACGTCGTGGCAGTCCTGGAAGTTCATCGAGCGGGCGGGCGGTTGAGCCTCCACGCCGCCGCGTCGTACGCGCGGGCGGCCTCCGTCGCGGTCCCGAACGTCCCGAGGGGGACGCGGCTGTCGCCGGACCGGATCTCGGCGGTGAACGTCCCGTTCGGGCGCTCACGGACGCCGAGGTAGCCGGATTGGGAGCGGCGGCGCGGAGGCATCGCGGCGGGCGGTGGGGATTCCGAGCGGGCGCGGGAGAGTGAGCGCGCGCTGGCCGTGGGGCGGGGTATTTCAAAAAACGCTGGCCAATCATGTCGAAGAAACGGTGCTCCCACGGATCGCTCGTGATTCCTTCTAGAAGACCTGATCGCACGGCAGCAGTTAAGCGCGGCAGAGTCAGATGAACGGTCCAGGATGCTCGGTAGGGTTTATCTAAAATCCTTCGCATAGATAATTCAATAAAAATTGAAAAAAATACAAAACCTTCGCACAGAGTCATTATATGTGTCTTGATTTGTGTTGATTTGGCCTGATTTTAATTTGATTTTGCACTATGCTTCATATAGTGTGAAATAGGCCGAATTTGAAATAATCACAAGATATTCAAAAAAGATCAAAAAAATGCAAATCCAGTGCACATGGTCTTAGTTTATCATGTACTAACATCAACAGATAAACAAGGTCTACATACATGTTAAACAAGAAATGTTTCAATATGGTATGAAATCTCACATCAGCATTTCTTGTTTAACATGTATGTAGACCTTGTTTATCTGTTGGAGATGTTAGTACATGATAAACTAAGACCATGTGCACTGGATTTACATTTTTTTGATGTTTTTTGAATATCTTATGATTATTTCAAAACCGGGTCAACAAAAGTCAACCAAATTTGAAATAATCATAAGATATTCAAAAAACATCAAAAAAATGCAAATCCAGTGCACATGGTCTTATTTTGTCATGTACTAACATCTCCAACAGATAAACAAGGTCTACATACATGTTAAACAAGAAATGCTTCAATATGGTATGAAATCTCACATCTCAAACTATGAACTCTATAGTTTGAGATGTGAGATTTCAAAGCACTTCTTGTTTAACATGTATGTAGACCTTGTTTATCTGTTGGAGATGTTAGTACATGATAAACTAAGACCATGTGCACTGGATTTACATTTTTTTGATGTTTTTTGAATATCTTATGATTATTTCAAAACCGGGTCAACAAAAGTCAACCAAATTTGAAATAATCATAAGATATTCAAAAAACATAAAAAAAATGCAAATCCAGTGCACATGGTCTTATTTTGTCATGTACTAACATCTCCAACAGATAAACAAGGTCTACATACATGTTAAACAAGAAGTGCTTTGAAATCTCACATCTCCAACAGATACCATATTGAAGCATTTCTTGATTAATATGTATCTTGACCTTGTTTATCAGTTGGAGATGTTAGTACATGACAAACTAAGACCATGTGAACTGGATGTGCATTTTTTTGATGTTTGTTGAATATTTTTTGAATATTTCAAAATTGGTCAACAAAAGTCAAACCAAATTTTAAACAAATTTTGAGTTAAAAATTAGTTGGAGATACTATATTAGTGCAATAGATGTTAACCCTAGAGTTTGAGATCATTTGGGGAAGGTCGAAAAAATGAGTGGCTTAGAAATGGGGCTGTTTGGGCTACATTTGGAGCACATTTGCAGCACATTTCCGGCGACGATGAGTTGTACCTCACAAAATGGCTAGAATTAATGAACTAACGTGCATAACTGTACATCAAACATTGAAACATCATAACACATAAGTTTATTACATGAATGAAAAACAGTTCTCAATGAAAAACATTATAACACATAAGTTTATTCATAATGTTTCATTCAAAAGGGCGCCACCACTTTGCTCCTGGTGATCCTTGTGGTACTTGCCACCATTTTGCTCCTTGTGCTCCTTGTTATCACTGTGCTCACTGCTTCTTCTCTTCTCCTCTTGGGTGTCGGTAACTTAACTTTCTTCTTCTCTTCTCCTTGTGATCTGTACGAAAAGTGAGATAATTTTCAGCACAAATTGGAGCAGAACATAAAGTGATAAATGTACAACATTTACATACCTAGCAGAAGGTTGGTCACCATCATTATCATCATTGTCAGCATCTGCAGCATCTTCTGGTTCAGCATCTGCATCATCTTCTGGTTCAACATCTCCAACAGATTCTGGTTCAGCATTGTTTGGAGCATCATCATGTGGAGCATCGTTTTCAGCAGCATCATCTGGACCAAGATTTTCATCGGAAAACTCTCCGAACGCTGGATCTACTGCATTATTACACTTGTTACCGAAATGACCAGACCCACCACACCTTTTGCACTTACGCATCCTTGCTCCTAGTCCAGCTCCTTCGCTGCGACGCCTGAACCGAGTCTTTCTCGGTCTACCTGCTGCTCTCTTCAGAACTGGAGCGCAAAGCTTGAATCCAGGGTCGACCCTGTCCCATTGTTGTTTTCCCTCCAAAGCAGGCAAGGTAAGTGCATATGTGGTTTTGAACCTTGCAACAGAGTAGTACTCATGCACATACTGCTGTATGTTCCCTGCTGGACCTGACAGAGATGTGATGAAAAACAAAGCATGAATGCATGGCAACCCAGTTATTTGCCATTTCCTACAACTGCAAGTTCTAGCTTCTAAATCCACTGGATATCTCCAGGGTTTCTCGTTTTTATCCAATATTGTGACCTCTGCTGTGGTATCCGACAATAGAATCATGTTCATTACCAAGCCTACTGTTTTCTGCTTCAGTTCATTCATCACGGAAGGGATGATAATGTGGCCCATGAATTTTGCCTCAGCTATTCCAACACGATAATGAAACTTCTGCGCGTATTCTATCCTTATCTTGTCAAGCAAATCCACCAAATAAAGATCCTTTAGTTTCCGGATGGTTGAGTTGAAAGACTCTGCAAGATTATTATGCACATAATCAACTTTGCTCAGTTCACTGAATTGGCTTCTGGCCCATAACTTGGAGTGGTGTGTTTCCAAGTATTCCTTCACTTTGGGATTCGTGTATAACTGCCTCATGTGGTAGCTATGCTTCCTCACACTGCAAGTCAAAGATGCTGGCCATAAATTGTCAGCATATATCTTTCCTTTGAATTTCTTCACAAAATTTGCAGCAAGGTGACGCATGCATTCCCTATGCTCTACTCCAGGGAACACATTGTCCACAGCCACCTCTAAACCCTTGCAGGCATCTGTATGAATTACCAACCCCTCTGGATGTGCAATGGCACGCCGCAGATTCTGCAAAAACCAAGTCCAGCTCTCCTCAGACTCTGTCTCCAGCACACCGTATGCAACTGGAAATACAAAATTGTGTGCATCAACTGCACAAGCTGCTACTAACTGTCCTTTAAACCTCCCTGTGAGAAAGGTAGCATCAATAGCCAAATATGGCCTGCAGCCTGCCAAAAACCCACGGCGACAAGCCTCAAAGCACACAAAAACCCTCCTAAAGCATTCCTTGGTCCTTGTCACTCCCTTCAATGTGTACTCCACGGAGTGGTGATCAATTTCAACAATACTTCCTGGGCTGGTCCTCCCAACTTCAGCTTTGAATGAATACAACAATTCAAAACTTTCCTGCCAGTTACCATAGATAGATTCCATAGCTTTTTCTTTACCATTGAAAACCCTCATGTATGGTAAATCTATCTTGAACTTGTCTTTGATGTTTTTCATTAATTCCTTTGTACCCACTTGATGGTTTTCTGTCACCCACTTCTTTACTGCTTCTGCCACCCATTTTGACTTGGCTTTAGTGAGTGTTTCCTTCCTGAGAGTCGATTCTTCGCATGTGTGGCTAAAAGGGTTCACTTTGACCTGAATATTCCTGCTTCTTCGCATTTTGGATGCGTGCATCCTCCATGGACAACCCTCAGTCACACAATGCAGTGTGTAACGATTTTTATCGCTCTTGTCAACGATGAACGCACGTTCTGCCTTGATGCAGTACGTCACAAAGGCATTTCTACACTCACTCATGGATGCAAAAACTGTACCTACTGCCATATGAGGGTTCTCAGGATCCCACTCAACAGCTGGAAGGTCTTCCTCCTCATCATCTTCTTCCTCATTGTCAGCCTCATCTGGGATTTCAGCAGCACCAGATGCCCGTCGTAAATTCTGAACAACATCACCATATAGCCTCTCTTCATCATCCCAAGAGATGTCAGCATCTGCCTCCACTTCATCAGGGTCCCTTCTGCCCACGCTTGTCGAGCCACCACGTCCATTTGGATGAACTGAACTATTCTGGCTAGAAGTGGCTTTCCGACGAGATGTTTCTGTCCGAGAAGATGAACCTGTCTCCCTAGGTCTAACTTCCGGCACAACCACATCAACTTGCAGCCTCACATTAAATGTATCTGTCTCCTTATGTTTAGCAAACATGGTAGCCAGTTCTGCATCATTGCTAACTTTCACCCAATTTGTGGACCCATCGTAATATTTGAATTCCACTTCGTCATGCAAACCCCAAGGATATGTGCTGCAAAGGACCTCCCCAAACTGTCTGAAACTCCAGTTGCAATCCATTGGCAAAGAATAATCGAAACCTCCATGGAATTTCTTCTTACTGTCTACATCCACGATGTACCGGTCCCTTCTAATGATCAACAAGAAAGCATACCGCAACTCCATCCTAACCAAAGAAAACAGAGACGCAATCAGCAAAAGCTCAAATGCACACAAAACTCCAATTGCAGAATTAACCTCAAATGCACAAGCAATCTATGTCCAATTGCAGAAATATATATCATCCTATGTCGAATCCACTGTTGAAATGCACACACAAGCTAAATTGGAAGCCTTACCCCTCGGGAACCCAGTCATGGACGCGGCGGGTCTCCGGCCCAATGCGTGCCATGCCAAATACTCCGGGGTCGCTGCCGCTCTCCATTTCGCCGCCAATGTCCTGGTGGGGTGCACCAGCCCCTCAAATGTCAGCGCTCCGGCCAGGCGCACGGAAGGAGCCCCGCCGCGGGTCGAGCAGGTGGCGGCCGCCGTGGCGGAACGAGTGCCCCTGGCGGCGGCGGCGGATCTTATGGGGTCGGCGGATCTGGTGGTGGGATCTGGTGGCGACGCGGGACGGCCGTGGCGGCGTAGGTGGTGCTGGCGGCGGCGCTGGTGGCGGCGCTAGTGGTGGTGCTGGCGACGGCCGGTCGGGAGCAGGGCGCGCACTGATAGATTGGGGATCAGGCAGTTGGGCGGTCCCACCTTATTTCAAGTTATTTCGGATCTTTCTTAATCTTCAAAAAGAAAGAAATTCCTGTAAGTTCCGGCCACATAGGCAGTTAGGCGGTCCCACCAGGGCCCACTGTCAGTAACGCCATCAGACGGAATAGACTTCAAACTTGCCGTTCGGGGCAAACTAGAGCAGCCGCGACCAAACTAGGGGCAAAACTGAGGACGATTCGCAACTAGGGGCAAAACTGAGGTCGTGGGCACAACTAAGGGCAATCCATTAAAAAACCCTATATCTTTTCCACTCTTATTTTGACCAAATTCCATTTCAATGATGCTTTGGTTTTAGCAACAACCAAAATACAATTATTTGAGAAAGTAAAAGTATTTCCAAAAATTATGTGTTTCCAAAAATATGGGGATTTATATACTATCTCCAACTATTTTTCAACCTTGGCATTTTACATGTATTTACAACTCCTATTTCATAAACTCCTATTTTCACTCCTTTTGGAAACAATAACAATAGGAAATATACTACCCATATATTTTAGCAACCCTTTTTGAAAAATATCACATTATTGAAGTTAAGCTTGTTTTAACATTATTCTTGTCATGATGATACTTGATCACCATCCCACCACTTATCTGAGTGTTTGAAATTTGGGTGAAAACTTATATTGTTGCTTGTTTGACTTTTGTGCCTTGATTGTTTTATTTACCTTGTTGAGTAGGTGCAATCTTGTGAGGATTTTATATCTTTGTGATTGTTGATTTCTTGTGTGTGATTAATTACTCAATTGTGCTTAAACCCTAAAATAAAAGCCACTACACAACAATTTGGAGTGTGGCTTGAATAAAAAAAGCCTCTGAAGTTATTCAGAAACTTAAATTAAAATCCTAATTTAAAGAAATGATCTAACTTTCCTCTATGCCTATTTCTCTATTTTGTTGTAATAATTATTTTCTCATATGAAATTTCCATGAGGAGATGAAATAATAATCATCTCACTTTCATGACACTCCCTCCTCAAAACTGCATAGTTTCCAATTAAAAATTATTTCAATTTAGAAAATCCTAATATCTTTCTTTAACCTCTATGGTGTATCAAAAACACTATTTTTGCTTACACCAAAAATCCAGGGAAAATACCCTAGTCATCTTACACAATTCTAAAGCCAACCACACAAAAAAATCACCAAAATTCAAATTTAATATTTGGTTTGGGCATTCTGTCGAACACCTTGTCGGCAGGAAACCCAGACTCTTCAAACCAACTTCGAATTCAACTAAAATTCTTCAAAATCTTGAGCTCTCTCTCTCTCACTCACCTTGCCAGGCCTAGAGCACTCGAGCACCATTGACTTGGAGGCTTCTCCCTGTCGTTTTCCCCCTGTCTCTCTTCTTATCTCCCCTCTCCTCTCGGTCACATGTGAGCAAAGAGAAGGAGGCAGTGCAGGAGCCCGTGAGGGTGCCGCCGTGCTGCCCCCACCTCCACTCCACCGATTGGCCACGACCACGCGCGCGAGATACACTCCCTCTGTCCCAAATCTCTCCTGCCCACTCCTGCTCGCCATGTCGAGGACGCCGACGGCGTTCCTCGACGACCACGGCACCACAGTCAGCGCCGCGCCGCCCGGCCACTCCCTGGCCTTCCCTCAACCCCACGGACGTGCTCGCGTCACCACCCCTGGCCCACGGTGACGCCAGGATTCCATCGAACACCTCGCGGGCGCCCAACGCCGTCACCACCCTGTGACACCCCTCCCTGGCACATATCACCAGAGAGGCAGTCGTCCCGTGCGCCATCCCAAGATAACTGGCCGCACGTCACAACAGTGTAACATAATGGACATCATTACACAATCAGGCACATCAGTGCTACAAATGGTTTACAAGGCCATCAAGGAATGACGAAATATCAATCCCAGCATGGCACGATACAGAGTTTTAACTGGCAGCGGAAGACATATGAGAGGCTACGGCTTGGGGCGGCTCCACTCCACAGGTTCTGGCTGGGCTACTGATCCTAGCACGCTCTTGCTTCAAATCCTTACTAAGGTGGAAGATGATTCCTCGACAAAACCTGGCCACAATCACAAGGCCCGTGAGTACATTTGTATGCACTCGGCAAGAATTGCTACTTACTACAAACATTCCAACAATCATGCAGCAAGATATACATTGGATATAAAATCCTATAACATGGCAAGGTGTAATCTAGATACATGATATAAAAGTAGCATGGCATTGACAACCAACCATGTCATAAGCAAGCAAAGGGGGTTATCACCAGTACAGAGTCCAAGCCAGGTGGGGTTGGATCGTATACCGGCAATCAAACAAAGAGATTACCTGTGACAGTAAACGAGTGCACCAGTTGGTACCAAATCTTATAATTACTCCTGTCAACACAATCAGGCTTCCAAGCCTCTAGCCAACTCTGACTATCACTCCAGCCAACTCTGGCTATCAATCCAGCCAACTCTGGCTATCTCCCGGGCATGCACGGTTGATGTTGCCTCTGGCCTAACTATAGGCTTCCAACGCATCACACCGGTTTTAGTGGAAAGCAATGTTTAATATCAAGAGAACAATCCTTTACAAGAAATATCAAGAGGCCCTCATGTGCAGGTCAAAATGCAACATAACCAGACCACAAAGCTTTAGTACCAAGAGTTGCAAAATCATGAGCTACCGCATTCCTTGATTAAACAAAAAAAAAATATCTGACCACACCGGTTTATACCGTATCATATTAAATCCTGATGAAGCGTAGCTTGACAGATAAGCTTGTCCTCAAGCAAGGAAATCCGTTCCATAATCACTTCACTGCCAGATTCCAAGATAACATTGTGCATGACATGATTCGAAAGTATATTGGCCATGGAGCAGCATGGTCAACTCCGACTGCATGATTTTCTTTCTTTCAAAAACATGCCTTATTATGAAGACACACAAAGATATATTTTATTTCTACATTTAAAATTCATGTTTACCTATTATAATTTGGTAGATGTCGGATCAGGATTGTGCTTGCCACTATATGCAGGATCAGTTAAAGATTTAGAAGATGCTTCTAGTCCTGCATGTACTTAGCGCCAATTGAGGGTTTGTACTCACTTATCGTGAGAATGCAGGCTTGGCAGCCGACGACAGGACGAGTTCATACCAAAATAGACATACACTGACACCATAAATTTGTGTGCGCAAGGGTTCAAGGTTCACAATTCATCTTGGCGCATGCTACAATTAAAATCGATTTTCTGCTGTATTGACCAACAGAATCTCTGCATCAATTTTCTTCACAAGTAAAAGTTACAGTTAAGTGAATGTGTTTTCTCATGAATACAGTATTGCTTAGAAGCTATACACTTTTGTAATACAACTACTTAACTGAGGAAATTATGGGCATTTATAACATAAGATGAGAATTAAGAAGTGCATTCAATCCCCAACTCTTTCTCTCGGCATCAACCAAATAATGAAATCTTCTTTGGCTTGCCTGCACTTAATCGTACCGTAAAAGAATGACAAATATATTACCATGCAGATAAAGAGGGGGAAAATGCAATTGTATACTGAACATGTTTAACAATTGTGCCAGTCAAAATGTTGTATCAGCACTGTAAATCTGGCTGCAGCTTTTCATCTTCACTCAAGGATTGTAATGTCAATAAGTAGCATCTTTTTAATATGCTCCCATTTTCCTATTAACATATCTGAGTATTATCATCTGATTTTTACGTGGTTGTCACAAAATCAATTGGAACAATTCGAAGTTGCTTGTTATCTGCTTCTGCTTGTCAGTGAAAAATATTTGAGTTAGGTACGGTTGCCCTGTAACTGCAGGTTGTATGTACTAGTACATGTGTTTAATTGCAGTGGAAGCCTGAAGAAAACAAAGCAGAAATTAAGTCAAGAAAAAAAACGAAATGTCAACCATAAAAAGGAACATCTAAATGCACACTTTTGCTACTTCGAACTACCGGTCAAAAATGTCATAAGCCTAGCACTACGCTGACCACTGGCTGACTGAATTCAGTAACAGACATAAGCCAATATTTCAGAGGATTATCATCAGCTTCATGAGTGAAAAATCAGATCTGAATTGTGGTTACCACTCTGCGCAGGATCAGTTTGACTTGGAAAATGCTTGACAGGGATCATTCTCATGTATAACAAGGATGTAATGCTGCAGGGCACCTAGAATTGCAAAGATATTGCAATTAATTACGATATATAGAGACTTTGCAGACTGCAGCCTAAAAAGCCCCTTCCTCCTCCTCCACGGCATCACAAATCATATGAAATTCCACCAAACTCCGTTCTTCCGTCAGACGCGATAGCACGAATCACGACATTGAGCTACTGTGACAATTCAGAAACAGGGGAGATGGATAGTGGCCAGGAATCTCACCGTATCGGGGCTCCCGAGCCCGAAACGGCAGCGTGGGAAGGCCGTTAGCGCTCGAGCACCGAGCTCTGTCGCGGAATCCCAACCCTGTCACGACGGTAAAGCCTGAATCACCACGCGCGAGTGCCCGAGCTAGAGGGGTGCTCCTCCCTCGCCTTCCTCGTGGAGGAGATGGGGTCCGTGTGTCTCCAGACGTGGGAGCGGCGCGTCGTGCGCCGGTGCGCGTAGATGCAGGAGAAGGATGGGTGGGATTGGGCGTTGGTGGTGTGCAATTTTCTCTTGTACGTGGGGGATTTCGGGTGCGCGATGCTGGCTGTGCAGGGTGCGGGACTACGATGGCCGTGACGCGTGCTGGCAGTGATGCTGGAGTGGGCGGCGCGGGGGTGCAGGACCGGGAATTACGCCGTCGGCGCGTCGTCGTGTAAGGCGAGTGTGCAGGCCTGCGTCGAAGCGAGGGCGTGCGCTGCTCCTGGTTGGGACTTTTTTTTGCGAAACACAGTACAACGTAGGCGCTCATATACACGCGCACACACTCACCCCTATGAACGCACGCACGCACACCCTACCCCTATGAGCACCTCCGAGAGACTGAGTCGGCGGGTTGAGTTTTGAGATTGACGAAGTCACCACGGGCGCCTCGCTGTCGACAGAAACGTCGCCTCCCACTGAAAAATATTCCGCCTTAAATGAGAAATATCAGTGTCAAACCTAGGGTTTGAACTCTGGTGGACTGGGGGTACAACCACCCACCTAACCATCTAGTTACAGGCAAGTTCTCCTGGTTGGGACTTGGGAGACATCATGATAATGCAGGTGGCGTGGGATTACGGTAATATTTTGGCCTCGTACGGGATTACGCGAGGTGATTACAGAGATTTGGGCAGAGGAGTTACAGACGCCTGATGAGTTTTTCCTCTGCTGGTAGAGTTTTTGTCCGCTCAATGCAATTGCTACGCGCACGCTCGAGTGGGATTAGAATCATCTTAGCGGTTGGATTCAATCAGATGGGGCTAATCTGGTGGTGTTAGTATTTCCGTGTACGTTTGTGGGGTGGTTGTAGGAAAGAAAATCTTCGCTTGTTTAATAGTAGTAGAGATAGAGATTGTAGGATCCTAATTTATAGGAATTTTTCTATAAAGTTTATTTATTTTCCTCTAAAGTTCACGGCGTGTGCTAAGTTCTGCGGAGCGAGCGAGCTAGCCGGTATGGTTTTTTCACGTGAGGATGAATCAACCGTGCACGTACAGCTCAATCCGGCCGAGTGGGCCTTGAACCCGTGTACTGTATCCCACACGGTGAGATCTTTTTTCGAGCGCAAACGCTGATTACATTAAATCAACATTCTTTTAGGGCACACGACACGCACTATGTCCAATAAACCTGCAAGTACAGCTCGAACTGAACATTAGCTCGAACTGAACATTGGCGGGTGAGATTCTCATTTCTTTTAGCACATGTTGATTACCTTCGATCAACTTGCACGTAGAGCTCCATTTATCGTCACTAAAGTACACAAGACATAAATATATAATTATAGTTCTATATAGTTAATTGGAATGGTTCTCACAATATGCCAAAAAAACAAGATGATTCTTACAACACGCCGAAGGGAAATAATAAAAAAACATTGGTAAGTAAAAACATGGATGCTAGCACCATAGATAATGTCTCCTCGGCGTCTAAGGAGTCCTAGCCAATGCATTGCTTACAACGGTGTCTAAGGAGTTCTAGTCAACGCGTGGTTTACAACATTTACATGCCCCTGTCCAAAATCCTCCTACACAAAAGCCAGTTTGAAACCCATCTTCCTTGCAAGTCTTATCGCAAACCTTGTGACGCGCACATCCACCCCTGTACTTGCCACTTGGTCCACACACAGGCCGGCTGGACATTCGTTGATATCTCCATCTAAATTTGAAAAATCATACGTCAACATAAAAAAACTGAATATAATGCATGTGATAGAAAATCTAAAACCTCAAACAATAACAAGTTTTACTATTTGGATAAAAGCAGTTGTAGGTAGAACAACTTAATGGATGTTACCCATTTGTGCCTCCACAACTAGCAGCAGCGCCATGATGATGAGTGGGCGCAGCTTTTGTAGCGACCTCATTCTCATTCTCATTAAAGTGGTGGCTCAAGCAAGAGGGTTTTTACCAAGCAGTTACAAAAGTTTGGTTGACTCCGTGTAGTTTTACAAAAGCCATTGACATTTGGCAGTTCAGAGTCAGATCCTTTAGGAAGTTTGCTAAAGGTTGGTGTGCCAATATAGAGGCAGCTCAGAATAAACTTAAGCAGCAACTTATTGTTGAGTATGATTTACTTGATGTCTTATCCGAGACGCAACCTCTGTCGCCTGTTTCTAAAAACAGAATGAAAAATATCTCTTCTTCTTTGACAGATATGTCAAGAAGGATGAAATTAAAGCAAGGCAGAGGTCTAGGGAAAGACAAATCTTGGAAGGTGATCAGAATACTGCATTTTTTCACTCTATGGCTAACCAGAGAAGGAGAAAGAAGCAGATCACTACCCTCCAAGGCCCTGATGGTCCTGTGGAGGACAACGAAGGTATATTAAAGATTGCTGTAGATTACTACAAAAAGCTTTTTGGTTTCTCCCCAAAAATTAATATAGAATTAGCTGATGATTTTTGGGAGGTTGATGACTTGGTCTCTGTTGAACAAAATGCCTTCTTAGAGGCAGAGTTCACTGAAGAAGAGGTGAAGAGGCTGTCTTTAGCTCTTATGCTGAGGGCGCGCCAGGCCCTGATGGTCTCTCTTTCCTCTTTTATCAACATTTTTGGGATTTGGTTAAGAGTGATCTTCTAGCTATGTTCAATGACTGGCATAAAATGGATTTGGACTTATTTCGCTTGATTTTTCTCTGTTGACTTTGATTCCAAAAGAACCTGATGTTGTAACTATTCAGAAGTTCAGGCCTATTGCTCTCACTAACTGTAGCTTTAAAATCTTCTCTAGTGTGTTACCACTAGATTAGGTGTGGTGTGTGAGAAACTTATTTCTCCAAACCAGTCTGCCTTCCTTAGAGGGAGATATATTCTTGAAAGTGTGGTGTCGGCTCATGAAATTATTCATGAGGTTGCCCATAGTGACCAGGAGGGGTTTATCTTCAAGTTAGATTATGAGAAAGCATATGACATGGTCAATAGAGAATTTCTCCTTAAAAATGCTTGCGGATAGGGGCTTTAGTCCCAAGTGTATCTATATGTTTAAATGTCTATTGGATAAAGGTTCAGTTGGTGTTAGAATCAATGATATCAACAGTGATTTCTTTGTGTCCGGTAAGGAGTCAGACAGGGGGACCCTATATCTCCCCTGTTTTTTAATTTGGTAGCTGATGTCTTTACAAAAATGTTGATTAAAGCTGCTCGCCACTCCCAGATTTCTGGGTTACTGAGGGCTTTTCATCAACATGGGGTTATTAGTATGCAATATGCCGACGATACCCTGTTGTTCCTTAATAAAGATCTGTCTCAGGTCATGAACCTTAAGTGGTTGCTATCCTGTTTCGAGCAACTCTCGGGGCTTCGGATCAACTTTCATAAGTGTGATCTGGTTCCTATCAATGTGTCCCCAGAGGAGGCTCAAGCTTTTGCTTAGTCCCTCTGCTGTAAAATAGGTAGTTTCCCTCTGAAATATCTTGGTGTTCCTCTACACCATAGTAAGCTTAGGAAGGAAGATCTGCAACCTATTGTGGACAGCCTCCTTAAAAGGGCAGCAGGGTGGAGAGGCAAACTGTTGTCGCATGCTGCTAAGCTTGAGTTGGTTAGGAGTGTTCTTGCTAGCATTCCCATATATTTGCTTAGCGTTATTAAGTTCCCAAAATGGGCCATTAGGCTTATAAACTCTCAGCTGGCTCACTGCCTATGGGATAATTATGAGGGTCATTTTAAGTATCATTTAGCCAATTGGGGACTGGTCTCCCAAAAAAAAGAGTTTGGGGGGCTTGGAGTTCCCAATATAGCTGATATGAATATGTGTCTGCTTGCTTCCTGGGTTAAAAGATATCATATGGATAATCATAAGCTCTGGAAACAGATAATTGATCATAAATATGGTGTTAACACCCCAAATATCTTCACCTCCTCTCCCGTAGGGGCTTCTCCCTTTTGGAAAGGTGTCCTTTGGGCGGCTAAAGCTGCTCAATTTGGATATAGGTGGAATGTTGGTGATGGGAAGAAGGTTAGGTTTTGGGAGGACCAGTGGTTTGGCTCTTCTAGCCTTGCTACCCAGTATTGGGAGGTCTATGTTTTAGTTAATGAAAAAACTGCAACTGTTGCAGACCTGTGGGATGGGAACCAACTGAAGGTGACTTTCCGCAGGTGTTTTGACCATAGGCTCTTAATTCAGTGGTATGAAATTCTCCAGATTGCACAGACCATCCACTTTAGTGGGGAAGAAGATGCTTTGATCTGGAAATTTGATGCCAAAGGAACTTATAGTGTGAGTTCCTTTTATGCAGTGGTTAACTTCAAAGGGATCTTGCCAGTTTATGTTCATGCTGTGTGGAAGGTTAAACCCCCCCCCCCCCCTCCCCCCAAGATTCATTTCTTTTTGTGGTTAATTGCTCAAAATAAAATTCTCATAGAGATAATCTGGTTAAAAGGCAACATGTTGATGACCTTACCTGTGTTTTTTGCTCCGAGCTTGAGTCTTGTGATCATTTATTTTTTGATTGCTGTGTTGCTCAAGTGGTATGGAAGGAGTTGAGACATATTATGGGCTTTGATGACATGGTGTTCTCTTTTACCTCTGTTGCTAGCATGTGGCTATGTGAGAAAAAGCATGTACTTCATAATTCTGCCATTGCTGCTGCCCTCTGGGTCGTCTGGACTACCAGGAACGACCTATGTTTTAACCACACTCCTTGGTCTGGTATGCAGAGAATCTGGAGAATGCTGGCCTCTACGCTCTCCCAGTGGAGGGTCCTATTCTCCGGGGACACAAGTGGAGACGTGGACAGGATGGTGAGAAGATTGGAGCATCTGGTTCAGGCTCCACCTCCTTTGCTCTGGCCGGATCCTGGGTGATGCTCCAAGAGCTGACTGGTGCGAAACTAGTTCTAGCTCTACATTCCCGCCTGGAAGATGCTGATGAAGATGTGGCGTGGAAGATCACAACGGAAGGGCTGAGGCAGCGTCTGGCAGAACAATCGATCAAGCTAGTTCCTGCTTCGCTGTCATGCCTTAAGTTGGTTGTCTCTGTGAGCGTTTTGTAATAAGTCTTTCTAGTGGTGGTTTAGGACCTTTAGGTCTTGGGCTATGTTGCCCCAGAACTGTAGTTCTGCTATGCTTGAAAACTGAATGATGTACAGAAGACCTGTGGTTTCTATAAAATGGAACCGGGGCGAGGCCCTTTTCTTCTAAAAAAAATTTGATGTCATTTTTTATGAGTTCTTCCATACTTTTTTTATGTCGGGAACAATGATGGCACCTCATTCTTATATACACATAGACTAAATTACATTGAAGGAACAAGTACCACGTGGCGGTCGAAAAATGGATCGTGACCCTACATGTATCTTATTGGCTACTATTAGCTATACAACACAACCCCTATATATATGTAACTACCTAAAATTAGTTTTGAAATGCACGGCCGGTGCTATATGACTCATAAAAATAGAATATTTCGGATCATATGGGGTTAACGGGTAACTTGGTTCCAAAATTACTCTCCCCCTCCGTATTCTTATTATAGTACCATGTTAAACCATGACTTTAAGGATTTCAAGCTAGCTACACTAACAGGAGCGAAGTAAGAGAAGGATCAGTAATAGTTAGTGGTATATTGTGTATGGTGTAATCTTTCTCCGATGAGAAATGGCAAGAGTAATCTAATGACGAATTTAATAAATTCCAACAAAATTATTTTATACCACCTCCACCCCTGCTAACAAGCGACTCTGACCAAACGCTTACACACATTTGCGAAGTTGGCTTCTTTATGTGGTGCTTGGCCGCTTGTACATGTTGTGTCTTGTAAGAAGACAAGTGTTGGAAACCTTCGATTTCTACGAGGATTATCAAGTTTCATCCATGTCCGGACATTTCACCACCCAAAAGTTTACATGTACTGATTCACTGTTCGTCATGATTCCGTGACGGATAAAAGACCTCGTAGCGGTATTCATCACCCTTCGTGATATTCTTCTGAGTTGCTATCTACCATTGCAGGTGTGCCATTTAGTTTACAACCGCGCTTTGGATATTTTTTGTGTTATTCCCCAATCTCCCAGAAAGAAATTCGAGTTGTCTATACGAGGAAAGAAATATCATTGTTGTTGCATCCGAGGCATGCCACCCCAAACACATGCAACCTACTCCAATATGTCTTAATTATGTAATAGTGATATATCTTAGTCTCTAGAAATTGTTTAGAATGTCACACAAGACACTTACACAATTTCGCTGCCAAAGTTATACCATCACACACAGATAACAAAGTCATCGCACACCCTAGTTTATAGCAAAACTGGAAAGTCAAATGACTTATTTTCGGACTCTCTTTTCTGGCAGTAATTATATATAATTTAATCGGATTATCTCTAGTGATCAACTTCTTGTGGGAAAGTGGCCGCGAGAAATCACATGAACTCTAATATGGCAAAAAATCTCCAGTCGGAATAATAAACTTAAGAAAAAACTATAAATTTCTAAAATTAATTACAACATAAAATAGACTGTATGTGATACAGTTCAGTTCCATAGATCTACATTGCATCAGTTCAGTTCAGACAATTTCATTTTAATTAGATTCAGTTGCAAACCTGCTAAAAATCATGTAAAATAACTATTTCATGGAGCAAAGCAAATACAACGAAGTACTTTTTTTATAAAGGGATTTTATTACTTAAGAGTATTAAGCATTACCCCCGGCCTCTGCATAATAGGATGCACACAGCCCCAACGAAGTACTTACCTGTCTGCTCGTTCCTGAAGGCGTAGAAGTCGTGGTCGACGTTCTCGAGCTGCTCCAGCAGCTCGTGTCCTCGTCACTAGCCTCCCTACCTAGCTGCTAAAAACTCTTGACGAAGTACTCGACTGTCTGCTGTTGATTCTTATTAAATACCCTTTGGTCATGGATAATTTCATTGCTTGAAATCAGTTGTTTCTTGACGGGACGGTTTCCACATAAACTGTTGCGTAGCTTGCTACACACAACATGATTGTCCACCCATAGACAAGGGGTATGAACATTCTATTCCTAGGTAGCTACAATGAAATCCACACGCGCGATCACTTTTTCCAACACCGTCGCCATCTCAAACATCCTCCACCTCGGCAGTGCCACCACCACACGCGCGATCACTTTTTCCATGTTGCACCCGAATCTGGCACACCGAAAGGATGAGATCATGGGATGAAGGAGAGTGGGTAGAGGGGGAGGAGACGAGTAAGAATCACCATCCCTTATGTGTTATATCTTATATTAAATACAAGGCTGTTAGCACCCGTTTTTGGCAGATTGCCAGTTTCAGGTTTAAGAAATGTTTGGCGGATCGAAGAAGGCGGCAAAGAGGGCTAAAATGATGATCTGGAAAGCTTCCCAGGAAAGGCGGCCAGAAGAAGGCGACAAATAATCCGGCAACACTGGAACAAGGCGGAAGCCGGATTCGTGGTGCGCAAAGTTGCCTAAAGGTCTAGAAAGACAAGTTAAGATCAAGACAGAGAAAGAGAAGACAACTTTCAAAGTCAAGATAATGGCGGAAAAAGAGAAGGCAACTTTGCAAGATCAAGGCTGGAAAATGAAAGGCAATTTTCTAAAAAGATGCCTGATGGCTGAAGTCCGGGTCCAATACGAAACCGATCAAGATATCACATCTCTGAGGAAGAAGACAAGTTTGAAGCCAATACGGAAGAAAAAAAAGGCAACTTTTAGCCAGCAAGTTTGAAGCCAACGCGGAAGGACAAAAGGCAATTTTCCAAAGTAGCTAGCAAGTTTGAAGCCAACGAAGCTGGCTAAGAAGTTGCCTAGTTTAGAGATGGAGTCGACTTAGACTATGATTGTAAGCCTTATAGAAGTCCAATACTTGTACGGGAAGTCCAGCCGCCTCATATAT
This sequence comes from Poa pratensis, assembly GCA_947311845.1. Lineage (NCBI taxonomy): Eukaryota > Viridiplantae > Streptophyta > Magnoliopsida > Poales > Poaceae > Poa > Poa pratensis. The sequence goes on along the minus strand of CAMZMU010000077.1, from coordinate 43,249,619 downwards.
GTGAGAGGTGATGGCCGATTGAAATTAAGCAAACAATCGACAACCTATCAATACAACCTACTTTTTTTCCCTCAAACCCTTGTTCATGCTTCCGTTGTTCGGTGATTTCGCTTAGATTTCACCGGATATCGAAAATCGAGCTAAGAGCAGCCAAACCCGGCTTTGTTTAGCCAATCGTCACGGCTTCCTCAGACGGGGCTTCCCGAGGAGCTGGGGCGTCTGGTGTCAAAAGCGCCGGCTTACTGTCTTGCGTATCACGTTGGAAGCTGGCCTCCCGTGGGGCGAGTTGCGGAGTATCTCCCCCGGCACCGCGGGTACACGAGGAGGAGTTTGTGTGACGTGTTTCGAGCGCAGCACACTTTTTGGCGACTCCGCTGGGGACGATTCGATCTAAAAATTGGACAGCAATGACCAGTTCCAACACTGATGCTGCCAGCATCAGCACCGACAACATCATCAAGCCAACTTTCGAGAATTTGTCGGAAGAACAACGCCAAGGCCTGGAGGCGTGGAAGGAGAAAAGAAAAGAGGAGTTCGAGGCACTGCGGCTCAAGCGGGAGTAAGAAGATCAGGAGCTATACTTAGCCAGCTTCAAGGTAGATCGGCAGGGAGTCATCTCGCCGATCAAGGAGCCGGAATTCGTACCCCTGGACGTCAACATTGACAAACCCGATATAAGCAAAAACCTTTTTTTCTTCTGAACAAATAGCCGAAATTCAATATCATGTTTCGCAAGGCACCGCCAATGTTTACGATCTTATGCTAGATAGCGAAAAGGCTAAGAGAAACATGCTCCAGAGCCAGCCAGCGGACAAACAGCCGATTGGCCAAAATAGGGAAAACCAGCTTGTACCTACGATGCCATGTCTAACTCCTATCTAGAGTATGCCTAATCCGGCAATCCAGCCGGGTCAAATGGTGTGGCTCCTCGGTCACGAGTCAATGCTGAATCAAAATTCGGCTACTTGGGTGCAAGCTGGCCCTGCCGCCAATTCTTCTCCTGTACCGGCTATTTGATGACCGAGTTTAGGAGGAAATTGGACCAAATAGCTTATGATAAATTCGGGTTATGCCAAAACATAGGACTTACATTAAGTCTTACCCCGATTATTTTGATCTGCAACCTTATCCACCTGGTTATAGAGTTCCTGAGTTTACTAAATTTAATGGGGTGGATAATAAATCAACATGGGAACATATTAGTCAGTACTTGGCTCAATTAGGCAAAGCTAATCATGATCATATTAAAGTTTGCTTGTTCTCATTATCTTTAACCGGCATTGCATTTTCATGGTTTTCGGCTTTAGCTCCTAACTCTATACATACTTGGTTTCATTTGGAGCAAAAGTTTCATGAGCACTTCTTTGCCGGAGAAATAGAATTTAAGTTATCCCACCTTACATCGGTTAAGCAGAAACATGACGAATCGGTATCCGATTACGTCAAGAGATTTAGAAACACCAGAAACTGATGCTATAGTTTGGCAATAACCGAAAGAGATATGGCGGACCTGGTTTTTAATGGGCTAAGGACCTACCTAAAAGAGAGGTTAGAAGGACATGATTTTTTGTCTGTTGGCTAGGTCCAAGAAAGAGCTCTGGCTCAAGAGAGCCGGGTCAATGAGTCAAAAGACTCACATCGGATGAACAGGAGCGGCTTAATATTGTCAAAAATGATGCCGACTCTGGTGATGAAGCCAATGTTTATTCTGCCGAGTTTGTTTGGCCCAGCAAGGCCAAACCTTACATGTGTGATGATTTGAAGCCGGTTCGAAAGAATCGGGATGACGAGATAAAATGCACCTTTGACGTAGGCAAATGTGATAGAATATTTGATACCTTGTTGAAGGATAAAGTGATAAGATCAATCATGTTATACCATCGCCTGATGAATTAAGGAGATGGGTTTATTGCAAGTGTCACAATTCTTTCTCTCATGCTACTAATGATTGCAATGTTTTTCGTCGATAGATCCAATCAGCCCTCAATGATGGATGATTGAGCTTTGCTGGCATGGCAATTGACACGCGGCCGTTTCCAGTAAACGTGCTAGACCTGGAGGGAAAGAAGGTTCTATTTCGGCCAGAATCGGCCGAAGCCGCTGATAAATCTAATGTTGTTGTTGGTGAATCCAGGAAAGTAGCCGACAGCAAGGCGACAGGAAGACAAGTTACAGTGAGCCGGTAACCCGATGGAGGTGAAGTCATCAAGATTACCGTTAATAACCCTACACTCGGGGGGCAAGGACCATGGTCAGACAAATCGCCGCCTAGATTTATCAAGCCCAAGAGCCCGGAAGTTGGCAGATGGAAGACGAACCAGGTTGAATATAGACCAAGGAAGAAAAAACCAACTTTTGACATGCTGCTAAACAAGTATGTGCGTCAAGCCGGGTCAAGGTCACGCCAGTGGCAGTATGGGAAATGGCCAAGGTCGCCATCTGTCGAGGAAAGTAGTCGGCATAATCCGGTTGACGAGTTCAAACGCGGGGCAACCCGGCAATCCGTGCAGAGCCGGCTTGTGTATCCCAGGGACTCGTCATATTAGTGGATCAAGGCGCAAGGTTCTAAAAAGGCGGAGCCAGAAGGCGGATTAGTCTCAGACAACTTATTGGTTGTTGAAACTCATGTACTAAAGTTAAAGGACCCGGTCATAGAACCGGCAGACAGCGGGCCGATACTTGCTATCGTGCCAAAGGCAGCAACTAGTGACCATGAAGCTGGCTCCAGTCAAGTCGCAGCAGCCCAACCCCGGGATCCAGAATACACTAAGCTAAGGCTGGGCGTTCGGGTTTACCCGAAATTTCGGGTCGGGTAATTCGGGGTTTTAAAATTTGGGTTTTCATATTTAACACCTGCACTTTGCTTGGAAAATTAGAAACCTGAAAATTCAGGTACCCGCAAAATTGTGTTCGGGTTCGGGTTATCCTGAATATCCCGAATTACATCCCAACAAACATAATGCGTGTGCAGAGAGCTGTAGATTGAGGAGTGTCCGCCGGCGTTTTGTCCCAACGTGAGGACTGGTGGGAGGAAATCGAGCGGCTGGCTGCAACGGCAGCTCCCCGACGGGCGAGCAGGGAGCGGCCGGCGGCAACAGCAACAACCCGCCGTGCGAGCAGCAAGCGGCCGATGGCGACGGCAGTGGCCCAGCGGTGCCCAAATGTAACACCCCAAATTTTGGAACTAAGAAAAACCTAGTTGTAAGAGACCCAAAATTCAGAGCCAACAAAAACTTTGTAAAATACTTCACTAATTATTGTGTTTTCCTTCCTATTGCTCTGTTTGACCTTGTGTAACTTATTGTTTGGGTTGTTTGCCACTACATATCAACCCAAGAACTAAACCAAGATAAAAATATATTTAATCTTGGTGATCATGTCATGTCAAGAAAATATTCCATATATCTTTGGGTTAATTATCAGGATGCCCTCAGTTGTGTCCATGACCTCAGTTTTGCCCCTAGTTGCGAATTGACCTCAGTTTTGCCCCTAGTTTGTGCGCAAGGATTCGTTCCGTGACTCTTGCCGTCTCCGTCAGGTCTGCTGACGTGTGGGACCCAGAATACAACCGTTGACTGCTGACTTATGGGACCCAGAAGACAACCGTCGGCCGCGGCTTGTGGGACCCATAATAGAACCGTTGGCGCGGCTTGTGGGACCCAGCTGTTGACCGTTTGCTTGCGGCTGCGCTGTAAAAGCGGCGGAGCGCGGCCCCGGAGCTCGCAGCGGTGAGCAGGAAAATCAGCCGAGCGACGGAGAGGGCGGCCACGCGCAGTGGTGGGCGGCGACCCCTGTTGATAGGAAGGAGCCGGACGTGGGCGACGGAGAGGGCGGCGTCCACGGGTAGCGCCGCCGACGGTTGGAAGATCGCCATGGAGGGTGCGGCCGTCTGGTATAGCTACAGGGGCGACATCCCCTTCTTCTCCGGCGGCATGTCGACGAGCTCCGCTTCCGTCTCCGACTCTAAATGGCCGCGCTTCGGTCCAGTTCCGCTGGGAAGGTGCCCTGGGTGCGGACGGACGGCGTCCCTGAAGCGGCGGGTCACCACGAGCGACAAGAACGGCAACCGCGGGCGCGAGTATGTGATATGCGAGAGCAAAGAACAGCCGGGGGAGGTGAGATATGTGTTTCCCCCCTCTCAATTTCGTTTTATGTTTCCTCAAATTTGGGTTTCAGCCGATTTGGGTTTTCATCCGATTTGGGTATGCATCCGATTTGGGTTTTCGTATTTGCAGGCATGTGGCCATTTCGAGTGGCTTGATGTGTACATCAAGAGGTTTGAAAAGGAGGGCAAATCCCTGGTGCCCAATTTGCCACCGGCGGTGGCAATTGGGATCTGCTACTGGGGTTGTTGCTACGGTGCAGAATGGGGTGCAGAAGGACGAGTTGAAGAAGATGGCCAAACAGCTGGAGAAGCTTGTCGATCTGAAGAAGCAGAGCAATCTGCTGGCTGCAATTTTTTATCTATGTGCAATTGTTCTTGGAGTTGTCTATTTGCTGATCATTAGTCAAAAAAATGTAGTTAGTGTTCCAGTTAGCTTGACATGGTCAATTTGTGTATGGCTAAGACATGGAATAAATGCGTCAGGAATCCAGCCCTGATTTGGTTTGTTTCAGTTCTTATGATTTTGTGCAATGTTCAGTTCAGGTTCAGTTCAGTAGAAGAAAAAAAATTGAAAACGGCTACGAGAAAAGGCCAGGCCCATGTAAAACCTAGACAGGCCCTAAATGAAGTGCTCTCAGCAAAAAAACAGACGTGCACACTTTAGGTTTAGGTTTAGTTTTAAATGTTATTTCCATAGCATGTTATTGCTGGATAAGTTTAGGTTTAAAAGTTTCCATGCATGTTTCTATTGGGATTAATAATATGAATAAGTTTTGGTTTAGAAGTTTTCATGCATGTTTCCATATCACATTTGACGCACATTTTCGTTGACGATGAGTTGTGAAGCTAATTTAGAAGTTAGTGGATTACTTTTGTTCAAAAATAATTCAAACACGAGCAAACACTATTTTATATTAACACAAACATTGGCCCCACTTTACATATAGAGGGGCCCTACCCACATTACATATATTAAACTAAAAAAAGAAAAAAAATCATATAGGGCCCTAAATCCTAACCGCTGGCGCCCCTTCGTCTGCGGGCGCCCTTCCGTCTGCCGGCCAACCGCCGGGGGTTGGCCTACTCCATCGGCGGTGCTGGGAGCGCTGACGCCGGCGCCGACGCCCTCCAATCCGCCGCCCTGTCCGCCATCTCGCGGTTGGACGAGGCCCGGAGATTGTCCTCCCGGATCCGGTTTTCCTCCCTTTCCCGGCGCTTCAGCCTGGCGCGCCGCTCCCTCGCCACCGCCTTCTCCTCCTCCCTCTCTTCGTCGGCGGCGAGTTCCTTCTTCTCCTTGTTCTCCAGGATGGCGAGGCGGCGCTGGAGTCGTTCCTTGTCGGAGCGGTTGGCGATCTTGACCTCGTCGGCGTCGGATTGTGGACGAAGGGGCCCGACGCCCACGGCTGGCGACGCCGACGCACACGCTTCGGAGGTTTCTCCTCCGGCTCCTCCGGCGCCTCCCACCAGTCTCGACGGTTTGGGTGGTTGTCCTCGTCGCTGACGGACTCGGGGCTGGAAGGGAGAGAGTAGGTCGACATGGTGGTAGAGGGAGGAGGAGGCAAAGGGGCTGGAGATGGATGAGAAGAAGGGAAGTTGGCTTGGCACTATTTACAGACCCGATGAGGAGTGTGAATTAATTGGGGTAGATGAAGAAGTTACGGGCGCAACTGTGTGAAAGACGTGATGACGAGTGTGAATTAGGCTTAGTAGTACGTGCGCGCGCGCCACGTCGTGAAGCTGCGTTGCGGTCAATGCGGTGACTGCAAAAATAGCTGGGCTAGGATGCGACGTGACCCTGCACGACGTGACCCTGCATGCGTGCATTAACGCAAAGAGGTGAAAGCAAGTCCAAAGTCTTACGCACACGCATGCAGAAAACCTCTGCCTTAACTAGCTGTGCAGCACAACGGAGACCGAGGAAGCAAGAGGCAGAACGGACCAACGCGTGCCCCGTGCATTAATGGAAAGAGATGAAAAAACTGCCAAAGTCTGCCAAACCTAGTTGGCGCGGATGGTTTTAGCAGACTCTTTTGCAAATAAAAATCAAATAAAAAATACAGTAAAATAGACTGCAAATATAGATATATAGATGAACTTGGACGAACATGATTCATTACACGAACAGACGATTCGATCCTAAACCCTAAACACTCGATTCAATAACCCTAATAACTACGAATCGATGAACTAGAACTCGAAGTCGGAGTCTGAGGAGAAATCGGAATCGGAGTTGGTGGTCTCCGAAATCTCCTCCTGCAGCGCGAGCCACCTGGGGTCGCCGGCGGGCCAGTTGGCGAGGCCTGCCGCCAGGTCCGCCTCAGCCTGCTCCTTCGCTCGGCGGCGCTCCTCCCGCTCTTCGTGGCGCTCGGCGCGCCGCTCCGCCCGCTCGCCCGCGCGGGTGTTCCAGAACTCGAGTTCGGCGAGCTCTTCTTCCGGATGGTTCCGGTACCAATCGTCGACGGCGCGCTGGTCGCGCTCCTCGACCAGGCGGAGCGTCGCGCGGAAGCGGTGCGCGCGGCGGTCTTCGGCGGTGACGAGGCGCGGCTCAGGCGCCAGGCTGGCCGCCTCCTGCGCGTCGCGGCAGTCCTGGAAGTTCATCGAGCGGCGCGGGCGGTTGAGCCTCCACGCCGCCGCGTCGTACGCGCGGGCGGCCTCCGTCGCGGTCCCGAACGTCCCGAGGGGGACGCGGCTGTCGCCGGACCGGATCTCGGCGGTGAACGTCCCGTTCGGGCGCTCACGGACGCCGAGGTAGCCGGATTGGGAGCGGCGGCGCGGAGGCATCGCGGCGGGCGGTGGGGATTCCGAGCGGGCGCGGGAGAGTGAGCGCGCGCTGGCCGCGGGGCGGGGTATTTCAAAAAACGCTGGCCAATCATGTCGAAGAAACGGTGCTCCCACGGATCGCTCGTGATTCCTTCTAGAAGACCTGATCGCACGGCAGCAGTTAAGCGCGGCAGAGTCAGATGAACGGTCCAGGATGCTCGGTAGGGTTTATCTAAAATCCTTCGCATAGATAATTCAATAAAAATTGAAAAAAATACAAAACCTTCGCACAGAGTCATTATATGTGTCTTGATTTGTGTTGATTTGGCCTGAATTTGATTTTGCACTATGATTTTGCACTATGCTTCAATATAGTGTGAAATAGGCCGAATTTGAAATAATCACAAGATATTCAAAAAAGATCAAAAAAATGCAAATCCAGTGCACATGGTCTTAGTTTATCATGTACTAACATCTCCAACAGATAAACAAGGTCTACATACATGTTAAACAAGAAATGTTTCAATATGGTATGAAATCTCACATCTCAAACTATGAACTCTATAGTTTGAGATGTGAGATTTCAAAGCACTTCTTGTTTAACATGTATGTAGACCTTGTTTATCTGTTGGAGATGTTAGTACATGATAAACTAAGACCATGTGCACTGGATTTACATTTTTTTGATGTTTTTTGAATATCTTATGATTATTTCAAAACCGGGTCAACAAAAGTCAACCAAATTTGAAATAATCATAAGATATTCAAAAAATCAAAAAAATGCAAATCCAGTGCACATGGTCTTATTTTGTCATGTACTAACATCTCCAACAGATAAACAAGGTCTACATACATGTTAAACAAGAAATGCTTCAATATGGTATGAAATCTCACATCTCAAACTATGAACTCTATAGTTTGAGATGTGAGATTTCAAAGCACTTCTTGTTTAACATGTATGTAGACCTTGTTTATCTGTTGGAGATGTTAGTACATGATAAACTAAGACCATGTGCACTGGATTTACATTTTTTTGATGTTTTTTGAATATCTTATGATTATTTCAAAACCGGGTCAACAAAAGTCAACCAAATTTGAAATAATCATAAGATATTCAAAAAACATCAAAAAAATGCAAATCCAGTGCACATGGTCTTATTTTGTCATGTACTAACATCTCCAACAGATAAACAAGGTCTACATACATGTTAAACAAGAAGTGCTTTGAAATCTCACATCTCCAACAGATACCATATTGAAGCATTTCTTGATTAATATGTATCTTGACCTTGTTTATCAGTTGGAGATGTTAGTACATGACAAACTAAGACCATGTGAACTGGATGTGCATTTTTTTGATGTTTGTTGAATATTTCAAAATTGGTCAACAAAAGTCAAACCAAATTTTAAACAAATTTTGAGTTAAAAATTAGTTGGAGATACTATATTAGTGCAATAGATGTTAACCCTAGAGTTTGAGATCATTTGGGGAAGGTCGAAAAAATGAGTGGCTTAGAAATGGGGCTGTTTGGGCTACATTTGGAGCACATTTGCAGCACATTTCCGGCGACGATGAGTTGTACCTCACAAAATGGCTAGAATTAATGAACTAACGTGCATAACTGTACATCAAACATTGAAACATCATAACACATAAGTTTATTACATGAATGAAAAAAGTTCTCAATGAAAAACATTATAACACATAAGTTTATTCATAATGTTTCATTCAAAAGGGCGCCACCACTTTGCTCCTGGTGATCCTTGTGGTACTTGCCACCATTTTGCTCCTTGTGCTCCTTGTTATCACTGTGCTCACTGCTTCTTCTCTTCTCCTCTTGGGTGTCGGTAACTTAACTTTCTTCTTCTCTTCTCCTTGTGATCTGTACGAAAAGTGAGATAATTTTCAGCACAAATTGGAGCAAACATAAAGTGATAAATGTACAACATTTACATACCTAGCAGAAGGTTGGTCACCATCATTATCATCATTGTCAGCATCTGCAGCATCTTCTGGTTCAGCATCTGCATCATCTTCTGGTTCAACATCTCCAACAGATTCTGGTTCAGCATTGTTTGGAGCATCATCATGTGGAGCATCGTTTTCAGCAGCATCATCTGGACCAAGATTTTCATCGGAAAACTCTCCGAACGCTGGATCTACTGCATTATTACACTTGTTACCGAAATGACCAGACCCACCACACCTTTTGCACTTACGCATCCTTGCTCCTAGTCCAGCTCCTTCGCTGCGACGCCTGAACCGAGTCTTTCTCGGTCTACCTGCTGCTCTCTTCAGAACTGGAGCGCAAAGCTTGAATCCAGGGTCGACCCTGTCCCATTGTTGTTTTCCCTCCAAAGCAGGCAAGGTAAGTGCATATGTGGTTTTGAACCTTGCAACAGAGTAGTACTCATGCACATACTGCTGTATGTTCCCTGCTGGACCTGACAGAGATGTGATGAAAAACAAAGCATGAATGCATGGCAACCCAGTTATTTGCCATTTCCTACAACTGCAAGTTCTAGCTTCTAAATCCACTGGATATCTCCAGGGTTTCTCGTTTTTATCCAATATTGTGACCTCTGCTGTGGTATCCGACAATAGAATCATGTTCATTACCAAGCCTACTGTTTTCTGCTTCAGTTCATTCATCACGGAAGGGATGATAATGTGGCCCATGAATTTTGCCTCAGCTATTCCAACACGATAATGAAACTTCTGCGCGTATTCTATCCTTATCTTGTCAAGCAAATCCACCAAATAAAGATCCTTTAGTTTCCGGATGGTTGAGTTGAAAGACTCTGCAAGATTATTATGCACATAATCAACTTTGCTCAGTTCACTGAATTGGCTTCTGGCCCATAACTTGGAGTGGTGTGTTTCCAAGTATTCCTTCACTTTGGGATTCGTGTATAACTGCCTCATGTGGTAGCTATGCTTCCTCACACTGCAAGTCAAAGATGCTGGCCATAAATTGTCAGCATATATCTTTCCTTTGAATTTCTTCACAAAATTTGCAGCAAGGTGACGCATGCATTCCCTATGCTCTACTCCAGGGAACACATTGTCCACAGCCACCTCTAAACCCTTGCAGGCATCTGTATGAATTACCAACCCCTCTGGATGTGCAATGGCACGCCGCAGATTCTGCAAAAACCAAGTCCAGCTCTCCTCAGACTCTGTCTCCAGCACACCGTATGCAACTGGAAATACAAAATTGTGTGCATCAACTGCACAAGCTGCTACTAACTGTCCTTTAAACCTCCCTGTGAGAAAGGTAGCATCAATAGCCAAATATGGCCTGCAGCCTGCCAAAAACCCACGGCGACAAGCCTCAAAGCACACAAAAACCCTCCTAAAGCATTCCTTGGTCCTTGTCACTCCCTTCAATGTGTACTCCACGGAGTGGTGATCAATTTCAACAATACTTCCTGGGCTGGTCCTCCCAACTTCAGCTTTGAATGAATACAACAATTCAAAACTTTCCTGCCAGTTACCATAGATAGATTCCATAGCTTTTTCTTTACCATTGAAAACCCTCATGTATGGTAAATCTATCTTGAACTTGTCTTTGATGTTTTTCATTAATTCCTTTGTACCCACTTGATGGTTTTCTGTCACCCACTTCTTTACTGCTTCTGCCACCCATTTTGACTTGGCTTTAGTGAGTGTTTCCTTCCTGAGAGTCGATTCTTCGCATGTGTGGCTAAAAGGGTTCACTTTGACCTGAATATTCCGCTTCTTCGCATTTTGGATGCGTGCATCCTCCATGGACAACCCTCAGTCACACAATGCAGTACGTCACAAAGGCATTTCTACACTCACTCATGGATGCAAAAACTGTACCTACTGCCATATGAGGGTTCTCAGGATCCCACTCAACAGCTGGAAGGTCTTCCTCCTTATCATCTTCTTCCTCATTGTCAGCCTCATCTGGGATTTCAGCAGCACCAGATGCCCGTCGTAAATTCTGAACAACATCACCATATAGCCTCTCTTCATCATCCCAAGAGATGTCAGCATCTGCATCCACTTCATCAGGGTCCCTTTTGCCCACGCTTGTCGAGCCACCACGTCCATTTGGATGAACTGAACTATTCTGGCTAGAAGTGGCTTTCCGACGAGATGTTTCTGTCCGAGAAGATGAACCTGTCTCCCTAGGTCTAACTTCCGGTACAACCACATCAACTTGCAGCCTCACATTAAATGTATCTGTCTCCTTATGTTTAGCAAACATGGTAGCCAGTTCTGCATCATTGCTAACTTTCACCCAATTTGTGGACCCATCGTAATATTTGAATTCCACTTCGTCATGCAAACCCCAAGGATATGTGCTGCAAAGGACCTAACCAAACTGTCTGAAACTCCAGTTGCAATCCATTGGCAAAGAATAATCGAAACCTCCATGGAATTTCTTCTTACTGTCTACATCCACGATGTACCGGTCCCTTCTAATGATCAACAAGAAAGCATACCGCAACTCCATCCTAACCAAAGAAAACAGAGACGCAATCAGCAAAAGCTCAAATGCACACAAAACTCCAATTGCAGAATTAACCTCAAAAGCACAAGCAATCTATGTCCAATTGCAGAAATATATATCATCCTATGTCGAATCCACTGTTGAAATGCACACACAAACTAAATTGGAAGCCTTACCCCTCGGGAACCCAGTTATGGACGCGGCGGGTCTCCGGCCCAATGCGTGCCATGCCAAATACTCCGGGGTCGCTGTCGCTCTCCATTTCGCCGCCAATGTCCTGGTGGGGTGCACCAGCCCCTCAAATGTCAGCGCTCCGGCCAGGCGCACGGAAGGAGCCCCGCCGCGGGTCGAGCAGGTGGCGGCCGCCGTGGCGGAATGAGAGCCCCTGGCGGCGGCGGCAGATCTTATGGGGTCGGCGGATTTGGTGGTGGGATCTGGTGGTGACGCGGGACAGCCGTGGCGGCGTAGGTGGTGCTGGCGGCGGCGCTGGTGGCGGCGGCGCTGGTGGTGGTGCTGGCGACTGCCGGTCGGGAGCAGGGCGCGCACTGATAGATTGGGGATCAGGCAGTTGGGCGGTCCCACCTTATTTCAAGTTATTTCGAATCTTTCTTAATCTTCAAAAAGAAAGAAATTCCTGTAAGTTCCGGCCACATAGGCAGTTAGGCGGTCCCACCAGGGCCCACTGTCAGTAACGCCATCAGACGGAATAGACTTCAAACTTGCCGTTCGGGGCAAACTAGAGCAGCCGCGACCAAACTAGGAGCAAAACTGAGGACGATTCGCAACTAGGGGCAAAACTGAGGTCGTGGGCACAACTAAGGGCAATCCATTAAAAAACCCTATATCTTTTCCACTCTTATTTTGACCAAATTCCATTTCAATGATGCTTTGGTTTTAGCAACAACCAAAATACCATTATTTGAGAAAGTAAAAGTATTTCCAAAAATTATGTGTTTCCAAAAATATGGGGATCTATATACTATCTCCAACTATTTTTCAACCTTGGCATTTTACATGTATTTACAACTCCTATTTCATAAACTCCTATTTTCACTCCTTTTGGAAACAATAACAATAGGAAATATACTACCCATATATTTTAGCAACCCTTTTTGAAAAATATCACATTATTGAAGTTAAGCTTGTTTTAACATTATTCTTGTCATGATGATACTTGATCACCATCCCACCACCTATCTGAGTGTTTGAAATTTGGGTGAAAACTTATATTGTTGCTTGTTTGACTTTTGTGCCTTGATTGTTTTATTTACCTTGTTGAGTAGGTGCAATCTTGTGAGGATTTTATATCTTTGTGATTGTTGATTTCTTGTGTGTGATTAATTACTCAATTGTGCTTAAACCCTAAAATAAAAGCCACTACACAACAATTTGGAATGTGGCTTGAATAAAAAAAGGCTCTGAAGATATTCAGAAACTTAAATTAAAATCCTAATTTAAAGAAATGATATAACTTTCCTCTATGCCTATTTCTCTATTTTGTTGTAATAATTATTTTCTCATATGAAATTTCCATGAGGAGATGAAATAATAATCATCTCACTTTCATGACACTCCCTCCTCAAAACTGCATAGTTTCCAATTAAAAAATATTTCAATTTAGAAAATCCTAATATCTTTCTATAACCTCTATGGTGTATCAAAAACCCTATTTCTACTTACACCAAAAATCCAGGGAAAATACCCTAGTCATCTTACACAATTCTAAAGCCAACCACACAAAAAAATCACCAAAATTCAAATTTAATATTTGGTTTGGGCATTCTGTCGAACACCTTGTCGGCAGGAAACCCAGACTCTTCAAACCAACTTCGAATTCAACTAAAATTCTTCAAAATCTTGAGCTCTCTCTCTCTCTCACTCACCTTGCCAGGCCTAGAGCACTCGAGCACCATTGACTTGGAGGCTTCTCCCTGTCGTTTTCCCCCTATCTCTCTTCTTATCTCCCCTCTCCTCTCGGTCACATGTGAGCAAAGAGAAGGAGGCAGTGCAGGAGCCCGTGAGGGTGCCGCCGTGCTGCCCCCACCTCCACTCCACCGATTGGCCACGGCCACGCGCGCGAGATACACTCCCTCTGTCCCAAATCTCTCCTGCCCACTCCCTGCTCGCCATGTCGAGGACGCCGACGGCGTTCCTCGACGACCACGGCACCACAGTCAGCGCCGCGCCGCCCGGCCACTCCCTGGCCTTCCCTCAACCCCACGGATGTGCTCGCGTCACCACCCCTAGCCCACGGTGACGCCAGGATTCCGTCGAACACCTCGCGGGCGCCCAACGCCGTCACCACCCTGTGACACCCCTCCCTGGCACATATCACCAGAGAGGCAGTCGTCCCGTGCGCCATCCCAAGATAACTGGCCGCACGTCACAACAGTGTAACATAATGGACATCATTACGCAATCAGGCACATCAGTGCTACAAATGGTTTACAAGGCCATCAAGGAATGACGAAATATCAATCCCAGCATGGCACGATACAGAGTTTTAACTGGCAGCGGAAGACATATGAGAGGCTACGGCTTGGAGCGGCTCCACTCCACAGGTTCTGGCTGGACTACTGATCCTAGCACGCTCTTGCTTCAAATCCTTACTAAGGTGGAAGATGATTCCTCGACAAAACCTGGCCACAATCACAAGGCCCGTGAGTACATTTGTATGCACTCAGCAAGAATTGCCACTTACTACAAACATTCCAACAATCATGCAGCAAGATATACATTGGATATAAAATCCTATAACATGGCAAGGTGTAATCTAGATACATGATATAAAAGTAGCATGGCATTGACAACCAAACATGTCATAAGCAAGCAAAGGGGGTTATCATCAGTACAGAGTCCAAGCCAGGTGGGGTTGGATCGTATACCGGCAATCAAACAAAGAGATTACCTGTGACGAGTAAACGAGTGAACCAGTTGGTACCAAATCTTATAATTACTCCTGTCAACACAATCAGGCTTCCAAGCCTCTAGCCAACTCTGACTATCACTCCAGCCAACTCTGGCTATCAATCCAGCCAACTCTGGCTATCTCCCGGGCATGCACGGTTGATGTTGGCTCTGGCCTAACTATAGGCTTCCAACGCATCACACCGCCATCCCATTCACCTCACAAGTAACATTCCCTGCATCATCTTATTGTTCATTTAGTGAAATCAGGTTGTTCATCTTTCTTTCAAACAAGCCTTAGGTTTAACCTCCTGACACGACACGGACACACAGTGTGACCGACACTGAACTGTTGTTCCATAACCTTGGAACGAGGCTAGACATCCAGATTTGACACTCTCGAGAGGTTGCAGATACCACCATCTAAGTGCACTACACCCAGCCGGTACTTTAGGATATCATCCTTAAGGCAAACTCAGCAAGATACACTCACCTGACCGTTCACGCTACCAAGACACTCCCTGTATAGCCACCGACATAACTCTATGCCTTATGTAGAAGTGAATCCGGCACGTCCCCAACCCATGAGCAACGCCTAGCTCCGGAACCTTCGCAAGACTAGCCCCGACCAACTATGGTACCGACTAGACTTGCCAAAATGGTAGCATCAAAGGAGGTTCAATAGGTTACGTAGGTCAAGGCCCGCCCATGTGAGCGACAGTGGCAGTGCTTTCGATGTTCAGATTAGTGGCACCGTGGACTGACCCTATCGTTGTTTGGAGGGGTGTTTCATTTAATCAAGTTTCATCAATCACAAGTCCAAATAACAGATGATTAGTCCAACACAACAACCACAATAACACAATAATATATCTTCAAACAACAAGATATTAGCAACATAATATTTCAAGCAATAGTAATATCCATGTCCAAACTTAGCAAAATAGAAAGAACATCAACCGGAAGACTACGGCGGCGATTCCGCCGACCAGCGCCTTCTCGTTTGACAAGGAAAAAGAAACGTCAACCGGAAGACTACAGCGGCGATTTCGCCGACCAGCGCCTTCTCATTTGACAAGGAAAAGAAACATCAACCGGATGACTGTGGCAGCGATTCCGCTGGCAAGCGCCTTCTCGTTCGACAAAAGAAAAGAAACGTCAACCGGATGACTGTGGCAGCGATTCCACTGGCAAGCGCCTTCTCGTTCGACAAAAGAAAAGAAACTTCAACCGGATGACTGTGGCAGCGATTCACCGGATGACTGTGGCAGCGATTCTGCTGGCAAGCGCCTTCTCGTTCGACAAAAAGAAAGAGTGTTGCGAAGATCCACATATATATATATATATATATATATATATATATATATATATATATATATACAACAATATTTAAAATGCAACATGACAGGAGCAATAATACAAGTTTCATATTCAAACATGAACAAAAACAGACATGCATAAATCTAACAGTACATAACAACAATATAACACTCGGCACGGTAGTAAGCAAAATAATCGAACAAACACTGCTGGGCTGTTTATAGCAAGGGGTTAGCTTGCCTTCGAAGACGGGGATCCACCGGGTTTGGAGAGGTCGGGTTGGTTCCGCGGCGTAGGGCAGCGATAGCCCCGTTCCACAGACTCTGGAATGCACGTATAAAAGGGCACCCCATAGAACTATTTTGAATGAGATGAAATCAGTACCATCGAAAGAGCTCGTCGAGACGAAGATTAGAAATTTGAATCACCTCAATCAGAGCTACGGTTTGAAAGTTGTGGCCATTTGAATTT